>CM068955.1:21995697-22046042 GCA_035128595.1 Eptatretus atami
AGAGAAGAAACGCTGTAACAGTTGGATTTTTTTTCGGCAAGGTATGAAGGAAAGGTCGAATTGAGAGCAGTCTGTTTAAATAGTACAAGAGTAGTCCATTATGATGCAGTAATGAGTACCACACGTGTGAAAGAGGAAGATGAAGCATTATAAGGGATCTTTTTTATTATTATTATTATTATTATTATTATTATTATTATTATTATTATTATTATTATTGTTTGAGAGAGTTTTCATCAGATTAGGTAATGGAAAGGTTGTAGAAAAAATCGTGAGGTGAATGGTGAATTTGGATCGGGAAACGCAGGGGGGGGGTGGAAACAGATCACGTGACGATGGGAGGTGTATAATCAAGAGTGAATTTATTTATTTTAAATAAGGATTGTGTAACATTCAGAAAAGGGAATGTTGAAGTAAAATCGTGGAAGTGTGTGGTGAATTTGGAACTGTAAACGCAGAGTGAAGCTGCTGGGTCGATGAAACGTGTCAGGAAGAGGGCGGAGAGAGACGCGTGGTTGCAGGAGGTGTATATCTCGAAAGGATACATGGGAAATTATTAATTTTTGATGTATTTTTGAAGAATAGGTAAGATTCGGGAATGGCAGGTTGTCGGAAGAAATCGTGAAGGTAATGGCGAGAGTGGGTCAGCTCAAGTGGAATAAAGATGGTGTGCCGGCAGGAGGAGGAATAATAATAATGAGAAGAAGAAGATGAAGATGATGAGGAGGAAGAAGAAGAAGAAGAGGAAGCGGAAGGATGGGACTCGTGGGTTTTCAAGGAGAAAGGTAGTTTTTTTGTTGTTTGTTATTTTTGTTTTGAATTTAAGACAAGAAACAGAGTGTTTAGATGGGAGGGATGTTGGGAAAGTGGGGAAAATAGGAATTGATGGTAATAAGGAGAGAATACAAATAAAAACGATCGTCCACCAAGAGGGGAAGGATGCGTAGGCCTCAAGAAACCCGAGAAGACAAGGTCGACGAAAACTCACAAAATAGCACGATTTTTGAAACAAAACCGAACTAGGAACCCCACAGTAACATGTAGCCTGTAGGTGAGAAAATAAACAGTTAAAACGGGACAGATAACGACCGGAAACTTAACTTTGAGGAAGTCAGCAGAGAGCCCTGAGAGACCCTGCCGTCGCTTCAAACCATAGACTCCTATAGAGAAGGACTGGAACCTCCCATGCTCGGGTTGTAACTTGTCTGAAGGATTAACTGAGTTCCGGGGCTAAAATGACTTCTAGAAGGGCTAGAGACACGATCTCGGGATCCATATAGGGGTTTTTAGGACTGCGAGTTCAATAATGCATTTTCACACCACCTGAGGTCATCTCCAACGTCAAAGCTCATATTTCAAGGTCAAATTACTGAATTTTGGTATTTTTGCCGTTTTGTGTAACTCGTAAACGGTTGAGAGATGGCTGATTGTAATAAGATGCAAGTGTGGAGCTGTCAAACTTGATATTTATTGTCATATATCGTATTACATAAACATTTTATGCATGTCACAACACTATGCCTATTACAACTACGTCTATGTCTACACTAGTTGGAGAGCTTTCTTGCCTCCTGAGGCATCCCAAAGCTTTTTCTTTGTCACTTACATGAGGACATGAGCTTTCAATAGAATGTTAGCTAAAGTAGTACATGCAGCATTACTACTAGCTAAAGTGCATCTACAGAGGATAACAGCCAGCAAAATGAAATCGGCAACGCATTTTAGTCTTGTCATACAAATTATAGGCATTATGTACAAAAAAGACGGTTGACATAGTCGGCACACTCAATCTACCTCTATCAAATTATCTAGAAACTCAGATTACACCTCTTTACCATCTTCATCATCAATGATCTCCTCCATACTAGTGCTATCGCCATATTTATGAACAAGGTGTCCGGCCAATAAACTACTTTATGCTTAAGGCATCGTCAGACCCCAAGAGATCCTGAGTGTCTGAGGAGTAATCTCGTCAATGAGTTCACTTCGCTCATCTGGATTTATGGAAGTTGTCAGTTCTTGTCGCAATCAATCACATGACAACTAGATTCGGCATAATGTCATGCTTAATGAGTGTTGCAAATTTACAATTTTAGCTGCAGCCATAATGCAACTACGTCAATGTAGAAGTTTCCACCGCTTCTTTGCCTGGCTTGGCCGAAAAACTTTTCCAAGGCTTCATCTGCAAATATAGCAGGAAGAACGTAGTCAAAGTCTTCTCTGCCAGAAGCAATAGGCAGCATCCACATTATTACGTGTAGACACAGTTAAGGCTTCAGCAGTTTGCTGAGTTAGCTCAGCTTACGACAACCACCTCCTTGCCATGCGCAGGTAGATATAATTTGGCAGGCCTGCCAGCCTAGTGAAACTTGTACAGTCTGCTGTCCAAGGCTGTCTGGATTCGTCGCGCAGATGGATAGCTGAGAAACGGTCTTTCACATTCATAATCTGAACCACTCACTCATTATCTGGGTGAGGATGATTGTGCCTTCGCTGAAGTCCAGTGAATCCTCCACTCCTACCACCATCACCCCTCCTCACTCCCCCACCACTACAATCCCGTCACTCCAACCACAACCCCTCCATTCCCACCAGCATCACCTCTCCTCACTCCCCACCATGACGATCCACCTCACTCCAACCACAACCCCTCCACTCCTACTATATCACCTCCCCTCACTCCTCACCACTACAGCCCCTCACTCCACCACAACCCTCCATTCCACCACCACACCTCTCTCACTCCCCACCACTAGAGCCCACCTCACTCAACCACAACCCTCCACTCCTACCACCATCACCTCTCTCACTCCCCACCACAAGAGCCACCTCACTCCAACACAACCCCTCCACACTACCACCATCACCTCTCCTCACTCCCCACCACTGCAGCCCACTCACTCCAACCACAACCCCTCCACTACTACACCATCACCTCTCCTCACTCCCCCACCACTAGAGCCACCTCACTCCAACCACAACCCTCCACTCCTACCACCATCACCTCCCCTCACTCCCCACCACTACAGCCCCCTCACTCCAACCACAACCTCTCCACTCTGACCATCACCTCTCCTCACTCCCCACCCAAGAGCCCACCTCACTCCAACCACAACCCCTCTACCACTACCACCATCACCTCTGCTCACTCCCCCACCACTGCAGCCCACCTCACTCCAACCACAACCCTCCGCTCCTACCACCATCACCTCTCCTCACTCCCCCACCACTACAATCCACCTCACTCCAACCACAACCCCTCCACTCCTACCACCATCACCTCCCCTCACTCCTTCACCACTACAGCCCCCTCACTCCAACCACAACCTCTCCACTCTGACCACCATCACCTCCCCTCACTCCAACCACAACCCCTCCACTCCACCCACCATCACTCCTCCTCACTCCAACCAAACTCTCCACTCCCACCACCATCACCTCCCTCACTCCAACCACAACGCCTCCACTACTACCACCATCACCTCCCTCACTCCCAACCACCACCCTCCACTCCCACCACCATCACCTCCCTCACTCAAACACAACCCCTCCACTCACCACCATCACCTCCCTCACTCCAACCACAACTCTCCACTCCCACCACCATCACCTCTCACTCCAACCACAACCCCTCCACTCCTCCACAATCACCTCCCTCACTCCCCCACCACTACAGCCCCCTCACTCCACCCACAACCCCTCCACCCCACCACATCACCTCCCCTCACTCCCCATCACTACCCACTAGAGCCCCCTCACTCCAACCACAATCCTCCATTCCCGCACATCACCTCTCCTCACTCCCCCCACACTAGAGCCCACCTCACTCCAACCACAACCCTCCACCCTACCACCATCACCTCCCTCACTCCCCACCACTACAGCCCCTCACTCCAACCACAACCCCTCCATTCCAACCACCATCACCTCTCCTCACCTCCCCACCACAAGAGCCCACCTCACTCCAACCACAACCCCTTCACTACTACCACCATCACCTCCCCTCACTCCCCCACCACTACAACCCCTCACTCCAACCACCAACCCCTCCATTCCACCACCATCACCTCTCCTACTCCCCACCACAAGACCCACCTCACTCCAACCAACCTCCACTCCCTACCACAAACCCCTCCACTCCTACCACCATCACCTCCCCTCACTCTCCACCACTACAGCCCTCACTCCAACCACAACCCCTCCATTCCCACCACCATCACCTCTCCTCACTCCCCACCACAAGACCCACCTCACTCCAACCACAACCCCCACTACTACCACCATCACCTCCCCTCACTCCCCCACCACTGCAGCCCACCTCACTACAACCACAACCTCTCCACTCTTCCACCATCACCTCTCCTCACTCCCCCACCACTAGAGCCCACCTCACTCCAACCACAACCCCTCCACGCCTACCACCATCACCCCCTCACTCCCCCACCACTACAGCCCCTCACTCCAACCACAACCCCTCCATTCCCACCACCATCACCTCTCCTTACTCCCCACCACAAGAGCCCACCTCACTCCAACCACAACTCCTCCACGACTACCACCATCACCTCTCCTCACTCCCCCACCACTCGAGCCCACCTCACTCCAACCACAACCCCTCCACTCCTACCACCATCACCTCCCCTCACTCCCCCACCACTACAGCCCCTCACTCCAACCACAACCCCTCCATTCCTACCACCATCACCTCTCCTCACTCCCCACCACAAGAGCCCACCTCACTCCAACCACAACCCTCCACTACTACCACCATCACCTCCCCTCACTCCCCCACCACTGCAGCCCTCACTCCAACCCCAAATTCTCCATTCCCACCACCATCACCTCTCCTCACTCCCCACCACAAGAGCCACCTCACTCCAACCACAACCCCTCCACTACTACCACCATCACCTCCCCTCACTCCCCCACCACGAGAGCCCCTCACTCCAACCACAACCCCTCCCTTCCCACACCATCACCTCTCCCCACTCCCCACCACAAGAACCCACCTCACTCCAACCCATAGACTCCTATAGAGAAGGACTGGAACCTCCCATGCTCGGGTTTGTAACTTGAGTCTGAAGGATAACTTGAGTCCGGGGCTAAATGACTTCTGGAAGGGCTAGAGACACGATCTCTGGATCCATATAGGGGTTTTGAGGACGGCGAGTTCAATAGTGTCATTTTCAACACCACCTGAGGTCATCTTCTAGGTCAAACGGTCATATTTCAAGGTCAAATTACTGAATTTTGGTATTTTTTGCCCGTTTTTGTGTAACTCATAAACGGTGAGAGATGGCTGATTGTAATAAGATGAAGTGTGTAGAGCTGTAAACTTTGATATTTATGTCATATATCGTATCACATAAACTATCCCTGTGGCGACCAGGTTGCGTCAGGAAGGCATCGGCGTAAAACATGTGCCAAATCACTATGCGGATCATACGGATGATCCCTGTGGCGACCCTAGCGGAGCACCGAAAGAAGAAGAAGATCGTATCACATAAACATTATATGCATGTCACAACACTATGCTATGACAACTATGTCTATGTCTATCACTAGTTGGAGAGCTTTTCTTGCCTCCTGAGGCATCCCAAAGCTTTTTCTTTGTCACTTACATTGAGGACATGAGCTTTCAATAGAATGTTAGCTAAAGTAGTACATGACATCATTACTACTAGCTAAAGGTGCATCTACAGAGGATAACAGCTCAGCAAAATGAAATCGGCAACGCATTTTAGTCTTGTCATACAAATTATAGGCATTATGTACAAAAAAGATGGTTGACATAGTCGGCACACTCAATCCACCTCTATTCAAATGATCTGGAGACTCAGATGACACCTCCTTACCATCTTCATCATCAATGATCTCCTCCATACTAGTGCTATCGCCATATTTATGAACAAGGTGTCCGGCCAAATAAACTACTTTATGCTTAAGGCATCGTCAGACCCCAAGGATCCTGGGTGTCTTGAGGAGTAATCTCTTCAATGAGTTCACTTCGCTCATCTGGATTTATGGAAGCTGTACAGTTCTTGTCGCAATCAATCACACGAGAACTAGATTCGGGCATAATGTCATGCTAATGAGTGTTTGCAAATTTACAATTTTAGCTGCAGCCATAATGTCAACTACGTCAATGTAGAAGTTTCCACCGCTTCTTTGCCTGGCTTGGCCGAAAAATTTTCCAAGGCTTCATCTGCAAATATAGCAGGAAGAACGTAGTCAAAGTCTTCTCTGCCAGAAGCAATAGGCAGCATCCACATTTACGTGTGGACACAGTGAAGGCTTCAGCAGTTTGCTGAGTTAGCTTCAGCTTACGACCACCACCTCTTGCCATGCGCAGGTAGATATAATTTGGCAGGCCTGCTCCAGCCTAGTGAAACTTGTACTGTCTGCTGTCTAAGGCTGTCTGGATTCGTCGCGCAGATGGATAGCTGAGAAACGGTCTTTCGCGTTCATCATCTTGAACCACTCACTCATTATCTGGGTGAGATGATTGTGCCTTCGCTGATGCCCAGTGAATCCTTGAAGGTCTTTAAAGCAGCGACAGTCTTGTCATTGAACACTTGGCATACCAATGGTACGCTCTGGCGTTGAAGGGGTTGGGGAAAACAGCGGTGTGCGTCAGCTTGGTTAAGCGAATAGGAGTAGCCTGTCGATCTCATAAACCTTCTGAATATCACTCCAGTAAGCTTTGTACTCTTTACCATCTACGACAAATGAGAGTGTCTTGCCATCAACAGTAATCCAGTTGTTGCGAACATTTTTGAAGATGTGCACGTAGTCGTACACTAAGAACATAGATGCTCTTGAATTGACAGCACTTGGCAACTTCCTGGTCCTCCAAGTTTTGAATAAACACTGCGTTGGTATTGCAATTGTCACATATCAAAGAAATCACAGTACCGCCAGCACCAACTACAGCTGATGCAGCTTCGATAAGGAGTTCCTTCAGCTGATCGGCAGTTAGTTTTTTGCAGGGCAAAATGCGTAGAATATAGCGTGGACCACTGAAATGGCAGGCACTTCAACAACCATAGCATGTGAAGGAAGCATTTGTGTTCACCATGCGCTGCTGCAATTTGAGCATATCCTACAACATGCCCTCCAGAAAATCGCAATGTCTCGACCAGCTTTACCTCGTCAAACATTAAATTGACCAAACGCTGCTGTGGTTTAAGCTGGTCGAACAAGGTTTTGAGGTTGGAGTCCTGCGACTACTAGCAAGCATCTGTTTTACCTTTTTGTTGATGGTAGAATGATGAAGCCGGATCGCCGAATCATTTTGTATGCACTGGGTGATATGTTGTGAAGCTGCATTGCGAAAATCATAGTATCAGTATCAAATCGGCGACGATCAAGAGTTTAACATAAGATGCAGCTGCGACAGAAGGAAGGTGAAATGAGGAAGCTCGTGTGCCTCAGTCATCCAACAGAGCTGGCTTATTACAAGCTGAAGAATTTCCTTGCTTGTGCATTCATAGATGTTTACCTGGTCAGTTATGGATCTAATCTGGACCATTTGAGAGCAGGCTGTTCTTCTGCAAAGGAAAAAGTCGTTTGGGCACCTCAATGCCATCTTTCTCAACTCTATTCAAGAATAGAAATCCAAAAGGTGAGTGAACTTGTTGGAAATAAAGAACTGCTTGCAGTTTGTCCAGTAGCATCAGTTCTTGATAGGTCAAGGTTTTCCTGGTCTTTTATGACGTTAAAGCCAGGAAAATAGGGGCTGATTTTAGCACAGAAGTGGTCGAAATCTTGGATATTGTCTGCAGCCTCATCAGCTGCCTGCATCTTCTTAGCTCTTGATTCTGACATAGAAGATGATGTTAGGCGTGGGCTGAGGTCACCTGCTTCAAAGCTGATTTCGGTACTCCAGGAAATATTGATGGGGTTCTTGGGTCGTTTGCCACCCCTAACTGACACCCAATCACAATTGAAATGTGTCTCACAAATATATATCTCCTTTAAGCCCTCAAGCTTTCTTTCTCATTTGGCATTGCCAATATCCATCTCTCCCTCTCCTCAGGATCTTTTGGGAAGGATATGACCTTTACATAAGGCGTCCCATCATAGTTTCCTTACAACCAAAGCAGCTGCAACGACGTGGCATATTGTCACCAAAGCAGGAAACAACACAAAGATCCTGTGAGATCACCAGCTGGACAGTTTCTGAAAGAGAAACAACAAAAACATACATTAGTTAACGATGATAGAAATCAGCAAGTAGGTGCAGTAGGTGCACAATGTCATGTTTTGTCATAGACTTTACAAAAGTTTTCCTCTATGAGTTAGACACAAAAACGGGCAAAAAATACCAAAATTCAGTAATTTGACCTTGAAATATGACCTTTGACCTTGAAGATGACCTCAGGTGTGTGTTGTGAAATGACACCATGAACTCGCCGTCCTCAAAAACCCCGATATGAATCCCGAGATCATGTCTCCAGCCCTTCTAGAAGTCATTTTGCTCTGGACTCAAGTTAATCCTTCAGAATCAAGTTACAAACCCGAGATTGAGGTTCCAGTCCTTCTCTATAGGAGTCTATGCTTCAAACCCAGAACCGGAAGTCCAACCGGAAGGATGGAATAAAACTGAAAACAACGGCTCGGATTGCATTTGCTCAAGTACCACGAGAGCAATGTTTATATGGAGACCGCCATGTTGTTCAGTGGTGCCGATCACTCCATTCCATTGGAGTACTTGCTTGAAGACTTTGAATCAAGCATGCTGCTTGCTAATGGAACAAATCCTTGATACGTTGTCTCCCTCCAAATCTTTTGTTGTGCAGAGGCACACCCAAGCTTTCTCTCGGGTGCTTTTTCCAAATATTTTCGACTTCTCTTAGAAGCTTTGTGAGCCATTTTCAATAACAATCCTTCCCGCGCATGCACAATAGAAGTTCACATGGCTCAAAGATTGCTTCTTCTAGGGGTTTCTGCTCAGGTGCACCCGGCATTCTGGAGCGGATTATGTCCTTTTGCAAGTCCTTTATTGACAGTGTACACTGAGATGGAGCACTCCACTCACACTTGCTGCACCTGGATGACATTTTTAGTAGGAATTGACTCCATGGGGAAATCTACTCAATTCCTCTTACCTTTCTCGACATTTATAGAATCAGAAGATTTTTCACTCAGAATATATCTTTCAACTCTGGCAATTCTCACTCTCACTCTGTCTTTCTCAAAGGACCATCTGGTGAACACTCCCATTTCCTTCCTTAACAAACCTCTTGAAGAAATATTCAGTTGCTCAAACTTTTGGGCCTCCCAATCAGTCATGATATCAAGTTGGCCTCCAAAGTCAGTTGCCGACTTCACATACTTCGTCGTGAAAAATATTTCCTTGGCACATGTCAAATTTAATCAGCTTACAAAGCTTCATCGGCAGCTGGATGAAGTGCTGCTCCTTCCTTTTGGCTTGTGCCGCAGCCTTGCATATTTCATAGCTTGGACACAAAGGCCTTCAGAATCATTGGAATCTCCTGCAATGAAGTTGTTTCTGGACCTGTTACTCCCACATTGAAGACAGGTTGGTGATCTCTTTGTCTTCTGCCTTCTCCTTTCTGCTGTTGCACCATCTGCCCTTTCCTTGCCCCCAACTTTCTGCAGGGTGCATGTGGTCAGCCAGTAATGCACTTCTGGTGAAACTCCAAAAATCCAAGGTCACTACTTACCTCCACTCATTTGTTCCTCTTTTTCTTGCCTGTAGAATCTACTTAATCAGTCATTGTGGAATCAACTTCCTAATCAGTCATTCTTACCTTGATGGATTCAAAATTGCCATTCACCTCCTCCTCAGGGTGGGCAATGGCTACCTTCCCGTGGTCCACCCTGTTATGAACTATTGTCATCTCAAACACATGTATTCCAACAATCTTGCAAACGGCCCTTTTCAGGGCCAATTATCACACAGCATAGCGAAACTCTTCACATCTACCAAAGCTCGGAACAAGTGTGTCTACCGTGAGGAGAGCCAGGAAACACCATCTTTCCAATCTCAAGTCTGAACTGTCAAACCTGTCTCCCTCCTCCAAATCCTGGTGGTGTCTGGTTAAGTCTGTTTCTGGTGTATGTTCCCCCACCATCCCCTCCCTTACCTCAAATGGCTGCACAGCTGACACTGCACGTGAAAAGGCTGAATGCCTAAACTCCGTGTTTGCTTCTAAATCTTGTGTCCCAAACCGATCGCTTTCTGTACCCAACTTACCCAATCGCACCCAGCTGTTCTTGGACTCTATGTCCTTTTCTCCTGACAAGGTGGAGAGTTTGCTGTCAAACCACGACTCAGATTCTGCAACAGGTCCAGACGGCATCAGCCCAATGTGTCCTAAAAACCTGCACTGCTGCTATTGCTCACCCTCTGTCTGTTCTGTTCACCCTCTCATTTGCTCAAGATCATCTGCCATCTGCTGGGAAATCAGCAAACATTACTGCTCTGCATAAAAAGGTGCAAAACCAGAGCCTTGCAACTACAGAACAATTGGCCTTCTCCCAATCATCAGCAAGGTTATGGAATCCATCATCGCTTCCCACATAAAATCCTTCCTCTTCTCCAATGGCCTGACTACCGATCATCAATTTGGATTCATACCAGATCATTCTACCCTGGACTTGCTGCTCCTGCTTTCCCAATAATGGATGGAGATTCTCAATGCCAGGCATGAGATCACAGCCATGATTGCTTCAGATCTCAATGTCGACGTCCTCGTGGGAAGGTCTCAAAATGACTCTTCTATTCACCCCACACGGCATCTCATTTGCATTGGTGATCACGATTGGTGCACGTTCAGTGATCTATCCCCTAAGACAGGTGTGGTCTATTAAATCTGCCACACACAAGTTGTTCTATGCTCCCCAATGACTACAACCATATTATGGCCTAGCGAGCTCCTTGAAATCCACCTTTCAGACATCCCCACCACCATGATGTGTTCCAACATCACCAAATAGCCCACTCTGACCAAGATCCCTTTGTACACGGGTCTCATCGCCAATGCAGGTGTGGCCTTAACCCGACATCGTGCACAGTGTTTGCGGCCATATTCGCATTCCTAACTGTACTACAAGTACCATCACTATCAAGTGATATCCCATTTAGGCATCGTGCATACAACTATAATCCTTGAGGTTGTGACCCATCACCACCATCCCAGTGTTACCCAAGTGTGCACTGCCACCTTCACCTCACACCTATGTTAACACGATCCACGTTGATCTGAAAAGGGAACCCAAATGCTCAGACCATCTCGACGTTAATGTATCCCTTGATGTTGTTTGTATAGTCATGTGATACACCAGCGGATCACAGGGCATGTGACCTGCCCCGCTGGGAATTAAGATTCCACCATGTTGGCTGCAATTCGTAAGTCGTGTTAACTCTGGTTCCATGTGTTTGCATGGTCTATCCATCGGGATACAACATTTTGGTGCCAAGGATGGCAGAATTAACTACCCTCCACTAGCCTTTCTGTCAATGCCGAGAGAATCGCTGGTCCCGTGGAAGCGATGGTACAGCGACTTTCAGACGTACCTTGGTGAAAGTGGCCTTGACGATGAGAGAGTGACGACTGTTCAGAGAAGAGCCATTCTCATCCATTGCTTGGGACAAGAGGGCCCGGCATCGTGCACAGTGATCTGTCCCCTCAAACAAATCACTGTGAACGCACCAACCATGAACCTTGTTGGTGCAGAGATGGGTTCAACTCTTCAACCGCTCTCTCACAGTCGATCAGTTGCCACTCTTAGTCTGTTCTACAGATATTTTCATGGCAAATGTTCTGCTGGACTTTCAGACTTGGTTCCTCCTGTGTCTGTTTGGACACAAGACTCCGTTTGCCATCTCTGCACATCCATGCACTGCAGCTGGTCCGAAGTGCAGATTGAAAGGCTCTGCAGATAGTTTTATCCCTCGTTCTGTCTCGCTTTGGAATTCACTACCTGTAACGTGCTTCCTGTTATCCTACGATCTACCCAGCTTTAAGAGAAATGTCAATTCCTACTTTAGTACAGTCAAAATGTCGGATGACCTCCCACAGATTGCAACAAAAGCAAACTCAACAGATTTTGATTCCTGGATAATGGATATGTCCTCAGTGACAGAAAAAAAAGTCCTAAGGGATCTTCCGGGGGAAAGTCCTGAAATCATGGAAATCCAATATGGCCGCCACCACAGCTTCGGGGAAAATGAGAAAATTGTAAAGATTGATATTTTAATATGTAAATATATGTTTTTCTGCATTCTAATTGTTTCTTACTTATGGTCAGTATATTGATATACAAGAATAATTATAAAAAAGTGAAATGTATTGAGTAAAATAAAAAATTATAGCTTTTTTGTCCAAAATGGCAATTTTTTGTCCCGAAAAAAAAATAAGATTTACCTGATACTGATTTTGGCTCCTGGACCAAAGAAAATAAGAAATGTTGAAGACGCAAGATGAAATCAAGTCTATGGCAATACAATATAATTATGTAAATCATTGAAACATGACAAAATTCACAATTCCACTCGGGGCAATCACATCTGCCTGACGAAGGTTTCGAAATGAAAATGAAATTCGCATTAAACTCAGAACTACATCCATTATAAACTTACTATACATGTTGAGAAAAATCAAGCGTATTAAAGTTAGAACTCGACAATGTCGCCATCATCCTCATCATTGTCACATGGAGTGTTTGTGCAGCCAGAGCCCCTGCAGCTTCCACAAGCTGGAGTGCACTCAATGTTGTGCTTCTTGCATGTGCATCTCATGGTGCTACATTCAGCCTGGCAGTTGCACCTAATGACATGTAACATCTTTTAGGAGCTGGAGCTATTGATGTCTGAAGTGGCACAAAACCCTCGTCACACTTCTGCCAACCCCAGTCTGTCGGAAGAAGTTCATCTGCACACCTTCCATTCTTGGACTTGCAGATACATATGCAGGCTGTGATACTTTGCTGCTTCTGATGTTGGTGTAACGTCTGTGGTTGCACATGAGAGGAGCTCCAAGCCACCTTGTCCCACTATCGCTGATACCGGAGGGTGTCCAGGGTGTCAGTTGACTTTCCGTTGTAGATTATCACCAATGTTTTTTCTCCTGCATCTGCCATCACATACGGAAGCTGGATATGTATCAAAAACCTTGGCCTACTCACGGAATGTGTTGTTTGCTTTGAACTTTTTGAGGGAAGCTCCCTTTCCAATCCATGAAGATGAGATGTCGTGTCGCACCCAAGAACTGCATGTAGAAACAGTATGTGGTTGCATATGTCTGTACCAATCATTTTCTTTGTAGCCTTGATGTTCCAGATGCGAGGCTTCTTCGTGTTCTTCTTGGCTCGGGACAAAAGACGAGGTCATGGGATTCTAAGCTTGCATGGTAGCATAGGAGGACGAGGAGGTCTGTGTCATCACCAACTAACACAGTGTTGGTGACAGTAGCAGACTGCACAGCCTTCAGTACAATCAGGAGATCAGCATCCCCTGAGGCATGGTGTGTCTCACAGTTCTTCTTCTGAAGCTCTTACTCAACATAAAAATGAATCGCTGTTTATTCTGCCTATTGGCAAGAAACTGTTCCTTCTTCATTGTGAGATGCATGTCAGCTGTAAATGTCACAGTAGTGCAGCATTCCTTTAGACCGTCTCTGGTGTGTCATGTCCTTCGTGTTGGTACTCTCATAACCATCAAACACGACTATGGCGTCTCCGTACTTCTTCGTTACATAATCAGTGTACTGGTGGCATATGTCTCTGTATGTAGATCCACGAGACCATGGAATGCGTTGAACAAGTGCCCCGCCATCCAAAACATACTGTTGCCCATCATTGGGATATTGGCTGGGACATCGGATCCAAGAAGATCCCAGATGGCATCAGCAAAGACTGGCTTGTGTGCTTCTCGGAGCTGAAGAGAGGAATCAAAGAGGGCTGGTGATAGCTGCACAGTTCATATTTGAAGGCCGACTCCAGTTCTTCTGCTGTCTGTGCAACAGTGATCAGTCTCTGGAAGAGGAGTTGTGGGTCAACCTGGACTTGCTCTCCATCAATCTTGACATGACTTCATGCCGAGGGTGACAACTTGGTCTTTCCTCTTAAATGTGTACTCGGCAGGTGTTTTCCCATCCATAGATTTCAATATTTTGGCTCCTACAGCATGTGCTGTATCGACGTTGACGGTGGGTGTGCATGAACTCCAGTAGCAATGTTCCTCAGACGTGGATCACTACTGAACGGATTCCGTTCCTGTAAATACTGAAGAGCTGATGGTGGTCCTTCCAGTCATGAGATTGTCTTGCCTTGGTCATGTCCTTCTTCTGCTCTCCGGTGTTGTAGTTCACACCTGTGAGCTCCTGCATTGCCTGGTTTATTTCTGCACAGGCAGGCATTGATAGTAGCATACCAGCCGTTGTTGCTCTGTCATTCCTCGCCCTCGTGTGAGCCCCCGCTGGTCTTCAAACTTCTCATCAGAACTTGTTCGAAGATCCCAGATGGCATCAGCAAGGACTGGCTTGTGTGCTTCTCGGAGCTGAAGAGAGGAATCAAAGAGGCTGGTGGATAGCTGCACAGTTCATATTTGAAGGCCGACTCCAGTTCTTCTGCTCTCTGTGCAACAGTGATCAGTCTCTGGAAGAGGAGTTGTGGGTCAACCTGGACTTGCTCTCCATCAATCTTGACAGATGACTTCATGCCGAGGGTGACAACTTGGTCTTTCCTCTTAAATGTGTACTCGGCAGGTGTTTTCCCATCCATAGATTTCAATATTTTGGCTCCTACAGCATGTGCTGTATCGACGTTGACGGTGGGGTGTGCATGAACTCCAGTGGCAATGTTCCTCAGACGTGGATCACTACTGAACGGATTCCGTTCCTGTAAATACTGAAGAGCTGATAGTGTGTCCTTCCAGTTGATTGGATTTTTTTTACCCACCTTGTTGTGATCGTTGAAGGATTCTACCTGGCCGATTGTGGAATCCTATTTGACTTCAGATAGAGTTTAACGTTTGTCCGATTTGGTTATAAAATCCTGCATAAAACCCATTGACACTGAAAACCGATGTCCACACAAGTCCTTCCTTGTGAAACAATTTATTATTCTAATTATACACCATACACTTCTCACCCTCATACAATGAACTTAAGAACCCCCATTGATTGCAATATTATTTGGTTCTATTTCATTTATTCTTACTTTAGTTAACAGTTAGACCAACCCGATTCAATTCACTTCCACATTACATCAGAGAGTTTTATTCTAACTTGGTACTTGGTCAGTTCCAAGGAGCACAAGCGACTGAGATTCTATACTTCCTCAGGTACTTGCACTGAAACAATTTTACATTTCAAAGCATTTTTATACTTTCATGAGAGAGTGGTGGGGGCTATCACCCAGACTGCAGACGTGTCCTTTAGACGAGAAGCCACTTCGTACATTTCGAGGCAAAGGTTCGCTGTTATCAGCTCAGGTAACTCCGCTCCAGACCAAGACATTTATCATCATTTAGGGCAAAAGTCTCTTGGCCAGAAAGGACAGCCAATTCAACTATAGCATAAAACTTACATTTCTAAAACTCCATTTGTTACAATTTAGAATACATTAATATAAATTTTTCCCCACACAGTCACGAGATTGTCTTGCCTTGGTCATGTCCTTCTTCTGCTCTCCAGTGTTGTAGTTCACACCTGTGAGCTCCTGCATTGCCTGGTTTATTTCTGCACAGGCAGGCATTGATAGTAGCCATACCAGCCGTTGTTGCTCTGTCATTCCTCGCCCTCGTGTGAGCCCTCGCTGGTCTTCAAACTTCTCATCAGAACTTGTTCGATGATCAGGTCAGATGAAAGACCTGCCCACAGGCGATCACTTCGTCGAACCACATGGAACCCCCATCACAAAACGTTGTTGGACATTGGGATGTTGAGTTTTGAGGTTGGACATCTGCTGCAGATACACCCTCGCAGATTTGGCATACAGGTTGTGCCCGAGGCTGCCAGGTAAGGCAGCATTTCCTGGATGGCCTGTAGATGTAGTGCCCAGTTCCCAGTGCGCTCTGCCCGGATGTATTTGCGTAGAATGTCTAGCATGTCCATATACTGAACCCAGAGCGCTGAAGTTCTAGAAGATATCTTTGCAGACTCGGCATGCTTCTGAAGGTGGTCTTTGATTCGTTTCAAGACGTCAGACTTGCATACTTCTTCCACAGACTGGGGTTGGCAGAAGTGTGACGAGGGTTTTGTGCCACTTCAGACATCAATAGCTCCAGCTCCTGAAAAGATGTTACGTGTCATTAGGTGCAACTGCCAGGCTGAATGTAGCACCATGAGATGCACATGCAAGAAGCACAACATTGAGTGCACTCCAGCTTGTGGAAACTGCAGGGGCTCTGGCTGCACAAACACTCCATGTGACAATGATGAGGATGATGACGACATTGTCGAGTTCTAACTTTAATACGCTTGATTTTTCTCAACATGTATAGTAAGTTTAATGGATGTAGTTTCTGAGTTTAATGCGAATTTTCATTTTCATTTCGAAACCTTAGTTCAGCAGATGTGATTGCCCCGAGTGTAATTATGAATTTTGTCATGTTTCAATGATTTACAATATTATATTGTATTGCCATAGACTTGATTTCATCTTGTGTCTTCAACGTTTCTTTTTTTTTTTGTCCAGGAGCCAAAATCAGTATCAGGAAATAATTTTTTTTTCGGGACAAAAATTGACATTTTTGGACAAAAAAGCTATAATTTTTTATTTTACCCTCAATACATTTCACTTTTTTATAATTATTCTTGTATATCAATATACTGACCATAAGTAGAAACAATTAGAATGCAGAAAACATATATTTACATATTAAAATATCAATCTTTACAATTTTCTCATTTTCCCCGAAGCTGGGTGGCGGCCATATTGGATTTCCATGATTTCAGGACTTTCCCCCCGGAGGATCCATTAGGACTTTTTTTCACTCACTGAGGACATATCCAAGAATCAAAATCTGTTGAGTTGCTTTGTTGGCAATTTGTGGGAGGTTGACCAAATATTTCTGCTAAAATGCCTGTACTACTTCTTTCATATTTGAGATTGCATCACATTTCACCTTACTTCTGCTACTTCCTGTTTCTTGGATGTTTTTTGTTATTTTTCTCTTCTTTAGTTTTTGTTTTGCTTTATCCTGATCTTTATCTAACCTTCCCATAGCCCCTTATCTAGAGTGGCTTTATGCCTTGTTTGGGGTTATTTCCATAAAACATATATTGAGGGATGCATTCATCTTTTCAACAGCATCGTCATACATGGTCACAATAATGCAGAACATACCAGAGGCTGAACACTCTGATGACCAGACTAGCAGAGAGTAACATTATTTTTAACCACGACAAGTGCCAGTTCAACCGAGACGAGATTGATTTCCTGGGTTACCATGTGTCTTCAGTCGGCGTTTGTCTACTACACTCCAATGTGCAAGCCATCAATGGTCTTCCAGAGCCAAATAATTCAACAGAACTTGCCTCATTTATTGGTGCAACTAACTTCTCCCTCAAGTTTGTAGAATACTAAGCTGATGTGGCTGAACCACTGCACGTGTTATTGTGTCAAGACACCCCATGGAAATGGTCCAATGAACAGACACAAGCCTTTCAGAGTTGGAAAAGAAAGATTACAAGTGTCCCTATTATTGCGCTCTTTGACCCCAATGCACCAACGATCATCACCAATGACGTCTCAGGAATTACATTGGGTGCTGTACTTTCTCAAGTGTCAAATGGAGTGGGACGACCTGTTCCCTATGCATCAAAAACGCTGTCCGAGACTGAACAAAAGTACTCCACAGGTGAACGTGAAGTCCTCACCTATATATTTGCGTGTGAGCACTGGAATGTGTTTCTCTTCAAGAGAAAATTCACACTACAGACTGACCATCGGGCTCTTATGACACTACTTGCAGCGACGGAATCTGGTCACAAGCTATTGCACATCTAAAGATGCTCTGATCGACTTCATCAATACAATTTTTATATCCAGTATGTGACAGGATCCAAGAATCAAGTTGCGGATTTGCTCAGTGGACTTATCTACGACAGTCACCCAGATGTACTGGCAACTACTGAAGACTCAAATGTTATGGAAATACACTTGGACAACTTTGTAACAGCAGCAAAGTTACAGAATAGTTCAACAGAGGACCCTACTCTAAAAAAATGTCTGCCATTTCATCCAAAATAGTTGGCCTCACCAAGCACCAACACACAAACTTGAAACGTACTTCAGATTCAGGGATGAACTTTCTATGTTCAACGACTGTTGTGTGTCCAGAAGGCTATGTGCTGAAATTCCCAATACTCTTTAGAGGAACGTTTTAAAGATGGTTCACGAGGGTCATCCAGGCATCGTTCTGACAAAACAACAATGTCGAGCTTCGGTGTGGTAGCCAGGTATTGACCGATGTATCGAAGAGCACAACAGGGACTGTGAAGCATGAGCAGTAAAGCATGAGTCACATTTGCTCTAAGGCTAGGATACGGTGGCCGTACCCCCCCTGAATTGACAGAAACGTGCGGCGGCCGCAGAGTTTCTGAGGTGGCCTTAGGGTGGCCCTACGCCGTATGGCTATCTTTTACAGGCCGTAGGGGTTTCCGTGGAATTAAAGCGCGGAGTTGTAACTTTTTTCATTTCTCGGTTGGCAGTAGCAATTCGACAATCCGTAGCCATGACGTAGATGTTCCACATCGACCGTACGTAGGGCCGTCCAGGTGGCTTGCGTTATTTCGTGGCGGCTGCCGTAGGCTCTTATCAATGACAAAATGAATTTTGCCAACCCCCCAAAAAATTACAAAAAAAAAAATTTACGTTCGCCTTGGCCCCCTGCGCGTCGCCTTGCGGGCACCTTGAGGCTACCTTGCGTCTGCCCTTGAAATTCTATGGCAGCCGCAGGGAGCCTAGGTCACGCTGCGACATCAAATCAAAGACGTACGGCACCCCACGTTTTCGGTCTCCACAATTCTAAATACCCCGTGCAGCTACCCGAAAATAAAAACATATGTGACTGCCTGCATTTGCGTGGAAATACTGCGGCCGCCCTATAATTCTAGTGGCCGTAGATTTTTTAGACCCTACGGCCGCCGAGCCAAATGTGACTGAAGCATAAGTGAGAACTTCAAAAACAATGAACCAGCGCTCCAACCCGTACCTTGGCCAGAGAAACCAAGGGGGGGGGGGGGCGGGGGGGGGCGGGGGCGGGGGGGCGGGGGGGTGAGGGGGGGGGGGGGGGGGACGGACAGAAACCACATAGCAGCCAGATTCACGTGGACATCTTTGACCCGTGACCACAACTGTTTCTCCCTTAATCAAGGGTTCCTCATTGTAGTCCATGACATCCATTCAAAGTGGCCAGAAATTGCTGTAACCTCAGTCGTGACGTCCATGACTATCATCAACATTCTCAGTGAGCTCTTTCCTAGATGGGGACTGCCCGAAGTTATCATCACTGACAATGGCCCGCAATTCGTCTCGTACCCCAGCTGAAATGACGATAGGTCTCAAACTTCAATATGCACTGGAAGCTCTGAAACCAATCCAGGATATTGTGTAAACACTAAAGGCCTTAACACCTTGACGATTTAGCCAGCGTATGCCTGACGTATGCAAAATTGCCTACGCTGGCACACGTCGAATACGTATGGTAAGTTTGTATACGTAAGAGCACGCTGATACGTCGTAGTACGTGCATACGTCTTTGTACGCTGGCATACGTCGTAGTACGCCAGGTGTTAGACAATTTTCCAATGCTTTGATTTCGTTGTATGCCAGCGTATGACTCGCACGTTCCGCATACGCTTGGCCATAAGTTGTAGGCACGTTAACAGATCGTTGACACACGTCGACACACTTACTTGTAAGTTACTCATAATCGAAACACGTCGAGGTAATGTTTAGCGTACCCGAAACTTATTTCTAACCTATGAGTAACGTGTTGTAGCACGTTACGTGATCGTTGACACACGTAGACACACGTTACTTGTAAGTTACTCATAAGTCGAAAACGTCAAGGTAATGGTTAGCGTCAGTGTTCCAGACTTCCTGTTTTTTTTTTTTTTTCTTGGCGTGACGGTGATGTTGACACTTCGATTTCTAGTGGGTTATGATATAATATAATTAATAGGCTGCCGCTCAACGATTAATCATAACCGCACTAGAAATGGAAGTGTCAACATCACCGTCATACGAAGAAAAAAAAAAAAACAGGGAGTCTGGAACACTGATGCTAACCATTACGTTGATGTGTTTTGACTTATGAGTAACGTACAAGTGAGGTGGGCAACGATCGCGTAACGTGCCTACAACTTATTGCAGCGTATGCGGAACGTGTGTCAAGCCGAGTAGCGTCGAGAATTTTCAACATGCTGAAATTTCTCGACGTACTCTGCGTATAGAGTATGCATGACACGATGCATACTAGCTAGCATGACTACGATGTCTGCCAGCGTACTACGACGTATGCCAGCGTGCTCTTAACGTATACAAAACTTTACCCATAACTATTCGACGTGTGCCAGCTTGGTTCGGCAAATTTTTTACAGTCGTGCATACGCTGGCTAAAACGTCAAGGTGTGACAGCGGCTTGACACTTCGATGTCTAGTGCGGTTATGATTTGAATCGTCGAGCCGCAGCCTATTTATAGCCTAGCCATGTGATCGTGCTGTCGCGATACGCTGCCGCCGCTATGCATAAGTTAGACTGATCGTGTGTTGAGCATAGGTTGTGAACGCCGACAACACGCTCAGCATTCGTTGGTATAAGTTATCTTTTTGTGATTGAAACGTTCTGTGTACTTACTAATACGTTATGCATACGTCCAACACGTTATTATACGCCCAAAACTTTAAAAAAAACTTCAATAGTTCAGCGTACGCCAGCGATTTACATACATTTTGATACCTTGCCATACGCTGGCTAAAACGTCAAGGTGTGACAGGGCCCATAACAGGATTAGCAAGTGCTATTCTAGAAAAGCAGCAACAGGTGAAAGAGTACACAGACCTGTGTCGCAGAGGTGGACACTCCACCCTGAACCAAGGTGAATGAGTCTGAACTAAGCAACCAATTCATTAGCACAAATTGGTATCATCTCTATCATAGCCACAAGACATTGTTCACAAAGGCAGTCCAAATACTTTCGTCATCAAAGATTGTTCTCGTTGGAATTCCCAACGATGTGTTACGTCTCACCAGGCTGGTCATACCCATTTGAATTCCAAAGGGAATATTGACGCTGTTAACCTGCCTGATACTCCTACTCCTAATCCAGACCTGACCAGACAACCGCCTCTACGTCCAAGGTGCAATTAGCATCTTCCAAGATGCCTAGCTGACTTTGTAACAAAGCAAGTGATTTTTTAAAGTTGATTTGATGGGAACTTTGACAGGTTCCAAGACTTTAATTCATGGGCATCATTGATCATATTTTGGTTTGTTGGTTGCTAAGCTTAATTGTCACTGAGCCCCTTATTACAGAGACGGTAGTGTTTAACCTTTGGGGAACAGGGGGAAATATGTTGCGTTTGCATTGTCACATGATACACCAGTGGATCACAGGTCATTTGACCTGCCTCGCCGGTGATTGAGATTCCGCCATGTTGGCTGCAATACACGAGTCGTGTTAATTCTGGTCCCGTCTGTTTGTGTGGTCTATCCATCGGGATACAACACTTGATACCCCACAAAATATATATGATGTCTTTTTCCGATTTATGAATAATAAAGTTGGTAAATTTGCGATTAAAGTGCAAATATTCTTCTTCCTCAGATTAGCTATGACATCACGCATGGAAGTAGACCACCACATCCGTACTGTTTCTGGGTTACATCGTGGGATGGTTGAACTCAAACGGAGAATAATTTTCGATTTTCCACAAATATTCCGAGTCGATGCGTCCTTGGTGCTTGTAGTCATACAAACCGAGATGGGTTCATGTTACACCAATGGATGAAACACCCTGTTTGCCAGAAATTGGACGAGGTTTGTCCGAAATACCCGAATGTGGATCGGGCTGAGAAAATGTTCGCTTTTGCACTCGGAACATATTACAGAGCACTGTTATGAAACAACAGAGATGGCTATATGTTGTGGTTATCTACCATGATTGAGAAAGGATGCCATCCCCCACGAATATGTGGAAGAAACAGCAGGCGCTCAAACTGTAACATCTCCACCCAGCTACCAGCTCATGAACTCGGAGATTTGAGTAGTGAATCAAAACCTGTTGCCATTGCCCAGCAGACAAGAAGAGCACCTGAAACAATTATTTTTGATACAAATTTCTACAAATCAAATGAACCATCGATTTATATTGATGAGAAGGTATATATATCGTCATCTACTCATCCGAGAGGATTTGACATCGGATGCTAAAACTTTCAGGGTTCCTCCCCTCCCTCCCCCACCCCACCCCCACCTCCATCAACCATTAAGCCCACAATACCCAATACCATATCAACGCATCCTCTACAATATCCATCACCATCACCATCACCACCAATACTACTGCAACCACCCCCCCTCCACAATCTCCCCACAATACCCATCACCACCCGCACATTACCCACCACCATCCCACACCCCTCTTCCCCCTCCAGAATACCCAACCACTGGGGAGGGACATCGTCACCTGTTTGGCATGACGGTGGGACACGGTACGGACACAAATGGTGTCTGGGAAAAGTATGAAACGGGACGATCCCATAACGTACAAGACACCTAGTCAGCCTGCAATGGTGGGACAAAGATTTTGTTGCCCATTTTGTCCGCTGTGTCTGAGTGTGCTGGGGCGGGGGCCGTGCTGTCAGGTGATGATGGGTATTTCTGCTTGAGTAATATATAAACTGATTTATCAATTAAAATGCAAAATCCCTTACTTATGAAAAGTTAATTGAATGGAAAATCCAACCTTACCGTGCTAAAGTGATTGCGTGACTAGCGTTTTCATCTTCAAAAACACCTCCACCTCCACCTTCTTCATCTCAATTGCTTGCCCAAGGCTCGAAACGATTCGGCTGCACAATTCCCCTGAACGTGTTTCCATCATTAATTTTTTTGGCACTTCCAAGGCCTTTGCGTGTGTTTTACGGAATGTGGCTGCCTTGTGTCCCCCTTGGAGGATGCTTGTGCCAGCCGGCCCTCACAGAACCATGTGTCATGGACGGACAAATTAACTGCTGTGTTCGCTAAAGCTCAGGCAGCCCTTCAATCACATTGCACAATAACCTTACTGAAAGCGTCAGACCAGTTGTGGATTGTTGCTGATGGTTCTACTAGGCGCGCCGACATTGGCGCCACATTGTACGTGGTACAACAGAAAACTTCTGCTTGCTGGTTTCTTCATCGCTAAAATGGAGAAACACCAGGTGTCATGGCTTCCCTGTGAAGTTGAAGCCCTCAGTATCGCTATGTTCATCAAATACTTCTCATACATCATCCAATCCAGCCAACCCGCCTATGTTCTGACCAACAGCAAACCCTGTGGTGATGCTTACCGTAAGCTATGCTGGGGTGAATTCTCTGCTAGTCTTCTACTTCCTACTTCACTTTCAACTGTGAGCCACTGCCATGTTACCCTCATGCATCTCGCCGGTTCGGCCAATCTGCCCTCCGATTTTGCGAGCTGAAATGCTCCCACGTGCGTTTTGCCTCAGTGCAAGGATGTTGTCATGTTTATGCCAGGTATGTTCTTTCGTGTCCCAACTAGAGGATGCTACTATCCTCAAAGTCACAATTGTTGACGTATTCTCGGGCTCCACAAGTTTACCTTACACCGACTGCATGGTGTGTGTCTCTACCCAACCGGAATGCCTCGACCTCCGATGGACTTGTGCCCATCTCCAACAGGGCATTAGACTGTCCAAGGTGGTCACAAATGTTCAATATCTTAAGTGGCACTTCAGTGTCACCTCCATTTCCAGGGACAATTTACTCATTGTACAGTGACCCATTGTCACCATGCCATGAATGCATCATTATCCCATGTCAAGCCATCAAAGGATTACTGTCAGCCATCCACATCTGGTTTCAGCATCCCACATGACATCAATTGAAACAGATGTTCATGAGATATTTCTATGCCTTTGACCTCGACCAGTATGTTGACAAAGTCAGCAGAAGTTGTCACGTTTTCCCCTCACTGCGACGTCTACCTCCACTTATTGTTGAGCAGTCTGCAACCTCCCCCACTTCCAGACTCTATTGGTGTTTCGTTCACCATCTATCTCATGAAAGCTCAACGGCATCCCATACTGGTCATCTGTGAGAGGGTAACTTCATACACAGTCGCTTGTATCATCGACGATGAACGTAGGGACACTTTGTCTTCGGCCCTGACTAGGCTCTGCTTGCATATCCGTCCGATCGAGGGCCCCACGGCTATGATCAGAGTTGACCCTCATCCTGGATTTGTTGCCATCAGGAAACGCGGCCATCTTTCACACTTCAGAATCACCCTTGAAGTCGATCGTGTGAAAAAACCCCAACAAAAACCCAGTATCTGAACGCACTATCAGTGCATTACGGTCTGAACTAAAGCATGAGGACCTGTCTGGTGGCCCTGTTTTCGCTTGTCTCCCTCGATTATGGTGTGTTCTCGCTTAAATTCCAGGCTGAGTCGGTGCGGTTTTACCTCCAACGAAATGCTCTATCAGAGGAACCAATTCACCAACACCACCATTCCTATTGATGACTTGGATTTCGTCAACAGTCAACACATCTAAATACCCCGATACCTCGTCACATCGATTGATCATCCATGATGTCAGGTGAAGAAGTTCTCCCCGTCACAATTAGGAAAGTCCGTATCACGTTCGATCAAAGGTATATTCGAATATTCAAATGCCTGCATATCTGATTTCACAACCCCAAATTGCAAGCTTGACACTCCCCACAGAAACTTCACAATTGTGATCTTGTAGTGATGGGGAATACATGTTTTAAATTTCAACTTGATCAGACACATAGTCTGGCAGGCATAATTATTTAATTTTTTGATCTGGGTTTTTATTTTATTTTATTTTGAATAAGGCTCACTTGGCTGTGCTTGGATGGTTTGAGGGTAGAGTAGCAGGGAAATGTGAATCCTATGCGGGTTCCTCCTGATGACTTCATATTTCCTTTTTGCTTGTTTGGGTTCTTTCTGATGACTCCAATGCAGGACTGTACCTATTTGGTCTTCCATTTGATTAGATTTGAATTTACTTTGATTCATTCTGAATTGGTCCAGCACGTGGAAATGTCTTTCCAATCCTGACAAATCTCACACTCTCACTACGTCTCTCCGAAAGGACCTTTTGGAACCCTCCCCCCATCTACTTTCTAAAAAATCCTCTGGAAGAAGTCCTTTCATTCAAGCTTCTGGATCTCACTGTCTGCCATGATCTTTCCTCGGAAAGCCACATTTCCAACCTGGCCTCGAAAGCCAGTCACCGACTGGGCATCCTCCATTGTACAAAGTCCTTCCTCGGCCCACCTGAGCTCCAGACCACATACAAGGCTTTCGTCCATAGCCTGATGGAGAAATGCTCTCCTCTCTGGACTGGCGCTCCTGCCTCCCACCTTTCTCGGCTTCACACTGTGGAAACCAAGGCATTTAGGTCATTGGTATCTCCCGGATGAGGCTGAGTCTTTGGGCCTCTCACTCTCTCACCACAGGCAGGTCAGTGGTCTTTCTGTCTTCTACAGTCTCATCTCTGGTCTCACCCCCCCCTCCCCACCTTGCTCTGTCTGCGATATTGCCCCACGATATGGCTCAAGGTCCACCTGCAACCCCCTTCTGGTAAAACTACCAAAATCACGAATCACTGGCTCACCTTCACTCTTTCATTCCTCTTTTTCCCACCTTTGGAACAAACTCCCTCACTCTCTTCAATCCCATTCTTCCCTCCAGGTCTTCAAAAACAGCTGTTCACCACCACCTCTTATCTTCCCCCATCCAAAACCTCGATCTTTTCGACCCCCATTAATCCACCCCAAACCCACCTCCTTCAAATTCCCTGCATTCTTTCCCAAAAGTTCCCTGTCGTGTAAGGTCCTGAAAGTCCCTGTGGTGTCCGTCTTGTATACCCCATGTTCCCCACCCCATCCCTCTCCCTTCCACAGATCTCCTCATGTCTCTGTTCCCCAGTTTTGTCCTTCCCTCTCCCACCCCCCTCGTTGTGCGTTGCGTGTTAGCTCTCATACAAGCCTCGATAATCTATACAAAAAAAATTAAAATAATTAAATTGAATAATAAAAAACGTCATGGGTCAGCGTCAGGTGTCCCATCAAAGTGGAGTTGCATCAAAGTGCAACGTCTTGGTACCCGGTCATCAGTGCCAGCAGTTATAAAGTGGCAGTTCTAATTATGTCTCTTATTAATGACGTAACACACCAGTACACAAACACCACACAAAACAAGTCCTGGTGTGGTTCTGCAATCTCTGATTGCTCTTTTTCTTGCTATGTTCTGTTTTGTGTCCTAGTTCTTCGACGAGCCTCAACTTTGTACACTCAAAAGGTCAAACAGCTCAGAAGGAAGGATATACCAACTACTGCACCTTCCAACCATTGTTTCGATTGAGGCCTGCCATCCAAGTACTATCACTGGGCTCGACCATGCTTCCCGGCTGAGTGCCCATGGTTGGATCAGGTGCGTTCAAGCCCTTAAATTGTAAGCAATTTTTACGTCTATTTGAACATATGAGGCATTGTGATTTATTTTTTGGGGATTTTTTTTTAAACGAAATTAAAAAGTCCCAAGTTGTCATCAGAAATTGCTCTCTTTGCACATTAAACATTGTGATGCATAATAATGACAGTTTGCATAATGTATATGTATAATAACGTTTGCAGTATGATTGTGGTACGAGGTGTTCAGTACAAAGTAACGACGAGGGTTCCAAGGTTGGCTTGGGTGAAAAACATCAAGGTGAGTAAAGACCTGAGTGAAGCGAGCAGATTTTCACGAGGACTTCATTTCATGCTTTATAAAGGAGGGTTTGAATTGAAGTAAATTGTTATAAATATGGAAATACAAGTCGTTGGAACATTTATGTAAATATGAAAGCCAGTGCAGAGAGTGCATAGGCTACGAGTGACCATGGTTTGATGGACCAAATGATATACCCCATCTTTATTCAGCTGCATATGAGGTCCCTACCTATTTCAACCAGGAACTGATTTGACAAAGGTGGGCATTAAATTTTTTTTTTTGTGTGTATGCAGTGTCGAGGCTCATGGAGGAGCGAGGACATAGAAGGGATCAGATATAACAGAACAAAAGGAATAGTAGAAATAGAGGGGACGTGGGGAGGGGGATGGGGTGGGTTGAGGACACACAAACAGCAGGGTTGCAGGACAAAATAGAGGGAGACTTGGAGAAACAAGGGATGTGGGAAAATGCGAGAACAAGTGGAGGACACAGGTGGGTGGACAATATGTATACATCTTACAACAAGTGGACGATAAGATACAACAAGTGGAGGACACTGCAAACACTCGATTACCGAAGCGGAAGGAAAAACTGAAAGCACGGAAAGATGTGGTCTTGGTGAAGGTAAATGGAGGTAGAAAAGAACATGGTTGTAGATGGGGGGTGTACAGCTGTCTTGAAGGCCTGGAGGGAAGAATGAGATTGAAGAGACTGCGGAATTGGGAAAACGAACGAATCCATTGAGGTGAGCAGTCACTCTGGATTTTGGGGATTTCACAAGAAGGGGATTACTGGTAGACCCCGTGTACCCTGCAGAAATATGTAAGGGGGTGGAGCATAGAGCACGGAAAGGGGAGAGGGTGCAAGAGAGGAAAGGTGGTGGTATGAGACAGAGACCACCTACCTCCCAGTGATTGGCCCAGAAACTCAGCTGCATTGTGGGAGAGTCCATTGATTTTGAAGTCCTTGGTTTCCACGGAATCAAACTGAGCAAGATGTGAGGCAGAGGCTCCCGTCTAGAGGGGAAAGCAGCATTCGGCTGAAGGCCTTGTAGGTAGATAAAAGTTCAGGTGTGCCAATGAAAAACTTTGCAAGATGGAGGATGCCCAGTCGGTGACTAGCTTTGGACACGCACTTAGGTACGTGCTTTGCCCAGGAAAGATAATGGCTGATTGTGAGGTCCAAAAGTTTGAATGACTGAACTAATGCAAGAGTATTGTTAAGTTAATAGATGGGAGGGTTTAACAGACAGTCTTTTGGAGAGCAATAGTGAGAGTGTGAGATTTGTTCGGATTGAAAGATGTATTCCAAGTGTTTGACCAGATCGTGATTTTGGCAAGGTCTGAAAAGAGAAAAGAGTGGCTTGCCTATCTGAAGGATGAGGGATGTCACAGCAGAGGGTGGAGTCATCAGCAAATAGACAAAGAGGATTTTCCAGAGAATCAGAGAGATCAATGATGAAAATTATGAATTGGACTGGGCGTCCATTAGGTTTATAGCCTGGAACACTGCCTTGGGGGCACTCCAGCCTTGAGAGGCAGAAGAGATGAAAGGATTCCATGCAGAGGCACACATTGGATATGAGAGTAGAAAAAAGTCAGTGACCCATTTGTGGAGTTGGCCTTGGATGCCATAGACAAACAGTATTCATGTTGAGTAAGACGGGATTCTTGACCGTGTCGAATGCTCGAGATATGTCGAGAGAAACGGACTTGATATTATGCCTGTCATTGAGGGCCTCCATCCATTGTTGGGTGAGTAGAAGCAGCATATCCAGGATGGAGTGACCTGGTCTCAATCCAAATTGATGATCTGAGATGAGATTGTTGGAGAAATGGAAGGATTTTATATCAACTCTGATGATGAATTCCATGACATTGCTGATGATTGGAAGTAAGCGGATGGGTCTGTACTTAAAGGGATCTTTTTTGCACTTTATTTATATAATGCAGGGATGTTGGCTGATTTCCAACCAGATGGAATATTACCTCGGTGGACAAATGGTGGGGGTGAACAGAGCATAAATAGGAAGTGCAAGACCAGCAGAGCAGGTTTTTCGGACACGTGAGCTGATGCCATCCAGGCCAGTTGCAGAATCGATCGAGGGTTGACAGAAACTTGTCCACCTTCGCGGATGCAAAACACACAGGGTCCACGAGCAGTTTGGTGTGACAGTGAAGGGTTGGTACAGAAAGAGGGGTAAGGGACACAAGGTTTGAAAGCAAGCAACGAATTGAGGTATTCGGCCTTCTCGCAAGCAACGTCAGTTATAAATGGTGTCATTTGAAGAGAGAGAAGGGATGGAGGTGGAGCATACACCAGAGACAGACTTAACAAGGTAAAATAATGTATGATTGAGATGCTTAAAATAATCCAAATACCTTCAACGTCGATGGTTCTGCATAATTTTGTACCAGGATGACATTGCCTGAACAACAGTGTTCTTTGAAGAAAAATAAATCATCGATAAGTTGTTAGTAAGAGTGACCATTTTCTCGCTCATCTCCCTACCTCAACGGACATCCTTTTTCCTTCATTGCTTTTGTTTGTGTTCGTAACGGGCATTACGTGTGAATGATGAAGTAATGGTGTGACACGAGCATGCTGGGCCAATCGTCCTCTCCACGTTTAAGCTTCGTTGAGTTTGGAAGTTTTTGTAACTCAGTGGGGGCTTGGCTGTGTCGAACGTTTCAGTTAAGGAGAATCAAATTATTTTGCCAAATATAATAGGTATCTCGTGGCTTGTTTTCTTCGATAAAAAACATGAGCTGACATGTTGCGGAAAGTCGAAATAAATCGTGACGATGAAACAGCAGCAATTCCGCCGGTGTGTGCGGTCACCTGCAGTTGATACTATGCCTTTGGGATTCTCATTTTATTCTGCTTTTGATGTGCCACAATAATGCGTAAAATGTATTACCCTGCCACTGCACTGTCTGTGCTTTTATAGCTACCATTAAAATAATCTTGGCCAGCACAATACGACTTGGACTGATAAACAGTCGTCCAAAACCAGCAGTTCTTGTTCCTCTGCTCAGGAATTTTGAGTATTTTTCTGACAGGGTGATATACCCGGGCCACGACCATGAGGTGTTGGCTCAGGGTCTCTTGTGGAATTGGGCCTAAAACCAGGCCCAAAGAGCAAGTGATCAGTAGGTCGACAAATTGAGGAATACTATTCTTTGTCAATGTTGGTGTCTGGACATCAGCGGACAATGGTTCCAATGATAGGTTTTATAGCCTGGAAGTTTCTCCGACGAAGGGAGAATGCTCGAAACGTCTACTTCGCATTGCTCGCCGTGGCAGTTGATAAAAATACATCAGTTGAGAAATCGGTCTCTCTTGATTTGTGGTGCTCTCGATGTCATCTTGCTAATTAACCGATGGCCATGCGGCGCAGTCATATCACCCCTCAAGTCCCCCCAAGAGAATGCGTCGACTCAATCCTTCACCTGCATTTTGTGAAAAGGTTTAATATTCATGGAAATATTTCTCTTTTTATCGCAACACCGTTTAAGTACTGCAAGGTTGTCATTTGTACTTTTCCTTTTAAGGGTTATTTGGAACAATGTTTGCTCAGCTGCTCTGCTGCCTTTTATTCTTATTCACTTTTGTTTTTGTGACTAATGGCGGCCGAACCCACAATAAGGTGGCATTATTTGGCATAGTAATACAGGTAGTAATCATAGCAGTCGTAACTTTTCGATTGTTTGTGAAGAATGAGATGTGACTTTAAAATGCAGACGTGTGACGCGTCCATATCACAAAATAGCTTTTCAAAATGAAACTTTAAACCCAAGGAGATTAATTTTATTTTCATCCAACTGGGTTTCCAGGCGTAACCGTACTGTGTTCAAACTCAACGTACGGAGCCAAAATCAATAAAGCAGTTGCATGAAAATCCGGTAATTTGTTATCCTTACGGGGGAACGAAAATGAAAATATTACATCATATATGATCACACGTGACGTCATCAATATCTCCATTACAAATAAAGAGGTAAGACCCGATTTTTATCCTGAACATGCACCAGATTGACGGAAGGTTCAACAAGTCTCTTTTATAAACATGTAAAATATCAGGATAGTATCAGCTTATCGGTTAAATCTTCCAATGTTGAACACCCGACGACGTCATTAAGCCGGAACAGAATCTTTCGAGAGGTGGATTCTTGTTAGTGTGGATCCGATTTGTCTTGCGTTATTTAGAATGGGTTCATTCACAAAAATGCATGCAATGTTCCACAAAGTGAATCGCAAAGACATTTTGGGTGATGAGAAGAGTAGATGCAATTTATGAGTGGAGGGTTGCTGATTGCGGAGATACCTCGTCGTCTTGATCCAGGGATCACCATTCATTTACGACATGTATTGTGATGAGTAGAAGTGTTTTTCATGTATGTGTTAGTGTCTGCATGTGCATGTGCATATGTATATGTATGTATATATGTGTGTGTGTGTGTGTGTGTATATATATACTCACACACACACTCACATGACGCACCTCCTAGCTGTTATGGTGAGGATCAACCGTGGATTATGTCTCGCACGGTAAAACCACATAATCCGCAAAGGACAACAGTCTGTCTGCCACCCAGATGTTTGTTCCCACCAATGCAAACCATTCAACCAGAAGGGACGTGATGTGATAAGCAGGCAGATCAAAATGTGTGTAGCGTGACGAGCACTCTCCCCCATCTCCAATGGACATAAAGAATACTTCAGAATATTGAGATAGTCGTTTATTTATGAGTAATAATAATGAGGTTTCCCAGTAATGCAACTTCAAACTTGGGGATTGTGGTGACAATATTAAATATGTAATGATCCATTAGGGGTAGGAGAGGATAGAGACTTGGGGTTTGCAGAGGATGGGAGAGAAAAAATGGGACAGAGTTTGGGAGAAGGAGGTTGATGACGGGTTTGGTAGGGGGAGTTTGGGGTTTGGGATGGGGTGGTTAATGACTTGGGGTTTGTGAGGGGTGGGGAGTTGAAGACTATCACATTTGTCCAAAATATATTATTTTTGACCCCACACTGCCTGGGTCCTTGGTGATAAACATGGTACCATGTTCAACTATGTGTGACCATTGGGTTGGGTGGAGATGCAAAAATGACACACAAGCATTGGATCTCGTCACATACATTCTACTAATAGTCCAGGAGCAAGGACCTGAAAAAAATGAAATCGTTCAACACTCCCTACAGAAAAGGTTTGACTTGACAGAGTGGTAGAATAGACCCTATAGAACACCTCCAGGTAGTATGTGGTTTCAAATTGTGGTATCATTAAAATTCTCCAGGCCATTATACATACCAAGGGTACTTACCAAGAGGGTCACTGTGGGCTAGCAAAATTTAGAGGAGGGGTAACGTAAACATGAATATCTTTGTCGAGACTCAACCAATTTTCAATATTGAAGGTATCATTGGCTTCGTATTATAATTCTCTTTCAGAATATGTACAGAAATGTCGATATTCATTCAACTGTACAACAGATTCTTGTTTATCTGGCTGACATGAACCAGCTGCCTGAGACCCATCCTGCCATCAATGAAGAGTTCATGTCTGGCAATCATGCCATCAGTCGATCGCCTCAACCTTTTGCTCAAGTGTGGACTGACATGGCCCTAGAGCAGTCCATCAACTGCGACAGCAAGACAAACGGTGGCATCATAGGGATCAGTCAGAGAGCAGGAGCTCTAGAACGATGGTTCCTGACATGTCATGAACGAGCAGCCATCACAACCGCAATGAAGGAGATGTGTGCCATACAGGACTCAGATCATGTTGGTACCCACAGAGAAGCAGCACCAAGAGGGTGGAGAGAGATGAAAGTGATGTTCAGAAGCTGCTGACCGTCATCACGTCAGAGCTTATGACCGATCCCTTCTCCCTAGACAACGTTGATGATGGAATTTCGTCACTGATTAACATTGCCACAGGTATCAGGATGCCCCAGATGCTGCTACACGCATGGTTAACTCCTACCAGATCGGCACAGCTCAAATGACGACATTTGTTGAACAGAGACTGAATACCAATGAAGTGACATTTTGGGATTCCCTGCCAAACCTGAAGTCAAAACATTTGCCACACTAAGCAAGAAGAAAACAGTGAAGCTAACTGATTGAAAGTTATCACTCTTAGTGCTGACCGTGAACTCTTTGGCCGCCTTCTGATCACAGGAAGTCAAGGGACATCAATCTGAGAGAACTCCTCAGCTACGAGTTATTAACAGTGCCATTATCCCTGGCCATTACGATGGCAGCTTGAGGAAGACCAAACAGAGCGTACTCATTGCTGAGTTAGAGAAGAAGGTAGATGTCCATCCAAAACTGCCACAAGTCACAACCAGCCAGATGTCTACGGCCCACATCGTCGATGCAATGGTGCTGGTACAGATGACAAAGTCCGCTGGTGCTGCAAACTTCGGTGAAATGGCATTCAAGTATTACAGCCTGGTTACTGCCCCTCTACGTGCGGAATGGTTGTCAGCGGGTTGATGTTGTCTTCGACCGGTACTCCAGCCTCTCAATCAAAGCTGGGGAGCGAGAGAAACGAGGAACATCTGCAGCCTTAGAGGTGACAATCCAAGGGCCAGCCACTCCTATTCCAAAACAGTGGATCAAATACATTGGAAATGTAGAAAACAAAGTCAACTTGTGTGCCTTCTTGGCAGACACATGGTGCCACATGGGGGTAGACACTCTGCTTTATGGTCAACACCTAGTCATCGTGGTGGTTTTAAGAACCCACAGAAGTCTGTGCTAGTCATCAGAGGGCACTGCGAAGAACTGGTTCCCTCAAGTCAGATCATGAAGAGGCAGACACACGAATATTGCTACATGCAAAACATGCCTCTCATTATCACAACAGGATTGTGATTCAATCACCTGACACAGATGTGGCTGTCTTCTGCACCACACACTACAGAAAACTCCAGTGTCGGGAGCTGTGTTTCGGACTGGAATCAAGGATAAAGCTCGGTATATTCCTATCCAGCTTGGCACACAAACTAGGACCTGAGCTGTGTAATGCTTTACTCGGCTTCCACGCACTCGCTGGGTGCGATTCAAACAGTGCACTCTAGGACTCGGCAAGAAAAAGGGTTTCAATGTCTTACTTGACAGTAAAGAGCATCAGACCAGTCTGGGACAGCTTGGAGAAGAACCCGAGCTCAGCAACAGCACTTCAGAAGCATACGAAGCCTTCATATGTGCAATGTACTCAACAACCAAGGGGCTGGGAGTAAAGTTAACAATGTGAGATACTGGCAGTTCTGTCAAAAGGGACAAAGAAATGAAAATCTCCCCCTACATTCGCACGCTTACAGAAACATATGAAGCGAGGAAATTACCAGGCCTATGTATGGAAAGAAGCATTGGAGCCTACACAGAGCCTTCCATCAGCAGCTGGACATGGCTGGAAAATTCAGGATGGTGCCCTGCAGCCTGTGCTCATGACCAAAGATCCAGCACCACGGGTCTTCCGGAGCTGACTGTCTGTCACTGCAAGAAGTCTCTATGTCGCCGAGCCGACTGCACATGCAGAACCAACCACATGCCATGCACAGAAGCATGTGCATGTATGGCCGAAGAAACTTGTGAAAATCCAAGAACAATCTTTTAATCCAGTGGTGAAGAAGACGCTGACTAAAAGTTACAACAGATGACATCTTCATGCTTCCATGGCGAATGTGATTCCTTGTTGCCAGACACAAATATTACAAACCGCTCTGACGAATGTGCTTCCGTGCAACCATGCACAACTACTATGATTCGCTCTCACTAATGTGCTTCTGTGTTGTCATGCACAGACTCCCAGTGTCGACCATGATAACTATTATCATCCACTATTGATGAATGAGTAGCTTCCATACTGCCAGAGACAACTATTATACTCGGCTTTCACTAATGTACTTCCGTGTTGCCAAAGACAACTATTATGCTCGGCTCTGATGTATGTGCTTCCGTGTTGCTATACACTAGTAAAAGACGAACGCTAAAAATAACAGTTGCAGTTTTCTTTATGCGTGCCTCTGTATGTATATGAATTTCTGCAGAAAATACTTTCTTAAGCGTTTGATTTCCAAAATGTATACATACCAGTAGTAATTGAGAAACACCGTTCACCTTCATATGAGAACACAATTAAAAATGTCAGAAAGTTTGAATTAGTGATATTTTAGCTTTGGTGATGCCATGGCAAAGGCCATTTTCAAATAACTGTACATACTCTGATAGAGAATTATAATAGGAAGCCAATGATACCTCAATAATGAAAATTGATGAGTTCTAGACAAAGATATTCACATTACGTTACCCCTCCCCTAAATTTTGCTAGCCCACAGTGACCCTCTTGGTAAGTACCCTTGGTATGTATAATGGCCTGTAGAATTTTAATGATACCACAATTTGAAACCACATACTACCTGGAGGTGTTCTATAGGGTCTATTCTACCACCCTGTCAAGTCAAACCTTTTCTGTAGGGGGTGTTGAACGAATTTCCTTATTTGGCCTCATATGAGAAATGGCTGCTGGACTAAAGAAAGACTCATCATATTAATCTCATTTCTTCCAAAGTTGTAAAATATCCGAGGCCTGAAACAAGGACAATGGCAGTACGATTGCTTCCCTTACTTGTTTTATTGAGTGTCTAAATACAACTCCAAATATCACAACGACCCATCATGACATCCACAAATCCCACATTTTCAAATCCCGTTTAGGGCATTTCGTTAACGTAGCTTATACACTGACATAAGGCTCGTTGAGGGGTTTGTACATATATCACTTACTTGCAAGACACATGCTGGTAGACACAGGTGTACGTTTTACGTGACTGACAAGGACATTTACAGACAATGTACAAACAACACACATCTGGTATTGTGCAAATTTGAACCTGGCTTATCTGTATCTTGATCAGACAGTCATTGAGGTGGGAACCTGGCTTACCTGCATCTCGATCAGACAGTAGTTGAGGTGGGAACCTGGGTTACCTCCATCTCGATCAGACAGTAGTTGAGATGGGAAACTGGCTTTCTTGCATCTCGATCAAACAACAGTTCAGATGGGAACCTGGCTTACCTGCATCTCGATGAGACAGCAGTTGAGATGGGAAACTGGCTTTCCTGCATCTCGATCAGACGAAGTTGAGTTGGGAACCTGCTTACCTCATCTCGATGAGACAGCAGTTGAGATGGGAACCTGGCTTACCTGCATCTCGATGAGACAGTCATGAGATGGGAACCTGACTCACCTGCATCTCGATGAGACAGCAGTTGAGATGGGAAACTGGCTTTCCTGCATCTCGATCAGACGATAGTTGAGTTGGGAACCTGGCTTACCTGCATCTCAATGACCAGCAGTTAAAATGGGAAACTGGCTTACCTGCATCTCGATGAGACAGCAGTTGAGATGGAATCTGGCTTACCTGCATCTCAATGAAACAGCAGTTAAAATGGGAAACTGGCTTACCTGCATCTCGATGAGACAGCAGTTATGATGGGAAACTGGCTTACCTGCATTTCGATCAGACAGTGGTTGAGGTGGGAACCTGGCTTTCTGTACTCGATCAGACAGTAGTTTAGGTGGGAACCTGGCTTTCCTGCATTTCGATTAGACAGTATTTGAGATGGGAACTTGGGTTATCTGCATCTCAATTAGACAGTCATTGAGATGGGAACTTGGCTTACCTGCATCTCGATCAGACAGTAGTTGAGATGGGAACCTGGCTTACCTGCATTTTGATCAGACAGTAGTTGAGATGGGAACCTGGCTTCCTGCATTTCGATCAGACAGTGGTTGAGGTGGGAACCTGGCTCTCCTGCATCTCAATTAGACAGTATTTGAGATGGGAACTTGGCTTACCTACATCTCGATTAGACAGTAGTTGAGGTGGGAACTTGGCTTACCTACATCTCGATCACGCGGTAGTTGAGGTGAAAACCTGGCTTACCTGCATCTCGATCACACAGTAGTTGAGGTGAAAACCTGGCTTACCTGCATCTCGATCAGACAGTAGTTGAGGTGGGAACTTGGCTTACCTACATCTCGATCACACGGTAGTTGAGGTGAAAACCTGGCTTACCTGCATCTCGATCACACAGTAGTTGAGGTGAAAACCTGGCTTTCCTGCATCTCGATTAGACAGTAGTTGAGATGGGAACTTGGCTTACCTGCATCTCAATCAGACAGTAGTTGAGATGGGAACCTGGCTTACCTGCACCTCGATGAGACAACAGTTGAGATGGGAACCTGGCTCATCTGTATCTTGATCAGACAGTCGTTGAGATGGGAACCTGGCTTACCTGCATCTCGATCAGACGATAGTTGAGTTGGGAACCTGGCTTACCTGTATCTCCATCAGACAGTAGTCGAGATTGGAACCTGGCTTAGCTGCATCTCAGACAGTCGTTGAGATGTGAACCTGGCTTACCTGCATCTTGATGAGATAGCAGTTGAGATGGGAACCTGGCTTACCTGCATATCGATCAGACAGTCGTTGAGGTGGTAATCCTATCAGGTGAACCCTTTTTTTGAACTAATATTGCACACGACGAGTGGAAAGAAGCGCCACATCTCCGCGACAAGTTTATTTTCCCAATTCTGATGACAAAAGGTATTTTGTACCGTCGTGATGATTCAGAAAATAAATAATGTGCCATGGCAGGCACAGACTGCTTTGTGTTTGAGTAATTACAGCTTGCTGCTGGGCCGATTACAGTAAGCATGTATTTACACACACACAAGCTATGAATCAGTATAATAAATCTGCACCTTACAACATGAGCAGCACTGCACAAGGTTAACTGTCCCCCAGGGATAGAGTGTTTTGTACCCATCTTTTATTGCTGAACCATGACGTCAGAGTGTAAGGGATATTGCTTCCATGCTATTGGATTAGTGAAAGACTTTAACTATCCAATGAAGCAATCCTCAACACCAGTGCATCACACTGCAATAATTAAGCTAAGCCTTTGCCTGAATTAATACACGTCAGTTTGTGTAATAATTAAGGTCACTTACAAAAGCTAATTGGAAATAGGCAGGATGTATTGGCATGGGTGGTAATGTTCTTACAACGGTTCTGCCCCTCTCGCACTTGCCCGCCCCACCACTGGCACATAATGAATAACGACCTTATTGAAAGCTTTTGGTGTTCTATACCGAGAGAAGGCAGAATAACAATAGCATTGTTCTTACAAAGGGCAGCAGTTTATATAGGTCTTCCAGTAATGGCAAAAGAGTCTGAAAGTCACAGCCACCTCGAGTCAATCAAGTGAACTTATCTTCACAACAAATGTCGTGTCAATGTGGGATTAGAGGATGTCGTGATGGGTAGTTGGGATATTTTGAATTGCATTTAGATGCTCGATTGAACGAGTAAGGGAAGCGATCGTGACTCCATCGTCCTTGTTTTAAGGCCGAGGATATCTCGTATAACTTTGGAGGAACTGAGATTAATATATGATACATATGATGAGTCTTTTTAGTGGAATCTATGTGATGAGATCCAGTGCAAGTGTGTCATTTTTGCATCTACTCCCAACCCACTAGTCACACATAGTTGAACATTGTACCACATTAAACACTATGGACCCGGGGCAGTGTAAGGTCAAAAATAATTTATTTTGGACAAATTTTTTTAAATGTTTTTTTGAATTTTTCACATCGATAGACAGAGACAGAGCAAGCTTCGTGTGGCTTGATGACAAGACGCAAAGCGTTGATTGTCTATGTGAGGCAAGGTGCATTGTGATTGGCTCCTGGCAACTGACATTTCAATACGCACTCACAAAATCAGTTTTCCCTTCTCATAATTTCAAAAAAATAAAACATTGAGCTACAAACAAGGCAACAAAAAGTGGTCCTGGGGCCCATGGGCTTGCTAGGATAATGGAATCTTGTTCAAGTTCACATTGATGTCCAAGGATTATTATTTGATGCACTTTCTGCACTTAGGGAAAAGTTTTAAAAGTATCTAGATAGGCATGGCAGTTGATTATGAAGTGTCATGAACTGCCATCTTGAAATTATTGAGGGAAGGATGCGGTTGAACAGTTGGTCATACAGAGAAGATTCCATTGTTACAAAAGAAAAACAATAGAGAGGCAAGTTTAAAGTCAACACCTTGAGAGGATGATCGGATGATGATTTGGTGGATTAACACATGCGAGCCTGTAAGGCAGATCAGCAGATGGCTGAAGACCATGTGATGTAAGTAAGACAAGACAAAACACTTGAGACCTTGAGGCTTTCGATTTGTCTGCCGTTGTGTGAGCAACAAGCCTCATGGCCTGAAATTTTGTGCAGATATCGATGTTGGCTGCAAAGGTGAACTCTACCAGCATCGGCCATGCAATATGGGACACAGCAGCAGCTTGTTTGTTGCAAGAATGAGGAATATTTGGGAAAATAATGGAATCGTCTGCTGAGGAATTGTTCTAAGGAGTTTAAAAAGGTCATTTTTCATTCTACCAAGGAGCGAAATTGTTCCCAGGAAACGACCTTCAATGATGCCAGGTCACAGTAGGTAATGCGATGCCGACGAGTGCTTCTCTTGTGAAGGCAAGCAAGTGTATTGATGGTGATGTGGTGAGCAACACCTTGGATACCATTGGTATTGAGTTAATTGGCATAGTGACAGATGGTGTCACATCCGTGCGATATTGCCAGTGAGACCGTCCTGACCTTTGGTTGATATTCCAAATTTTTAGGTTTTATTTCTTTTTTTAAAATCTTTTCGAATTGCTAGTAGGAGCATGTCCAGCATTAGTGAGTCAGTCAAACGATCAAAACGTGCAGTCTGTAGTGACCAGGAAATTGAAGAAACTTTCAGCCTGTTTCGCATTACCTTGTGAGCAATTGGTTCTTCACGATATGATTCAATTCGACAACGAAAGTTCATAACGAAATCTGTGTTCGATCCCCAACGGGGTTAAAGTTCACTAAAGATTAATGTTCTGATGCAATGCAAGCACGGGGGTGCTGCATCTCGAAGTACACTCCCCTTAGGAGGAGACATAAAGCCGGCTGTCCTGTCCATAGCAAGTTGCGGACATTAAAGATCTCACGGTATCTGCTGAAAGGATGATATTGTTTGTCTACAAGTGAATTGATCGTTTAGGTTCCATTATTGCGATGTGAATGAAGCACAGGCATGATAGGCCCAACGGCCTGCTCAGTTGTCGAAGTTTCTTTGCATGTTCAGTCGATTCTAGTAGTTTGAATAGCTGGAGTTTATTTAGCAGGATTTTTAATTTGACAAAACATTTCTTGATTCGATGTATATGCCAACACATCAGCAATTTGAGATGAGTGATTGGGGGTGATGAATGATTGTATGCATTTGCCTCTTTCCTGTTTAAGCTGAAGTTACTGCTGGAAACATGACTAGTCAGATCACCGTAATTAACTGTGAAGATTTGAGTGCCGACTGGAAATGGCATTGGATTCCAGCAAATGGAGAGCTAGACGTGAAACGGTGGGCGACTTCTGTGGGAAGTTTTATTTTGATTCTCAATTGATCCCGAGCTCGCTTTCATCTTGAGTGCAATGAACAACAATAGGAGCGCGCGAATGGTGAAAATAATTTCCGTAAAGTTAAAATAAATAAATAAAGCATTTATCTTTCAGAAAGTTTTCTTAAAGTTTTGTGCAGACACGCATGAAAAGTTTTCAAAAACAAAAAAGTTCAACAAAGTTCCAAAGTTTTGAATTATTGAAAAATATACAATTTTGGGGGAACTTGAAGCTACCAATGCTCTTAGAGAGAGCAGAAGGTCACAAGAGTTTGAAATCACATCAAAGGTGGGTTGAAGCATCAAGCCTTTGGCAGCCAACAACAAGGTATGCAAATTGCTGTCACCTGCCTGCAAGGTTAAAGAGACAAGCTTCGGATGTCGAGCTTTCCTGCCATGTGTCTTTCAGGTGTTCTGCTGATAGGTGAGAAGCCAGCAGTGACAGCTTCCAAACCTCTGATTTGCTCTGATTGTGTTCGTGCACAACAATTGAGAAGAGCAGGAAATGTCTAATATTTCCCATTTGTTCAGAAGAAACAAAACATGATATTGGATGCGCGAAGTGTGGATGTTTTTTAAAGGACGCGGTTGCCTCTCTATGATAGTCCCACTTGTGTTTCTGCTTTGAATGCAACATATACTTACGATTTCTCTTTCACATCACCCGTGTGATATATTACCTTTGTCATAGTTCGCAAAAAACTGGTTGTACTTGTTAAAAGAAAACACAATGATTCCTACATGCTGCTGGATGAAGACCATGCTCACCCCGTAGTGTGCAGGCATCGCGTGGGAAAACAACCGATATGAGCCTTTCCTTCGAGGTAGGAATATTTGGGAAATCTATAAGTTGGTGGTGCCTTCATTTTTGAATAAGGAACTTCCAAACGACAACCAGCATTTCGCAAACTTGAAAATCTTGGCTGAAGACAACTCAAGGGTCGAAATGCCGGACCTTACCTGTTGAGCAGCTTTGCTGATTGATGACGCCTTCATGTTTTTTAATATCAGTACCAGCAACAGATGTACTGTAAGTGAATGAATAAATTTTTTTTAGAGGGGTCGAAGGCTCTTGGAGGAACTTGAGCCAGGGGATCAGATGAGAATACCAACAGGCTAAACCAACTGTGATTGCAATGCGAATATGATTTAAAAAGCAGGTGATTAAATGCGATTTATTTACTTTATTGTAAAATAACGCAGTCAAGCCTCTCACTTTATCTTTTCACCAATTTCATTGTTTCATTGGTTCCAGATGTCTATTACCACGACAACCTCCAACTGCTTCCAGTTGGCAGCATCACTGTGCATTGCACCACGATTGACGCTTTGCGAGGAATCAAGTCATTAGATACTATTGGCGGTGAGCGGTGAATGACAGTGCTGCAGTAATAGTGGGGATGGAGTACAAGACCGACCACACAGGCCTGTGACTGCACCATAGTCCATGTCATGGCCTGTTACCCATGGGAAGGATGAACGAGAGCTATCGGCCCTTTTGGGTACTCTCCTGCCCACCCCGACAAACGTGGATGAGGGAGGGCAGCTGGCGGCGGGCCAGCCATGAGAGCTATAATGCACCATCACCTACGAACATGGCAAAGAGATAAATGGGCCACGCTTGCCCTTCAATGTTAGACACTGCTGCCGGGCTGGGCTGCGGATAAAGGCGTGTAATGACTTGATATCCATTCTCGGAGATGGATTCGCCACGATGGTAAATCTGCGCCCTTCAGCTGCTTTCTAGGGGTGAATGCAGCACTAAACTCTAACAGTCTCTCTCTCTATCTCTCTCTCTCTCTCTCTCTCTCTCTCTCTCTCTCTCTCTCTCTCTCTCTCTCTCTCTCTCTCTCTCCATGTCTGCTATTAATAATTTTAATGCAGACAGACATGAAAAGGTAAAACAACACGGGGCGAGAAGTCGCCACACCAACACCATAGCAGAATAAGTGGCCAAAAGATGGGCAGGTAAGGTAAGAAAACAGACAGGCACCATGGTGCAAGAGTACAGTATAGTCAAATATGAAGTACAAGTAGATACATAGCCAAAAGACATATGATCACCCAAGCAAAGCCAACAGAGTAAATTTTGACAAAGAAGGTGCAGATGGAGTGTGTGTTAAAGACAGAGGGCAGAGAACATTGTGAGATGGAATAGGGAAGACAGTGATCTGGTAATACCTCACTATCTTAAAGGATGAACTTGACTGGACAGACTGCAGAGGGATTCCACAGATGAGAGAATATGTAGCACAAACGAATGAAGGTGAGCAATTAGCTTACATTTGGGATTGGTAATACAGTTTAGAATTAGAATGGCAATCGGTAGGGAATATACCTCTGCCAGGCTGAACAATTTACGTTTTGTATCCCACTGATATGCTGGCCAGTCTGGCAGTTCACTCAGGCAGATTGGCAAGAACTTGCAAGCAGCAATCTCTCTTTATGATTGGTGTTCCATATCTCCTGCCTCTGATATTAACTCAGCCTGGGAATACTCCCACAGGCACCTGCTCTCTCATGCACAGATCCATCCCATCTTGTCTTCAGTTATTCTACTCTTCTTCCTAACCATGGTACACTAAATCCTGTGGTGAGGCAGTTGCTCTGATAAAACTTGCCTTCTCTTCCTGGAAAGCAAATCCAACCAAAGGAAATCTGAGCTCAGTCCAAAAAACACGCAACAAGTGTGTTCACTCTCAGGAGAATCAGAACACAACATCTGTCCAACCTCAACATTGAACTTTCAAACTTGTCTCCCTCCTCTAAAACGTGATGGCACCTTGATAAATATATCTCTGGAGTATGCTCCCCCCTCCATGCCTTCCTTCCTTTCAAATGGCACCGCAGCTGACTGCTCGTGAGAAATCCAAATGCCTCAATTCTGTGTTTGATTCCAAATCTTGTGTCCCCAACCCTTTGCTCTATGTATCCACCCTACTCAGTCACACCCAACCTCTCCTGGAGGACAAGTTGGCGGTCTCTCTGTCTTCTACCGCCTCCTTTCTGGTCTTCCACCCTCTGCTCTTTCCATGCTTTGTCCCCAATCTATCTGCAGGGTGCACATGGTCCAACATCAACCATGATCTGGTGAAACTACCTAAATCCATGACCACTGCTCACCTCCACTCATTCGTTCCTCTATTTTCCGGCCTGTGGAATCAACTTCCACATTCTCTTCAATCTCATTTCTCCCTCCAGTTCTCCAAGAGAGCTGTTAACCACGCTCATGTCAGATCATCCCCAATCCAAAACCATGATCTTTTCTACCCTTGTTAACCCACTCCAATCCCTCCTTCCAAATTTCTCGTTTTTTCCTTCCTGAGTGTTTGCTCTTGTTTACATCTTGTCCACACCGTGCATCCTCCCGTACCCCTCATTTTCCCACACATCCTTCATTTGTCCAAGTCTCTCTCTAATTTCTCCTTTGGCCCTGCTGTTTGTGTCCCACCCCCTCTCTTTCTTCCGTTTCCTTTTGTGCTGTTGCATCCTGATCCGTTCAGTGTTCTTGCTCTTCCATGTGCCTCGACTCTGCATACAAACAAAAATTTGAAATCCCATCAATGCTGTATGACCCCCACTACAGTATTACTTTTCCACAGTAATGTGTGTAATGCTGAAAAGCAATTTTAAACAAGATACATGTCCTGTCTTTCATTATGAAATCGGTGACGGTCATATTTCAAGCGGTCTCCCACCTACAGTAATAACAGGTGGTAAAATGGATTCATTTAAAATCAACAAATTTTCTGCTGGGTAGGAGGAACCCCTTGAATTTCAGAAAGATAATAAACACTCTCCACCTTGCTTCCATTGTTCGTCGAAACCATCTGTTGCCTTGTAGGTTACTTATCACACTTTGTCACCAGAACCATTAGGCTTTTGTGAGTGTTTCAAACTGTACATGAAGGACTAACCTTCGACCATTAGGAGCACTTTCTGCGTTTCTTTTACATGGATGGAGTGTGAAGTGATTTTGTGTGAATTCTTGAACACAGCCATTATTTATTTTGTGTGCAGCCTATGGTTGGCTTTTGCATCGTTGCCTCCTTTCTGGTCTTGCACCCTCTGCTCTTTCAGTGCTCTGCCACCCCTCTTTTCCAGGTTTCTGTGAGGTGCACACGCTCCAAAAACAACCCCCAAAAACCACTCCACTCATTCGGTCCCGCCTGTGGAAACAACTTCCACATTCTCTTCAATCTCACTCTTCCCTCCAGGTCATCAAGACGGATGTTCACTGCCATCTCAGATCATCCCCATTCCAAAACCATGATCTTTTCTACCCCTGTTAATCCTTCCCAAGCCCACGTCTTTCCAAGTTTCCAGTTTTTCCTTCCTGAGAGATTGCAGCTGTATCCATCTTGTCCACCCCGCCGTGTGTCTTCCCCTACCCCTTATTCTCATTACCCCCCATCCTGCCCCCCAAATCCCTTATTTATCTGTCTCCCTCTATTTTGTCCTTCAACCCTGCTGTTGGTGTGTTTCCCCCCTCTCTTTCTCCTGTTCCTTGTGTTCCGATGACGTCCTGATCCGTTCTATGTTCTCGCTCCTCCACAAATGTCGAATTTGTCCACAATAAAATTGATTAAAGCACAGCAGTGCTGCTTATGCAGTGTCTCCCGTAGGTTAGAGCAGGAGTTTGAAATTTGATCGTTAATGTCCACTAACTAATGCTGGCAGATGGGACGTCCATTATAACGTCCACACACTTTGTTAAACCTGTTAACCTTTTCAATCAGGCCCGTAACCTCAATTTTATCATACTTGATGGATGAAGCACAAGGTAGTTTTATTAACGTAGTTTTTCTACAATGAGCTACAAGAACGTTATAAATCAACAGAGCATACATGGTTTGAACCTGGGATCCGAGCATCAAGAAGTATGTACATATGTGGGAGCATTAACAAGTCAAGGGGCTGTATGATATGGAGACTTATTAGGGAGAGAGAATGGAGGATTGGGGAATGTGGGATGAGTGGGGAAATATGGGAGGGTGATGGAAAAGAAAATGGGAGAAAGGGGAGTGTAGGATGAGTGGTAGAGATGAGGGAGGATGATAGCAGGAAGAATGGAGGATTGGCAAATGTGGGATGAGGGAGGATGATAGCAGAGAGAATGGAGGATTGGGAAATGTGGGATGAGTGGGGAAATAAGGGAGGATGATGGAAGAGAGAATGTGAGATAGGGGAGTGCAGAATGAGTGGAGAGATGAAGGAGGATTATGGAGGGGAGAGGAGTGTATGATGGAAGAGAGAATGGATAATTGGGGAGTGTGGGATGAGCGTGGAAATAAGGGAGAATGATGAGAGTTGAAGGAGTACCGGTACGTTGATAAAGAGAAGTTTTTTGTTTTTTTTAAAGGAGACAGCAGTAAGGGAAGAGAAAGAGCAAAAGGGTTTCATATTTCTCCATGTTTCCTTATTTATTAAATATATAGCTCCGAACCCATCTTAGTCTCAATATTTTTGTAGTTTTGAAAGGCGAGTATGTATAAATGGTTTTAGCAGGTGTGATTTGAAATTGTTACTCATTCTCTCTTTTTCTCTCTTTCTCTCTTTCTCTTTCTCTTTCTTTCTCTCTTTCTCTTTCTCTCCCTCTTGCCCTCCCAATCCTTCTCTGTCTCTCGTTTTGAGATGGCTCATACCATTCTAATAACAATAACTTCATTTTCCCCTGGTTATTGAAGTCGCTGTTGAAATATGAGAATAAATATTTTTTTGACGTCAACGTCTCGCAACAAAATCTCAATTGCAATATGGGGTTTGTCAAAGTAATAGTTGCCTGTTGGAGCACATTCAAACAGTTTTATTACTTGACACATTCTCTAAAGTAAAGGAAATCTCAATTTTTATTGAAGAGTGGTAAAAAGTGAAATATTGTATTCTTGGAGACGAAGCTCTCGTCTTCACGATCTGGACCTCCATAAGTGACAACCCATTTATCGAAAGCCTGACTCCATTATGGTTGTTTAACAAGTAAGCAGACAAGGCCACTATTAAATGGACGGTTTGCCTATGGCTATCCATCTGACTCGAGCATTCTTGGGTCATGGTGGTGACAAATCTGACTATCATGGAACGCTTCTTTAAACTTCCTAGTTTTGTTACTGGCTTTCTGATCGATTTGTGCTGCCCTAGTGCGTGCAATGAAATGCAAGGCCTCTGACCCAGGTCCATTGTTGTCCTGCTGGATAAAAATAATCAGCCATAGAAATGCAGTTCAGATTCGTACACCAAATATGACTGCTCCGTTTTCAAGGAGAAGATAACCTGATAAAATCCTTCTTATAGCATCAGATAACACTTGCAGACAAGCGAAAGAACCGCAAGTCGATGATGTTTAAATGGATGAAGGATAACAAAACTGGAAGATAATCTGGCCGAGTTCGAGATTGAACCTCTCCTTGAAGTTGATAGTTGCTTGAAACGATCTAAACAGCACTTGCATCGCTCACATGTTCTCATTGGTATCTGGCTTTCTTCGCGCAGGAAATATTTACCAAAACAAGGCGTCTTGAACCTCACGAGCACTGTACTACAAATGTACGACTTTAACATCGACACTTCATTTTCGAATAAATAAAATTTCATTCTCCACAATCTACAGGAACAACAAATGCATTAGATTATTCACATGTGTGTGTGTGTCCATCCGTCCGTCTGTCCGTCCGTCTGTCCGTCTGTCCATCCAAAATGCATTCAAATCCAAACTGTAAATGTGAGATTGTCCTATATATGCCACAAACACGAGAATATTTGTTCAGCAATGGCAAGATCTTTCAAGTTAAAATAAGCCACCCACCAGCCGATGTACTGGTTAGACCGTCTACTCTGAGTCTGGGAGGTTATTAGTTCAAACCCCGGTGGAATCACACCAAAGACTTTAAAAATGGTACGTGCTGCTTCCTTTCTTGACTATCAGAATTTAAAAGGATAGAGCACAGACAATCCCCATTGACTGGCATCCATTGGGAGGAGGAAATTCCTCTTTAGGAAATGTCCTGCTCGGTGTGGTTAGAAATGCGGTGCTATTGTTGTGCCGTTTTTGGTACCCAGAATTCCCTGGGAAGTGACGACGCTTCCCAAACTTTTCCCAAACTCAGTGGCTGTCTTTGTCTTGTCTAAAAGTGTTGTCTCATCTATTCGTCTGCATGTCCACACATGAGAGATGTGTGTGGCAGCTCCACTACAAGCCTTTAGATGCTAAATATAAAAATAAAAAATAAAAAAAACAAAGCATTAATGACATGTAAAACCTTAAACATAGTTTACTTTTTGACTTGGAGCAAATGTGCGGTGCAATATGTTGGTGAAATGATGCAGAGGTGTAATAATGTAAGAATGAATGCACACAGGAGCGGGTTGAAAATCCCAGATAAAACTAGTGGTTGTCCACGGCTCACTCGTCACTTCACACGTGGATACTGTAACAATGTGTGCTTCACTGTTCAGGTTGGAGAAAAGATAACCGATAATGGCCAAAAAAAAAATGATGAGATGGAAGATAAAACAATCACACAAGAATAAAAAGAGCAATCAGTTGCAGACCCACGCCAGGACTTCTTTTGAGTGGTGTATTTTCATAGGTTTTTGGGTAAATCCAATATGGCTGCCAAACCATGTGACCTATGATGTCATATGTGACCCTTTTGTTCATCATGAATAGGCGGTCATCTGTGTAAAGTTTCACCTCAATCTGTTCAGCCATTTCAGAGATTTTTGAAGGTGTTTTTTTTTTGTTTTTTTTTTTAACAATAAGGCTGCTGAATCACGTGACTGATGACATCATCAAAAAATTTTGTGGACCATTTTATCCCTAGATAACCCTCAAAAATTTTCATACTGATCGGATATAGCGTTCTACATATGCAATTATGACATCATAATGAAGGCACCTATGATGATATAAAATATCACTCATTCCCCCTGAGGAGTACTTGCGATGCCCCAAATTTCTATTTTTTCCTTTGTATGGTTTCAGAAATAGAGGTCAAATTTTTTTTTTACCGTTTTTCCAACATGGCTGGCACACCACCTGACCTATGACGTCATAATTATAATTAAAACATTCCATATGAGTAGTCGCACCAATGGTGAAAATTTCATCTCAATCCAACAAGCAGTTGCAGAGAAAAACACGAAAGTTCTATGCGGACAAACAAACAAACAAACAAACGGACTCAAATGCAATACCCTCTCCTTCGGCGAAGGTAATAATGTAAGTGTAGAGAACATTTCTGAATTAAAGAATTAAAGGGGAACCCCAACGCAATTTTTTTTTTTCCTTCTGAAAACCATTGAGAATCATTAATCATGGTCTAATTTGAAGGGGAAAATAGATTATCGAAAGAAGCCCTAGTGTGTCAATTTTCGATGTCGCTAGTGATGTCACACCTTGAAGCCATATTGATCTGAACGACGGCTTCCATATAGAGGAATTGTGCGTGCAACGCTCAGATTCAGATACTGTTTCCACCGTCATTAGTAGCTGATGGTTCTCAGAATGTTGAAACTGTTTAGTGTGATTTTTGAAGAAACTATTGGAGGCAAAATTAGTGATGGAAATGCTTTCGGGTTTTGAGCCTTGTGCGAGCAATTCAGATGAAGAAGGCAGAGGTGTTCGTGAAGATGAAAAAGCTGCTCACATGATCACTTTAGCTTGGTACGGTTTGATTTTCCGTTCAATCGGTGGTTTATAAGGGAGGGATTTTGTATTAATTGATAAATCGGTTTTTGCGCGGATATTACTCGGGTAGAAATACCCGTCATCGTCAGACAGCACTGGCACTGCCAAGGCAGACTCAGAAACCGCAGACAAAATGGGCAACGAATGCTGTGGCCCACCAATGCAGGCAGACCAGGTGTCGTGTGTTTTACAGGATCATCCCGTTTCATAATTTTCCCGGACGCCATTTGTGTCCGTGCCGTGTCCCACCATCATGTCCGAGAGGTGTTGATGTCCCTCAGCAGTGGATGGAGGATTGTGGAGGGGGAATGAGGGGAAGTGTGCGGATGGGTTGGTATTGGAGGGGAGATGGGAGGGGGGGAGATGGGGGAGGGGGAGAGGGGGAGGGGGGAGATGGGAGAGGGGAGGGGGGAGGTGGGAGGGGGGGCATTCCCTGAAAGTTTTTGCATCCTTGGTCAAATCCTCTTGGAGAAGTAGATGATGATACATACATACTTTCTCTCCACTACAAATAGATTGTGGTTCATTCGATTTGTAGAAATTTGTGTTGATAATAGATGATTAGTTTCAGGTGCTCTTGTGGTAACTGCTGGGAAATGGCAACAGGTGTTTGACTCACCACTCAAATCGGCCATGTTCATGTGCTAGTAGCTGGGTATAAATGGTGTTACAGCTTCAAGCGATGGTTGCTTCTTCCACTTAATTGTGGGGATGGCATCCTCTCTCAATCATGGCAGATAACCACAAGATATCGCCATCTCTGTTGTTTAATAACAGTGCTCTGTAATATGTTCCCAGCACAAAAGCAAACATTTTCTAGGCCTAAGAGATACAAGGTCATTTGAAATGAAAATATATCTTCTTAAAATAGATACATGTTCAAGCACATAGATGTAATAATCATGTTGTATTTGAGTACATTTCCATTAAAGGGTGAGAACAATAACTTGTGCTGTAAATGAAAAACATTGACTTTTTCAAGTTAATTATCAATCAAGTTTAATTTGCAACATTTAAAAAAAAAAATTTTTTTATCACCCTCAAACCCATTATGCTAATTTTGGAGAAACTTGCATCGACACTGCACAATAACCTTTCAAATAAATTTTGCACTTCATTCATGCTCCGACACAATTTCGAATTTGCACAGTCCTGATGCCTGATGTTACGGAGTCGG
>CM068955.1:22065975-22077269 GCA_035128595.1 Eptatretus atami
AACCGAAATAATATTTCGATGATATACTTTAATTAGTTCCTGAGAGTGGATCATGGAAAATCATATCATATAATGCATGAAATCACTCCGAGCTCCTAATTTGAAAACTTACAGTACTTACAAAAGCGATGTACACAATAATGCGTAGCTATGATGAACAGGCATTCGACATGAGTGAGGAAAGTGAAAAACAAACTTTATCGTTAAGGCCTAAGTCACATTTGCTCTACGGCGAGGATACGGCGGCCGTACGCCCTCTGAATGACAGAAACGTGCGGCGGCCGCAGAGAAACTGCGGTGGCCTCAGGGTGGCCTACGCCGTTTGGCTATATTTTACAGGCCGTAGGGGTCGCCGTGGAATTATAACGCGAGTTATAACTTTTTCATTTCTACGTTCGCCGTAGCAATTCGACAAGCCGAAACAAAGAAACTGGTAAAAAAAAAGAAAAAAAAAGAACCCATTCGTTACCGTCCGTCTGGACGCACGTTCGCCTTAGGCCCCCCTGCGGTCCCTCTGCGGTCGCCTTGCGGGCACCTTGCGTCTGCCTTGAAAATTCTATGGCCGCCGCAGGAACGCCCTAAGGTCACCGTGCGACATCAAATCAAAGACCGTACGACACCCCACGTTTTCGGTTTCCACAATTATAAATACGCCGTGCGGCTACCCGAAAAATAAAAACATATGTGACTGCTACATTGTGTGACCGTGGAAATACTGCGGCCGCCCGTATAATTGCTAATGGCCGTAGATTTTGTAGACCCTACGGCCGCCGTGCCAAATGTGACTTAGGCCTAAGAAATCGTTGCGACCCGTTCCAAGTCATGGTGAGGCAGGCTAAAAAACATGGCAGCTTCAGACCCCAGCGAGGTTACCCAGGAAACGCCTTCATACCCCAGACAGTGAGGTGGCCAAAGATCACCTGATGAAAGACATAATTAAATAAGGCCGTTAATTATCTTCAAAAGGGGTGTTTTAATTAACCCAAACACCCAATGTTTCACTCTTGCACTTCCTTGGAATTTTCTTCGTATGCATGCAAAGTTTCAGGCTGCTAGGTTTTATGGTTTTGGAGTTATGGAGGAGACACATACAGTGACACACTGATACACTGACACACACACACACACACACCACACAAACACACCACACACACACACACACCACACACACCACACACACACACATCCACTATCTGTCTTGGCACCAGGCTGTTCGTTTCACACAGATTCACCTTTGTGGAAGTTTGTTCTGGTAGCGCAGCTCTATTGGAACCATTCCTCAGACGCGGAGAAGCCCAGACATCGGAACATCACGGTGAGTGGCTTTTGGAAGCGAAGGTTACTGCAGCATCCTTTGACCCTTGTGTGCCGCTTTCTCATCAGTGCGCACGACCCTTTACATGCAATCTCCGCTCACCCGCCAAGGTTCTGGCCATGCAACTTTGTCCCTCGCTGCAGCGCTCAGGCTGGAATGGCTGTGTGTTGGGGATGCTAGAACTGAACTGGCTCAGAGTGGACGGCCCAGAGAGCACTGGAATGGTTTTGAATGCAATGTAATGTGTGTGTGTCTTGTGACGCAGTGTGTGCATGGTTGCGATGTTGGAAAGTGCGGGGAAGGAGAGGTTTAAGAGGGATGGGGCAGGGGACTAGAATGGACAGAGAGAGACCTTTTGAGAGGGAAGAATCACAAAGGGAGGAATTCGGACCGCTATACACACAACGCATTTCCCTGTCCGCTGATACCTGTCAATCCCTTACACTACACACGTTCTGTTTAACGCTACATTGCTAAGCTAGCGACGTACCCACAACACGCCAACTGTCTCTACGACTCTGTCTCTAACACTCCCATGTAATGCTAATCCCCCCTTTTAAGCTAACACACCTGTGCCCCCATGGAGGTAACTATTTCTAGTGAGAATTTATTCTTTGAGTTGAGCAGAAGTTTGATCAGCTTATCTATTTTGGGTTCTCATTGGTCTGTTAGCCTTGGAGCAGTTTTTTCAATAAGTCGATTATAAAGGACTTGTTTTACTCCGCAAAGATTATTCCATGTGTTAATAGAGTTGGCCATATGTTTGTTCAGTGGTAGTACTGTTTGGACCAATGAGCTTTAATAATCGTGTCATTGATATCCTTGTGCTGACATAGCAGTGTGAACTTGCTGTGAAAGGGACACTCATTTTAAGAGCTCCAGTAACCTTAAATACAGTAATACATAAACACACTTACAGAACATTCTGAAAGATAATCATATCTTGAGCTTTTCAAAGTGTTATGCCAATTAACCTCATCAGCAAGGCCTAACCCTGCAGCAGTAATAAGCTTGAAGGTTTGTACTGTTTTCATTATATGCATCATTTTCCACCACTCCACCACGTATCCGTGCATCTCTGAACCTCCTTATTCAGCCATTACATTGTTGATATGAATAGTGTTTTCTATTGCTATAATGGGATGCACTGCTTTTCCATGGGGAAATATAAAATTTTAACAACTTTCCTGATTTTCACAAGAACGGATAGATGTCGAGAGCCAGAATGGAGGAACTCGTGGCATGCATTTGTTAAACACTTTATTAAACCACAATTGGTGATGTGATAATTACACCTCGATCCAACTACATTATAAACAGGATCCCTACCCTTTGGATTGGCTGTTTATGGCACGACAGGGCACCCTATATTTTTGGGCTTCACTCGGTTTACAGTCGGCACGCTTTTGACACGTCGTTTCACTTGGGCCCATGATTGCCTGAAGCCTATGGAGAAGGGTTACTCCTGGAAGTGACATCGATGCATGTTATATTTTCTGTTTTGGCTTGGATTTCCTTTCACTTCCTGTCTGTGGTCCCTGATGGTCATGTTGCTTCCGATGTGAGGCCCAGATGTTCATTTTTACCCCCACGCACAAGAAGCGAAAAGCGGGGTTAAGCAATTGGTTCATGTCCGACCGTCCATCTGACCAACTGTTTAATTGCGGAAACGTACTGTTTTTAACGACATCATACAGGACACAAACAACAGGCATGTGTGACTAATGTAAGTGTTAGACAGGGTGATGTAATAGACACTGCGTAAAACGGTGGTAAAACCCGGAATTTATTTCTTTATTTATACGCCTTTAAACCTCTTTAAATCTTTATTCAAATTTAGTTGTACACTTGAACACTGTACAGCACAAATCGCCTTCATAATACTTCCAAAAACCATGTTATATATTGTTGCGGGCCGGAGGTCCGGTGGCGAGAACGACCGCTAGGTGGGGAAGGTTACGTTGTCTCCACCAGACTCTCCGGAATTGTAAGTCATCGCTCACGATAACTCCGTGAGGCGAGGGTCGCTTAACCGACCGTGGACGCCATACATCCACCGCGTAGTGTAGGGTCTTTTTGTCTAGAACCAATTTACCTAATTACCACGCGGTGTCGTCTACCGTGGAACCACGCCCTCGGCACGTCTTGCTCGAACCGGGTCACTCTACGACTGCGGTAGAGTCCCAACTACCGACTACCAACTCCGTTTGGATGCAGTCAAGCGGAACTGCCAAAGCCGTGCCGGCTAGGATGAACGGATTATCGGTATAAAAACCGGCTAAACTCAGATCTGAACATGCGGACCAATGAAAGAAAAGACGGAAACGAACTGGGAACATTTCTAATAATGGTTTATTTACAATAAGGACACAGAGCAAGACTTATCGTGGAATATACAAGAAAGAATTTACAATGATCAGAAATAAACACTTAAGCAGTTCTACTTAAGAGACGGCTCACACACGCACACACCCAAACAGACGAAAATAAAACCCAGGTGTTTTATTCGGACCCCACAGCCAGGAGAGAGACGAGCTGGGGTGCGGTTCGCGGGGGTACCTGCACGTTGGAGGGGTGGGGGTGCTCCGTGGTGCAGCACCTGCCAATGGCCATGCAGCGCGGCCCACAGTCACACGCGTGGGGCTCGTGTCCGCGGAGGAACTTAAGAGGTGTAGTCGGAGTCCCAGGCAGGGTCAGGGTCCGGACAGACCCAGCAAAACTTCCACGAACGCCCCAAACTCCAGCAACGAATGCCCCGTCTCCAATAAACCTCCGACGAACGCCCTCGAATGCGCCACGCAGAGCTGAACTCCTTCTGAAGTGAACTGAAGTGAACTGAACTCAGACTCCAGCTCAGAACACACGACGCACACCAACCAACTCACTCCTCCAAAGAACTCCCCTCAAGACTGAGGATTGTGTCGTCTTTTTATGGACCTCCCCGAACGGGGCGGGGCTCGGTGGAACAGACGTCACTGTCCGCCCTGATTGGACAGGGCCTCCACGGATCCGCCCCCTTTGGGTGGGTCTCGGCCTTGTTGGGGACCCCCCCCCCCCCTCACGCGTGTTTGCACTCGTGAGAAAGAGTTACAACGTTGAAAAGGTCATCGTGCAAGAGTTACAACGTTGAAAAGGAACGTTTGTGGAAGCGGCAAGGAATGGCTACAAGATCTTGCCTCGGCAAGTCAGGTGTGAGTAGACAGCGGGTGTGGTAGTGGATCGTGATGGGAATGGGATGGTTGTTGGATGTAAAGATTAATAACCTTCCTAAAAAAACATTGCAATGCACACCTTTGATTCTCCCACTAGACAAAAGGAAGGACCTGTCTTCACATGTACTTAACAGAATAACTGACTTTTGGGACATCTGTATGTTTGAATGCATATGGTTTCCAGATCTGTAACAATATCGATATATAGCATGAGGTGCATGTGTGAGGATGCATTTTGGGTGAAGAAAAAACCTATTGCGAAATGATGGACACTGTGTTCTGTGGTGATCAGTAAAGCTTTCATCACTTAAACTGTGACCCAACGTCGTCTTATTACAGTGTATAAGCGTTATGTATCGGACTGCTTCAGTCGCGCTGAACTTCCTATTTATTTATTTTTCAACGATCTTTAAAATCATTATTTTATTAAAATTGAAGTATAATCTTGAACACTATACGGGGTATCATGGTGTATGAACTCTACTACTTCCTGTACTCGAGAGTTCAGTACTTCCTCTCGTACTTCAGAAAAATATTTTGTGATGGAACCTCATCACTTTAATCACAGCGTAACTCCTTTATGGTTTTAATAGATCACAGTGGAAGAATATTTTGAAGCTTCTCCCACCCTGCTCCCCTCCCCCCAAAAAGCAGGTGCACTATGATACAGAAAGTAAACAAAGCTTTCATCACAACATGTATATCAGGAATATAAAAGACAAAGAAGCAAATTAAATGAAAACAAGATCCCATTTAGAGTCGTGCACAAACAGGTTTCATATCCATCGCCATTTTACAAGAAAAATCACACTCAGAGTGCAGTAAAACACGAGCAAGTAAATAATCGGCACATAAACAACAACAGGACATGAGGGAAGATAGATAGAAGTGGAATAAATCTCCAGCAGTTAAACTGAGTGTGAATTAGGTAGATAATCCACGTTCACCGAGAGGGGAAATCGGCATATTATGGGCACCAAATGTTGTTTTCTCACCCTTCAATCCCAAATACAGTTCACAATTAGTTACAGATGGAAAAAGAGGGTTCATTGGTGAGATGGAAAAAAGAAACTGTTTTAAAGTGACCAATACCTCTCGGCACCCTCCACCTCCTCACCACAATAAGAACAAGAAAAAGAGCGATCAGAGATTGTATACCCTCACCAGGATTTGTTTTGTGTGGTGTTTGTGTACTCGTGTGATACGTAATTAATAAGAGACATAATTAGAACTGCCATTTTATAACTGCTGGCAGTGATGCCCGGGTACCAATACATCCCGCTTTGATGCAACTCCACTTTGATCGGACACCTGACCCTGACCCATGACGTTTTTTTATTATCACTATACATTATTCAATTGAATTTAGAATGGGAAGAAAATAATTCTGGCTGCCAGATCATGTGTCCGATCAAGTTGAAATTCAAAACGTGTATTCCCCATCACTACTAGATCATAATTGCTAAGTTTGATGTCGATTAATTAAGCGTTTCCAGAGAAAACATTATTTAATATTTTTCTTCAATCCAATATGGTGACCAAACCATGTGACCTTTCAGTGATTCCTGACCAAACTTGAACACCCAAGGCTTGGAGAATATTGATATGAAATTTCCCCTCAATCTGTCCAGCTGTTCTGGAGAAGAAGATTTTATGGGTTTTAGGGTAAATCCAATATGGCTGCCAATGCATGATGTCATATGTGTGAACTTTTTGTTCCTCATGGATAGGCGGTCATACGTGTAAAGTTTCACCTCGATCTGTTCAGCCACTTCAGAGAAGAAGATTTTGAAGGTTTAAAAAAAACAAAAAAAACAATATGGCTGCCGAATCACTTGACCGATGACATCATCAATTTTTTTTCTGTGGACCATTTTATCCCAAGATGACCCTCAAAAATTTTCATACTGATCAAATGTAGCATTCTACATATGCAATTATGATGTCATAACGAAGGCACCTATGAGATCGCACAAAATCACACTTATTCCCCATGAGGAGTACTTGCTATGTGCCAAGTTTCAAGTTTTTTCATTTGGTGCGGTTTCAGAGATACACAGGTCCAAAGTTTTTCCGTTTTTCCAACATGTCTGCCACACCACGTAACCTATAACGTCATAATTATCATGAAAACATTTTACATGAGTAGTCGCAGCGATAATGAAAATTTCCTCTCAATCTGACAAGCAGATGCGCAAAAAAACACAAAAGTTCTGTGCGGACAAAGAAACAGACAAACAAACAAGAAGAAGACGTCGTGCAGAGCACAAAACTTGCAAAATCCATAAAACAAATTTGATCTCAAAAATATTTGATGGTTGAATTCACTGACCAAATATGCAACTCCTCTTCAAATTTCAAGTGAATCGGATGAAAATTGTCAATTTTGGAATTTGGCCTTTGTTGACTTTTTGGCCTATGTGGACCTACAAAATAATTGGTGGTTGAATTCAGTGACCTGATGTATATATCCTCAACCAATTTCAAGTCAATCGGTTGAAAATTGAGGATTTTAGAAACACCACCTTAGTTGTTGACCTTGAGACTATGTTGACCTTTTGATCAATGTTGACCACAAAAATAATTGGTTTGTTTAATTCAGTGACCAAATATGCAATTCCTCTTCAAATTTCAAGTCAATCGGTTGAAAATTGACAATCTTAGAAAGCCGGCCTATGTTGACCTTTTCGTCGATGTTGACCTCAAAAATAATTGGCTAGTTGAATTCAGTGACCTGAAATATAAATCCTCTTCAAATTTCAAGTCAATCGGATGAAAATTGAGGATTTTAGATATCCCACCTTAGTTGTTGACCTTTGCTGACCTTTTGACCTCAAAAACAATAGGCTTCTTTCTTATGACAAACTCTACCATGTGGTGAGGTTTCGTGAAGATCGGTTGAAAATTGTGACCTGTAGGTAACAGACAGACAGACAGAATAACAAAATCGACCCACCAATATACTTGAAAAATCTTCGATTTTGCAAGGAACAAATGAAGAATTACACATAGTGACAACTTGGCGAAATGGAACGGCACTCCGTTACCTCCGGAACGGAAAACATACCTCCGCCAGGCTCAATAGTTCACATTTTGTTTGCTACTGATAGGTCTGATCTGATTCCGGACCTTAACCAAAATCGAATCGGCTTGTTCTTGTCACCCAACCGACTCTTCCCCCTTGTTTTGTCACAAGTCATCCACAACTTTTAGAGATAACATGCGACACATAGTTTTTGGCCCCATCTCTCAATAGTGAAGAATCATTGAAAAATAGCCTGGTATTTGCTTCGTGGTTAGGGTGGCGGCTTGGGATCCTCGGGTCCTGAGTTCAAGCCCCGTGGGCCACTGAATTAATACACCAGGGGGTTGACTCAGCCTGTCATCCTTCCGAGGTCGGCAAAATGTGTACCAGTGTGTACTGGTAGAGGGGCACTGCATCAGCGACACAGTCGCGCTTCTAAGAAATGATAGCTGAGCTGCCATACGCAAGAAGAAGAAGAAGGCTTGAAAAATTCTCGAATCTGGATCCGGATTCAGATCTTTGCCAAAATTGAATCAATTCTTCCTCGTGGCACTCCCAACCTGCCACCAAGTTTTGTGTGAATCCATCCATAACCTTTTGAGATTTTGGTGATGTATATCATTTTGCCCCATCTATCAATGGTGAAGAATCATTTGAAAAATTCTCTGATCTGGATCTGGATTCAGATCTTCACCAAAATCGAATCAATTAGTCCTTTCACACACACACCACACACACACACACCACACACACACACACACACACCAACACACACACACACACCACACACACACACACCACACACACACAACACACACAACACACACACACACACACACCACACACACACACACAACACAACACACACACACACACACACACACACACACACACACACACACACACACACACACACACACACACACACACAAAACACACACACCACACCTAATCTGACCACGAAGTTTCATCCGAATCCGTCCTCAACTTTTTGAGATATCATGCAATTCGTTTTTAGCCCCATTCTCAATAGTGAAGAATCAGTTAAAATTAAATAAACCTTGTATGCAGATCTAGATTCGGGTCTTCACAACCAAAATTGAATCAATTCTTCCTTGTGGCACTCCCAACCTGTTCACCAAGTTTTGTGTGAATCCATCCATAACCTTTTGAGATATTGTGCTGCATATCATTTTTGGCCCCATCGTTCAGTGGTGAAGAATCATTTAAAATATTCTCAGATCCGGATCTGGATTCGGATCTTCACCAAAATTTAGCGTTGCCGTCCTTGGCTGGTCACCTATACACACAAAAAATTTCAAAACGATTGCTTGAAAACTGTGGCCAAAAATTGTGTGACAAGCAGACAAACAGACAGACAATCAAACAGACAAACGCACACTGCAGACCAATATACATGGCAAAAAACAATTTTCATAATTTTTTTTGCCAAGTAACAAAGGGACCCAAATGCAATACCCTCTCCTTCGCCAAGAGTAACAAGATGGAGCACTGAACAATGTAGAGCCTCTCTGGGATATTCACCTGTTAAAGACACAGTATACACACATGTTAAAGTCGGCTGCCCAGGGGCACTACATTAAAGGTGATACACGCACGCACGCACGCGCGCACGCACACACACGTTCTATAAAAAAAACAATGCATCCCAAGAATATACCTGCCGAGAAAAGGAGGTTGCAGCCTGATGGAACTCACTCAAGTCCACAAAGTCACGACTCTAAGATTAGCAGGGTATGTGAAAAGTTCAACAGACTATCGAATACAGTTTGTACACAAGCATGAACACAACAAACCTGAAAAGGTATCTCTCACTCACCTTGAAAAAAACTACCAAAAACATGTGAATACAAGATGCACCAAACCGAAATAGCAATAAATACAGCCCCAACGATTGCAAAAAGACGAAAGAAAAATACAAAGTGAAATACCAAGATGATATACAGGACATACACCGACAACTGGGAAAATGATAAAAGAGCAGGAAGTTATAAAAGTTGGACAGATTGGGGATAGACAAAGAAGGATCACTGGAATGGTTAATAAGAGGTCAGCTCAATTGGGACGGAGAACGAATCATTGTAAATTCACAAGACCAAGGACACTACACCAATGGCTTTATGAAAAGGCGAGACTGAGTCAATCCGGCAGGTGTAGATTCTGCAAGGTAGAAACAGAAAGCACGAGTCACCTCCTATCAGGATGTGAAAAAAACTCGTGTCAAAACAGCTGTACACACAAAGGCACAACAGTGTTTGTGGAATGATCCACTGGCACTTCTGCAAAAAAATTCAATCTCCCTGTCCAAGAAAACTCATGGAAACACGAACCAAAAGTGATAATTGAACACAAGGACATCACGCTCATGTCGGACCTGATGATCCAATTGATCGTGAACAACAAGGCATTGCTCCTGGATATCCTACTCATATACAAAATGGAAAAGAAGGCATTCTTGATTGAGGTTTCAGTACCCAGTTAGTTTGGTCTAAATATCATGGAAATCAAGAAGACTAGCATAACCCGCGCTCTGCGCGACATGTTGGGGTGGGTGTGTTGAGGAAATAGGAACTGATGCAGAGTATCAGTAGTAATTTTACTTTAATGCGAGTAAGTGGAATACGATTTCACTGTTTCAGAGCCATTTTATTTACTTTTTTTTGTACCATGCACCTCATATGGTCTTTGAGATAATGTAAGCCGAATATCACGTTACGAGCGCAGAACAAAGTCGAAGATAGCGCGACACGAAACCACAAACTCGGAAATAATATATAAGATGATGAAATATCAAGATCTCAACAATGAAGTCAAAATATATTGGAAGTTGAAGAGTGTTGAAATTGTACTAGTGGTAATTGGAGTGATGGGAATGATAAAGAAGAACCTCATGGAGATATTAAAAGGGACCCCTGCTTCAAACAGACTACGATTGGAGGCTGTCCGGAGCTTCGTGACAGTCCTGAAAGGATCGCTCCAGAACAAGACTCTGAGAACAACAAAACTTCACAACTTAGGCCATGAATCACAATCTTTCACCGAAACAAAGGTGAATACTTTAAACCCTGGGAGGACTCAGTTCCATCTTCTGAAACTCGCTTATGGAGATGACAACCAACGACACACATCTCGTTTTTATACGCCCGATATATATATCGGGAAAAAGAGGGAGAGGGATTGGGTTGATTGTTATCTCCATAAGCGAGTTTCAGAAGGTAGAACGGAGTCTCCCTAGGTTTAAATTATACGTGCGTGTGTGTGTGTGTGTTTCTGTGTGTGTGTGTGTGTGTGTGTGTGTGTGTGTGTGTGTGTGTGTGTGTGTGTGTGTGTGGTGTGTGTGTGTCGAGTTGTGAGGACAGAAATTAAAAAAGAGCGCAAGTGAGCACAATATACGCCCGAAAAAGTCTCTGTGACACACAGACGCGTGCGGACGCACGCACGCGCGCGCATGCACATTTATATATTCAAACACGTTCAATTTATGAAGAACAAGAAGGTATATACAGATATTGTGCTACTACATGGAAAATAGCATCCTGGTTGCCATGGCAACCATTTTAGATGATGAACGTATGTCGCGACACACCGTCTCCACAGTCTGTACCTATGTACCAAATATGAAACGTGAAAGTTGAAAACTTTGGGAGTTAGAAGTGCGGACAGGAACGGACGGACGGACAAGACGGACGGACGGACGAACCGCGGTATCACATAATACGCC
>CM068955.1:22087395-22112818 GCA_035128595.1 Eptatretus atami
TGTTTTGAATCTGCATTATTTTTGGTAAGGTCCAACTCATTTTAGATCTGCATCATTTTTGGAGGTCCACCTTTCTTTTTGAATCTGCATCAATTTTTGGAAATGCTCACCTTCATTTGAATCTGCCATCATTTTTGGCAAAGTCCACCTCCTTTTGAATCTTGCATCATTTTTGGAAGTTTCCACCTCATTTTTGAAACCTGCAACAAATTTTTGGGAAGGTCCACCTCCTTTGGAATCGCATCATTTTTGGAACGTCCACCTCTTTTGAATCTGTCTGCATCATTTGGCGATGGTCTACCTCCCTTTGAATCTGCATCTTTTAATCATATTTTGAATTGTCTCACCTATTTGAAGGTAATCGCTCATCATTTGAGAACTTTGAAATCGCTGCATCATTTGGAAGTCCACCTCATTTTCGAATCCGCCTTTGATAATTTTTGGAAGGTCCACCTCATTTTGAATCGTTGCATCATTTTGGAAGATCCTTCCTAATTTGAAAGCCATCTTGCATTATCTTTTGGGAAGTTCCACTTCATTTTGAATCCATCTGCATCAATTTTTGAGGTCCACCTCATTTGATCTGTCTGCATCATTTTGGAAGGTCCAACCTCCTTTTGAATCTTGCATCATTTTTGGGAAGTCCACCTCATTTAATCTGTCTGCATTCATTTTTGGAGTCCACCTCATTTTGAATCCTCTGCCATCATTGTTTGGAAGGTCCACCTCCTTTTGAATCCGTCTGTCATCATTTTTGGAAGCACCTCATTTTAAATTCCGTTGCTCAATTTTGAAGTCCACCTCATTTGAATCTCTCTGCAATTTCATTTTTTGGAAGGTCCCACTCCTTTTGATCGTCAATGGCATTCATTTTTGGAAGGGGTCAACCTCAGTTTAAATCCGTCTGCAATTTCATTTTTGGAAGTCCACTCATTTCGATCATTCTGCCGTCATTTCTGACCATTACCGCTTAATTTTGGATATGTTTGCATCATTTTTTGATGTTTTTATGCCGATTTCTTGCGTTTTATTTGGTTTACCTGTTTAGTGAGATTTTTTTTTTTTCAAAGGTAAATTATATTAAATAATTCGCCTTTCCTTTTCTAAAATTCAGCAATATTTCTGGTTTTGTATCTGGCTTAGGGGATAACGGTTTTGTTACTACTCCCTAACACACTCTTTAATCACCTTTCTGTTTGCAATGTTGAGGTTCGTGGAAGCAAGAAACATTAGAATGGATCAGGACCGTAACATAAACAAAGGAAAACAGAATAAGAGGGGGGGACCCATACGCAGGTTTAAGGGACATAATACTGTAGAGAGAAATTGGGGAAATATGGGATGTGGGGAAGGGAGGGAGGATTGGAGGGAACGACATAGGGGTGAAGTGATGGCAGCCAAAACTGGAAAAATCAGAAGGAGTTTGGCACGGGGTTGGGTTATGGGGGTAGAAAGCATCATCCATTTGGATGGGGGATTGATCTTGAGATGGTGCGTGAACAGTGTCTTGAAGCCCGAGGTAAGAATGCAGATTTTGAGAGAATTGGAAGTTGGCTCCACAGGTTGGAAAAAATAAGAGGAATGAATGAGTTGCAGTGGTGAGCAGTGGATCTGGATTCGGGACATTCATCAGAACAGGCCGTTACTGGCAGACAGCGTACGGTCCTTCAGCGAAAACCTGGGGACTGAAATACTGCCTTCTCTAACCGAAAGAGAAACGCTGCTGGAATGAGAACTGGCTTTTGTCTGCAAACCCTGACTTTTACACTGTCCCCAATGTAAATGGAAGGAATTTCCTCGTACAATGCGAGCAACTTTTTAAATCTTTGCTCACGTTATGAGAACCTCTGTCAACAGTCACTTTAATGTCTCTCAAGGAAATTGAGCGCCCAAAACGCCAGCACTTAGGGAAATCAAGATTGCTCTACTTCTTCACATCAGTGCCTGCAGGTGTGGTTCCCATTACAGGCTCTAGCTAGTTTTAAACGTTCTTGGTCAGACAAGTTTTACATCTTTAGGTGTCTGGTTTAGGGTGAGGGTCTGTCGCTACCCCATGTTCTGAAACAACAGCAGTTTGAGTGTTATTTGGGGTAGCATCTACAGGCAGTCAATTCTCCCAGGCAATCTCCGCAGTCCAAAAATGACATTCTGGCTGCTCTCTGTTCAGATGACGTATCTCCCATGTGTACGTCGTTTGTTACGGTTTTCAACGCTGACCCTTTCAAGCGAGCTCACACAGTGGTGGTTTACCAAAAGATGGGCAGAACCTCTATAATTTTATCGTACAGTCAATAGGTCAAAGGAAAATTTGGTCACCAAATCCTGGACGTGCGTTGCTGGTGGAATGAGGTAAAAGCGATGTTTGAGCTGATCATAAATCTCCTCCACCACCAATATTTTTCTTAGAGTCTTCATGATTTGGTCCTGGCGACCCCAAGTGCCAACAGAAGTCACTGAATACGCTCGGGGTGATGAAGACCTGATGGTTTGGACCACATCGATATCTACTTTACACCATTGGCCATTTGGATTGTAGGATATGGTGTTTTAAATGTGAATGCCCATACAGGTGAAGGTGGATCAAACATCCCTTGACGATGCTGCACTTGTTTGTATTCTCCACTTAATCTCCTTAACTCTTGATCTCTCCCCCAAACCTCTAAAGGAGAAACATTATTCGGTGGGGCTGAGCCCACGAGCAGGATATGTCTCACAAAAGGAAATCCTTTATAAGTGGATAGCATTATAAAAGATTGCAGGTCAGGGACACCAGGTGAAGCCTTTTAAAAGTGTAATTGGTGTACAGCTGAATAAGCATGTGTGTTTAGTGGTTTTGCCACTTGCCTTCCATCAAAAGCCGTGCACGCCATTTCTCAAGAGCTTCGGTACTTTCGATGTTGCTCTGCTCATTTTGTGTGTTTTTGCGTACTCTTATGAAGCTACACTATCTGTCGGCTGCTTCCTGTTGCGGGTGCAACCTCTAATCTCTTGTTTTTATACCCCCCCCCCACCCTCCAACTCCTCAACCACTCCCATCCTTGATTGCTGGATGCATCAAACAGACCTTGCCTTACTTTGTGAGTGACAAATCTCGTGTAACAAACCCCTCTACTCCATATTGGTGACATTTCTTCCACTCCTGTCACGGCAGTGCCATCTGTTTCCCTTGGCTGCTCACACATCTGCACCTCGGTCTCCCGTTAACCTCATTTCTTTTCACTGTTGTTTGTGACAGGTAGCATTTCCACTGGAAACTTGTGTTTCTCAGCTGAAAATCTTTTGAGTCGCAGGTCCGATTACCTGTCCCAAGCTACCACGTTTTTGTATTGCTAAAGGTGTGTGGAGGTTACATGGTATGCATTGCATATGTGTATCATGCGCACACCAGGTGAGACATAACTTCCCCATTGTTCATAATACGAGGTGTGTGACTTGGAATAATCTGGAATTGTTTTTGTAGGAGGGAGACGTATATGTCTTTCCTTTGTTTGTTGTTTCTTTATTTCGTTCTCTTTCTTTGCAACGATTACAATCGCCATTCCTTCCTTCATTCCCAGTGAATCATCTTCAAATTTGGCAGGTACGGTAACATGTCGATTTTACACCCAAAACCCCAACAATTTCAATCCGGGTCTCTTGGGTCCAACACACTCAGTCCCACATTGCTCAAGATGCTTAACTTTGGTTCATTCACACAGACCCCAAAATAGGTCGGGAGGTACCTTGTCCAATACACTCCAAAACCCAAATAGGCATGGGAGGTACCTTGGTCAGATACACTTCAAACCCCCACTTTGGCATGGAGGTACCTTGGTCCAATATAGTAAGACTCCCAGATAGGCAGGAGTTTATTGGTCCAAACAAACCATGACCTCCAAATTTAGCATGAGGTACCTTGGTACCTTATACACCCAGACCCCTTGTTGTTGTTTTTTTTGTGTTTTTTCTTTTTTGCCCCGTTCCAATTTTTAAAGGTTTAAAAAGTAAACACCGAAAAAACAAAACCTCACACATTATGCCATTCCCTGTATTTGAGTCGATAGAAATTAGATTTTACAAATGGTGCTTCCGGACGGGCTCTTAATGGGCACGCGAAGGAACATTTCGCATTCGAGTCGATTTGAGGTCATGTATGGATCAAGGTCAAAATATGGTCAGCAAATTAAGGGTTTGTGCTTCCCATGGCCTTTTGTATTCAAAACAATCCAAAGACAATTAAAATTGGCAAAATGACACCTTACACAACCTCTACATTAAAGGCAGCAAACATTGTCCAATGTTCCTCTTTTTTGATTTTTACAGCGGGTCAAGGTGCATGAGGCGAAGAGGGAATATTATTCCAGTATTGTCTATTTCACTTATGAGGTTTACTCCAAAATTTTCAACCACCCCCCCCCTTAAAATTCGACATTGTACCATTTGATAAACTTCCTTCATTGCCACGTTATTACGTCCGGCACCAAAGGTGGACGGAGGTTGTTTTCACCATGTTTGTCTGTCTGTCTGTCTGTTTGTCTGTGAGCACGATATCTCGAAAAGTTTTTGGGGACAGATTCAGATGAAATTTGGTGTACAGGTTGATTCTGTCTTGCATTTGCAGCTGGCTGCCAGGTAGTAGCTAGCTTATCATTGTCTTGAAGTTGCGGCTGTGCTGCTGATGTGTGCACCTATAACCAGTACACTGGTTACTGATTTCACCGACCTCGAAGGATGACAGGTGAGTCAACCTCAGTAGGTGGAATATACTGATTCTGGCCTCACTTTTCCCCATGTAAATGAATGGGGGATTTTCAGCGTATTCACATTTTTTTCCCCTAAAAATTACACCCCCTTTTTTATCCCAAAGTATATTTGTTTGTCTCCCCTTTAACCTAGGGGCATTCTATTCAAATAACCAATGCGACAAGATAAAGATTGGTTTCAAGTAGACGTAGTAATGTGCGTTTGTTCAAGGTGATTCTGAAGAGATATCTGAAACCTGTAAGGCCTAGGGACACTCATTTTTCAAATAACCAATGTATATTGTTTAAGCTCACTCATTGAACCTATAAACATTTGTTCATTTCTCATATTCCTTCATAGTTTAATCTTTCTCTTGCTACCAATAATTCCCCATACTAAAATATTTTAAAAACAAAACATTTGAATCTTTATATTTTTCAAGACACCCCTTTTGTGCCATTACGAAATGATATACTTTCTCTAATGATCTCATCCTGACCATCCTCCTGAGCCACATTATCATTTTGAGATTATAGCTAAATTGTTTTTTTCCATTGTTCCAATTTGATAACCATCGAAGTTTTCAGTCCATTGAAGGATATTTATTTTTTTCTTTACATCCTCTTAACTACTAGTTTTTAAATTGATTCTCTTATTTGTTTTTTATTTACCTTTGTTTCGTTATTTTTTTCCAATAAGACTTATTTGATATTTTTCACTTCATTATGTTTTCCATTTATATACAAAGACTGAGATTTTCTCCACTCTTTAGTTTGAATTATACTTGGTTTTAACCATTATTATATTGTGAAAAAACGTGCGCGGTAGCCCTTTAAAAAAACCCGTAACCCACTTCCATTCGTTAAAAACTTGTGTCCATATGGAACACAATCTATTCTATACACTCTTTCATACAAATATCCATATGGAACACAATCTATTCCATTATCTAAAATAATCTCTTTCATCAAAGTGCTTCCTAATGCCTTATTTATTTTATTCTTCACTATATATGTTATGTTTATACACTTCTTATTGTATTCATTGTCCTATATTCTTCTTTCTTATTCATCAAAACAAATTATTAATAATGTTCTAAAAGTTATTGATTTCTTTATTACATATTCTTTATTCCCTTTTAACCTTCTTATTCAATCTATCCTGATCACCATACTTATAAGGCATATGCCTTTGCTCTCAATCCAATAAATCACTCATTACTTTTCCACCCAAACTCATCCTTAACTTACCAATACCTTTTCATTCTTTTTGGAAAAATAACTCGCTTCTTCTTACTAAAATTACTTGATCTATACTCCAATATTTTTCTTCATATCTTTATAAACATCACAGTTTTTATTATCTAGGATAAAACTATCAGTGTTCCATATACAACAATGAAAACATTTTCACCCATACTCTTTCTTTATAAGCCATATACAAATAATCATACATAATATCTTTGATAAATCAAAGAACTGCTGTCCAATATAAATTGCGTTTTTATCCATTACAATACTTTCCTTTTTCATTGAATAGCAGAAAAGTTCTCTTGAAAAAACCCTCTTCTCTCTCAAAACTTGGTTTATTTATCAATCTAGAAGCTTCTTTCCAAGATGTTTGCGAATCTAAGTTTTGCCTGTTTCTAACATTTCCATTAGTTCTTTCCAAAATTACAGCATTATTCATTTAATTTATAAAAGTTCCTCTTCAAATTTTACTTTTGTATTTGCTCTCATATTCTGTTATTGAATTTAATATTACTTTCTTCATCCAAGGATTTGTTTTAAATTTTTTTTTAAAATCTATGAATTTTAGCTACTCTCAACCCAGCAGATAAATATTGTCTCAAGTTCCTTTGATGCAAAAACATATCCCTCTTATTCATAAAAATGTTTTGTTAATAACTTTTCTGTTGATTTTCCTTAATATTAAAACTTTTATGATAATCACTTAACCATTCTTTCTTTGGGGTTTCTTTCTCACATGCAAAAGGAAGATCTTATGCTTTTAGAAGATTACTTGGTTTACTTCAAATTCAACTTCAAAATAATAAACCTTTTCCTCCTCATTCCAATTCCTCTTGAGAAGAAAATAACAATATTCTATTCAAGCCTTTTCATAATCTTTTTCTCCACCCACTCTAATTTACCCATAAGGCAGAGATTGAGACATTGCCCCATCCATACAAAATTATTGCATCAAAATTACATCAAATAATTACTATCTTTTTCACTCTTATAATTTGGGAAGATATTTATTATTTTGCTTTTAGCATATCTTTTTGAACATACTTGTGATTATTCCACCTCTCTAGACTTCTCAATCATCAAAAGCATATCTACATCACTGATTAAATCAATATCTTGTTTTTGTCATTTTTCAACATTGCACTCCAAGCTAAACAGGAGCTGTGAAATAGTGGGCAGGGATCTAATCCATAACAATTTTTATTATGACAGAGTTGATCTAAATGCTTCAAAACCACATCAGCTAACAATAAAACATTCTGTTTTTAGATACAAATCATGATATTCTCCAAGGTTCTTATCTTAAAATATTTTCCAAAATTCTTTTGCGTGTTTTATATTCCTGTATCACTTATCTCTTCTTCATAAGGTTATTAAGAAACTTTCTTTTGAAGGAAGTTGTGTTTCTTTAAATCTCATAAATGAATTCAATAATCATAAGGAATAAATTCCCTTCCTTTGTAAGAATTTTCTCTTTACTTATGAATTTCATTCCTTGTTTGAATTTCCTCTCGAGTTAGAATTTCCTCTTTAATCAGATTTCATCTTTAATCAGAATTTCTCTTTAGTTGGATCTTCATTCATTTTGAAATTTTCTTTACAATGAATTTCATCTTCAGTAAGAATTTCTTCATTAATTTCCTCATTAATTAGAATTTCCTTCTTTACTTTGAAATTTCTCTCTTTTAATCTGAATTTCCTCGCTTTAGGTTAGAATTTTCCTCTTTTTGGAAAAGAAATGAATTAAGATTTGGAAAAAGAGCCCTGTGGAGCTTAGATTTGATGCAGGGTTGGCTAGTTGGTGTTCCATTAAACTTGTTAAGAATCTAGAAACCTAATACGATTATAGGTTTTGTGATATCATTTTTGCAAATGAAAATATATTTTGATTTGTGTTTGTTATGGGCAGAAAATATTCCCTGGTGTTTTTGAAGTTCATTATAAATAGATGTGTATCATAGTTGGCCTGTTGTGAGAAAGACTGCGAATTAAAAAGAAGGTTAATGTATAATTAAGATACAACAGGAATGAGCGGACCTCTTATATTTACCAGTAAGATGACAATGAATCCCTAACTTTAGACTCTCAATTTCCTCCTCACAAATATGACAGATATGTCTTTCTAAAATTCTAATTTTTTCTTCTTTGGTTAATTTCATCGGTTTCATTTGTTTCTTCATTAATTTAGTTAGTCTTATACAATCCTTTTCTAATCGTTTTACAAACTCTGTTGTAAAGCATTTTTCACGATTAATGTTCAAGTTTATTATAGTTTTCTCCAACAGATGATTTTGATATTAATAACAGAAGCCACAAGAATATGTTTTTGATATTATATTTGTATATGATTCTTTTTGGATTAGGAGAAGCAGTATTTATCTTTTTTAAGGATACACTTCAAAATCAGCGTTATATCCACAAATGGTCGTCATCATAGATTTATATAATCTTTCAAAGAAAATCTTTTCACCAGGTTTAGTGCATTGTAATTTACAGCTGATTTATGATTACTACAATATTTTGAATGTTTTCTAATCGTTCTTTTGTATTGAATGAATTAAGACATCGCTTACCAAGGATTATATTTTGTTTGCTGTTCTGGAATACCTGAGAAGAGATTAATCTTTGATAAATTATGATGTATGTGTAATGTGAATTCTTTACCAACACTTAAAATATTAAAAGATCCAATGTGGTTCTTCATTTTTTATGTTGTTTTGAAATTTTTTAATATTTGAACTTTGTTTTGTATCCGTTAATCCATATACATTATAGAAAGATTATTCTTTTTCTCAATTTAGGAATATCTTAGTGGCATTGGGAATTTAAAATCTTTAATGTCCAAGGTCTCTCATATTTCATATAATTGTTTTTACTCTTTCTGAATTACATTTTGGTGGATGTAAGTGAGCAAGAACAGACCAGAGAAAACATTTATTATCATTGTCTTAATATTAACAATCCTTCTTTAGTTTATTTTCTGGGTAATTCAATATAAGAGAAGCTTTAAGAGGGTTTGATTTAGAATGTGTATATCTAAAAAATTGATTTTTTAATATTGGAATCCACTTTCCTACAATGTACTTCAACATCCTCCTCTTGTCTTTGATAGTTCTTCATAAACCCCCACTATTCAAAAAATCTTGAAATGATGTTATAAAATGAAGATCTGTTCTCATTATAAGAGTTTGTTCTTCATTCTTGTTTCTTTTTCATATTCATTTTCAACTCCCATATTAAAAACTTTAAAGTTTCATTTCTTTTAATGTCTTTTTAATAACTTTTTCACATCAGGTTTCACTATTTCAATTGATTCAGCTATTTGATGATGGACCGGGTTCTCCAAATTTGAAAAATTCCTTATTTTTATATGCCCTTAAATGCCCCATCAGTGTTTTTCAATATGATAGCTCCCTTTTACTTTAAAACTATTTTCTTGTGTTTTGTGATTGAAGATGTCTATTTATAACTACTCTTTCAAAACATCCTTGAGCAGATATCACAATGTTTTCTTTCCAACTCAAGAGGAGATATTTATAAATAGATTTTAAATGTGTGTTTGTTGGTTCGGAAGGTTTTTCTATAATGTTTATATTTCGTGATTTACAAACATACGCAGTACGTTGTATTCACCATATTTATATTAATAAAACTTTGCTGAAACTAAAATTTCTGATGAAAATTTCGTTTATTTTACAAAAGGTGAATCTTGCTTAAATAAAATTTTCTTGCATGAAAATTTTCGTTGTATTTTACAGGGAATCTCTCTTAAACTTAAAATTTCTTGATGAAAATTTCGTTTATTTTACAGCGTGAATCTGTGCTTAAAACTAAAATTTTCTTTTGATGAAAATTTCGTTGATTTTACAGGTGAATCTCTGACCTTAAACTTAAAAATTTCTTGATGAAAAATTTTCGTTTGATTTACAGGTGAATCTCTGCTTAAACTAAAATTTTCTTTGCCATTGAAATTTCGTTTATTTTACAGGTGAATCTGTGCTTAAACTAAATTCCTTGATGAAAATTTCGTTATTTTACAGGTGAATCTCTGCTTAAAACTAAAATTTCTTGTATGAAAATTTCGTTTATTTACAGGTGAACTGTGCTAAACTAAAATTTTCTTGATGAAATTCGTTGATTTTACAGGTGAATCTCTGCTTTAAACTAAAATTTTTCTTGATGAAAATTTCGTTTATTTTACAGGTGAATCTGTGGCTTAAACAAAATTTTCTTGATAAAATTTCGTTTATTTTAACAGGTGAATCTGTTGCTTAAAACCATTTTATCTCCAACTTTTTTCACTTAATAAAATACAATGTTTCAAGACACAAAAGACAGTTTCAATCAATCTTTCATTTTGTTAAAAGATTACTGAAAATATTGTCCCCAAAGGGGATGTAAAAATTTTTTGGGAAAAAACAAAGATAAATATAACAAACTATTGGATTAAAAACATTATGGCGATGATATGAGTTCTTCAATTTACTTCAGTGGAAGGGCTTTTTGTTATACCTGGTAGAACATCAATTAAAGTATCTCTAACAAAAGTTTCTCCCTCCTTTTGGTAATATATTCAAAAAAACTAGAAAAAGCAATTGAAACAAGGAAAAAGTATCAAAAAACAAAAACCTTATGGATGAAGCTTAGAAAGAAAAGATAAGACCATCACTGTAATATGGCAAGAGAAATTTTGTTATTTTTTCAACACCCTAAAGATGCTAAATCCTGATGAAATAAAGGATGTTAATTATATCAGGTGAAATGACAATTTTCGTCAATAGTAGTTATGGATTCATTTTAAAAATTGACCTTTAATATAAAAAATGTTTGTAGTTGAATCTGGTAATGGAAAAAAAGTATATAATATCGATGGTAATATTTATTAAATATGAGTCAATATGCAACTGAAAGGTATAGATGAATTTTAGGTTAAGTAAGTTTACTTTATAAATATTGAATAGTTTACTCGATTTTGAGCCTCTTGAATTTCCTGATTTCTCCATATGACAAGTTTGAGAATTGTCCTGCTGTGAAAAGACGGGGATTAAACACAGAGTCAAAATGCTATAAAAACAATGTATATTCTTGTGATTATCTTCTTAATTAATGATAATAAAATATAAAAAAGAAAAATAATTTCTTTTAGATTTACACCAAAAATGAATTACTTTACAAGGAGTTTGATTAGAGAAATGAATGGTAAAGTATGAGGGTGATAACACACCTTTCCTTACAAGGGAAGAAACTGAAGTATTAGAGAAATGTTCAAAAGGATTTGCTGTTATATATTATTCATGGATGTGATTTTCAGGGGAAATATCAAACACAAAGATATTGCATAAATAAAATAATGGATTATTCTTGAAATTAAACCTGAACTTAGGATTAAAATATTTAGAGTTTTTTCTAAAAAAGCCAATAATAAAATTAAATAACCTGTTTTCCAAATATATAAATGAATGATTTTTACCCATTTGCGGATTAAGATAAATTTAACAACCATAAAAATCTCCAAAATTCATTAAGATGCCTCATAGTGCGTTCAAGTGGATGGGAAAAACCTGCTTACTTTTTAAAAGATGCTCCTCACTCCCAACTTTTTAGATTATGATAATTTAATAATTTCACAAAGCTCGAGTTTCAACCAAAGAGTATCAACTACTCTCACAAGGTTTTTAATGCTGGTCTTCAAAAAGAATTATATAATTGGTTATTTTAAACTCAAAAAAACCTAAATGATTATAACATTGAAGATATAATACAACTATTTTGTGGATACACAGAGATGTAAAAGAAATCCAAAACCGATTAACTTGATTCTAGGATAATACGGAGATATTACCGTCTCCCCAGATTTGATAAATCCAAAAAGAACCTCGTTATCTTGATGATCTGTTTAATGAGAGAAACCAAAAACGGTAATGGACAAGCTTACTACACAAGAGGAGACATTCTTTCTTGTAATTGTATTTTCTTGTCAATTTCGTAACTTTCAACTTCCTCGTCTTCCATCAGAAAACAATGCTAATACTTTTATTTATTCAAGTTAATCAATAGATATTAACCAATTTTTGGAGAGGACAATTGTTCTTACCATGTATTGTAGTAAAAAGGAATTTGGGGATTACATGAAACACACGACGAAAATTATAAATATATTGTTGTGAACAAGATGAGATATTAAAAGATATTTTTCATAATAAATGGATGCGAAAGAAAGAGCAAGAAGATTTAGGGAAACAATCAAAGTTGGTTTTTCAAAAGTTGTAAAACAACGGAAGACATAAAGAAGAAACGCAGGCAAAAACTAACGGGTGAAGAAGCATTTGAAAGAAAACAGAGAAATTTTTTAAAACCACTTTTTAAAAAACTCCAAGAAAAAATTATAGATGTTTCCACAGTTCCCACAATAAAATTAACTCCGAGAAAGCTCCAAGTGTTAAAAGATTTCAGTCAAATGACGGAGGCAGAATAATAAGAGAAAGCATTATAGGAGGAATTAGAATATGATGATGAAGGATTATTTTCAACAAATGGAAGAGATGAATCGACCCCCTGATATATTGTGAATGCCTTCAAAACAATGGAATATCAGCGGATTCAAAAAAACCCAAAGCAGGGCTCATTCCAACAGAACAATCAGCAATATTTCATCTTGTTCAAGGAAAAGGTATGCATATTTAATGATTGAATTAAGGTTCTTGAATTCTGCTCGACTCCCCCCTGTCAAACTAACTCCGAGATTAATGTTTCTTCTCACAAAAAGATGCGAAGACAGGTTAACTGTGCAGGGGATTGAATCAAGTATATTGATAAACCCATTGGATATGAGAAATTAATTATGATAAAGTATATATTGATCTGCTGAACTCTGTTGATTATTAGGTTATTCTTTCTGTAAATAGGAAGAATGAGAAGCGAGAAACACATTATCAGGCTTTAAGTATCCTTGGTTCAGCGTGTTAGTTTTCTTCCAAATGACCCATCACAATTAGTTAATAGACTGTTATTGTGTTAGGCAGTAAGAGAAGGCTGGAAAATAACAATTGTTTATTAATTGAAGCATCAGCCATTTTAGACCAGTTATGAACATGAAAATAATTAATAAACGATCAATATAAGACATTTTATCTCATATTAAATAAGATTGAGAAAGCACATCCTTAGTTTCAAGTTTCATCAACAAGCGACCACACATCTTCATTCCCATACCCACTACCAACTTTGACACAACACAGAATATGAGGCATCTTATTTTCCATGGAAACTTATATACCTTATTAATATAACTGATAAAAATGACAAGTTTAGTTATAATCCGGGAAGTGGATACAAAACGATAACAGTCCACCCGGAGGCATATGAGATTTCTCAAATATCTTCCGAAATTGCTTCGTCTTATGAAAGAACAGGGTGATGAACAAAAAATATTGTTCATAGACCATTCAAAAACATACTTTCAAAATCAACGATTAAACTTAAAAATAACTACAAGTTGATTTCACAATTGATAATTCATTTACGAGAGTTATTGGGTTCCCTCAAAAAAAGATTGAACTAATTTGGGACGTTTTACAGTGATAATGTCATTCAAATGTCCTCAGGAATTAAATTCGGCTATTAATTCACTGTGATTTGATTGATTGGTTGCTTATAATGATGAATAAAACAAATACAATATTTCATTTCAGCGCATACTCAAACCCCAATTGGTTATAAATTCAATATGGAACCCAAAAATGGTTATCTCCCTGTGTCAGCTGAAAAAAACCATACACAGGAGTAAATTTTAGGGATAACCGACAAAAGATTAATCGTATGATTTCTTTTAATGGAGAAGTTATATCATCAGAATTCACTACGTGAAGTTTCCAATAAATAAATACGATGTTTTGTGAGGGAACACGAGTTGCGGAAAATATAAAATAATTACAGTGGGAATGGGATGTTCCTTTCCCCATACTTACAAGGGCGGGAAGCGTATGTATCTTGGTAGAGGATACTATAAACCTATGAGACAAAAGGGGTGTCGGACATCAATTTCGAGGAGGATGGGATAATTGATACTCTACATGGGTATCGGTTCAACTATTCTTAAAATAAAGGACCTAATTGGTTCAAACTGCCTTCTGCTGTGGGAAATGTAGCAGGTGCTATAAAGAGTATAAAAGAATGACCAAAAGAATTCTTCATAAATTACAAGAAATAAAGAAATTAAGAAAGGCAAAACTCAGTTGTCTCCCCAAGACGACAGAAATAATTCGAATACTATGGATCAGGGTTTCAAAAAGTTTTAACATCTTTTTTCCAAATAAATACAATATGGAAGCAATTGATAGTATCTATGATTTGGATGATACTATTATTAATCTCAAACTCCATAAAAAAGAAGATTAACCTTCAAAGGTAATGCAATAACTGGAACAGACTGGAATACAAATGGTAACAAAAAAGTCTTTGAAATAAATAACTCAACAAACCTATTTTTGAATCTATCGAAATGTTTCTTGTTGTGTAAATTTACATTCACTAAGGGCTTGGGAAATAAAACAAAACGCCACACTCGTAAATGATTTCTTTCTGAAAATGTTTGATAGTGTTGTTTGTACATTGGAACACAAGAAGTTGAAGCGGTTGATTATGTACTCGCTGTAATCTGAAAATTGGATGAATATACAATATATTCATTCGGTGATAGAATGGAAAAAGGGGCTGTCGAAGGTTTTATTCCTTGATATGTCAACGGAACAAACACAGGACCCGGGATTATAATCAAAGGAAAGGAATGTATTAAGATGATACAAAAGCAGGTATAGTTTTACGTGTGCAGTTCCTCTTAAAGGTATATTTGATTTTGTGATCATGATAAAAGTTCTGTATGCGTCTTAAATTAGATTTCAACTACAAAGAATTGATAATGGAAAATAGATTACTTTTTGGTGTTGCGTATTGCTTTTGGTGAGCAGAATAAATTTGTAATTTGATGAAATGAGTGGTATATTAGTGAATATACCCTAATTCCTTAAAACAGAAGAGAGTTGAATAGGAAGACTTAACTCAAAGAAACCACTCGGTGTTATTTCAACCCTCAAACGAAGATGTCAACACGTTAAACTCAACCAAACCACTACACTTGGAATTTTGGGTGTTCTGAAGGAAAGCCACGATATCTGTGGATTCATTTTTAAAAAGCCAAGATGGTGATACTGCGACTGATAAGAATAATGCATTGAGCTTGATATGCTAAGGTGAAACAACTTCGCGTTTTCTCTAGAGGAACTTTTATCCACGAGATTTTTAGATTGGAAAATTAATTGGTGAAAAAAATGATTTTTTGGCTGAAGCATACAAGTCTTACCAAAAGGTGTGTGAAAGTAATGGAAATAAATAACCTACTTTTGGATATGAAGGGCATTTAAAAGTTTGTATACAATCTATGCGTTTGACCTGAGCGCTCAAAAGGAAACTATAAAGTCTAATCGAGTGGGATACTTCCCTATACATTTGAAAGAGGAGAAGTTGAAGAAGTTTGATAAATATTGTTTGCTTTGGAAGAAACAGGAATTACAGATTAATACAGTAATGGTTTATGATAGTCTTCACTTAATTTTTTGTTAAATAAATGAGTGGCAAAGTACCAACTGGGGGTATATTGTTAATCAAATCAATCTTCATAAACATCATCTTGTGCTTCAAATCAAAAGCCTTGTACGATTAACGCTAATACAATTCAGAGAAAAGGAGCGTACAGCAATTGATGTTTTTGCTCACAAGAGAACAGTTTTGTTAAAATCTTGAACGGATACTGGCTTCACTTAAAATTTAAAATGACAAAAAAAACCAATGTTGAAAAAATATTCAATTAAAGCAGAGACGACGTGGGAGGATTTCTTTCTCCATTTCTTAATTCCTTTATTTGCTGGTTTAAGTGCGGTTGGAGCATTGACGGGTGTATTTCAACAGCGGTGAAAACTGCCCAATGAAAGGAAGGCTCAACTCCAGGCTCAAAAAAGAATTGGAAAGACATAACAAGAGTTGGAGAAACAAATAGTGGAATGTGTGATTGTTGTATATTGTAGGATTTGCTGAAAACTTGAAGGTCTGCTGATTAAAGCCGAGATTGTTAGTTGGAGATATGCTTTCTTCTATCGCCAAAGCAAAAGGTGTAAAATTAACTAAAAGGGGTAATGGATTATATCTTTCTATAAATAAATGAGGCATTGATGAGTGGTTTAAAGAAATTTGGAAGAATACAACATCAAATTTACCAACTTGTCAAATATTGTAAGAATTTAAATTCATAAATGTGCGTTATTTGGTATGAGAGATGGAATTAACAAAACGTGCCCAAACATACAAAGAATATTATTATGAACTTAGAAGATAATAAATGGGAACGGTTCTCATTGGGTTTGTATTTTTAATCATCAAGAACAAAATATTATTTTGATAGTTTTGGTCCTTTCCAACCACCTGTTGAGTCATTAAAATTCTTACATAATGGTGTTTATCAAACATTTCAAGTCCCAAGAATTAATTCAAGTGTTGTGGTCCAATTATGTCTATATGTGTTATTTCAACTCAACAAAAATAAAAATTTTTATGACATTTATTTTTAATCTAATATAGAATACTATGTTGGGAAAGATGGTTCTATCTTTGGTGATTCCCCAAGAATGGATATTTTGATTTATCAAATTTATTACACAAAGGCACAGGCTGAACGACATAAATATAATATAACCAAAAATATAATATTGAAAAATGCTTATAAAATTTAAAAAATTATCCAAGCCGACTGTACGCGAATGACTTGGTGAGATTAAAGTGATTTTATCACAATATATATCCCTTAAATAAAACGGCTCGTTGTATTCCAAAGATACAGAAGTGTTGATTTTATCTCCAGTCATACAGGAATTTCACAGTTCGAATTAAAATAAATTTTTATTAAAGAAGGGCGTATGATGTTGTATGGAGATAGAAACAATGGGGTATGATATGAATGATTTAGGGTATAATTGGGTCATTTAAATTAACCTCGGAGACCTGGAGCAATTAAATCAGTCTCGTTAAGGAAGAATATTATCACACTTAGCGTATAGAGAATGAGTTTTGTGGAGCACGTTAGTAAACAACAAAAAAAAGAATTTTAATAAGTTGTAAATATAATAATGCGTTTGCCCTTGTTTATCTTCATGAAAACAGAAAAACAGGATTATATGTAATAAGTTAGGAAATACAAAATGATTTAACTATGGAAGATGGGGGAGGGTTTCGTGTTCATAATATTATTCTAACATATATTTCTAATACATAAATGACGGCAAGAAGGCTTCAAGAAAATTATCATTCCTGTGTCCAAGCATACCTTCAGAAAAGGGTATTCGGTATTTTAATAAATAGTTCTACAACATAAGGTAATGATGTATTTCAATAAAAGATGCTTTATGCTGATGTTGATAACGACAACTTGCGAATTAACTTAAAATGTTTAAATAATGAAAAAATTATAAAGTTAGAAAACGAAAAGGCGTCTTTTAGAAATTCAAAAGAAATTTTATTGGTTTTCCTGTTGTAAAAAAAATTATTGATACAGGAATAACAAGAAATCCTGATTGAATATATTGTATGATAATTCTATGGGGTGTAAGTGATTCAAGGATAGTAAGGACGAGGAAGGAGTTGAAGGAAGAGAGGGAAGAGGAGGAAAAGGAGAAGAGGGAGAAGAAGAGAAGGAGGGAAAAAGGAGAAGAGAGAGAAGAGGAGAGGGAGAAAGAGAGAAGAGAGAGAAGGAGGAGAGGGAGAGAGAGAAGAAGGAGGAAAGAGAGAGAGAGAGAAGAGAGAGACGGGAGGAAAAGAGAAGAGAGAGAGGAGGAGAGGGAGGAAAGAGCGAGGAACAAAATAAATATCAAAAATGGAAACCAGTGAGATTCCAAAAAAGATTGGTGTTAATTACAGAAAAATAACTCAACCCACCGAGGAGGAAAACAAAGAATTGACAAGTCTATTTTGCAATATTTTCTTCAAGACTATTGACATCGTCAAGCTATTCATTTTAATTCAAGTTTTTCTTGAATAAATGGAGAGAGAGTTGAAGCATTTCTAAGGATTCTTTATGTTTTAAAAATTAAGATTCCAAATTGTGCATGTTGGAAACTGAAAAAGGTTTTGCACTCTGCAGGAAATTTTTCTCATAAAATAAATGAGTTATTGCTCTCAAATGTAAAAAAGAAAAAAATAATTACTAAAAAATATTTCATATATTAAAAGTAAAAATAACAGGGGTTATACAAAAAGGTATATTCGGATGTGTTGGTTCAAAAAAAAATCAATTTATCTCCAAACACAAACTCGAGGAGATATACAAAGTTTTTTATCAGGAAGTAAAATTACAACTACTGGAATACCAGGGGGAATTACATCTACCAGGGTATTCTTTCTGTGCGTCAGGCACAAACTTGGATAAAATAGATTAGATGCGAGGCCAGACAATCCTAAACCATGGAGTAAACCTATCATAGGGTTGTTGAAGTGTGCATGAGACACGATATTGATTATCTGGGAATACCACCAACTTTAGAAGAAAAGCATTGAAGCCGATAGGAGAAATGTTTGTATTAATTTGTCTCTGCATACAAAATCCAACCTTTGAGAGAAAAAGTTGATCGGGTTCATCAGTGAAGAAGATGAATCAGGGCTAAATTTGAAACTTGAGGACTTTGGAAATCAAAAAAATACTTATAGACTCTAATGATGTCATTAAGATTGAAAGACAATTAGCTTATGAATTACATAAACCAATATTCACAAAGTTTCGTAGAAGGAAGGTTTATTCCAAGGAGTTGATTATATTCTCCGTCCGCTGATTTGATTGAACTCAATAATGATAAGGGGTACAAGTATGCTTTAACCGTTATTATTTGAGGGTAGATACGCATGCGGTTGTACCATTAAAAAACAAAACCGGTAATACTCTTATGTTAGCCTTTTCAACAGAATATTTAAATAGAAGAAGAGAAAACCGTAAAAATTGTGGACTGATGAGGGTAGCAGAGTTTATACAAGGACATATGAATTTTCTAAAAAAATAACAGTATTACATTATTTACAGTACTTTAATGAAGGGAAGGCTGTTGTTGTTGAACGTTTTAATCGTACCTTTAAAAGAGAGACTATATAAAAACTTTCACACAACTCGGTTTCACAAACAATGTTAATCTTTTATTCAGGATATGTGGATAAGTATAATTAACACGATTCATACGTCAACAAATATGAAACCATTCAGAAACATTACAAAAAATTAAAATATGAAAAAGAGATTAATGTCAGAAAAACCTAAGTTCAAAGTTTGGTGATATCGAAGAATATACAGCGTGGGAAATCTCATTTTGAAAAAGGTTTTCGTAAACGATGGACGAACGAACTTTTTAAAATTGTTTGATGTAATAGATACGCGTTCCTGGACTTATAAGATATATGATTTGGAAGGGGAAGAGATTTTATGTTCATTTTATTCACAGGGGAATTTACAAAAAGACAAAACTAAAGCAGATATACCATGGGAGCAAGGGTGCCCTTCACATCCCTCCTACTATACACCGTTGTGGACACTAAGAGGGCAAGTCCGATGGTGTATAAACAGTATATAATGTGTGTCAAGTGGGACGTTCTTAGATCTGTGAACACCCAAACACAGAATCCTCACTGAATCGTCAGCGCCTTAACATTTGTTGTTGATCGTGTGTGTGTGTGTGTGTGCCGGTTCTGTGCTGCGTACGTATGGTATGGGTGTGTGTGGGTTGTTGTGGTGTGCGTTGTGTGGTGTGCGTTGTGTGTGTGTATGGCGTGTGTGTGTGCGTGTGTGTGTGTCGTGTGTGTGTTGCGTGTGTGTATGCGTGTGTGTGTGTTGCGTGTGTGTGTGTGTGTGTGTCCCAACCCTCACATTTCAAAATCTCAACCCCCAAACTCAATCCTCCCCCAAACACAATGTCTTTTTCAAAATGAGATTCCACCTATATATTATTTTATACGTTTTTTTTTTCTCTTCTTCCAATCTGGTCTTTTAAGGCTTTCAGGTTGATGACGTTAGAGAAAGGGGGAGTAAGCTGCACTTTCTTCCCAGAACTTTCTTGATCTTGCTCCCATCAAAGCACCATCCAACCAAAGGAAACTACATCGATAGGTTTAGACCCAATGAGTGATGCCATTTCAAGCTTCCAAAATAAACCCAACTTTCCAAGTCTCCAAGGTTATAACTCTTTGCGTTGGGTCATCAAGGACGAAAATCGTTCGTGGGTTCTTGGGTCGCTCAGAGGTCTTCAACCAGCCACAATTTCGGCCCCAAGTTGTTGGCAAAATCGGGTATTTTTCATATTGCATTTAGATTACATTTCCTGTGAGAAGAAAATAATAATGTATTAATTAAGTAATTTAATTATTAAATGAGTCGGATGCTTAAAAGGAACTGAAAATAGGGAAAATAACAAATCTTACCTCACAGATAAATAGGTTTGATCCCAGTACATCAAGTTGTAGTTTGTTCCATACAAATATTCGAAACTGCAAACAAGCTCATCCCACTCAAGGCCTGCCGTTCTGTGGGTCTGGTCGCTCATGAGGTCGGCCAACGCTATAACTCTTTGGTTTGGTCATCAAGGACGAGCTCGCTTCTGGTTCTTGGTCGCTCATAAGGTCTTCAACCAGCCAACCAATTCGCCCCAAGTTTGTGGAAAATCGGTATTTATGATATTGCATTTCAGATACAATTCCTGTGAGAGAAAATAATAATGTATTAATTAAGTTATTAATTATTAAATGTGTCGATGTTTAAAAGGAACTGAAAATAGGAAATAAAAATCTTACCTCAACAGATAATAGGTTTGTAATCCAATTCATCAGCTTGAAAGTTTTAGTTCCATACAATAGTCGATATTCCAAGGAACCCCAAAGTCATCCCACTCAAGATCTAGCTCGTTCTGTGGGTCTGGATCGCTTCAATGAGGTCTCCAACGTTATCAACTCTTTAGGTTGGGTCATCAAGGACGAGCTCGGTTCTGACTGGGTCTTGGTCGCTCATAAGGTCTTTCAACCAAGCCAACAATTTCGCCCCAGTTTGGCAAAATCCGGTTATTTTTGATATTGCCATTTCAGATACAATTCCTGTAGAGAGAAAATAATAATGAATTAATTAAGTTATTTAATATTAAATGAGTCGATTTTAAAAGGAACTGAAAATAGGGAAATAAAAATCTTACCTCAACAAGATAAATACAGGTTTGAACAATCATCAGCTTGAAAGTTTAGTTCCATTACAAATAGTTGATATTTCCAGTAACCCCAAAGTCATCCCACTCAAGGTCTTTAGCTCGTTCTGTGGGGTTCTTGGTCGCTCATGGGTCTCAACGGTTATAACTCTTTGGTTGGGTCATCAAGGTACGAGCTCGTTCTGTGGTCTTGGTCACTCATAACGCTTTCAACCAACCCAACAATTTCGCCCCAAGTTGTGCAAAAAATCGGTATTTTGATATTGCATTTCAGATACAATTTCCTGTCGAGAGAAAATATAATGTATTAATAATTATTAATTATTAAATGAGTCGATGTTTAAAAGGAACTGAAAATAGTAAAATAAAAAATCTTACCTTCAACAGATATAGGTTTGGAATCCATGTACATCAAGTTGTAAGTTTAGTTCCATACAAATATTCGAGACTGCAAACAAGCTCATGCCACTGGAAGGGACCAAGTACAGCACCAACCATTGCCAGCAAAGAAATGTTTAAAATGGAGCCTGGTCGAGACCTTGGGATCGCAGAATAGTTCCTGTTTTTTTCACAGGCATGACTGTTTGCAAAAACAGTTCGCTCATTTTACGGCACGGCTGTGTGGAAAAACACTTCCTCATTTTCACGGCACGGACTGAAACTTCGAATGGATCAATTGAACTATGAAAAACAACTTTACTAAATTCTCAAAATGGATATGCAACTCAGGACGGTGGTCAGATGAGATCATTTAAGAGAAGCTTATATCATTCTTAATGCGCACAAAAGGGTATCTTGGAAAAATATAAAGATTCAAATGTTTTGTTTTTAACATATTTTAATGGCGGATTATTGTACAAAGAAAATTAAAAACTAAATTGCAAGGAATATAGAATGAACAAATGTTTATAGGTTCAATGAGTGAGCCTAAACAATATACATTGGTTTATTTTGAAAATGAGTTTGTCCCTAGGCTTACAGGTTTCAGATATCTCTTCAGAATCACCTTGAACAAACCACATTACTACGTTGCTACTGAACCAATCTTTATCTTGCTCGCATTGGTTATTGAATAGGAATGCCCCTAGGTTAAAGGGGAGACAAACAAATTATACCTTGCGGAATAAAAAGGGGTGTAATTTTAGGGAAAAAAAAATCGTGAATCGCTGAAAATCCCCCATTCATTTACATGGGGAAAGTGAGCCAGAATCAGTATATCCACCCTACTAACCTCATTTTGGATGGACACGCTGATCAACCTACCTGGTGTTAATTTCAGCAGCATGGTGCTCAAACTCAGGACCTAGGATGTAAGCCAGCTATCCTAGTTGCATCTCTCTCTTTCCTTTTGAATCTGCATCATTTTTGGAAGGTCCACCTCATTTTGAATCTGTCTGCATCATTTTTGGAAGGTACACCTCATTTTGAATCAGTCTGCATCATTTGGAAGGTCCACCTCATTTTGAATCCGCCTGGATAATTTTTGGAAGGTCCACCTCATTTTGAATCCGTCTGCATCATTTTTGGAAGATCCTCCTAATTTTGAAGCCATCTGCATTATTTTTGGGAAGTCCACTTCATTTTGAATCCATCTGCATCATTTTTGGAAGGTCCACCTCATTTTGAATCTGTCTGCATCATTTTTGGGGGCATCTTGGCGTTACTCACCTGCATTTTTTTTCATTAATTTTTTTCCTTTTTTTTTCATTTATATATTTTTCTTTTCTGGAGTTGTCTGATGCCGCTTCTGTGAATTTTCCAGTGTCGAGCTTGGATGTCCATCGGCACCCAAAATTTTCAGTTTTCTACGTCACCCGAGAGCGTACCAATCTTTAATATCAGTCATTGAGTGGTCAGTCCACTTGGTTCAAAGAGCTTTAGATATTATATTTATATATATATATATACTGTATATATTATGGAAAATTCCAGCGCCACCACAATCTTATATCCTGTATAAAGAAAAAAAACAAAAACATGGAGATTTGATGAACAGTATTTTTACCCTAAATTGAGAATCCTTTCACAAATTTCAAATCAATTGTATCACTTTCATTTTTCGTGCATTTACAGCAATAAAACTTTATTGGCATCAATTCAGCTAATATTTTCAAAGGGAACAAACAAGTTCTGACAAGAGGGCAAACAGGTTGACGAATAGACAAACTGACAGTTATTTAATTGAATCTTCAAACACAAACAAAGCTCCACATGGTAGTTTCTACCCATTGCTTTGCAGCCAATATTCTCAAAGTTTGGCAAACGCGAGCAGTAAGCTTTGCATTAACTTACATCCCTCCATTCTCACATCCCTGGTGGCGCACCACAGTTGACGGCAGATAAGAAAACCTGCCAGCCTGCTACTACTTTCAAGGTCCGTTCTCAACGTGCAGAGAACCAACTGAGTCATCGGTACAGAATAAGGGAAAGTGAGAGTTTGCACCCTCTAGTGCTGAACGATTTCTTTGATTTTGCTTCCAGTCATAGGCTCCAAGTCCATAGATGCGGCAATAAGATACCCTATGCACAAATAGTAGTTTGCATGAAAATGATTCCATAAAATTGTGCGGATCACTGATTGAAAGAAGATTCCGTAATATGGAACTAGCATCTTATGTGCTCTATGATACTTAGCAAGCTAAATAAGGATTGAATATTAAGTTGGTATTTAATTCTTAAGAAACAATGACACACGTATGATATAGACAATGTTTAGGATTAAATAAAATGAACGAGACTTTGATTCGAAATGGATTTCCAAATTTTAAACTTGCGGCAGACTCACAGGGTACCCTAGTTGTAGAACATATCCTATTTTCTCGTAGCCCTGCCGAGAGAAGTCTTTCAGTTGTTTTTGCCATCATTTGCATATAACCCTACGAACATTTTGCTGATCGCGAGTACTGTATCGTATTCGATCAATTCAGCCATTCATGTTAGATCAGTTCCACTAGTAGTTTTGGATTCAGTCGTTTTCGTTTATGGATAGGCCCATGTGTCATTTGGCATTGGTCACCATCATTTTTGAATGAGAAGATATGTTTTACTATTGGTCTGCTTCCATTTTTGGACAGAGTCCACCTCATTTGAAGTCATGGTCTTGCATGTCATTTTTGGAAGGATCACCTCATTTGAATCCGTCTCATCACTTCTTGGAATGGTCCACACTCATTTTGAAATCCATCTGCCATCATTTTGCGAAGTTCCACCTCATTTTATGAATCTGTCTGCATCATTTTTGGCAAGGTCCACCTTGTTTTGAATCTGCATTATTTTTGGAAGGTCCAACTCATTTTAGATCTGCATCATTTTTGGAGGTCCACCTCTTCTTTTTGCAATCTGCATCAATTTTTGGAATGCTCGACCTTCATTTTGAATCTGCATCATTTTTGGCAAGTCCACCTCCTTTTTGAATCCTTGCATCATTTTTGGATCAGTTTCCACCTCATTTTGAAACCTGTCAACAATTTTTGGGAAGGTCCACCTCCTTTTGAATCTGCTCATTTTTGGAAGCGTCCACCTCATTTTGAATCTGTCTGCATCATTTTGGCGAAGGTCTACCTCCTTTGAATCTGCATCATTTTTGGAAGGTCCAGCCTCATTTTGACTGTCTCATCATTTTGAAGTACACTCTCATTTTTTGAAATCAGTCTGCATCATTTGGAAGTCCACCTTCATTTTGAACCGCCTGATAATTTTTGGAAGGTCCACCTCATTTGAATCGTCTGCATCATTTTGGAAGATCCTCCTAATTTTGAAAGCCATCTGCATTATTTTTGGAAGTCCACTCATTTTGAATCCATCTGCATCATTTTTGGAAGGTCCACCTCATTTTGAATCTGTCTTGCATCATTTTGGAAGGGTCCACCTCCTTTTTGAATCTTGCATCATTTTTGGAAGGTCCACCTCATTTTGAATCGTCTGCATCATTTTTGGAGGTCCACCTCATTTTGAATCCGTCTGCATCATTTTTGGAAGGTCCACCTCCTTTTGAATCGTCTGCATCATTTTTGGAAGGTCACCTCATTTTAAATCCGTCTGCATCATTTTTGGAGTCCACCTCATTTGAATCTCTCTGCAATCATTTTTGGAAGGTCCACCTCCTTTTGATCCGTCTGCATTCATTGTTTGGAAGGGTCACCTCATTTAAATCCGTCTGCAATTCATTTTTGGAAGTCCACT
>CM068955.1:22122388-22132459 GCA_035128595.1 Eptatretus atami
TACTAGAGAGAGAGAAATAATTAATCATCAGGGGATGGGTGATTTACACTTGTTGCTCCAAGGGAATAGCCAAATTACCTTCCATCCAATTTGTCCATATGAACCGTTCGTCTTGCTATAAAACTTGATGAAGGTAATTGAGATGAAATATAGCTACTGTCCAAGACATATATTCCAAAGTTGCAAATTTCGGTTTGTCTCAAAAACTACATTTCCAATTTCACGATTATCATGTATGCTTGTGGAATTTAAATAAATAAAGTGTATTTCACATGTGCAGTGACATGTTATTTATTCTAACATATTTAGTGGTTCACAGCGTGTTTGGGAATGAAGTAAATAAATTGTAATATCACATTAATTTCTGGATCTAATGAATTGTAAATCTTGTACCCACCCCCCAAAAAGGATGAAACAGGATCTACCTGGCAACTCAGACCATATCAGTCCTTCTCCCAATCTATTTACAGCATGGTCTTATGGAATTCATCATCATTCAGACATTAAACCTTCCTCTCTCAATGGCTTGATTTTCCGATTCATCATTTGGATATATACCAGGTATGCTCTACCGGATTATGGCTGCCTCCTGCTTTCCTAACAATGGATGGAGTCCTGCATAGCAACATGAGATACTAGAGCCATCTCCTAGGCATATCATCTGCTTTCAGTATATGGTCTATGCAATCCGCACTGCTCACCAAACTCTTCCTATGGTATCTCAAGGAATCACATCGGGCTGTGGAACTTCATCTCCAGTACAGTCAACGCATGGTCTAATGCAATTCTCTCATATCCTCTCCCATCCAGCTGGAGTTCTCAAGGCAGTGTTATCTGGGTCATGTTCTTTTTCCTGGTTTTCACATTGATTCTCTCGACAATCTCTGAAAATCCTCTTTTTATCTTGCTAATGATCCAGCCCTCTGCCATACCACTCTCTAATCCTCTGATTGGCAAGCAGCAGCCTCTTTCACTCTCTGCGATCTGATAAAATCAGAAGCTGTCAAACACTTGAAAACAATTCTTTTCACTGACAAAGTCTCACACTCTTGACTATGTCTTCCCAAAAGGACCTATGGAAAACTCCCCTAACCCTCTACTTTCCTTAACAATCCCCTTCAAGTAAGTCCTTTCATTCAACTTTTGGATTTCGCCATCTCACCGATCTTCCTGGAAAAGCCACATCTCGCACGCCGCCTCACAAAGCCAGTCCCGACTGGGCATTGCGAGGTCATGCAAAGTCTCCTTGGCACCACTTGAACTTCTGACACTACAGAACCTTCATCCAACAGCCTCATGGAAGTATTGCTTCTCCAAGCGGGGCTGGTGCTCCTGCCTCATCACCTAGCATCGACTCAGCGCTGTGGACAACACCAGGCTTTTAGGATCATTGTATTCCATGCGATGAAAGCTGAGTCTGTTGGGCTCTCACTCTGCAGATTCACACAGAGGTCTAAATCGGATGTTCTTTCTTGTCTCTGCCACTATCCTCTCTGGCCTTGCCACTCCTGCTACCTGTGATCCTGTCTTCCTACATTCCTCGAGGATATTCAAGATCCACCAAAAACCACCCCTTCTGGTGAAACTGCAAAAATCAAGAAATCATCGCTCCATCTTCACATCTTTCATTCCTACTTTGTTCCCCTCTCTGGAACAACTCCACACTCATCTTAATCCTACTTCATCCTCACAGGTCCTTCAAAACAGCTGTTCACTCACCATCTCATATCTTCCCCCATCCAAATCTTTAATTCTTTACTAACCCAAAATCCACCAAGCGCCACTCACTTCAAATCCTGTCTCCTTCCTGAGGTCCCTGAGAGTACTATCTTGTTTACCCGCTGTGTATCCACCCTATTCCTCTCCCTTCACATATATCCTATTGTCTTTGTTCCTCACTATATGTGCTCCCTCTCACTCTCGTCTCCTGCGCTGTTATATGTTCTGTGTTTAGCTTTACACGAGCCTGCGACTTGGTCTTCCAAAAAAAAAAAACCAATCCAAGTAGCTGGAAGAATAAGTGATATGAAAACAGCAACTAATTTGAGTCAACAATATTAACTGAGAAAGGTTGATGAAACAGAATGCAAATGAAGGCCAGAATAAAGGCAAATTTCCTGAGATGAAGGACAGATAAGGGTAAGTGGTGTAAATGCTGAAAACGTCAAACTCACGACAAAAAGACTCCAGTAAGAAGTTGATTGAGTACCGAGGGTGAGAGGTTGCATAACTTCGACAAGTCAGTGGTGGTGAACACGGATATGGCAGAGGCATTCTTAGCATGCCAATTACGTTTTCGAGTCGTTGGAGTTTCATTTAGGTAGATTCGTTTAAAAACTTTTTTATTTATTTCATTTTTCCATAATTTGATGGTCCAGATTGCTCTGCTGGAACAACATGGGCCCCTCGCAAAGATGATGTTTTTAGACATAAGTGTGCATTTTCCCCGATGGAGTATCTTCTTTGGTAATTCATGAGAGATCTCTCTACATTGGTGAAATTTCGTCTTGGATGAGGCCATCTTCATATTGACCGTTTTCATTGATTGCTCAATCCACTTCTACATCATGTTGGTATCTAACATAATAAGTGCCATCCACCATTAATATCATTCTGCTCCCCCCCCCCCCCAACACCAATGTTGAGAGATCTCTCATGAAATTACCAAAGAGAGATACTCCATCGGGGAAATGCACACTTTCATTCTAAACATCAGTCTTGGACATGTGTTCCAGCAGAGCAATCTGACCATCAAATTATGGAAAAGTGAAATAAATAAAAAGTTTTAAAACAATCTCTCTAAAATGAACTCCAAAGGACTGAAAACGTATTGGCTGTAAGAATGCCTCTGCCATATCCAGCTGTTCCCACCACTGACCTGTCGAAGTTGAACCTCTCACCCTCGGTACTCAATCAACTCTTACGTGAGTCTTTGTCGTGAGTTTGACGTTTTCAGACATTTACACCAACTTACCCTTATGCTGTCCTTCATCTCAGGAAATTTCCTTTATTCTGGCCTTCATTTGCATTCTGCTTGTCATCGAACCTTTTCTCATGTTAATATTGTTGACTCAAATTGAAGTGTGCTGGCTTTTCATTATCACTTCATTTCCAGTACTTGGATTGGGTTTTTTTTTTTTGGAGAGACCAAGTCGCAGCTCGTTGTAAAGCTAACACACAGAAACATATAACAAGGCAGGAGACGAAGTGCTGAGAGGAGCACCATATAGTGAGGAACAAATGACAATAGGATATAGTGGAAGGAAGAGGAGATAGGGTTGGATACACAGGGGCTAAACAAAGATAGTACTCCATAGGGACCTTCAGGGAAGGAGACAGGATTTGAAGGAGTGGCTGCTGGTGGATTTATGGGTTATAAGAATTAAAAGATTTTGGATGGTGGGAAGATATGAGATGGTGGTGAACAGCTGTTTTGAAGACCTGGAGGAGGAGTAGGATTGAAGATGAGTGTGGAGTTTGTTCCAGAGGAGGGAAAAAAGAGGAATGAAAAGATGTGAAGATGTAGCAGTGATTCTTGATTTTGGCAGTTTCACCAGAAGGGGGGTTTTGGTGGATCTTGAATATCCTGAGGAAATGTAGGAAGGACAGATCACGCAGCAGGAGTGGCAACGGCCAGAGGAGGCATTATGGCAGAAGACAAGAAAGAAGCATCCGACTTTAGCTCTGTGTGATGCGAGTGAGAGACCCAAAGACTCAGCTTCATCGCAGGAGATACCAATGATCCTAAAAGCCTGGGTTTCCACAGCGTGAAGTCGAGCTAGGTGTGAGGCAGGAGCACCAGCCCAGTTGGGAGAGCAATACTCCATGAGGCTGTGGATGAAGGCTTTGTAAGTGGTCAGAAGTTCAAGTGTGCCAAGGAAGGACTTTGCATGACCTCGCATGCCCAGTCGGCGACTGGCTTTGGAGGCCGGCTTGGAGATGTGGCTTTTCCAGGAAAGATCGTGGCAGATGGTGAAATCCAAAAGTTTGAATGAAAGGACTTCTTGAAGGGGATTGTTAAGAAAGTAGATGGGTTAAGGGGGAGTTTCCATATGGTCCTTTTGGAGAGACATAGTCAAGGTGTGAGACTTGTCAGGATGAAAAGAGATGTTTCAAGTGTTTGACCAGCTTCTGATTTTATCCAGATCTGCAGAGAGTGAAGAGGCTGCTGCTTGCCAATCAGAGGGATTAGAGATGGTATGGCAGAGGGTGGAGTCATTAGCAAAGATAAAAAGAGGATTTTCCAGAGAGTCGGAGAGATCAATGATGAAAACCAGAAAAAGAACAGGACCCAGAACACTGCCTTGAGGAACTCCAGCCTGGATGGGAAGAGGATATGAGAGAATTGCATTAAGAGCCATGCGTTGACTGTGACTGGAGATGAAGTCCACAAGCCCTGAGTGTAGATTGCCTTGGATACCATAGGAAGAGAGTTTGGTGAGCAGTGCAGGATGCTAGACTATACTGAAAGCAGGTGATATGTCTAGGGAGATGGCTCTTATCTCATGTCTGGCATTGAGGACCTCCATCCATTGTTGGGAAAGCAGGAGCAGCATATCCAGGGTAGCATGACCTGGTATATATCCAAATTGATGATCGGAAATCAAGCCATTGGAGAAGAGGAAGGATTTAATGTCTGAAGTGATGATGGATTCCATGACCTTGCTGATGATTGGGAGAAGGCTGATTGGTCTGTAGTTGCAGGGATCTGGTTTTTCACCTTTTTGGGGGGTGGGGGTACAGATTTACATTCATTAGATCCAGAAATTATGTGATGTACACAATTTATTTACTTCACCAAACACGTGAATCCATAATATGTGAATACATGTCCATGCACATGTGAAATACACTTTATTTATAAATCCCAGATACTGTATCTGAAATGGATGTGTTTTGAGCAAAGCCGAATTGCAACTTTGGATATTGTCTTGGAAGTTGCTATATTTTCCATCATTACCTTCATCAAGTTTTTGCAGTCGAACGGGTATGGCAAATGGTGGAGGTAATTTGGCTTTCCCCTTGGAGCAACAAAGTGTAAATCCATCCCCTTTCCCTGTTGATTAATTTGTGAAATGTTTCGCAAAACAGTGCACATGTGGTCAGGTTATAGGACCCTAATTATGCTCTTGGACAATATTATGAGAAACTTCATCCGAATCATTGCGGAAGCTGTTGTATATGTTTGCTGAGCACATGTTACCCACCCAAGTCTTCATTGCTCAGCATCTTGTGCAAGTCTGTGTTGAAGTTCATCAGCCGTCTCGTTCTCCCGCCTCATTCTTTTTCCTTCCGCTTCCTGTGTAAGTCTATGATGATGTTCGTCAGCTGTTTCATTATGTTCCCTCATTCTTTTATTCATTTTGTAAATGGCAGTTCCAAATGCAAAGCGTTGCGTCCTCCAGTTTGACGTCCTCTGATTGATGCCTCGCCCTTCATTGCCAAATGCCAGGGTGGTAGTTTATAGCTTGGGTGGGATTCCCACCCTGTCATGGTGTCCGAATGTGCAATCCTTTAAGAGTCTAAGCTATCCTGGCAGGCCATAAAATAGCAAATGCAATGCGATTGATTATTTGAAATAATAGTTTACTTTTACTGTGCTTAAGATGTGTGACGTCATCATGTCAACGCCATCCTGCTTCACACAGGAGCTTTATGCTTGAGCGATTCTGGGATCAAAGAGTACCTACGACTTGCAACTTTTTATTGTGACTACGTCGAAAGAATGAAACATTTTATTGTGACAACTATTGAAAGAATACAACTCTAAAGAATACAGCATACAAAAGGACATTTTTTAGATCCTCGTGGAGGATCTCTAAGTCTTACTCACGTTGTTGTTCTTCATCTTCTTCTTGTGGACTTTTTTTTCACAGCCTACAGTTTTCACCGAAACTCCCTGAAACTTGGCATATAATGTAAAAATACCCTGCGCAGACAGTAACCATCTCCGATTTTAAAATTCCTCCTAGAAAAAATTTATGACGTCAAAATATCTCCGCTAATGGAAATCGCCTAAAAAATTATCTCCGAAACTAGGCAAGCTTTTTGAATTCTGTTTGCGGGAATCGAACAGGGCATTGCAGAGATGAATTACCACACATATGATACATCACTATGACGTCATATCAATTTTTATGATGTCATTCCTATTTTTGACATTTTTTGTTTCACAACCCAGAGTTTTCATCGGATCTTCGTGAAACTTCCATGTATATGCAGAAAGCCCAGCGCAGGCAGTAACCATCTCCGATTTTGGAAATGTCTTCTAGAAAAAAAGTTGACGTCATAATATCGCCGCTAATGGAAATCGCCGATACATTATCTCCGAAACTAGGCAAGCTGTTTGAATTTTGTTTGGGGAATCAAGCCGGGCATTAGCACAGATATTTATCGCAAACCTGATGCATCACAATGACGTCATATTCGTTTTTATGACGTCATCATTAAGAGGACGAGGATTTAGCTCATTTGAGCTTGTTTAAATTGAAGATTTAAAATTAACTTCTTTATTAAATGTAAAATATCCGGCGTAGTGGCGCGCCTGTAATCCGGCTACTCGGAGGCTTGGTTGGAGGATCGCTTGAACACGGGGTCTGCGCTGGGCCGCCTATGAGAGGGTGTAGGCAGCCGAATCATGGCGAACCCAATCCTATCCCTGTGTCGTAAGAGGCGACCAGGTTGCGTCAGGAAGGGCATCCGGGTAACCTAGCCAAATCAGTATCGGATCATAACGATGATCCGCTGTGGCGACCCCTAAGGAGCAGCCGAAAGACGAACAACATTAAGTGTAAAATATCTCTCGGAATTTTCTTCTCGAGTTATTTATTTCCATAGTATATGTGAATTACATGTGCATACACATGTGAAATACAGTTTGTTTATAAATCCTGCACTTGCACATGATTCAGCCTTGAAAAGTCTTGCGAAAACCAAAAGTTTTTTTGTTAAAGACTTCATGATTTCTTTCCTCGCATTATGAAAATATATTCTTCTTGGCCGGTATATGATAGACCGCTGCTGCGATCGCTGACATGCATTACTTCGTTTTCTTTAATGAGTCGAAATCAAAATATACTTTTGTTTCTTCAAAAGGTAACTATGATAAAAAGGTAACTTCATGAAAACTCCCCTCTCAACATCTCGTCTCACCAGATACATTGATAACAGCTAGTAGAATGCATTTTTGTGTATCATCTTATGTACAAACATTTTTGTGTACAAACCTGAATCATCTTAACTACAAAAAAAAAATAAATCAGAAGGTGAATTAGAGTTAAGATATAGCGTGAGGGAGTCTGAATGGACTTTATATTTTTGGCCTTAATTTCACTTAAAATGCATTTTTGTCGAAAAACGCAAATTTTTCTTCGAGGTTTTTTTTGCATATGAAACTTACACACATCTTAACGACGACAAAAAAAACAAAATCAGATATCGAATTGGAGTGAAGATAAAGCCGTGAGAGTGTAAGAGAGTGCGAGCCTTACAAAAGAGCAACAAAAATGGTGGCGATTGATTTTTGAGGCCCCTCCCTTAATGTGGGAAGCCCCGCCCTAAACTGAGAAGCCCCTCCCCAAATGGACAGACAGACAGACAGACAGACCGGCACAGATTATATATAAGAAAATATAAGAAGTACGTTTTCCAAAGAAAGTACTGTGTTAATCCTTGCAGGAGATGCGTAACCGTAATAAATGGTTCGAACATCCGCTCTGAGACTGTGAAGTCGGCAGTTCGAACCCTGGCCGAGTCGTACTAAATAATTAAAAATTGTATGTGCTGTTTCCTTGCTTGACACTCACCATTTTCAAAGGATATTGCATGGACACAACCATAAGTTGGTAATAATAGCACAACATTTGATGGGCCAAATGGCCTCCTCCTGCATCAAAGTTCTTTATAAGGGAACTCATAACCACCATCTGCCTGGCAGTTTCAGCAGTTGTCTCATTCTGTATGTTTCTCATCTGCTGCAGCCTGATAGAGGAGGCTTAAGTAGCCGAGCTCAACAGCTGCATGTATTGGCTGAAACAGTTCCGTTTATTCTGGGCCCTTTTCATTCGTAAATCACACATACTGCAGGTATCTTGCAATCCACAGCAGACTTTGCAGCAAATTTTATGATGGCAGGGTTTCCCAATCTGTGCATGCGTAAATGGCGTGCAAAGGCTTGTGGTGTCGTCTTGTTGTTCTTCTTGTTTCATCATTTTTGTTTCATTTTTCTGGTTGTTGTGATGTGAGTGCAATGACCAAGAGATAATGTTGCTTCCTTGTGTTAGAATCATTGTAATTGTTTCAGCCATTATTGAGCTAGCCTGGCTGAAGAAAAAAGTACAATTTGGTGGTTTAGCAATCTACTGATTTGACACTTTTTCGTGATGTATTCTCATGTCTTTATCAGTCTTGGTGGTAAGGCAAACACTCAAAAAATGAAAGGTGGCTTATGACCACTCAAAAGTAGGGTTTTTTTAGCGTATCATTTTGTTCCCATTTAATGGGGAGATGCCATTTTTTTTCCATGCCATCCCTCCATATGGAGCATTACTGTTCTCCTTGATGTGATATATATGTACTGCATGATGTGATAATTTGAAAAGTGTCTTTTTGGGGGGTTTGCTTGTTTGTTTGTTTGGCTTTTATGCATTCCTAAACCGTAAGACAGAATGTGTTGACCACTGGTGGTTGAACTTGGCGTGTGCACGGGAGAGTTTGAGATAATAATAAAAAAATTCATAGTCTGGGGGTTGAGGGTGGGGTGGGGGGCATTCTCTCTATGTAAATGTGTATCGTGTGGCGCCACTTCTGGCACTAGGGTGTATTACAAGTCCTAATAAAATACTGCATGCCAATTCTATACGTGAAAAGCATAGATACATAGAAATGGGGGATTTATCATATTATGTCATACTTTTTGTCTGTTTTTTTTTTTTTCATGCACTCTGAAAAGGACAGAATGAGTTTAAAACTTATGGTTATACTCAGGTTGTGCACGAGGTGTTAAAGGGTTAAAATAAATTAATAGTCCCACGGTTCAGGGTGGGGGGAGGATCCCAATTTTCTTTCTGTAAATGTGTATCGTACAACACCACCTGGTGGAATCCGTTATGAGAAGCCATTATAAAACACGACCTCCACTTCATAAAAGTGAGGGAATTATGGATGGGTTCCCTCAAATGCAGGGCTCATCTGGGATCACCATTGTGGCCTCTTCATTTCATTCGATGAGTCATATTTTAAAGTGTAACCCAAACACTCAGACCACCTCGACGCTCGTCTATCTCTTGATACCCTACAAAATAGATATGATGTGTCTCTTTCTGATTTCCGAATTATAAAGTAGATAACTTTTCAATTAAAAGGTGAAAGTTTCTTCTTCTTCCGATTAATCTTGACGTCGCACCTGGACGTAGACCACCAGAGCCGGACAGTGTACTGGTTACATCGCGGTATGGTTGAACTGAAATGGCAAATAATTTTCGATTTTCAACAAATATTCTGAGTCGATGTGTCTTTGGTGCTTGTACAGTAAGTAATACAAACCGAGATGGTTTCATGTTACATTAATGGCCGAAACACCCAAAGTTTGCCAGAAATTGGACGATGTTTGTCTGAAATACCCAAGTGTGGATTGGGCTGAGAAAATGTTTGCTTTTGTGCTTGGAACATGTTACTGAGCACTGTTATGAAACAACAGAGATGGCTAGATCTTGTGGTTATCCACCATGATTGAGAGAGGATGCCATCCCCACGAAGAAGCAGAAGAAACAACCGTCGCTCGAAACTGTAACACTATCTCTACCCAGCTACCAGCACATGAACACGGATGATTTGAGTGGTCAATCAAACACCTGTTGCCATTACCCGGCAGTTACCACAAGAGCACCTGAAACTAATTTTATATGATAAACACAAATTTCTACAAATCAAATGGACCATCTATTTATAGTGGAGAGAAAGTATGTATCATTGTATCATCACCTACTCCTCCGAGAGGATTTGACCGAGGACAAGAAAACTTGCAAGGAACCCCCCTCAACCATCACCCACACAACACCCATCACCATCCCG
>CM068955.1:22135241-22153940 GCA_035128595.1 Eptatretus atami
CCCCGCAATTTCTCCTCTTACCGATGGAACCGCTTTCCTCAGATCGTGATCTCATGCTCTTCATTGTAGGCCTTATTAAAATTTATTGCCCACCACCACCTCATGATCTCTCTTACTACAAACAAACAGTTTTTTTCACTCCCTCTGAAACCCTGCCCCCCCCTTTTTATGTGCAACTCCTCTCCTTATTAGCTCCACCACCGAAGGTAGACGAAGTTATGTATTCACCTCTGTTTGTGTGTTTATTGGTTTGTGGGCAGGATATCTCAGAGACTTATGGACGGATTATGACAGTTCTTGGTGGATGAGTTGTGTCGGTGACGAGAACAAGCCGATTCGATTTTGGTTCAGGTCCGGATCCAGATTGGACCAATCAGTGGGATACAAAACGTGAACCGTTCACCTGGCAGAGGTACGCGCTCTACCGAGTGCTGTTCTCGTGTTCTATTGCATCCATGTTCTGATTGGCATATTTGATGTGTGTGTTTATTCAATTTGCACCTGGCTTGCAAACTTCTTATATCAGCCACATTGTTGATTTACATTTTTACAATCTCATCGCTTACTTCCCCTTTTGAGCCGTGGCCTACGGCACCGTCTTGCGTGTTTTGAAGATCTTTCCACTCCTCCCCTTTTCCTCTCCATCTTCTCAATGTCTTTCCCCTCCATCCCCCTAATCTGGCAATATACCCGGTGATAATCGTCTGCCAGCAGCCATGCGCGTGCCTAATTGCCTGAAGCAAGCTCCGTAGAACAGCGTGCCCCCGAGGCGCCCACCTCCTCCTGTGCTCGGGCACGAGAGAACCTTTTGGGAGCCTTTTGGTACCAGAGTGGAGTGTCGCGAGGGGTGGCCTTTTATGGATGAGAATAGGAGGTGCATACGGTACCGATGAAGGCACAGAGGACGACGATAGAGACGGACAGGGGTCAATGGAGTTTTCAGAGGCGGCCGATTGAGGAATAAGGAGGCCGATAGAGGCCTGATCGAGGTGCACGGAAAAGGGGGGGGGGCATGGATGAAGTGCATGGAGGGTTCGATGAAGCCTTATGGGTGCCCGATGGAGGCGCATGGGGAGCCCAATGGAGGAGCATGGGATGCCAAATGGAGGCGCATGGGGGACTGATGGAGGCGCATGGGGGCCAGGTTGAGGCGCATGGGAGCCCAATGGAGGTGCATGGGGGACTGATGGAGGTGCATGGGGGCCAGATCGAGGCGCATGGGGTGCCAAATGGAGGCGCATGGGGGACTGATGGAGGAGCATGGGGGCCCAATGCAGGCGCATGGTGAGCCCAATGGAGGAGCATGGGGGACTGATGGAGGCACATGGGGGCCCAATGGAGGAGCATGGGGACTGATGGAGGCGCATGGGGGCCCAATGGAGGCACATGGGGACTGATGGAGGTGCATGGAGGCCAATGGAGGCTCATGGAGGGCCCGATGAAGGTTCATGGTTGACCGATGGAGGCGCATGAGGTTGGGGCTGGTGGAGGCACATATGGGACCCGATGGAGACGAGCGAGGGTGGGGCATGGGGGGGGGGTGACGCGTAGGTTCCGCGCTACCGTTCGCTTTTGACGCGCACGCGGCGAAGCGGCGTTAAAATCTCTTATTAGCATCGAAATGCGTGATGGGCTTAAATGGAAGGTTTCGCGTTCACACGTGTTATTCCTCCGTGAAATGCAAGTCTAAATATTAGCTTTGCTTGCTGAAGCTAATATTCCCGTTGACATATGTATGATAATTAGATTTTACCGCCAAAATATATTCCCTTATCGTGTTATGATTTGACAGATCCTTTTTTTTCCAGCGGCCTGTTTGCTCGCCCGTCCGAAAACAACGCCGTCCTTGTTATTATATCTTGCGGACGACCGTTTAGTGCAGATTAAACCCTCTATTTCCCCACCTTTTAATAGCACGTTATCCGGGCATTACCCGTCATCGTGATATTTCGAGCTTCCATGTTCAGCTCCAGCAGCGCACGTGATGAGCACTTTCATGGAACTGCAGCTTGAAACTGTGGGAATCAGATCACCACGTCACGATCACCATCCATGTGTTCCTTATCCTCGATCATTTGTCTCCGGATGTATTTTGTGCACTTCTATACCCTCGATGTTGGTGCACTACCACCAAGGTGCCATATATTTATTATATATGCATAAGCACGTTGCAGGTGGGGGGAGTTCAGGTACAAGGGGGAAAGTTGGTTTTCTTCTACAATACTTCCTCATCGAATTTGCATGATTTGCAAAACCTCACAGTGGCTTTTACACAATGCAGTATAATGACAATGTGTTGTCACGTGTTCAAGCAATTCCCATCTCAGCACAGAGCTCATGATGCTTGGATCAGAGGTTCAAATCTTATATCTATGACGACAACAACAACTACTACTACTACTACTATTACTACTACGATTCCACCTTTAATGCTCCAATGATACCCACCTGGTGGGGTCGGCCGGGGAATGATTTTGTGCCAATTCTTTCGCGACCCGGCTGACCAGGCCTGATGTTCAACTGGAGGTGATTTGGCTGGGAACTTGTGATTTGTTTATGTTGCCCACGATAACTCACTCACTCTTCGTCCACCAACGACTAGTGCTGGCAGACCAGTCCTCTAGCTTATAAACGTCTATCTGAAGGATGGCATACACACTGCTTGCAGAACACCAGGGGGGCAGTTTATAGTTTGGTTGGTGTTCAAACCCAAGTTAATCAGCTCAAAGGGTAGTGCACACACCTCAAGGCTATCCTGCCCAGCCGTATGATGAAATCGTCTATCTATTATAAAACGTGAACTATGGTGTCTGTGCGTGCGTTCGGCTGTCTCCTGTTTCCGGCGGCCACTTCCAGTGCTACATTTAAAAAGCTGCGCACGCAGGCAAAGCTGAAAGTTTGACCAGAAAAGAGCATGATACCAAACGAGATACATTTTAAACGTGTCAATACAAAATGGAATCGGTTTGTTTATCAGTGCGTTAAGACCCCTCACCCATTTATAACCCACTGGGGTTTAATGTGCGAACTGCTTGAGTTAACTGAGTTACCATGTCACGAATCCTGAGTTAACGTTTTGCTGTATGTAATGTTCGCACTGATTTAATTTAGTGATCGTAAGGAAAGTCACGAATTATTACATTTAATGTTCTATACTAATAAATGTCAGAGAGAGTGTCAGTGTGTCAGTGTGTGTGTCTCCTCCATAACTCCAAAACCATCAAACCAAGCGGCCTGAAACTTTGCATGCTTACGAAGAAAACTCCAAGGAAGTGCATGAATGAAAATTGGTTGTTTGGGTTAATTAAAACACCCCTTTTGAAGATAATTAACGGCCTTATTTAATTATATCCTCATGAGGCGCATCCTCGACCACCTCACTCGAAATGGGGTCTTAGGGCGTTTCCTGGGTTACCTCGCTGAGGTCTGAAGCCGCCATGTTTTTTGGTCTTCTCAACCATGCCTTGGCTTGGAACAGGCCGCAACGATTTCTTTACATAAAGTTTTTTTTTTCACTTTCCTTCCTCATTATCGAATGCCTGTTCACCATAGCTACGGATTGCTGGGTATATTGCAATGCTTATAAACTCCCGGAGCCGCCAGAATTTGTGGCTTTATTTCATTTCTGCCCATGTGATAACCTGGAGAATCTCTTAAGCAACCAGAATTACAAAATTTAAGCTTCAGAATTGAACTCAGTAGCAGTTCCGACACTAAAAAAGAAGTGTTCATTTGTCCAATTCGGACATTGCTTGGGCATTTCTGGGTGCATCGTTTCATCGACGGCAATTGGAATTATAATAGCTTTCCAAGCCAGGCGTTCCATTGGAGTGCCTGCTTGAGTGCTTAAGCCACTTGGCGAGTGCTCACCAAGTTGCTTGATTGTTCGTTTCAAAGGCACCAGAAGTAAGACCGGTCGCTTCGCTGATGGAAATACCAATCTTTGCGTCATTGCTAAAAATATAAATGGAATAAAAACGAACTTTCACTCTTTAAGAATCGTGCGAAAAAATTATTGAAATATCAGCTGCTTTTTCACATCCCTTACTCACCTGTGTTGCAAGTTGAGTGACCTGCTTTGTGATGCTTTAGAAGGCGGTGTATAATCAGCGTTTTCTGAATCTAATCAAAATGAGAAACGGGATTGAGTGAGACACATCATTCTAAGTGAAGATGAAGATGAAGGATGAGATTTTCTGCCTGGTTTTATAGAGAACACGGCGGTGAAAGAGAAAACGATGTTTGGCATGTTTTATTGCACCGGTAATGCCCTGGTACACTGCACACCATCCCATCACACTTCCTTACCTTGCCCTTGCGCTGCCTTCATTCCCCTCATGCTACCTTCTTCCCCTCCCCTCATGCTACCTTCTTCCCCTCCTCTCACGCTACCTTCTTCCCCTCCTCTCATGCTGCCTTCTTCCCCTCCTCTCATGCTGCCTTCTTCCCCTCCTCTCACGCTACCTTCTTCCCCTCCTCTCATGCTACCTTCTTCCCCTCCTCTCATGCTGCCTTCTTCCCCTCCTCTCACGCTACCTTCTTCACCTCCCTTCCTGCGACTTCTTCCCCTGCTCTCATGCTGCCTTCTTCCCCTCCTCTCATGCTGCCTTCTTCCCCTTCCCTCTCATGCTGCCTTCTTCCCCTCCCCTCTGCTACTCTTCCCCTCTCTCACACTACCTTCTTTCCCCTCTCTCATGCTGCCTTCTTCCCCTCCTCTCATCTGCCTTCTTCCCCTCCCCTCATGCTGCCTTCTTCCCCTCCTCTCATGCTGCCTTCTTCCCTCCTCTCATGCTGCCTTCTTCCCCTCCCTCTCATGCTGCCTTCTTCCCCTCCTCTCATGCTGCCTTCTTCCCCTCCTTCATGCTCCTTCTTCCCCTCCTCTCATGCTGCCTCTCCCTTCCTCTCACACTGCCTCTTCCCTCCTCTCATGCTGCCTTCTTCCCCTCCTCTCACACTGCCTTCTTCCCCTCCTCTCATGTGCCTTCTCCCTCTCATGCTGCTTTCTTCCCCTCCTCTCATGCTACCTTCATCCCCTCCTGTCACACTGCCTTCTTACCCTCCTCTCATGTGATGTGGATTTTTTTAACCCACCTTATTGTGATCGTTGTCCTCCTGAAGGATTCTCACTGGCCGATTGTGGAAATCCTATTTGACTTCAGGCAGAGTTTAACGTTTGTTCGATTTGGTTATAAAATCCTACAAAAACCCTATCGACACTGATAAACTGATGTCCACACAAGTCCTTCCTTGTGAAACAATTTATTTTCTAATGATACACCATACACTTGTCACCCTCATACAATGAACTTAAGAATCCCCATTGATTTAGATCAAGATTAATTGATGAACTTAAGAATCCCCAACTTAAGAATTGATTGTAATATTATTTGGTTCTATTCCATTTATTCTTATTTTAGTTAACAGTTACACCAACCCGATCCAATTTACTTCTACATTACATCAGACAGTTTTATTCTAACTTGGTACTTGGTCAGTCCCAAGGAGTACAAGCCACTGAGATGCCATACATCCTCACGTGCTTGCACTGGTATAATTTACATTTCAAAACATTTTTATACTTTCATGAGAGAGAGGTTGGGGGATATTCACCCAGACTGTAGACATGTCCTTTAGACGAAAAGCCACTTCGTACATTTATCAGCTCGGTCACTCTGCTCCAGACAACACATTTCTTATCATTTAGGGCAAAAGTCTTTTGGCCAGAAAGGACAGCCAATTCAACTTGCAGCATAAAAGTTACATTTCTGAGACTCCATTTGTTACAATTTAAAATACATTAATATAAATTTTTCCCCCACACTCCCCCGTTTTTTTTTTTAAGGAAAATTTGAATAATTTTTCTTACACATGATTACCATGTCCATTCCTGAAGGAGAAAAGATTTCCATTACTCAAGTTCAATCAACAATGGCAGCGAGTGCTCATATCAGAAAAATGAGTGAGTTTCCATTTAATTTATGGCCTGTTCATCAGCATGTGTCACACATTGAAAACATGCTATTCAAATCTGAAGATTGCAGGTCAGGGTGTGGATAGTGCAGCACACAACAGGAAACACAATCGAAGCACTCCTTGAGCTGAGGAGAAGGTAGATGTGGGCAAGTACAAGTTTGGGCCGGACACTGGGTGAAGGAGCGCAGTTGGAACTCCAGGCCTGTCGTACATTGAAGCAACCACAGCAAGTTCATGATGTATTTGCAGAGCGGCAATCGAGAGTGTGGCTGAAACATTCCTCCACGCAGGCACCACACAACGCCAACGTTAAGACTTTGCTCAACCTTCTCCTCAGTGGGTTTTTTCTTTCTTTTCCCACATTGCTCCATCTTTTCTCCACAGGAAGGGCATGATCGATCACGTGTTGAATGCTCAATCACCAAATCTGGGTCTCCCATCGTCCAATCTTTGTGTGGAAGTTCTTTCCAAAACTTCATTGAGACGAAATCGTACATTGCTTCAAAGACTGCTTTCAACACTCCGAAACAAACAAAGCATCAATTAAACACCAATCAATAAACGTCATGGGCCTTTCAATAAGACTAACAAAGGTTTCTATAGAAGCATTTAAATTGCATTATATGTCATATCAATATTTTAATCCCTTTCCTTGTTATTTCCCAAAACAACATGATAAAATATACAGAAATCCCAGTTGTACGTATACTCAAAACATCCATCTCTCTCAAACAACGTTTGGTCAAAACAAAAATATTTCCTTTTAAAATCCATAAATGAAAAATTAAATCTTCAGCATCTATCCAATTAAATCATGAATTTACCTTGACTGAATCGATCAAAGGGTGACACTGGGTTGTTTGCCATTGCCTTCCCAGCACAAGTTCAGGCAACCTCAACATTCGCAGACGAATAAAACAATATTTCAACGTCCATCCGAGGAATCATCTATTATATCTGTGAATTGCCCACGTGCTCAACATCATCAAATCAATTTTAAATAATTCAAATCACGTTTCTACATTTAAATCACATCTTTTAAGTACAATGGTTACAACTCAGATCAAACCTTCGAAACATTTGACACGTCCTCAGAGCTTGCCCAGCACTTAAACCTGCCGGGTTGTGTAATTACAAATCATCACAATGCCAGCGAGAGATCAACTCCCAAGACTTCACGTTTCGAATACAGTATATCCACATTCACAATTGTTATTTCAATATATTCAAAATCCCTATGTTTAGATAAAAACTTCAACACTTTTTCCTAAATGGACTTCACTTTAAACATTCAGTAGAGAGGGTGCGCCACAAACACCAAGGAACAAGGAACAGGAAGTTCTCTCCACATCCAGTGGGAAGAAAAAGGAAAAAAAAACTCTGACAGGCAAAACCCACAGTTTGCATTACTCTGTCATGGCTTCAACACACACACTAAACAGCATTGCATATCATAGACTCGCGTGTGATCACGTGACAAATACCAATCACATTTCTATCTCATCCTCTTGAATCTGCATATGAATCGAATTTCACACCTAAAGCAAAAGCTTGAACAAAGACTCAGTGTGAAGACATATCACCCCCACAGATCGAGTGGAGGGGGTCTCACACAGTGTAGTTTGCGACCTTCACGTGGAACCACAATCCCAAGAATGTATAACATGCCATTTCAAACAGATCCACAGCTCAACTCAGCACGAGTTAAAATATCGTCAAAATCCCAACAGAACACGTTTCATTGCAGTGAATATTGGACTCGCACAATTCATTTTTACTCTTAGTAACACATGCATCTCAATGCAAACCACCAGCCACGCTCCCAGCCGGTTAATCATCTCCTGCACTCTACAAAACGTTTCGTGCAAATCATTGCATTTACAAATCCGTAAAACCTCCACACAATATAACATAACAACCTCACTGCCAACAAACTTCCAGTGAGTTCAATGAACAAAGGTAACTTTTATAACTCTTACAAACAGGTAACTTATAATATTTATCTATTTTAACCCTATCTCGGCGTCTCAGCCGATGTACTCGGCCTCTCTCTCTCACAGCCGGTCCGTATCAATGCAAACATGTGGCATGTCAAAATTTATAGTCGACTTTCCCACATTTTGGGAATCGCAGAGGTCACCCTTCCCTCCTGAAGTGCAATGGGTAGGCCTTGCCCTGAGAATACCGCCTTACCTAATTGATGGGGTATCTCTCCAATCAGGTATCAATGCAAACATATATCTCACGCGTCCTATGCGGCGGTCTGTGGCATGTCACTTCGTCATGCTCATTTCATCTGACTCCTCTTCTTCTCCAGCACTTTTGTAAAACAACTACAGTACTTATCGTTTACTTTAAAATGGACTCCCTCCGCCGGATCCTCTTCTTTCTCTCAATTAAATTATCTGACAATGAACTTTTCTTTGTTCGAAATGCGTTACCTGCTGAGAGCGCTCTCCTTACCTTCGCTCAAAACATTGTCGTTCCTCCAGGCACTGCCTCCGGCAGATTAAGCACCTCCGGTCACGAGCACCGCACCAACGTCGGTTCGAATCCGAGTCTCGGCAACAACTGATGTGGATTTTTTAACCCACCTTATTGTGATCGTTGTCCTCCTGAAGGATTCTCACTGGCCGATTGTGGAAATCCTATTTGACTTCAGGCAGAGTTTAACGTTTGTTCGATTTGGTTATAAAATCCTACAAAAACCCTATCGACACTGATAAAACTGATGTCCACACAAGTCCTTCCTTGTGAAACAATTTATTTTCTAATGATACACCATACACTTGTCACCCTCATACAATGAACTTAAGAATCCCATTGATTTAGATCAATGATTAATTGATGAACTTAAGAATCCCCAACTTAAGAATTGATTGTAATATTATTTGGTTCTATTCCATTTATCTTTATTTTAGTTAACAGTTACACCAACCCGATCCAATTTACTTCTACATTACATCAGACAGTTTTATTCTAACTTGGTACTTGGTCAGTCCCAAGGAGTACAAGCCACTGAGATGCCATACATCCTCACGTGCTTGCACTGGTATAATTTACATTTCAAAACATTTTTATACTTTCATGAGAGAGAGGTTGGGGGATATTCACCCAGACTGTAGACATGTCCTTTAGACGAAAAGCCACTTCGTACATTTATCAGCTCGTCACTCTGCTCCAGAACAACACATTTCTTATCATTTAGGGCAAAAGTCTTTTGGCCAGAAAGGACAGCCAATTCAACTTGCAGCATAAAAGTTACATTTCTGAGACTCCATTTGTTACAATTTAAAATACATTAATATAAATTTTCCCCCACACATGCTACCTTCTTTCCCTCCCCTCACACTGCCCCCCCTTCCCCTTACCTCAGGCTGCCACCCTTCCTGTCCCCTCTTGTTGCCACCCTTCACCTCCCCTCTCGCTGCCACCCCTTCCCCCACCTCTCGCTGCCACCCCTTTCCCTCCCCTCTCACTGCCACCCTTTCCCTCCCCTCTCACTGCCACCCTTTTCCTTCCCCTCACACTGCCCCCCCCCTTCCCCTTACCTTTGGCTGCCACCCCTTCCTGCCCCCACTTGTTGCCACCCCTTCACCTCCCCTCTCACTGCCACCCTTTCCCACCCCTCTCGCTGCCACCCCTTCCCCTCCCCTCTCACTGCCATCCCTTTCCCTCTGCTCTCACTGCCACCCCCTTTCCCTCCCCTCTCACTGCCACCCCTTTCCCTCCCTCTCACTGCCAACCCTTCCGCTCCCCCTCAGGCTGCCACCCCTTTCCCTTCCCTCTCAGGAGGAAGGACAGGAAGGAAGCCTCAACTCTCAATGATATGCGAGTCGAAGACTTAAAACTTACATATAATCTTGAGTATATATACAGTTTTTATCATGACATGAGATGGACTTTTGTGGACTTCAAATTTGCAACATGGAGAGGTTTTGGTTTGTTTTGGAGTGTTGTTTTCAGCCTGGGGAAGGGGGTGTGGGGAGGGGCGAAATGGAAAAGAGCCATGTCTTGCCTTGTTGACTAAATGGTCACCAGACAATGGTTACCAAACAGATAAGGTTTTACAAGGTTGTTTTCGACTTGAACAGAGAAATGCGTAATCTGCTCTTAACTAGCTTTCTAAGCATATACATTTATTAAATTCTTTTTCAAAGCACTAAACTAAGACAATTTTGTATTTTACATGATTATAAATTCAATTAATAATTAAGTTTCCACAAACTCCCATTTTGTTCAAACAGAACAACTTAATAGCTTATTTTGCAAGAACAAATTTGCTAAAAAACGTCTAAAAATCTAAATTTTTCGTCGGCTCGCGGCAGGCTCGTTACCACTGCGTCACCAAAACTTAAGCTCTTTGGTGGGCTAACATCCTAGCGGGTGGATGTAACTCTGATGGGGTGCATCACTTCCCATCCCTCCGAGTTGGGTGGCCCAGGTGATTTGGAAGGGAAGAACCCCGTGCACACCGAACATATATCCAATAGGCAATTGCCTTTTTCAATGAAACTAATCAGGTTGAATTTGTGCAAGCCGTTCTAATTCGTTTTCCCCTAAAGTTTTAAAGGTATTTCTATCATTCCATATCTCTTCATTACAGTCATCCATCTGTTTTTAGTTCTTTAACAACAATTGTTGAATTCTTTCAAAAGGGCTTTTGTCATTCCTAAAGTCACAAGTGTCTGTACTTTCACATTTTCCATTAGATTCCACCATCACAGTATCTCGACTTAATTTTATACAAGATTCTTCATTTTCTGGGTCTTCTGGATCTCCTGGATCTTCAGGGTCACCAAAGCTGCCCAGAGATGGTTAGTCCAGGGAGACTTAATGCGCCACCATTGTTGTTACTGTGGCAAATTTTCTCATACACACACCGATTACTGCTCTTAGGAATGCCATGATGACAACAATAGCAATGAACATCATAAGTCCAATGAACAATATGTGGAGTATCCATGCTCCCCATCCACCAAACATATTTTCCAACCATGACCCGAAGTTCCATCCCTTATTATAATCATGATATTTGGCACCTTCTGCTTTAATCTTTCCAGCCAAATTATCGATTTCTTCTGAGTTATCGGGGATATGGTACAACATTCTGACCCTATTACTGCACATGTGCCTCCCTGTGCAGCCAATAGGACATCAAGGGCGATACGATTCTGCATTGCTACTGTCCCTATGGCTACCATTTCAGCATTTACTTTGGTAAAACCCTCAGCAGTTTCATTCGCAAGCTTCTCTGGAGAGGCTGCCAAGTTAATGATTTCTCTACCAGCTTTCCCAACTCCATAAAATGGAAAGGCTATCATGAAAAATCGTTCAGTTTCTGAAATAGATCTTTTTTGCTTATTCTGTAACATGAAAGGTGATTGGTCAAGAATACGAATTTGGGGTATTACCTATCCTAAATAACAAGATCCTCTCCACCCAGTTGGTAACCATGAATATTGAATATGCCCTATGCCCACATATGAAATATGTATTATTTAATGGTGCCTGGGGTTCCACACGATTATTCATTCGTATCTTTACATCTATTCTTGTCCCATTTATTCGTCCCTTAATGGTTACTTTTTCTTCCCCATCACTGGCATAGTATTGGCATGTTACCCAAGTAAGGTCCATTTCCTTTTCTACTTACTCGGAAAACTATCCCTACTTCTCTATTTATCACCTCAAAATGCAGTGGGTATTTCTCCAATCCTTCCCCCTTAGTTGAGGCATAATCTGTCCTATATCTTGGAGTGTGGTCATTCTTTTCCCCGTTTTGTATATGAGAAGTCACGTTTCTCCCGATACTTCGGATAGTACCAGTGCCAATAGTCAGGCCAATTGTATCCCCCCTTCTGCCAGTTATTTGTAATTTCTAGTACTCTTGCCATATCTTCCCCCATTTTACCTTCTGTTCTAGTTAGGGCTGGCTCAGCCTGTCTACGAACCAGGTACCCACATATATCTTCCCCTGAAAATGGGACTACCGAAAGGGGCAGTCCATGCTTGGATGAGTGGGGGAGCTGTGAGCAAACCCAACACTTGCTTTTGTTCATATTTTTAGCATGTTGTAAAGATATTGCTAAAAAGGTTTTCAATGGATGTCCAGTTATTCTTTCATGTAACACTATGCCTCGTTTCAGGTGTACAGTGTCTACGTCCCATTCATCCCGTGTCACATGGGGTGAATAATTATATGGAAGGGTCAAATAAGTGTTTGTCCCATACACGCCTTTTTCAAGCAAATTGGTCCTGATTTTTACCTTCTTCTGCCTGTCGTACTCTGTCACGACCCATTCATTGTTTTCCTTGCTCTCGACCTACCAAACATTCTGCTCTCCATGGCATTCTCATAATGCCCTCACTGCCTATTATCATCCATATTGTCACAATCATGTATGTGCTAATCAAAAGCACTGCTATATATGTCATAAAGCTCTGCTATATATGTCATAACATTCTTCCCACTTGCGGATTTCCTTTCTTCTCTTTATTGCTTGGTGTATACTCTTTTGCAGTGAGATGTGTGAGTCCATGATTGTTTACCTTTGTATTTGACAGCTGCGTTGGTGACCAATAATACCTGGTGGGGTCCGGTCAAACGTGCCTTCAGTGCGTTCTTCCGCTTGAACACCTTGATGTACACCCAGTGACCTGGCTGGATGTCATGATGTTCCTCCGCAGTTGGTTCTGGTAGTGCTTGTTTGACCTGTGAGTGGAATTCTTTGACAACCTTTGTTAAGGCAACACAAAACTTAATCATTGTCTCATCCATCATGTGTATGTCCATCTGTTCTAGGGTTAATGGGGTGGTTACTGATACTCGCATTGGTCTCCCCATCAGTATTTCATGTGGGGACAATCCGCTGCGCCTGTTTACCGTTGACCTCATTTTACATCAGTGCCAGAGGAATTGCCTCTGGCCATTTCAAACTTGTTCCATCACATATTTTGGCAAGTTTGTTTTTAAGTATGCCATTCTGGCATTCTACTTGGCCTGCTGACTCAGGATGATACTGACAGTGGAAGTGTTGTTTGATTTGCAAAGCTCTGCAGAGTTCCTTGGTAATATCTGATGTAAAATGTGATCCATTATCACTGGATATTTTGTAAGGTATCCCATACCTGCAAATTTACTCTTTGAGCAAAAGCTTTGCCACTGTCTTTGCGTCACATGTTCTGTATGTATATGCCTCAATCCATTTGGTGAACACAACGACCACTACCAAAATGTAGCGGTAATTACAGCATTTTGGCGTGGTTACAAATTCCATTTGAATATGGACAAAAGACCCCCAGGGTAGAGGATGAGCTCCTTTTGGTTGTTTAAACACTTTACCAACGTTATGATGTTGGCAATACGCGCAGTTCCTCCAAAAATTTTCTGCTCCAGCTGCAAACCCTGGAGCATGCCATGTTCGTAGTACCTCCTTCTGCATTCCCCCTTTGCTCGTGTGGCCACTTCTGTGAGCCAAAGGAGTAAGCCATGGTAAAAGCTCCTTTGGGGCAACCACCTTACCCTCCTTTGAGACCCAAAGTTTTGTTTCTGTGTTATAACAGCAACCCATTTTCTCCCACTTGGCTTTCTCAATTTCCTCAGCTGCCTCCTGTAGTGCTGCTATGTCGTCAATAGTTGGCACCTTTTCTTCATTTTTCTCTTTAACAAGCATATTCGCTATATGGTGTGATTTTGCTGCTTGTTTTGCTGCTGAATCAGCGAAAGCATTTCCTTTTGAGACCATATCTCTTTGTCTTGTATGTGCTCGGCATTTCACTATTGCTATTTGTTTTGGTAAGTGAATAGCTTTCAACAGTTCTGCTATCAATTTACCATTTTTGACTGGGGTGCCTTGCGATGTTATATACCCCCTTATTTCCCACAGTGCCCCTATATTGTGTGCCACCCCGTACGCATATTGGGAATCTGTATATATTGTTATGCTTTTATTCTTGGCTAGATTGCATGCTGCAATTAGCGCACATAATTCTGCCTGTTGTGTGGAATAATGTTGAGGTAGCTTACCACTTTCCAAGATGTCACTTTCAGAGCACACTGCATACCCTGACAGTAATGACCCGTCTGCTGCTTTTGATGATGAGCCAAACACAAAGACTATCATTTCGGGGTTTTGCAGCGGGATGTCCTTTAAGTCTGTCCGAGAAGTAGCGGTTTTTGTCATTACTTCCTTGCAGTTATGTTCCTCCGCATCATCAGCAGTTGGCATTAAGGATGCTATCTATGTTCAATGTCGGACATCTTTCGAATACCACATTTTTTTGCTTGAATTAACACGAGGTCATATGTCATTGCTCTTACTGCTGATAGATGCTGCGTTTTTGCTTTTAGCAATACAGAACTTACACAGTGTGGTACTCGCAGTATTAAAGGTGATGTCATCACAGTCTGACTTGTAGTCTGTACAGCATATGAGGCAGCAGCTACTGCCCGCAAATATAGCGGAAATCCTTGTGCCACAGGGTCTAGCTTTGTGCTGTAATATGCTAATGGACGCATTTTGTCACTGTGCTGCTGTGTTGGTACTGCGTGTGCAAATCCATCTCTCTCATGGGTATATACAGTGGGGAGAACAAGTATATGATACACTGCCGATTTTGCAGGTTTTCCCACTTACAAAGCACGTTAGAGGTCTGTAATTTTATCATAGGTACACTTCAACTGTGAAAGACGGAATCTAAAACAAAAATCCTGAAAATCACATTGTATGATTTTTAAATAATTTATTTGCATTTTATTGCATGAAATAAGTATTTGATCACCTACCAACCAGTAAGAATTCCGGCTCTCACAGACCTGTTAGTTTTGTCTTTTAAAAGCCCTCCCATTCTCCACTCATTACCTGTATTAACTGCACCTGTTTGAACTCGTTATCTGCATAAAAGACAGCTGTCCACACTCAATCAATCAGACTCCAACTCTCCACAATGGGCAAGACCAGAGAGCTGTCTAAGGACATCAGTGCAAAATTGTAGACTTGCACAAGGCTGGGATGGACAGGACAATAGGCAAGCAGCTTGGTGAGAAGGCAACAACTGTTGGCGCAATTATTAGAAAATGGAAGAAGTTCAAGATAACAGTCAATCCCCTCGGTCTGGGGCTACATGCAAGATCTCACCTCGTGGAGCCTCAATGTCATGAGAAAGGTGAGGGATCAGCCCAGAACTACACGGCAGGACCTGGTCAATGACCTGAAGAGAGCTGGGACCACAGTATCAAAGAAAACCATAAGTAACACACTACGCCGTCATGGATTAAAATCTTGCAGCGCACGCAAGGTCCCTCTGCTCAAGCCAGCGCATGTCCAGGCCATCTGAAGTTTGCCAATGACCATCTGGATGATCCAGAGGAGGAATGGGAGAAGGTCATGTGGTCTGATGAGACCAAAGAGAGACTTTTTGGTTTAAACTCCACTCGCCGTGTTTGGAGGAAGAAGAAGATGAGTACAACCCAAGAACACCATCCCACCGTGAAGCATGGAGGTGGAAACATCATTCTTTGGGATGCTTCTACAAAGGGGACAGGACGACTGCACCGTATTGAGGGAGGATGGCTGGGCCATGTATCGCGAGATCTTGGCCAACAACCTCCTTCCCTCAACAGAGCATTGAAGATGGGCGTGGCTGGTCTTCCAGCATGACAACGACCCAAAACACACAGCCAGGGCAACTAAGGAGTGGCTCCGTAAGAAGCATCTCAAGGTCCTGGAGTGGCTAGCCAGTCTCCAGACCTGAACCCAATAGAAAATCTTTGGAGGGAGCTGAAAGTCTGTGTTGCCCAGCGACAGCCCGAAACCTGAAGGATCTGGAGAAGATCTGTATGGAGGAGTGGCCAAAATCCCTGCTGCAGTCTGTGCAAACCTGGTTAAGAACTACAGGAAACGTCTGATCTCTGTAACTGCAAACAAAGGTTTCTGCACCAAATATTAAGTTCTGTTTTTCTGATGTATCAAATACTTATTTCATGCAATAAAATGCAAATAATTATTTAAAAATCATACAATGTGATTTTCAGGATTTGTTTTAGATTCCGTCTTTCACAGTTGAAGTGTACCTATGATAAAAATTACAGACCTCTACGTGCTTTGTAAGTGGGAAACCTGCAAAATCGGCAGTGTATCAAAACTTGTTCTCCCCACTCTAAATAGACGTCTTGTCATAATCAGTTAAACCTAAGGCTGGTGTCATTGTCAGAGCTGTTTTGACCTTGCCAAAGTTTTCTTCTGCTTGCTGTGTCCACTCCATTGGCTCCGGTGCTTTGTCTAGCATCATGTCTAACCAGTACTGCATAATCAGGTACCCACTGTCTACAGTATCCATCCATTCCCAAAAAACGTCTCATTTCTGTCTTTGTTTTAGGCTTTGGAACGTTCAGAATAGCCTGCATCCTGACATTTGACAATCTTCTTGAGGTTCCACTCAATACATGCCTTAGGTATGTTACCTTGATCTCGCACAGTTGTAATTTGGCCTTTTGCAGCTAGTGCTCTGAAAAGGGTTAAGGTGTCCTTTTTGCAATTATCCTCTGATGTCGAGCAAATCAACAAATCATCTACATACTGTACCAAAGTAGATCCTTCATTAAGTACTACATCATTCAAATCCTTGTGGGGTACTCAGGAGAACAATGTAGGGCTATCCGCAAAGCCCTGTGGCAACACCATCCAAGTGTACTGTACTCCTTCATAGGTAAAAGCAAACAGGTTCTGTGAATCCTCATGGATTGGTATCGAGAAGAAAGCACGACTTAGATCAATTGTAGTGTAACACACTGTATTGGATGGAATCGATGACAATATAGTCACTGAATTCGGTACCACAGGATGAATTGACACTGTGCATTTGTTAATTGCCCTCAGGTCTTGTACAAATCGCCACGTCTGTTTACCCGGCTTTTTCACAGGCAAGATTGGTGTGTTGCACTCACTGACAGTCTCTCTAATTTTCCCCTGCTCTAATAGTGCCGCAATCACTGGAGCAATTCCTCTCCTGGCTTCTTCACGTAGAGGGTACTGTTTGATACTGGGTGGAGGCTTGGTTTTATCCACCACAATATGCACTGGCTCTGCATTTTTTATTCTCCTTACCTCATTCGGATGTGTTGTCCATAATTCCTTGGGTACTTGTGCCAACAAGTCCTCTTTTTCCTCCATTGATAACATTTCTCCACATGGACAGCTGACCTGATAATTGTAACCTGAAATACTTAACCTAAATTTCCCATAGGACCTAACCCCCCCCCCAAAGGACCCAACCTTTATTATTTTTTTTTTTTATGACCTCCCCTCCTGTCTAGTTTCCTTTGCTTTCTGTGCCCTCTAACCCACCCCCTCCCCCCAACCTTTACCAGGACACACATCTTCCTCTCAACACCCCACCTGTACAAACTCAATTCCAGGCTTTCCAGGTAACTCCATTCTTTTGTTCTGCTTTTCTCTCTTTTGTGTAACCTCCTTCCTGACTCAGTTCAATCACATTCTTCCCACAAGGATTTCAACCAGGTGGTACAGCACCATCTCTTGTCATACCCCCATGCTACCCACAATCTTTACTATAATCCATTAACCCAACCTCACCCATCACTCTTACGTGCAGGTGACTGTTTCCTCTCTCTCTCTCTCTCTCACAGATTTATCGCATCTCGCCTTCAGTTGTCATACCCTTCCTCCCACCCATGGAACACCGAAGCTTGTGGCGAGGCGATTGTCCTGAAACAATTTGCCTTCGCCTCATGAAAGGCAAATCCAACTGAAGGCAATCTCAGTTCCTCCCACAAAGCTTGGAACAAGTGTGTGTCTACCGTGAGGAGAGACAGGAAACAACATCTTTCTAATCTCAGGTTTGAGAGTTCAGACTTGTCTCCCTCCTCCAAATGCTGGTAGCATTTGGTTAAGTCTGTTTCTGGTGTATTTTCCCCCTCCATCCCCTCCTTTACCTCAAATGACTGCATGTGAAAAGGCTGAATGCCTAAACTCTGTGTTTGCTTCTAAATTCTCTGTCTATTCCCCATGTTCCCCATCCCATCCCTCTCCCTTCCACAGATCTCCTCATGTCTCTGTTCCCCACTGTTTTGTCCTTCCCACTCCCTCCCCTCTTGTCTCATGCCCCCCTTGCTGTGCGTTGTGTGTTAGCTCTACACGAGCCTCGACAAGGTATTTAAAAAAAAATCTTGTGTCGCAAACCCGTCACTTTCTTTACCCACCTTACCCAGTCATACCCAGGTGTTCCTGAACTCTGTGTCCTTTTCTCCCAACAAGGTAGAGATTTTGCTGTCAAACCTCAACTGATTCTGCAACCGATCCAGATAGCATCAGTCCATGTGTCCTTAACAATCTGCTCTGCTACTCTTGCTCACCCTCGCTCTGTTGTTTGTGTGTGAGTGTGTGTGTGTGTTGTTTTGTCTGGCTTCTTTCTTGGGACTACGATGCAGTAATTTGTCTTTATTTTGATTCACCCTCTCATTCGCTCAAGGTCATCTGCCTTCTGCTTGGAAATCAGCAAACATTATTGCCCTGCATAAAAATGGTGCAAAAACAGATCCCTGCAATGATAGACCAATCAGCCTTCTCCCAGTCATCAGCAAAGTTATGGAATCCATCATTGCTTTCGACATTAAATTCTTCCTTTTCTCCAATGGCTTGATTTCTCATCATCAATTTGGATTCAGACAAGGTCACTCTACCCTGGATATGCTGCTTCTGCTTT
>CM068955.1:22153950-22168791 GCA_035128595.1 Eptatretus atami
GATGGAGGTCCTCAATGCCAGACATGAAATCAGAGACAACTCCCGAGACATATCGCGAGCTTTCGATATGGACTGGCACCCTGCCCTGCTCACAAAACTCTCTTATTATGGTATCCAATTGAATCTCCACTCATGGCTCGCAGATTTCCTCTCCTGTGACAGCCAACATGTGGCTCTGAATGGAATTCTCTCATCCCCTCTTCCTGTCCAGGCTGGAGTTCCTCAAGGTAGCATTCTGGGCCCTGTGCTTTTTTCTGGTTTTCATTAATGATCTCTCAGACTCTCTGGAAAATCCTCTTTATCTCTTTGCTGATGACTCCACCATCTGTCAAACCATCTGTCATCCCTCAGACCGGCAAGCAGCAGCCTCTTCATTCTCTGCAGATCTCGATAAAATCACAAACTGGTCCAACACATGGAACATGTCTTTCAACCTTGACAAATCTCACACTCTCACAATGTCTCTCCAAAAGGACTGTTTAGAACCCCTTCCCCCCAATCTTCTTTCTGAAAAATCCTCTGGAAGAAGTCCTGTCATTCAAGCTTCTGCGTCTCACTATCTGCCATGATCTTTCCCAGGAAAGCCACATTTCCAACCTGGCCTCCAAAGCCAGTCGCCGTCTGGACATCCTCCGCCATGCAAAGTCCTTCCTCGATTTTTTTCTACCCCCGTTAATCCACCCCAAACCCACCTCCTTCAAATTCCCTGCTTTCCTTCCTGTAAGTCCCTCTAGTACTATCTTCTTCACCCTGTGTCCCCTGCCCCCATCCCTCTCTCTCCCTTCCACTGATCACCTAATGTCTCTGTTCCCTCCTGTTTTGTCCTCACTCTCCTGCACCTATTGTCTCTTGCTCTCTTTGTTATACGTTCTGTGAGTTAGCTCTTACATGAGCCTCGATGTTGCATACAAAATAAAAAATACATTTCCTTTTTACCCTTGGTTACCTCACTCTTCCATGAGCCACGATCAACCTTCTCTCTTCAGGACTGGTCTCGCATATCTCCGGCCCATGATATTAACTCAGCCTGAGAATTCTTCCAGAGAAACCTACTTTCTCATGCACAGATTCATCGCACCTTGTCTTCAATTATCCTTCCTTTCTTCCCACCCATGGTACACTGAATCTTGTGATGAGGCGATTGCTCTGAAAAAACTTGCCTTCTCTTCCTGGAAACCTCATCTGACCAAAGGCAATCTTGGTGCATTCCAAAACATCCACAACAAGTGTGTGTCCACTCTCAGGAGAGCTAGAAAACAATATCTGTCCAACCTCAAGAATTAACTTTCAACCTTGCATCCCTCCTCTAAAACCTGGTGGCACCTTGTCAAATCTGTTTCAGAAGTATGCTCCGCTTACATCCCTTCCCTCACTTCAAAGGACACCACAGCCTACTCCGCTCGTGAGAATGCTGAATGCCTCAATTATGTGTTTCCTTGCAAATCTTGTCTCCATCGAGACATTTACTTGTCTCCATACTGCTCCAACTCTTCCAACAATGGATGGAGGCCCTCAATGCCAGACCTGAGATCAGGACCATCTCTCTGGACATCTCTCGAGCTTTCAATACAGTCTGGCATCCCGCCTTTCTCTCCAAACCCTCTGCCTATGGCATCCAAAGCTAACTCCACACATGGCAAAATGACTTCCTCTCCTATCGTAGATATGTGACTCTCAATGGAGTCCTTTTCATCTCCTTTCCCTGTCAAGGCTAGCGTGCCCCAAGGCAGTGTTCTGGGCCTAGTCCTATTCTTAATCTTCATCAATGATCTCTCTGGCTCTGAAAAATCCCCTTTATCTATTTGCTGATGACTCCACCCTGTGCCGTAACATCCCTCATCCTTCATCCATCCATCCATCTTTTGGGACCACACTCTGTACAGAGCGTCGGTGCTGCCGAAGCAGTCTCCTGGGCTATTGGACACAACCCTGGATGGGTCACCACTCCAACACAGGATACTCGAATGGCTCAATCATCCCAGCAAGCTGGTACTCATTTTGCCGACTTCGGAAGGATGACAGGCTGAGTCAATCTCACCTGGAATTACTTCACCGGCCAAGTAGGATTTGAACTCAGTACCCTAGGATCCCAAGCCAACACCAGGCACATCCTTCAGACAGGCAGACTGCAGCCTCTTCCCTCTCTTTCGACCTTGATAGAATCACAAGATGGTCAAACAGTTGGAATATTTCTTTCAATCCTGACAAATCTCACACTCACGATTTTTCTCCCAAAGGGCAATCTGGCAAACCGTCAGATCTACTTTCTTAACAATCCCCTTGAGGAATTCAGTCATGCAAACTCCTGGGTCTCACGACCAGCCATTATCTTTCTTGGACAATCCACATTTTTAATGTTGGCCTCCAGAGCCAGTTTCTGACTGGCCATCCTTCGTCATACAAGGTCCTTCTTTGGCACACCTGCACGATCCACTGATAAGGCCTTCATCAGCAGCATGATGGAGTACTGCTCTCCCATGGGCCGGCGCCCCTACCTCACTCCTTGCTCATCTTGATGGCACGGGAAGCAAGGCCTTCAAGATTGTTGGAATCTCCCATGATGAAGCTGAGTCCATGGGTCTGTTACTTTGCCATCATCGAGAGGTCGGTGGTCTCTGTCTACTACTGCCTCCTTTCTGGTCTTGCACCCTCTGCTCTTTCTGTGCTTTGTCCCCCCCCCAACACCTCCCCTTCGTTTTCTGCAAGACACATACGCTCCACCATAAACCCCTTCTGGTGAAACTAGCTAAATTGAGGATCACTGCTCATCTCAATTCATTTGTTGCTGTTTTTTGCTGGAACCAACTTCCACATTCTCTTCAATGTCATTTTTCCCTCCAGGTCTTCAAAAAAGCTGTTCACCAGCATCTCTTATCTGCCCCCATCCAAAACCATGATCTTTTTATTTATTTATTTTTACCTCCGTTAACCTCCCCACCCCCTTACACCCTCAAGTCCATCTCCTTCCAAATTTCCAGTTCCTCCCTCCGAAGAGTTTGCTTCTGTTTCCATCTTGTCCGTCCACCTTGTGTATCCTCCCCACATCCTTTATTTGTCCATGCCGCCTCCTGTTTTGTCCTTCAAACCTGCTGTTGGGGTGTTTTCCCCTGCTCTTTCTGCTGTTCCTTTTGATATGTTGCATCCTGATCTGTACTGTGTTGTAGCTCTTCCATGAGCCTCGACTTTGTATACAAAAAATTAATAAGCCATGTTGCCATCCATTCACCACTTGTGTGTGCCCATCAGACAGAAATGTGCCAATAATTTATGACGTATGAAAGTAAGACAAATATTGTCCTCCGCCCCTCCCTGTCCTCCAACCCCTTTTATCTACTGTATATAACAGATGTGTATATTTAATGTCCCGTCTGCCGACATTAGTGGGTGGTCGTTGAAGATCCCACGGTGTCCGTCACGAAGAGTCGGCGAGCTATCGCAGGCACCATGAACAAATGACAAATTCCAGTCCAAATGAGGTCCATTCGAGCATCAGGCCTGGTCAGCCGGTCAGCTGGTCAAAAAGTTTTTTTTATATTCAGCTAACGGAGCACTGCATCGATAATGCGAGTGAGTAATTTTACAGCGAACACAGCAGAGTCTTGATTGAATCCCCGATCTGGAAATGCATTCGCTGGATATGGATTGTGTTGAAGGAACATCCTTAATATGACGTTTCCCCACATCACAGCCTTGAGATGACATGCCATAAAGTGTACAAGGTGATGGAGGATCTCCTGATGGATGTTTCTCCATCAAGTTCATTGTTTGCTATCGGGTTGAAGAGGGAGACGAAGGATGGCGACGAGGATTGCATCGGCTCGTCTCGAGACCATTCGAGTGCATTGAGATCCCTAGATTGCCGTGCAGAGAAAGGAACCTGAAGCCGATCATTATCCTCTGACCATTTGCATATTTATTTCGCTGTTTGTGGTTTGGTTGGACATCACTATGAGAGCGAAAAGGCATAATCGTTTGGTGTCAGGGGACATAAAGATTGGATAAAGGTTGTAGACAGGATGGCTGACTTAAAGCCCAACTCTATTTTGTTGAGAAATAAAAGCTTAATGCAAAACAACGTGAACCACCGATGTTATTTGTTTATAGCATGGGATTGCCAACCTCTGTTTATGTATGATAAAGTTAACCTTTTCCCACCAATTCCAACCTTTTCCTGGATATGTTGTGAAAATGTCACTTTGAATGAGATGTGGCCTTCCCACCGGGGGGTGTTGTGGACTCCTCAGTCTCATGGAAGACGGAGTCTCTTCGCATTGCAATATTTAGCACTTTTTTTTTTTGCTCACCTGTCACTGGTAACCTCTTCTCCGTGCAAGTCAACTGATCACCGACTCTTTCACTCAAAGAGTGGTGATTATCAGGACTTGTGATGAGCTTTGTTTTTGTTCGCATTGTCCAGGACGTCCTCCGACGATGCGGTGATGCTCTGATATTCGTCTATCTATTGATTTGTACCGAGACCTTTTATCATATTTTAACCCTCTGTGCTCCAGCTAGTTGGTTTGGAATGTCTGTTTGAATTTTCATTGCTTTGTTTCACTCCATATGGACATGATGGTGCTCTATCTGTCTATCTATACTAATAAATGTCAATAGGTATGTGTCTCCTCCATAACTCCAAAACCATGAAACGTATAAGCCTCAAACTTGGCATTCATACTAAGGAAACTCCAAGGAAGTGGAAGAGTGAAAAATTGGGTGTTTGGGTTAATTAAAACACCCCTTTTAAAGATAATTAACTGCTTTATTTAATTATATCCTTTATCAGGTGCATCCTCAGCAACCTCGCTCTCTGGGGACTTAAAGCGTATCCTGGGTTACCTTGATGGGGTCTGAAGCTGCCATGTTCTTTGGCCTGCTCAACCATGCCTTGACTTGGAACAGGCCGCAACGATTTTGGAACAATAGTTTTTTTTTCACTTTCCTCACTCATCGAATGCCTGTCCATCATAGCTACGAATCGCTTGGGACATTGCAATGCTTATAAATGCCCAGAAACGCCAGCGTTCGTGGCTTAATTTCATTTCCGCACATGCCATAACCTCGAGAATCTCTTAAACTAAGACGAATTACAAAATATAAGCTCCAGAATCGGACTCAGCAGCAGTTATGATTACTAAAAAATCGTTCATTTGTTTAATTAGTTTCCTAACTGACATAGTTTGGACATTCGGACATAGCTGTTGCTTGCCAACCATTCAATTGGAGTGCTTGCTTAAGTGCTTAAGCGGCTTTCTGAGCACCCGACAGTGGACAGCACCCGTGTCCCGATCAGGATGTACAGTCGGCACTTGCTTCAAGGCAGAGGTACATATATGCGTGCGTATGTTTGGATCTATAATTTACGGACTCTCCGTGGGTGTGTGTGCGTGCCTGTATGCTTGGTTACGGGTGCCGTGGTGGCCAAGTTTCATCCCGTATCTTGGAGATATTTGACTTTTAATCTCAGCAGCGTATCAGCGATCACGTTTTCCGTTGTCCTCGTGACTGTTTCTAAAGGAATTGGTTATTTTATACGACTTGGTGCAGTGCTTTACAAAGGTTATGTGGTTCTTTTTGTGAGTTTCAAAGCAAAATTCATTTGATAACACCCAATTCCTGAGCTGTTCACCGTATTAATGTGTTTTCTCAATTAGAGCGAATTTTTGTTCTTCCTGTCACACGGTGGACGGCGGCCAAAGTGTTTATTGCTGTGTGGTGTGTGTGTGTGTGTGTGGTGTGTGTGTGTGTGTGTGTGTGTGTGTGTGTGTGTGTGTGTGTCCTATAACTTCGTCTCTCCTGGGGACAACTATGATCAAAGAAAGATCTAGTGATGGTTCACATGATGATTGAGTGTGACCATCCCTACCTGGTTTACATACTTTTTAGAGTACCATTCCAACATCCTTTTTCATTTTTAAAAAATGTTTTTATTACTTGTATACGAGCAAATATAACCTGTCGCTTCATGACTGGAATATTATGGGGGGGGGGGGGGTAAGAAGGAGGGGATGGAAAGAGGGGGGAGAGAGTATGGAGGATAGGGTGAGGGGAGGAAGAGAGAGGAGACCAGGGAGGGTAGCGGAGCAAGGAGGAGTGGGGGAGTGAGGAGGGAGGAGGAGGGCGATCGAGGCGGTGTGGGGGAGCGAGAAGGAGGAGGATGGAGGAGGGCTGGGAAGTGAGGAAGGAGGGGGATGGAGGAGGGTGGGGAAGTGAGGAAGGAGGGGATAGCGAGGTGAGAAGGGGTGCAGAAAGGAAGGTAGTGTGAGGTGAGGGAATGGGAAGGCAGTGGAAGGGGAGGGTTTGTCCGGACATAACCACTGTCCGGATATGTGCGGAGATAACCACTATGTGGATACATGCAGAGATAACCACCATCCGAGCATAACCACCATCCAGATACTTTCAGAGACAGAAAGAGGGTGTGGGATGCTGACGATGCTCCTTGGGGAGGGTGGTGGAGTGAGAATGGGACAGAGAGAGATGGGTGGATGTAGTGTGGGTAGAAGAGTTAGCAGAGAATATGTATGCTTTATGAACAACACACACACGTATACACGTTCGCACGCACGCACGCATGCACGCATGCACACACACACACACACACACACACACAAACACACACACACACACACACACACACACACAAACACACACACAGTGTCTTTTCTAGCGACAACTATGATTCAAAGAAAGAAGTAGGGGTGGTTTCACATGATCATTCCTTGTGATCATCCCTACCTTGTTGACATACCTTTTGAAGGAACATGCCTACATCCTTTTACATTTTTATGCCTCCACTGACGAAGTCGCCATTGACATGAGGTTTTCGGGTTGTCCGTATGTCCGTCCATGCTAATTTTCTGTTTTCTCTGCAACCACTTATCCGATTGACACAAATTTTTCATCATAGATGTGACTACTCATGTAGAATGATTTAATTATAATTATGATGTCATCGGTCACGTGGTGTGGCAGCCATGTTGGAAAAAAGGAAAAACCTTGGACCTCTGTATCTCCGAAACCGCTCGATCTTACTATAATTCACCGTCTGTCCGTCTGTCTGTTCCCAGGTACCGCAAAAACGGCTGAACCGATTCCAACCATTTTTTGGGTGTGTAATCCTTGGACCCCTTGGAGTAAAATAGGCATAAATATAATAACATGACCCCCTTGACGGCTCCCGTAGGGAGCGGGTGCTTCTCGTGGAAAAAATTGAAACTTGGCACGTGACGTTCTCGCCGTGGGAAACAAGTGTGATTTTTTTTTGATGATGTCATTGGTGGCTTCATGATGGCATCATAATTGCAAACGTCAAACACTTTATCCGATCAGTATAAAAAAATTTTGAGGGTCATCTCAGGCTAAATTGTAAATGGGGGAAAAAATGACGACGTCATCGTTCATGTGGTTCGGCAGCCGTATTGTTTTCAACATAAAACCTTCAAAAATCTTCTTCTCTGAAACGGCTGAACAGATCGAAGCAAAACTTTACCCACATGTTCCCCGATCCTTGGAGATATCAGTGTGTTCACAAGTAATTAATTGGTCACACGGTCTGGCAGCCATATTGGATTTAACGAAAGTCATTGAAAAATTATTTATCTTGAACTGCTTCATCAATCGATGTGAAACATCACAATTATGATCGAGTAGTCATGGGGAATACATGTTTTAAATTTCAACCTGATTGGGCGCATCATCTGACAGCCAGAATTATTTAATATTTTGAATCTGGGTTCAGGGATTTAAATCAAACTTCATAGAAGAATGTATAATGACGTAATCATGTGGGCGGAGTCATATCTGGTGATGTCGCGATGTCAAAGAGTGCCCTTCTAGTTTAAAAAAAGTTTTTATTACTTGTTTCTTTTCTTTTTTAACAAATATCTGCACTATATAAATGTTATTCCACTGATTTACAAATGCTGTAGTACATACTATAAAGACGATCTAACATTGTAAATAATACGTACTTTATAGAAATATGTGTGGGTTGTTGATGTTGCTGATTTACTGATAATATTCCACGGTTAACCACACCCATATAGGTCTGATTGGCCCGAGGGTAAATGTGTCTAGCTGCCCCGCCCCCATAAGGCTGATTGACAGGCGTTGTCCCACCGACCCCTCTGATCCCTTCCGATTCTTTAACAAAGGGATGCCATTTTGTGCATTTTTCATGGAATCCTTTCAAGCTATTAAATTATGACAGCAAAGGATTCTGCACCAAGTAAAACTCTGTCAGATGGTGCCAGTCATTGCCATTGAGAGAGGCAGCTCGGAAATATGCTGTCTGAAGATTATTAGCAATGTTATTATGATGATGATGAACGAGAAGAAGATTTGCCGGTTTTGACCAATCTCGGTTTTTATGCCTCCGCACCAAGGGTGCCGGAGGCATTATGTTTCCGGGTTGTCCGTCCGTCCGTCTGTCCATTCGTCCATCCGGATTTTCGTTTACGTGATAACTCAAGAAGCAAATTGTAGAATTTCATCAAACTTGGTAAAAAGGTAAAGTAAGACAGGGCAATTAAGTGATTAGATTTTGGGCCAGATGTGATAAAGGTCAAGGGTCAAAGGTCAAGGTCAAACTCTGAAATTTTACTGGTTACGCCCTAACTCAAGAAATATTGGACAGAATTTCATCAAACTTGGTACAAAGGTAAAGTTAGACAGGTTAATTAACTGATTCGATTTTGGGCCAGCTATGATAAAGGTCAAGGGTCAAATATGTCAATACTCAAGTGTTTGTGCGGGAGAGCGGAGGCATACCCGTCGACTGCGCGCAGTCGAATTACTCGTTTTTTTTTTTTAAGTTTTTTAAAACTTTTGTCATGGGCTGGAGTACAGAACTGAAAAGTGATCCCTGCATCGGCAATCAGCTGAACAGATCACTCTCATATGTAGCTGAAGCGACTATTTGGAGAAGATACTCACAATTTTAGTTTTGTACGCATCAGGTGGAGCCGACATTTTTTTTCCGCACCATCCCTACTGAGAGTGACAGCACACTCTATGATTCCACGCCATCCCCACATCGAGAGTACTGGCACCCTCTCTGATTCCACACCATCCCTACATAGAGTATTAGTGCACTCTCTGGTTCCATGCTATCCCTACATAGAGAGTACTGGTGCACTCTCTGATTCCATGCTATCCCTACATAGAGTATTAGTGCACTCTCTGGTTCCATGCTATCCCTACATTGAATATTAGTGCACTCTCTGGTTCCATGCTATCCCTACATAGAGAGTACTGGTGCACTCTCTGATTCCACACCATCCCTACATAGAGTATTAGTGCACTCTCTGGTTCCATGCCATCCCTACATCGAGAGTACCGGCACCCTCTCTGATTCCACACCATCCCTACATAGAGTATTCGTGCACTCACTGATTCCATGCTATCCCTACATAGAGAGTACTGGTGCACTCTCTGATTCCATGCTATCCCTATATAAAGAGTACTGGCACCCTCTCTGATTCCACACCATCCCTACATAGAGTATTGGTGCGCTCCCTGATTCCATGCCATCTCTACATAAAGAGCACTGGTGCACTCTTTCATTCTGAACCATCTCTATATAGAGAGTACTGGCGCACTCTTTGATTCCACGCCATCCACACAAAGAGAGCACAAGTGCACTCGCTGATTACAGCAATGCGGATGCATTTTCTCTATCGCCCAGTGTGATGCAATGTTTGACGATTTCTGCACTGCTCGTTCCTGTCGGGCTTGGTTGGTGATGATTTTTAAAGAGTTCTTTTGGTGCTCAAGATTAGTCTGGGACAAGCAAGCCATGCTCCTTGGTCTTTTGCTCTGACCCGAGTACCAGTCCCTCCCAGAGGTGGCTTCTTCACGTCCCCTTCTGAGAAATGCAACCCCCTTAGGTTTGACCCTCATGCATTTCATTCTCTTGGAACAGGGAGAACGTGAAGATAGCACAGGAATTTGTAATTTGTTCATGTTGCCAGCGATAGCTCGCCTACTTTTCACGATGGACATCGTGGGATCTTTAATGCCCACCAACGAATGCTGGCATATTGGACGTCCAGTTTAACATCCATTCGAGGGACGGCACATGCATGGATGAATCACCCTGCCTGTTAAACACTGGGATGACAGTTTATCGCTGGGTCGGGATTCAAACCCAGGTTAGACAGCTTGGAAGTGAGTGTACGTACCTCCAGTCATCCTTACAGCCTGTTATTAGCACACCCTAAACAAATTACAAATTCCTCCCGAATTCAGCTCCAATTGAACATCAAGCCTCTGAACTTTCAAAGTTGTCACCTTCCTTTAAAACCTCGTGGTGCCTTGTTAAGTCCTTCTCTGGAGTATTCTCCCCTTCCACCCGTTCCCTCTTTTCAAATGGCACCACAGCCAACTCCACTCGGGAGAAGGCTGAATGCCTCAATTCTGTGCTTGCTTCCAAATATTGTGTCCCCAAAAGCCGAGGCCCACCATACCCTACCCAGTCGTACCCAACTGCTCCTAGACTCTGTCTCTTACACCTGAGAAGGTGGATAACTTTCTGGCGACCTTCGGGCTCCGATTCTGCAACTGGACCGGATGACATCAGCTCACGTGTCCTAAAATACTGCTCTGCTGCTCTTGCACTTCCTCTTTCAGGTCTGTTCACCATGTCAAGGCTGGAGTGCCCCAAGGAAATGTTATCGCCGTCCTATTCCTAATATTCTTCATTGATCTCCCTGACTCTGGAAAATCCTCTTTATCTATTTGCTGATGACTCCACCCTCTGCCATGACCAGGACATCCCATATCCTTCAGACAGGCAGGCTGCAGCCTCTTCCCTCTCTGAAGACCTTGACAAATTCACAAGATGGTCCAACACTTGGAACATGTCTTTCAATCCTGACAAATCTCACACTCACTATCTCTCTCTGAAAGGACTGTCTGGCAACTCCCCCATCTACGTTCTTAACATCCTTGGGATAGTCATTCAAACTGGGTCTCACGATCAGCCATGATATTTTGTGGGCAAACCACCTTTCAAAGTTGGCCTCCAAAGCCATTTGCCGACTGGGCATCCTCCATCGTACAAAGTCCTTCCTTGGCACACCTGAACTCATGTACACATACAGGGCCTTCTTCTGCAGCTTGATGGAGTACTGCTCTCCCCTCTATGCTGGCACCCCTGCCTCACATCTTGTTCAGCTTGACACTGTGGAAACGAAGGCCTTTAAGCTTATTGGAATCTTCCTCGATGAAGCTGAATATATTGGGCTTACCTTTTCGCAGACAGGTCAGTGATTTCTCTGTCTTTCACCCTCTGCTCTTTCCGTGCTTTGTCCCCCTCCCCCAGGTATCTTCTGGTGAAACTCCCAAAATCCAGGATCACTGCTCACCTTCTCTCATTTGTTCCTCTTTTTTCCCCCACCCGTGGAACAAACGTCCACATCATCTTCAATCTCATTCTTTCCTCCAGGTCTTCAAGACAGCTCTTCACCAAAATCTCAGATTGTCCCCAATCCAAAACCATGATCTTTTCTACATCCATTAAACCACCCCACCCCGACCCTCCAAATTTTGCTTCTGTTTCCATCTTGGTCACCTTTTGCGTTCTCACCTATCCCTCATCGTTGCGTGCATCCTTTGTTATCTATCTCCGTTTATTTTCTCCCTCTGCCATGCTGTTGGCATTTTCCCCCTTCTGCTGTTCCTTTTGTTTTTGTTGCATCCTGATCCGTGTTCTGGCTCTGACGTGTGCCTCTCTGCATATATTTTAAAAAACAAATAAATAAATATGAAAGCCTGGCCAGCCAGTTGGTGAAAGACTTGAGCCAAACTTCTCTCCTGACTGAGCTCACAAGAAAGGTACAATTGGTTGTGACCATGAAGGTTGTAGTAGTATTGGTAATAGTAGTTGTAGTAGACTTTAAATTTGTCTCCCTTTATTTAAATTTCGTGCTGGTTTTCTTTTGTCTTCCCTCTCGGCCTGCTGGTCACAGCTGGTGCAGGCTTGTCTCCCATCCATAAAAAAAAATCACTTAATTTGATTTGTAGGCTTTACAGAGACAAAATGTAGGGATGATTTATTCACTACATTGAAGTTTTTACATCGCTCGCATTATCTCTGCACTGAGTATTCTCATTTCCCAACAAAACAGAGTATCGCGTTATTGTGAAAGATGTCATTTTACTTGTCGCTTTGGCAGAAATGGATGTCTGCAATGTTAGGCCGCGAGACAGAAACAAACGACAAGATCGGACCGTGCCGTGATGAAACTAATGATGTGACGACACATTGAACCCGTGACCGACACGGCATCAGTGTCTCTCACCTGTGAAAACAAACTACCCTTATTCGTTCAATCATAGAGTATGGGCACGTGCACAGATAAGGAATATCTAGGTGAGTGAAAAGATATATAATTTACAAAACATCAAAAGTATCGAAAGAGAAGAAATAAGTAAGAAGAGGAAATTGTGTGTTTCCTCGCTACACAATCTTTTATCAGGTGTGCATAGGTCAGGTCAGGTCAGGTGTGAGAGCATGCGCCGGAGCAGTGAGTCATTGCATCCACTTTCTGCCGGTACTCCAGAGGTCTCTGTCTGGCCATCCTCCAGGCAGATGACTGGCCCATCCCCATCTCTTTGAGATGCCGATCAACCTGCTGCAACCACGAGGGACGTTGTCGGTCCATTGGCCTCCTCCATTTACGAGGCTCCCTTGCTGAGAGAATCTGGTGAACAGGATCAGCATCAGAAAAACGAGCCACATGTCCATACAGCCACAGCTGACACTCATGGACAATACTGGTAACAGATCTCATCTGTCTCTCTCAGCAACCGCTTGTTGGACACAAAGTCCGACCATCGATAGCCAAGGAATCTCCAAAGAGAACTGGTACCAAAGGAGTTAAGTCTCCATCTCAGATCCCTTGTCGGAGTCCAAGTCTGACATCCGAAGAGCAAGACTGAAAACACCAACGACTTGAAGAATCAGACTTTTATCCTCTTGCACAGGTACTGACAGCACCAAACCCCATGATCCAGTGAATCCATGACTCCACAGGCCTGACCCAAATGTCTGTTAACCTTTGCCTCACAACATGCGGCAATATGAATATCACTACCAAGGTCAGTGGATCTTTCTGTGACCCCAACATCCTCACTACAAACAGGTACAGACAAGATAGCAGCATCCAAGATATCATCTTAGTTTTGACCCTGGAAACCCGTAACCCCAGCAGCTCCGACTCCTCATTCAGCACCTCGAGGGCCTCAAAAGGATATCCAGAGTCTCTGGAAAGATGACTGCATCATCTATGAAATCAACATCAGAGATCTTGACACTTCCAACCGATGCACCACAGCTTGATCTGTCCAACATCCTCTCCAGAATCCAGTTCTTACAAGCGCTGAAAAGTGTGGGGACCAGTACACACCCCTGACGATCTCCAGTCACAACTGGAAATAATGAGATGGAACCACCACATCTGACAGCACTCTCAGTACCAGAGTATCGTTCATAAATCAGATGTTTTTTTCGTCATTATGTCCGTTTGTTGGATAAACTTTGCGACATTTGGATGAGGTGTTAGCAAATGATGTTTCATCATTGCTGAGAAAGGAACCATGATGTATACCTGGGAATACCTATAAAGTGAATAATATTGATAACGTCCTCCTCTGGGATGTTCAGATCAGGCTTTTCTGCAAATAAATTTCCGCATTTGCAGTCGGATTTATCTGCACAACAGTGTCATGGTTGTTAAGGAAAATTCAAAAAACAAAAATCTAACACAAGGTAACCACATCATCAGAGGAAAAGGTAAAAGCATTCATAAAGATTAATCAAGATTTGGTTGGAATGCGCCTTATTAAGTGTAAAAAATTCCGTATCTGGTGCAACCTGCCCTACTCAAATATAGGGCTTGGCAGACCTATAAATATTAACTATATTTCTTGAATTCACTCAATTTCACCGCCGTGCCAGTGACTCGACAACCCAGGGAGCCTATGTTCCCCACCACCTCCTCCTCACTCCTTATCTCCATTTTTTCCCATCCTCCTCCCGCATCAACTTGTAAGCCTCCATCACAAATTAATTCAATAATGGCCGTGCTTCATTCAGTCGGGGACTACGTAAGGAAATTGCGGCAGGAGCTAAGCAATTCGACTCACTCATTGTATATATCACCTACTCACGGCAAATCTTCAGTCCAATGCGGATCAAATAGCAATAAAGGATGTTTTTGATAAATAGCTGTTCTTTTCTTTTTGTACCTTGTAGAAACAGAGAGAGAGATGGAGATATATCAAGAGATATGGTGGTACAACCATGGAACACAAAACACACTGAAGCAACGACAAAAAGAGCAATCAGAGATTGCAGACCCTCACCAGGACTTGTTTTGTGTGATGTATTTTGTGTGGTGTTTGTGTTCTGGTGCGTTACGTAATGAATAAGAGACAAAATTAGAACTGCCACTTTATAACTGCTGGCAGTTACCAAAACGTCTTGCCTTGACGCAACCCCGCTTTGATTGGACACGTGACCCTGACTCATCACGATTTTCATTATTATTCAAGTCCATTTGGAATGGAATTAAAATTAATTCAATTCAAATCAAATGGAAGACCAAATAGGGACAGTCCTGCATTTGAGTAATCAGAAGGAAACCAAACAAGCAAAAACACAAAGATGAAGTCATCAGGAAGAACCTGGTTAGGACTCAGGTTTCAATTGCGACTGCTCTACCCTCAAAACCATCCAGGCACAGTCAATTTAGCCTTATTCAAAATTAAATAAATAAAAAACAACCCAGATTCAAAATATGAAATAATTCTGGCTGCCAGACCATGTGTCTGATG
>CM068955.1:22201425-22217659 GCA_035128595.1 Eptatretus atami
GGAGTCAGTAGTTGGAACTCTACGCGTAGTCGGTTAGAGTGACCCGGTTCGAGCAGACGTGCCGAGGGCGTGGTTTCCCGCGTAGAACGACACGCATGTTAAAAAAGGTAAATCCGTTCGAGACAAAAAAGCGCCTACGCCACGCGGTGGAAGGTATTGGCGTCCACGGTAGTAAAGTGACCCGCCGCCTCACGGAGTTATCGCGTGAGCGACGCCTACAATTCCGAGTGTTCTGGTGGGACGACGACGGTAACTCCACCCACCTATGCGGTCTATCTCGCACTGGATATCATCGACGCCCCCGTCGTCCCGGTCCCCACTATATATATATATATAGTAATATACCGACAACACACAGCACCACACACACACACACACACCACACACTAGCAATACAAAACCCATCACTTTGGCTGAGGGGGGAGAGAGAAGAGGTAAAGGGGGGGCGGGAGGAGGAGAGAGGGAGGGCAGGGGAGCCAGGAGGGAAGTGAGGGACAGGTGGAGGGGAGGAACAGAGAGGAGAAGAAAAGCTAGGAAGGGGGGAAAAGCGAGGAAGGGTCGGAGGGTGGGGGGGGAGGAGCGACACACCTCACATAACGTTGCGCTGAGGAGGGGGGGGGTGGGGGGGAAGAGGAGAAAAAAAGAACAGGTGGAGGGAAGCGGAGGTGGGGTGAGCAAACCGAATGATATGTGACGCTTAATGACCGAACACGAAAAAAAAAACCGTCAAGAACAGCTGTACACACAATGACACAACAGAGTTTGTAAAGTTATTCCGCATGTGCAATCTGCAAAAATTTTGATATTCCCAGTTCCAGCAATTTCGTGCTTAAAAATGAAAGGTCCAAAACCAATCCTGCAAAAATTGAAGTACGTGCTCACCGGACGAATCGAATGATCCGCATTGGTTATGAACATCGAAAAAAAAGCATTATGACCAGATAATCATAGGTTAGAAAAAGCAGAGAAGAGGCATGGCTAATTTGAGTTGTTTAATACGCAGGTGATTTTGAACTAACGAGTCAGAGATGCAAGAAAAATGACCAAAAATAACCAAAGACCTCAAAGCAATGAAAGTGAAACAATCTCCTGGAACGGATGAAGAATGCGCGAACTTGTGTACCAGTGATGATGAAGAACCTCACAAAAATAGATGAAGAAGAAACCTCCACAGAGGTATTACACAACCATCCCTTGGAATATCAGCAACAAGCAAACTAACAGTTGGAAGCGGTCCAGGGCTCAGTCAGCGATCTTGAAGAGAGCCCTCGACCCCAAAACTTTGAGACAGAAAACTTCACGAGCTTGGTACTCGTGGATCGTGACCCCTTACTCGAAATGAAGGTTGGAATACTTGACTGCCCTGGGAGGACTCTCGATTCCACATTCTGAAAACGCGCACATATGGTAGATATCAAACAACGCCGCAGGCAACGCGGCGGTGGATATTTCGAGGTCTGGGAGGGAATCCTTTCCACCTTCTGAAAACCCACATATGAGATAGAACCTAACAAGCACCACACACACACACACACACACACACACACACACACACACACACACACAACTACACAACACACTGACACACACACTACACATCACACAACAAACGAATTCTGTTCTGGTAATACAGCTTATATATATATATAATATATATATATTATATATATATATATATAGTATATATAATATTATTATATATAGTATATATTATAATATATTTATATTAATACACACACACAGCATAAAATACGATAAAAATGACAAAACAAAGATTTACTCGTAAAACAGAGTCTTTGAAAAGGGAATTGCAAGTGTGAAATTAGCCAAAATTCAATTGAAAAAATATTCAGGTCACAGAACACAAAATGTCGATCTTCTGCTCTATGCCTTCATCAGCTAGATCACGGCAAACACCTGGTCGGTGTAATGGACCTTATTTGTTTTTTATATATGTATCGATGTTGAAGTGGGTGGTTGGATTATATTTAAAGGAGAATCAGCACAAAAGGTTAAAAAATAATAATGTCCTGTAAAATATAATTTGCACATTTTCAAGCAGATGAGACACCCTCCCGAGGCACCAACGCGCACGGAGCAGCCGGCAGGGTCCTAACACAGGGGAACAACGTATGTCTGATCTAATTGATGTTTCATTGAAGAGCACGGTCAGACACTTTTTACCGAAACAAAACAAGCCAAAACAGATTGGAGAGCGCTCGCCCAAAGTGGCTTGCAGGCACATTAAAACGCGATTTAGCCACACATTAAACAAACACCTCCCCGGAGATGCCCAACTTTTCTTTTTTTTTGAACATCACGTTATTTTTTTTTTTACCAGAATTTGCTCTGATTCCTTTTAGAGCAGCCTCGCAAAACTTTCCAAAATATCGACAGCAGATCTAGCCGATGCTAGGCGGTCCGCTTGGAGGACAAGGGTTGTGAGGTCTGCCAGTGAATGCATTAAATCATACAGCTCAATGAAGCCTGGTTAATTTTGTTACCCTTTCCTAAAAATTATATTGTTCTTAACCAATATAATTCCTCCATACAGTACAAAAAGATAAGTTTATGCTTTGGAAATTTCGATATTTTCCTTGTGTATGTATGGAGGAAGGAACAGTAGCTTCTTGCTTTCTGTAAATAGTTATATTGGCCTTCGTTATAAGACTTGTTTATTCTTTAAACATTATCAAATTTCAACGCAGATTTCAATACTTATTTAGTTTGGACGATATCCATCCCAAAAACCGAAATAATATTTCGATATATACTTTAATTAGTCGTCAAGAGTAGATAGTGGAGAAATCATCTCATATAAATGCAATGAAATTGCTCAAGCTCCTAATTTGAAAACTTATGGAACTTACAAAACGATGTAACACAACGATCATTAACTACGAATGAAACAGGCATTCGATGTGGACGTGGAGGAAGTGGAAAAATAAAGCTTTATCGTTAAGAAATCATTTGTGGTCCCTTTTCCAAGTCAGAAGAAACAAAATTGAGCAGTTGCCAAAAAAAACTGAGTGGCCGTTCAAACGGCCCGAAGCGAGGACTTACCCAGTACAGGAAGAGACGCTTCTTCAGATCGAGCCAAACAGCAAGGTGCCGACCGGATCAACTGACATGAAGGATATAATTATTATTATGAGCCAATTAATTTATCTTCAAAAGGCGGTGTTTTAAATTAACCGTCAAACCAAATTTTCACGTTTTGCACTTCCTTGGAGTTCCCCTACTCTGCATGCAAAGTTTCAGGCTGTCGGTTTTGGGAGTTATGGAGGAGACACACACTGACACCACATCATGACAACAACACACGACCACACATACACGCACACGCACACACACAGCACACACACACACCACACACACACACCACAAACCCCATTATCTTTTATTATGCAGGATTATATGAAGCTTCTTTCTCAATCACTGATCACTGACTGAATCACTGACTGATATTAAAAGAACAGTAACCTTGCGGGACGGAGAAAGCTGAAATTTTGTGTGCGCGATGGACATCGAAGCCGATACACACGGAAAAAAATCAACAGAATCGTCCTGATAATATCCGTAAATAATAATGTAAATAAATAGGGGAAAAAATTTAAAAAGCAAATGCATTGAGCAACCTGAGACATTGGGGAAACAGGGGGTTCGTATGTTTAACACAATGTATAAACATCCCGCTAGTTATTTTATATGTAAAATATATATTAAAAAAAAAATATATATATATATACTCATATACTGTACATACAGTATAAATTTTTCTTATTCCTTTTATGTTGGTAGCAGATCTGCCTTGAGGTTTCTCTTTGTTTGCGGTCGGTGTGTATACGTGACTGTTTCACCTGCATGGTGAAAGAAAGGTGACGCCATTGCTAAAAAAGAAGAGAAAGGGAAGATGATCGGTCAGCAGAGCATGATTTAAGAAACCTGCAACAATAAATCTTCTCGGTTTCTTTTCCAAGAGGTCATCCAGATGTTCCTGAACTTTCCACTTTAAAAGGCCAGAAAAGCTCACATGGTCATCAATTTTCAGCTTTTACTTCGAGTTAAGGTGATATATGTGCCAATTCAAACCAAAGAGTATGTTGGTGAATGCTTCCAGTCTTTGATCTAAGGCTTGCAATGTATGGATGTGAGTTGTGGACAGTAAAATAGAAAGAATGGAAGAGGATTGACAGTTTTTGAAAAGGTGATGTTGGAGACAAATGTTAAATGTTCCTGTGACTTTGAGAGAAGAAACAATTCAGTGTTTTGGAAGAAATTTGACCACACAGTAGATTGGAAGAGTTGATGCGAAAACAAGAAAGTGTCAATGTGGAACATCATGCCGAATGCAGAAAAGTAAAATCAGGATGAAATCAACGCATGCTGGAGTTTGGTTTTGGGAAGAAGAGGAAGAGGCAGACCTTATGTGTGCTGGATTTGGTTGGGGTAAATGACTGCATGCGAAAGCCTGTCTCTACGAGACCTTTGGGAACAGTGCAGGATAAGGGAATGTTTCGAGAAAATGCTGATCATGAAATGCCACCAAGAACTCGTAACATGACTTGACGGAACTAGATAACTATGGGAGTGAAAAATATGAGCCTCGAGTGTCCAAAAGGCATTTCCAGAAACTTTGCACTATAGAATGGAGAAAATTCCTCCTCAAGGCAAATGCCCCGCTGAGTGCAGTGAAGAAAAGGCGGTTGCCATTGTGTTGTGACGTCGCTAGTAGCTCAGAATGCCCTGGGAAGTGACTGCAATTTCCAACCTCAGTGGCTAAGTATTCTCTCATCTAAACTTAGTTCTGTATTGTCTCGTATAGTGTCTTGTAATGAACATGTGTGTGAGATAGTGTGCATGCAGCTCCCTACAAGCTTTAGATCCTGTAAGAAAAAAACAAAAATTTGTGTACAGAGGATGTTCCTTCCACGGAAATCATCTGGCGACAAATATATGCCTTGTCCCTTTTCAAAGCTTCAACCCTTCCTCCCGATTTTATCAATTGCTCTGTACCCTCCACATCTCACCGATCAGTACAACAGTCTGGCAGTGCGTTTCCATGCACTATGAGAAAGGATCTCTCTGCAGGTTTGCCTCGTACCCCTTTGTGCGTGACAAATTAGCTTTGCTCGGCGACTGCCTGCTGTGCCATAAAGTAGAGTATGGACCTAAGAGCGAGTGTGGGTTCACTGCCATGCCGTGGTATTTCTTGGCTTGATTAGGTTCTGCTAGGGCCAAACGCAAACATCACATTTGCTGATGGATATGGACTTTGAATGGGTGGACTGACAATTCTTCCTACCTACACCCCTCCAAAGGAAAACTAAATTTGAATACTTTATTGCATTTTTTTCATATATTCGGCAAGTTTGGTATTGTCATCAATCCTGCACACCTTGTGCACTGCATTGGGCGACTCAACACTGATTCATTAATATATCAACACCAACAATATTTGATGTGGGCCGTTTACATTAACCTTTGTGTTGTGTGCCATCTGAAGCATTTTCCATGTTGGGGATAGATATAGCTCTAAATTAGGTGTGACGCATATAGAATTAAAAAGAAATAACGATGTAGGCTACATGAGGTACCTCATGAGGAGTGCTATGAAATGTTTTCTGTAAGGAAAATCAAAGTAGTTGTGTCTCTCGGGAATAAATTGTATAATATAGTAACTGTTGCCTTGTTGATAATCATTTTTTATGAAATACAATTATAAAAATCATGAGGAAAAATACCATGATGTGCATTGGGTGTTTGAGTGTCAAATAAGAAACAATGGCATATTCAATTAATAAAACACGCCGTCCAATTTTATTAAGTACGGTACTCTCAATTTTAAATAAAACTCCCCTGTCCCAATTATTAAAGTACGGTAACCTCTCATTTATACATATACACGACTGTCCATATGTTCAGACTAGATACAAGCCATTGCCGTTACCTTCTTTCGTGCGAATTTTATAAAACTCCCTGGTCCAATTTATAAAGATAAGTACTCTCAGTTAAAAAACACCAGGTTTTCCGGAGCCCCAATTTATATAAGTACGGTACTCTCATTTATAAAAACTCCCTGTCCAATTTATAAAAGTACGGTGCCTCTCAATTAATAGAACACCTGTCCAATTTAATAATAAATACTGGTACCTCTCATTTATAAAACACGCATTTCAATTTTTTTAAAGTAGCAGTACCTCTCAATTAATAAAACTCCTAGTCCAATTTATTAAAGTATGGTACCTCTCAATTTATAAAACTCCCTGTCCAATTTATTAAGTAGCGGTAACCTCTCCAATTTATAGAAACAGCCATTTCCAATTTTTTTAAGTGGCAGCACCCTCTCATTTATAAAACACACCCTGTCCAATTTATTAAAGTAACGGTACCTCTCAATTTATAAATGTCACCTGTCCAATTTATTAATGTAGCGGTTACCTCCAATTTATAAAAACTCCCTGTCCAATTTATTAAAGTACGGTACCTCTCATTTTATAAATGTCCGCTGTCAATTTATTAAAGTATGTAGCCTCTCAATTTATAAAACTCCCTGTCCAAATTTATTAAAGTATGGTACGCTCTCAATTTATAAAACTCCCTGTCCATTTATAAAGTACGGTGCCTCTTCAAAATTAATAACACCCTGTCCAAATTTATTAAATAACGGTACCCTCTCAATTTTAATAAAAGACCATTTCCAATTTTTTTAAGTACAGTAGCCTCTCAAATTTATAAAACTCCCCGTCCAATTTATTAAAGTAATGGTTACCCTCTCAATGTATAAAACTCCCTGTCCAATTTATTAAAGTACGGATACCTCTCAATTTATAAAACTCCCTGTCCAATTTATTAAGTAATGGTACACTCTCAATATTATAAAACTCCCTTTCAATTTTAATTAAAGTACGTTTGCCTCTCAATTAATATAAAACTCCCTGTCCAATTATTAAAGTAAGCGGTACCTCTCAATTTATAAATGTCACTGTCCATTTAATTAAAAGTATGGTACCTCTCAATTATGACTCCCTGTCCAATTTAATAAAGTATGGTACCTCCTCAATTTAATAAAACTCCCTGTCCAATTTAAATTAAAGTATGGTAGACCTCTCAATTTATAAAACTCCTGTCCAATTTATTAAAATATGGTACTATCTAATTTATAAAACTCCCTGTCAATTTATTACAAGTACGGTGCCTCTCAATTAATAAAAGACTCCCTGCAAAATTTATTAAAAGTACGGTACCTCTCATTTATAAAACTCCTGTCCAATTTATTGAAGTATGGTGCCTCTCAATTTAAATAAAACTCCCTTTCCAATTTTATTAAAGTAGCGTGCCTCATCATTAATAAAACTCCGTTCAAATTTATTAAAGTATGAGTGCCTGCTCAATTTATAAAAACTCCCTGTCCATTTATATAAAGTATGGTGCCTCTCAATTATAAAACTCCCTGTCCAATTTATTAAGTATGGTGCCTCTCAATTTATAACTCCCTGTCCAGTTTATTAAAAGTATGGTACCCTCTCATTTATAAAACACCAATTTACAAATTTTTTAAGTTACAGTACCTCCCATTTATAAAACACGCTGTCTCCAATTTATTTGAAGTATCGATACCTCTCAATTAATAAAACACCTGTCCAATTTATTAAGTATGCGTACATCTCCATTTATAAAACACCGCCTGTCCAATTTATTAAAATATGATACTCTCCATTTATAAAACTCCGTGTCCAATTTATTAAAGTGGCGGTACCTTATCAAATTTATAAAACTCACTGTCCAAAATTTATTAAATACGTCCGTCTCAATTATAAAACTCCCCTGTCGCAATTTAATTAAAGTGCGTACCATCTCAATTTTATAAAACTCACTGTCGCATATTTATTAAAGTACAGTACCTCTCAATTTTATAAAAACAACGCTGTCCAATTTATTGAAGTACGATACTCTTCAATTATAAACAACCCTGGTCCAATTTATTAAAGTATGGTACATCTCCATTTATAAACACCACTGTCGCAATTTATATTAAAATACTGAATACTCTGCACTAATTTATAAGAACTCCCTGTCGCAATTATATAAGGTGCGGTACCCCTCTCATTTAATAAAAAACTCCACTGTCCAATTTATTAAAGTACGGTACCTCTCATTTATAAAACTCCCTGTCCAATTTGAATAAGTAGCGGTAACTCCTCAATTAAATAAAACTCACCTTGTCCAATTAAGAGTACCTCTGCAAATATGAAATGCAGCCCTGTCTGTTTGTTTTGTTTGTTTGTCTTGTGGGGGCAGGAAATATCTTCAAAAACTTGTGGACAGATTCTGAATGAAATTTGTTGGCAGGGAAAATTTGTTGGGATGAAATTGATTGAAATTTGTTGGTCTGTGATAAGGGATGAAATGTTTAAATTTTGGGTGCAGACCCGGATCCGGCTACGAGAATTTTTAAAGTGTTTCTTCACCTTGAGAGATAGGGCCAAATGTTATTGAGCCTGATATGTTCTCAATGGTTATCAAGCATTGCAGATGGTGGAGGTAATGCGCTATAAAAGCGAGTGCTTTCCAGTTTTTTGTTTCTGTTCTGGTGGTGTGGTGATGCTTGTTACCTCCGGGGCGAAGGAAAACATTTTCACCCTTATTCGGTCTTATCTATTTGTCTTGTCTGTAGCAAGGATAATCAACAAAAACGTTATGGATAGATTCAAACAAAGCTTTGTTGAGAAGTTGGGTGTGTGCCAATGACGGATTGGGTAGATTTGGGGAAGATACAGATCTGGATCCGTACGAGAATTTTTAAGTGATTCTTCACCATTGAGAGAATGGGGCCAAAAACGCTATAATTAGGTGCTTACGCCATTTGGCTAGCACTCCACAATGATTCGGCCATTGTCATAATACCTGCAATCAATATAATTGAACAGATTCAGGGGCCGCGTCGCGCCAGCATTTGCCTCGTGTTTGTTTTGCGATGGCAATCGGGCGTTTGCAGGCTCGCTGAAAAATGTGGCAATTTTATTTTAAGAGGACGTTTCCCTTTTTGTGGCATGCGTCTTTCATTATAATGACCTGTCACTTCAAAAGCATAGATAAATACATATAAAAATTGAATATTAAACATTTAATAAAAGTTCTTCAACTGTCTCATGGATTGCTTTGGTTAAATACACTTGGCGAGCTCGATCTTCAAGCTTCGATGGCGATACGCGGTTCGACACCAAAGTAAAAAGGCAAATAAATTAATGATGACCAAAATGAGCAAGGCAATGTTTCAGTTGTTACACAAGGCAATGAATTGCCAAATCACGGCATGATAAGCTGAGGGTATCGTACACTCCCTCTAACTGTCTCGCCTGGGATTTGAATCGCCAACCCACGCTATAAAACTCATCCATTGTTTATCACAGGCAGGAATGAATTAATCAATGCGGTGTGCCATCTCCGGATGGAACTGTTAAACTGGACTCACATCCTGCCAGAAATCCCTCCCGCTCCTCATCCGTACTCTCTCCTCCCCCTATCTCCCTCTCTCTTCTCCCACCCCTCTGCCTTTGCTTTCAAGCCTCCTTTCCCGACAGCCTTATCAATCCCACCTTTCTGCCTTCTCTCTCCACACCTCTCCCTATCTCCCCTCCTTCTCTCGCTCCCCTTCTCCCTCCCACCGCCTATCACTCCTCCTCGTCCCACCCCTACCTTCCTCGACCGACTCTTTATAAACGCCCCCTCTGCCCACTTCATATTCCCCTCAGCGAAGGGGTGTATTTTCTCATCTATAATAATGAGTGTCAAGTGTGTCATCATGTGCAGTGTGTCTCTCCATAAAAACTCCAAAACCCATGAAACCCTAGCAGCGCAAAAATTTGCAATGCATATTAAGCGGAACTCCAAAGGTGTGCATGAATGAAATTGGGTGTTTGGTTAATTATAACACACCTTTTGAAAGTAATTTAACGGCCTTATTTATTATCCTTAATCAAGGCTCAATCCTCAAGTGCACCTTACTTTTCCCTTGCCCTGTGACTTAAGGTGCAGTCCTAAGTCGCATCCTCGATCGTCGGCCTCACCGGAGTCTTAATCCGCCATTTTGTTTTCCTGTTCAACAATGGCTTGACTTGGGATAGGCGCACAACGGTTTTATTAACGATAAAGCAGCTCAAAATGTTTTTGTTTTTTTTCACTTTCCTCACTCATAATCATCGAATGTCTCAAATGACATACCTCAGTAAGCCTGGTGTTGGCTTCAATGGTTAGGGTGGGTGGCTTGGGGAATCCCAGGGTCCTGAAGTTGGCTGCTGAATTAATACACCAAGGTTTGACTTCAGCCTGTCATCCCTTCCGCGGTCAACGAAAATGAGTACCGCAAGCTCTCGTGGTAAGATTGGCACGCAAATCAGCAACACATGTCACGCTTCGAATGATAGCTACCCCTGCAGCCTAAGCTGCTATATTCGCAAGAATAAGAAAAGATACCCTGGCAGCTACAGAGGGGGAGGATTCCTAATGCATTGTATACATCAACTTTTGTGAGTGCTTAATAGTTTTCAACCTTTGGGTTTGGAGTGATTTCATGCAATTACAAATGCGATTTTCCAACATACCTACTCTCAACGGACAAATTAAGTATATAATTTTGAGTTTGAATATCGATTACGTGATAAATAACTCGAAATCTGGAGGGAAATCTGAAAATTTTCACTAATTTCGCCGATTTTTATAACCAAGTGTAATTTATTTAAGCAAAGCATGAAAACAACTTTTAGACTGTTTGGAACCAATTATACTGAGTGAAGAAAAGAATTAAGGAATGTGCAAAGTGAAAGTGTTTTTTTTTTTTTTGTGGGTATGTGCCAATTACGCAATCAGATTGCTATCGCTTGCCAAAGCCAGCCATTCCTTATCAAACTATTTCCACTGGAGTGCTTGCTTGAGTGCTTTTAGCCACTTCTGAGTGCCGTACAGTCGATAAGCAGTACCAGTTCAAATATCCGCGATTGGGAAAATGTACAGTCCGGCAGTTGTTACAAGGATAGACAAACATAAGACAGCATGCACGGATTGTGGTAATATGAGTTGATTTGGGATCTGTAATGGAGACTCTCCATCGGTTGTGTGTGCCATGTCTGCATGTTGGTTCAGGACGCTGTGGTGGCATAGTTTTTCATCCTTGTATCTTATGATGATGATGGGTGTGGAGGTTTTAACCTTTTAAACCATCAGTAGGTTATGAGCGATCAACGTTTTCCTTTGCCTCGTGACTGTTTCTAAGCAATTTGGTTATTTGTCTCTGACTCGGGTATCCTTAAGAAAAGGTTATGTGGTTTTCTCTTTGTGAGTTTCAAAGCAAAAAATTGTTTCTATAGCACTTAATTTCCAGCCCGTTTTGCCGTACTCAACACGTTTTCCAAAATTAACAGAACAATTTTTTTTTCCACGCCATTCAACATGACGATTGGCTAGACTGTTTATAAAAATGGTTTAATTGCACCATCTCCTTGAAACGTCTATAATGGGCAGACGTTGTTTTTTAATATTTCTTTATGAAAGTCCGCCCAAAACACAGGGTGAAAGCCCAACTCAAGATTTTTGGGTTGTTTTCAGCACACACCCTGGTAGTCTGTTAACGCCCTAAATATGTATTTGCTTTCTTTCTGCAACCACACACAATTTCGATGAAACTTGAACCACCACCTTTATCACCTCATCTGATGTTTCCAAAGAAATTTGTTCACACCATTTAAAAAATTGGGATCAAAGGGGTTCTTTCTTCTCCATTAAGTATATTTTGTGGTTCATCCATGCCTACCGCTTGGTTCCTGATTATCTTATACCACGCCACTACCGAGGTGAGCTGTCCAGGGTATTGTCGCGAAATGTTTATTATTCGATGACAACAGGAAACTTTCTATAACAGCAGGAAACCGCTACAATTAAAGGCATTGAGATACCGGTTCTTTCTCGATCAAGCTCGACCCTCGGATCGAGCTTTCTTCTAAAGCTCAGCTCGAACGTGGCAAAGCGGACGGACAATGTCGTCTTTTGGTAATAGTATCAAACCTGTTTCCCTCGCGGGAGTGAAAAAATGTGGTCCAATAACCCCGCTCGCTCGGCACCGGTAGGGGGTCTGTGGTTAAAACGCTTACAAAAAAAAAGTACAGACGAAAATCGCAAGTCATGCTGCACATTCTCACGGGGAGAGTGAGGAGGTAATATTTTGTTTGCCTTTCACCTGAACCTGGGTACTGTCGAACACGAGCATGCAATATTGGTAGAATTGGTCCAACGCTTCCATTTCATCAAACGTGGTACCTGACTGATCACACACTATGTCACTCCTCATGAATGATGTTCACAAGCAGTGTAAATGTTTGTGTGTTAGTCATTGACAACGCTTTCAAGAATACTTGTAACAATGACAACAATCAGGATTCAACGGTTACGTAGTTGTGAATAATTCATTCACATTAATGATCGAGCTGGCATGCTGGGCGATTCGGAAAAGGTAAATCTGGAGAAACATCTCAACGTGTTAAAGAAAATCCTCATGGGCACACGTCTAGTCTTCCTTTTGGTGACAATTAAGAGGCTTTGTGGGGTTTTAGCGAAAACATCGCCAGCCATAATCAGGCGTTAATTACCTATGTTTTTTATTGTGTTCATGAGAAAAAAAAGCCAAAACAAGCAGAATTCCCCTGTGGTTTTAATTAACCTTCGCTCCCCAAAACAGAAACCCGTGCAACGAGCTCCCTCCATAACATGTGCACACAGCCCCCCGTGCATGTGACCCCAGCAGACGTGGCCACGAGACTACCTCCACAACACAGCTCCCTGACATGTGACCGCACGACTGTCCACATCTCTGCCATGGATGTAACTGACCACAGACAGTCTCGAGGGAAATCTCAACTGTGTGGGTTTATTTGAAAGAAATTTCCTTTACGCTCAACTAATCTTTTTGCTCATCTGCGTTTCCACCAGCTGTTCTATTTGTCACTTAGTTGTTTAGCTCGCTCTCTCATGAGGCCATGATGCTATCTTAATATTTTGGAAAAGAGTAATAATCAGTATTGAGAAGGCATTAAAATGGTGGGAATGGCCTGAAGGTCGGCACAACTTGCCTCTGAAGCTTGTTTGCCCAGGGTTCAAATCCGCGACCAGCCTAATAAACTGTCATCCTGGTGTTCACCAAGCACGAGGTGAATGAATTTATCGATGGGTGCTGTCCCCGTAGGGGTTCCCACTTGCTGATAATTAGTTGGTGGTGTTAAAGATCCCTCGTGGTCCATTGTGAAGAGTGGGGTGAGTTAAGTGCTGGCGTCAAATGGACAAATTCCAAATTCCTGTCTCAGCTTACTTGTTCGAGCGTTGGACCGACGCATTCAGTTCCCTGAAATATTGGGAGAAAAAATTCCCCAGCCAACCCTACATAGAACATGGGAATAATTAGGGCCCGTTTTTAGAAAGGACCGAAGTGTGGTGGAAGCTTCTTTTTTTTGTTTTTTACTCTTTTACTTTTTTTCCACTTTTTTTATGTGCAGATGAGGTGTGTGTGTGTGTGTGGGGGGGGGGGGGGGAGGGGGTTGTTTTTTTGACTATAAATTGACCAAGCGGAATGTCTAAGTCCCCGAGGACCCATAACCTCCAGATAGACCCCAGTTGACCCAAAAATATCATAAGGACCCAAAAGCTCAACCTCACTCTTTCATTCCTGATGTGTGTGGGGAAGGGGGGGGCATACTTTTGGTGCTATTATTACGCAATGATCTGGAAATGTAAACCTTTTGACCTTGAGACTGCTAAGACCTCTTCTAACTTTGAAGACCCTTAAGACCCGCTAAAAACCCTTAAGACCCGAAAGACATCAGATCACGGAAGACACCTATCATCGAATACTCCGAAGACACCTAAAATCGAAACACGAGGACTGGCACGCAAAATACCTCCAGGACCCAAATAAAACGCAGAAGGACCCAAAAGACCATGAAGGACGAAAATACCCCAAGTTCCCAAAGACCTCAAAACATTCAAGAAAGACGCCTGAGGAATCCAAACGACCCATGAGGGCCCAAAATATACCCCAAAGGACCCAAAAGAACCCAGAAGGAAACAAAGGACTCAAAAGACCTTCCGAAGACGCCAGAAGGTCCCGAGGAACCTAAGACCCAGAAGACATGAAAATACCAAGACAACCCAAAAGTCCCTGAGGAACCCAAAAAGTCACCCAAGAACGCAAAAATTCCAAAAGACCCAAAAGACCGAAAATGCCACAAGGGACGCCAAAAGACCCTAAAGAACCAAAAGTTCCTGAGAACCCAGAAGACCCAAAAAGTTATCTCGACCAAAAAGATCCAGAAGACTCAAAGTTCACCAAAGGACGACCAGAAGACCCAAAAATTTCTTGGACTCAAAAGTCCCCAAAGAACCGCAAAAATTCAAGACCAAGACTGACCCCAAAAAAGACCCCTAAATACCCTGCTGAACCCCTCTTAAGAGCTACTATAAATGGATGAGGTGTGGTGTGTTCCATTCTATTTGTGGAGTTTAACTGCAAGCGTTCTGAAATGTGGAAGGTAATTCGCCAAAAATGTCCACAACGACCTCCTAGTTGATTAGGCTAAATTAACTAAACAATCTGTGAAGAATTTCCCATGTTTTAAACGCATGCCATGTTAAGGTATATTACAGATTAATGCAATCTTCCACCAGCGGTGTGGTTGTTTCTAATTACAAAATAAAATAACAAATACAATGATAACATGTAATAAAAGCAATATATTAATTACGACCAATAATATTAACAACAATAATAAGAAATAGTTGTATCAGATCGGCAAATAATAATAACGAACATAATAATCACATAGCCTGGTGTTTTGCTTAATGGTTGAGGTGCTGGCTTGGGATCTCATAGTACATGGCGGATAAGCTCTCATATTTTAACAAATTGTGCATTTTATGAGAAAAGCATGAAAAATTTCTAAAGCATAGTGAGGTCATATCCATAATGGTTATTTTCAAGATGTGGAGGGAAGTCAGATTTGAACCTCTGAGGGGACAGGGGAGAGGTCAAATCCAAGATGGCCACTGTCACACGGGTCTAATTGGGGGGTCAAACGTTTTATTTTGGAACCAGACTGCGCAGAAAAACATTTACGGTGTCATTTCCAACTAAATTGGGGATGCCCATTCATTTGGTGATACCTTTTGAGATGTCAGAATTCAGGGAAATGGAAGAAAGAAAAAATTAAGGGGATTGTAGTGTTTCCTATGAACAGGGCTGTTGCAACTCATTAATCAGACATTGCCAATGGTGTCTGCCAGCGATTTAGGGTGGAAGATGTAGTGTGTCACCAAACTTGCGTCATGGACTTGTTCACACAGGGGCTGTGGACAACAATCGACCAACATCCAAGTTCTGCAACACAAAGAATTCCTTCCCAACGGCACCCGGAATCTCGGCTTATGCAGCAATCCGTCAGCACACAAATGACGGAACTGATCCGTGGTGTACTAGTGATTAGTCAGTGTGGCTCTTCAACCAAGTCACAGTGACAACCTCTGCCATCAGCACTGCACTGTGCTTCTGTTCTGGAGGCTTAGAATTTTTGAAATCAACTACCATTACCATACAGCATCACAATTGCTATTAATAAGTATTAACATAGACTAGCAACATGGGACCATTCTGTAAAATTTTTTTTGTATTATTATCCCTATAGTGTCAAAAATGGAAAGCGAAGTTTAGCTATAATTAGCATAGGTCCAATCCATTGTCTTTAACCAAAAAAATGTCCAAAGTTTTTTAACGTAATTTGAACCTTGACCTTGATCGAAAATGGCATTTCCTTGGCTCCTGCGATCCTCAAAAAAGTATCAACCAAAAACGAATGGCCCAATTCCAAACTTAGTTGGAAAATGACAACCTTAAATATGTTTTTGACACTGTTAGTTCCAAAAATTAAACGCGTTTGAACATTAGACTCCGGCGGATTGGTGGCCTCTTGGATTTGACTCCTCACGTCCCTCAGAGTCAAATCGACTTCCTCCACATCTGAAAATAAACCTTATGGTATTCACTAACTATGTCAGAAAAATTCATGCTTTTCTCAATAAAAACGCAACATTTATGTGCTTATCCGCTGTAGCTATCAGTCCTGTGTTCAAAATCCTGTACGTTGAATTAAACCAGGTGGGTTGACTTAGCCTGTCATCCTTTCTGAAGTTGGCAAAA
>CM068955.1:22220434-22233561 GCA_035128595.1 Eptatretus atami
TTCCTTTTAGAGCACCTCGCAAAACTTCCAAAAATATCGACACAGATCTAGCCGATGCTAGGCGGTCCCTCTGGAGGACAGGGTGTGAGGTCTGCCAGTGAATGCATTAAATCATACAGCTCAATGAAGCTGGTTAATTTTGTTACCTTCCTAAAATTATTGTTCTACCAATATAATTCTCCATACAGTACAAAAAGATAAGTTTAATGCTTTGGAAATTTCATATTTTCTTGTGTATGTATGGAGGAAGGAACATAGCCTTCTTGCTTTCTGTAAATAGTTATATTGGCTTCGTTATAAGACTTGTTATTTCTTTAAATTATCAAATTTCACAGCAGATTTCAATACTTATTTAGTTTGGACGATATCCAATCCCAAAAACCGAAATAATATTTCGATGATATACTTTAATTAGTCCGTCAGAGTAGATAGTGAGAAATCATCTCATATAATGCATGAAATTGCTCCAAGCTCCTAATTTGAAAACTTATGGAACTTACAAAAGCGATGTACACAACGATTCATAACTACGATGAACAGGCATTCGATGTGAGTGAGGAAAGTGAAAAATAAACTTTATCGTTAAGAAATCATTGTGGCCTTTTCCAAGTCAAAGTAAAACAAAATTGAGCAGGCCAAAAAACATGGTGGCTTCAAACCCCAGCGAGGTTACCCAGGAAACGCCTTCAGATCCCAAACAGCAAGGTGGCCGAGGATCACCTGATGAAGGATATAATTAAATGAAGCCATTAATTATCTTCAAAAGGGGTGTTTTAATTAACCCAAACAACCAATTTTCACTTTTGCACTTCCTTGGAGTTCCCTTACTCTGCATGCAAAGTTTCAGGCTGCTCGGTTTTGGAGTTATGGAGGAGACACACACTGACACACACATACACACACACACACTGACACACACATACACGCACACGCACACACACACACACACACACACACACATTATCTTTTATTAGTGCAGATTATATGAAGCTCTTTCTCATCACTGATTCACTGACTGAATCACTGACTGATATTAAAGAACAGTACCTTGCGGGTGACGGAGAAAGCTGAAATTTTGTGTGCCGATGGACATCGAAGCCGATACACCGGAAAAAAATCACAGAATCGTCTGATAATATCCGTAAATAAAAATGTAAATAAATAGGGGAAAAAATTTAAAAGCAAATGCATTTGAGCAACCTGAGACATTGGGGAAACAGGGTTCGTATGTTTACACAATGTATAAGCACATCCCGCTAGTATATTTTATATAAAATATATATTAAAAAAAAATATATATATATATATACTCATATACTGTACATACAGTATAAATTTTTCTTATTCCTTTTATGTTGGTACAGATCTGCCTTGAGGTTCTCTTTGTTTCGGTCGGTGTGATCGTGACTGTCTTCACCTGCATGTGAAAGAAAGGTGACCCATTGCTAAAAAGAAGAGAAAGGGAAGATGATGGTTCAGCAGAGCATGATTTAAGAACCTGCACAATAATCTTCTCGGTTTCTTTTCCAAGAGGTCATCCAGATGTTCCTGAACTTTCCACTTTAAAGGCCAGAAAGCTCACATGGTCATAATTTCAGCTTTTTACTCGAGTTAAGAGTGAATATGTGCCAATTCAAACCAAGAGTATGTTGGTGAATGCTCCAGTCTTTGATCTAAGGCTTGCAATGTATGGATGTGAGTTGTGGACAGTAAAATAGAAAGAATGGAAGAGGATTGACAGTTTTGAAAGGTGATGTTGGAGACAAATGTTAAATGTTCCTTGGACTTTGAGAAGAAGAAACAATTCAGTGTTTGAAGAAATTTGACCACCATGTAGATTGGAAGAGTTGATGCGAAAACAGAAAGTGTCATGCTTTGGACACATCATGCATGCAGAAACGTAAATCAGGAGAAATCAACCATGCTGGATTTGGTTTTGGGAAGAAGAGGAAGAGGCAGACCTTATGTGTGCTGGATGGTTGGGGTAAAGACTGCATCGAAGCTGTCTCTACGAGACCTTTGGGAACAGTGCAGGATAGGGATGTTTCGAGAAATCTGATCATGAATGCCACCAGAACTCGAACATGACTTGACGGAACTAGATAACTATGGGAGTGAAATATGAGCCTCGAGTGTCCAAAGGCATTTCAGAAACTTTGCTATAGAATGGAGAAAATTCCTCCTCAGGCAATGCCCCGCTGAGTGCAGTGAGAAAGGCGGTGCCATTGTTGTGACGTCGCTAGTACTCAGAATGCCCTGGGAAGTGACTGCAATTTCCCAACCTCAGTGGCTGAGTTTCTCTCATCTAACAGTTCTGTATTGTCTCGTATAGTGGTCTGTATGAACATGTGTGTGAGATGTGTGCATAGCAGCTCCACTACAAGCTTTAGATCCTGTAAGAAAAACAAAAATGTGTCAGAGGATGTCCTTCCAGACGAATCTGCGACAAATATAACTGCCCTTGTTCCTTTCAAACTTCAACCCCTTTCCCCCATTTTTATAATTGCTCCTTACTCGGCCATCTCACCGATCAGTACACAGTCCTGGCAGTGCGTTTCCATGCACTAATGAGAAAAGGATCTCTCTGCAGGTTTCCTCGTACCCCTTTTTGTGCGTGACAAATTAGCTTTCTCGGCGACTGCCTGCTGTGCCATAAAGTAGAGTTATGGACCAGAGCGAGTGTGGTTCACTGCCATGCCGTGGTATTTCTTGCTTGATTAGGTTCCTGCTCAGGCCAAACGCATAACATCACATTGCTGATGGGATATGGGACTTTGAATGGGTGGACTGACATTCTTCCTACCTACCACCCTCCAATAGGAAAAACTAAATTTTGAATACTTTATTCATTTATTTTCATATATTCGGCAAGTTTGGTATTGTCTATCATCCTGCCACACCTTGTGCACTGCATTGCGCTCCAACACTGATTCATTAATATATCAACACCAACAATATTTGATGTGGGCCGTTTACATTACACTTTGTGTTGTGTCCATCTGAAGCATTTTCCATGTTGGGGATAGATATAGACTCTAAATATCAGGTGTGACTGCATATAGAATTAAAAAGAAAAACGATGTAGGCTACATGAGGTACCTCATGAGGATGTGCTGATGAAATGTTTTCTGTAAGGAAAAATCAAAGTAGTTTGTGTCTCTCGGGGAATAAATGTATAATATAGGTAACTGTTGCCTTGTGATATCATTTTTTATGAAAACAATTATAAAATCATGAGGAAAAATACATGATGTGCATTGGTGTTTGAGTGTCAATAAGAACAAGGCATATTTCAATTTATAAAACACCCTGTCCAATTTATTAAAGTACGGTACCTCTCAATTTATAAAACTCCCTGTCCAATTTATTAAAGTACGGTACCTCTCAATTTATAAAACACGCTGTCCAATTTATTAAAGCATGGTACCTCTCAATTTATAAAACTCCCTGTCCAATTTATTAAAGTATAGTACCTCTCAGTTTAAAAAACACCCCGTCCAATTTATTAAAGTACGGTACCTCTCAATTTATAAAACTCCCTGTCCAATTTATTAAAGTACGGTGCCTCTCAATTAATAAACACCCTGTCCAATTTATTAAAATACGGTACCTCTCAATTTATAAAACACCATTTCCAATTTTTTTAAGTACAGTACCTCTCAATTTATAAAACTCCCTGTCCAATTTATTAAAGTATGGTACCTCTCAATTTATAAAACTCCCTGTCCAATTTATTAAAGTACGGAACCTCTCAATTTATAAAACACCATTTCCAATTTTTTTAAGTGCAGCACCTCTCAATTTATAAAACACCCTGTCCAATTTATTAAAGTACGGTACCTCTCAATTTATAAATGTCCCTGTCCAATTTATTAATGTACGGTACCTCTCAATTTATAAAACTCCCTGTCCAATTTATTAAAGTACGGTACCTCTCAATTTATAAATGTCCCTGCCCTGTCCAATTTATTAAAGTATGGTACCTCTCAATTTATAAAACTCCCTGTCCAATTTATTAAAGTATGGTACCTCTCAATTTATAAAACTCCCTGTCCAATTTATTAAAGTACGGTACCTCTCAATTAATAAAACACCCTGTCCAATTTATTAAAATACGGTACCTCTCAATTTATAAAACACCATTTCCAATTTTTTTAAGTACAGTACCTCTCAATTTATAAAACTCCCGTCCAATTTATTAAAGTATGGTACCTCTCAATGTATAAAACTCCCTGTCCAATTTATTAAAGTACGGTACCTCTCAATTTATAAAACTCCCTGTCCAATTTATTAAAGTATGGTACCTCTCAATTTATAAAACTCCCTTTCCAATTTATTAAAGTACGTTGCCTCTCAATTATAAAACTCCCTGTCCAATTATTAAAGTACGGTACCTCTCAATTATAAATGTCCTGTCCAATTTATTAAAGTATGGTACCTCTCAATTATGACTCCCTGTCCAATTTATAAAAAGTATGGTACCTCCTCAATTTATAAAACTCCCTGTCCAATTTATTAAAGTATGGTACCTCTCAATTTATAAAACTCCCTGTCCAATTTATTAAATATGGTACTCTCTCAATTTATAAAACTCCCTGTCCAATTTATTAAAGTACGGTGCCTCTCAATTAATAAAACTCCCTGTCAAATTTATTAAAGTACGGTACCTCTCAATTTATAAAACTCCCTGTCCAATTTATTGAAGTATGGTGCCTCTCAATTTATAAAACTCCCTTTCCAATTTATTAAAGTAGGTGCCTCTCAATTAATAAAACTCCTGTCAAATTTATTAAAGTATGTGCCTCTCAATTTATAAAACTCCCTGTCCAATTTATTAAAGTATGGTGCCTCTCAATTTATAAAACTCCCTGTCCAATTTATTAAAGTATGGTGCCTCTCAATTTATAACTCCCTGTCCAGTTTATTAAAGTATGGTACCTCTCAATTTATAAAACACCATTTACAAATTTTTTTAAGTACAGTACCTCTCAATTTATAAAACACGCTGTCCAATTTATTGAAGTACGATACCTCTCAATTAATAAAACACCCTGTCCAATTTATTAAAGTATGGTACATCTCCATTTATAAAACACCCCTGTCCAATTATTAAAATATGATACCTCTCAATTTATAAAACTCCTGTCCAATTTATTAAAGTGCGGTACCTTCAATTTATAAAACTCACTGTCCAATTTATTAAAGTACGGTACCTCTCAATTTATAAAACTCCCTGTCCAATTTATTAAAGTGCGTACCTCTCAATTTATAAAACTCACTGTCCAATTTATTAAAGTACAGTACCTCTCAATTTATAAAACACGCTGTCCAATTTATTGAAGTACGATACCTCTCAATTTATAAACACCCTGTCCAATTTATTAAAGTATGGTACATCTCCATTTATAAACACCCTGTCCAATTTATTAAAATATGATACCTCTCAATTTATAAAACTCCCTGTCCAATTATAAAAGTGCGGTACCTCTCAATTTATAAAACTCACTGTCCAATTTATTAAAGTACGGTACCTCTCAATTTATAAAACTCCCTGTCCAATTTATGAAGTACGGTAACTCTCAATTAAATAAAACTCCCTTGTCCAATGTATTAAGGTACTCTCAAATTATGAAATGCAGCCCTGTCTGTTTGTTTGTTTGTTTGTCTGTGTGCAGGATATCTCAAAAACTTGTGGACAGATTCTGATGAAATTTGTTGGCAGGGAAAATTTGTTGGGATGAAATTTGATGAAATTTGTTGGGTCTGTGATAAGGATGAAATGTTTAAATTTTGGTGCAGATCCGGATCCGGCTACGAGAATTTTTAAAAGTGTTTCTTCACCATTGAGAGATAGGGCCAAATGTATTGAGCCTGATATGTTCTCATGGATCAAGCATTGCATGGTGGAGGTATGCGCTTACCGATGCCTTTCCAGTTTTTGTTTCTGTTCTGGTGGATGTGGTTGATGCTTGTTACCTCCGGGGGCGAGGAAACATTTTCACCCTTTCGTGTCTTTATCTATTTGTCTGTCTGTAAGCAGGATATCACAAAACGTTATGGATAGATTCAAACAAAGCTTGTTGGAGAAGTTGGGTGTGTGCCAATGACGGATTGGGTAGATTTTGGGGAAGATACAGATCGGATCCGGATACGAGAATTTTTAAAGTGATTCTTCACCATTGAGAGATGGGGCCAAAAACGCTATATAGTGCTTACGCCATTTGGCTAGCACTCCACAATATTCGCATTGTCACTAAATACTGCATATCAATTAACTTGAACAAAGTTCAGGGGCCGCTCGCCCGCATTTGCCCGTGTTTTTTTTGCGATGCATCGGGCGTTTGCAGGCTCGCTGAAAATTGCAATTTTATTTTAGAGCACGTTTCCCCTTTTTGTGCGATCGTCTTTCATTATATGACCTGTCACTTCAGCATAGATAAATACATATAAAAATTGAATATTACATTTAAAAAGTTTCTTCAACTGTCTCATTGGATTGCTTGGTTAAAACACTTGGCGAGCGATCTTCAAGCTTCGATGGCGATACCGCGGTTCGACACCAAAGTAAAAAAGGCAAAATAAATTAGATGACCAAAATGAGCAGCAAATGTTTCAGTTGTTACAAGGCAATGAATTGCCAACATCACGGCATGATAGCTGAGGGTACGTACACTCCCTCTAACCTGTCTCGCCTGGGTTTGAATCCCAACCCAGCTATAAACTCATCCCATTGTTTCAGGCAGGATGATTAATCAATGCGTGTGCCATCTCTCGGATGGATGTTAAACTGGACATCACATCTGCCAGAATCCTCCCCCTCTCCCATCCGTACTCTCCCTCCCCTATCTCCCTCTCTTTCTCCCACCCCTCTGCCTTGCTCACCCTTTCCCACACCTCTATCTCCCACCTTTCTCCTTCTCTCTCCCACACCTCTCCCTATCTCCCCTCCTTCCTCCTCCCTTCTCCCTCCCACCCCTATCCTCCTCTCTCCCACCCCTCCTTCCTCGACCTCTTTATACCCCCCTCTCCCCACTTCATATTCCCCTCAGCGAAGGGTTGTTATTTTCTCATCTATAATAATGAGTGTCAGTGTGTCATCATGTCAGTGTGTCCTCTCCATAACTCCAAAACCATGAAACCTAGCAGCCGAAAAATTTGCATGCATATTAAGGGAACTCCAAGGTGGTGCATGAATGAAAATTGGGTGTTTGGGTTAATTATAACACACCTTTTGAAAGTAATTAACGGCCTTATTTAATTATCCTTTATCAAGGCTCATCCTCAGTCACCTTACTTTCCCTTGCTGTGATCTTAAGGTGCATCCTCAGTCATCTCGATCTCCCTCACCGGAGTCTTAATCCGCCATTTTGTTGTCCTGTTCAACAATGGCTTGACTTGGATAGGCCACAACGGTTTATTAACGATAAAGCACTCAAAATGTTTTGTTTTTTTCACTTTCCTCACTCATATCATCGAATGTCTCATCGACATACCTCAGCTAGCCTGGTGTTGGCTTCATGGTTAGGGTGGTGGCTTGGGATCCCAGGGTCCTGAGTTGGCTGCTGAATTAATACACCAAGGTTTGACTCAGCCTGTCATCCTTCCGCGGTCAACGAAATGAGTACCAGCCTCTACTGGTAGATTGGCACTGCATCAGCAACACAGTCACGCTTCCAAGAAATGATAGCTACCCCTGCAGCTAAGCTGCTATACGCAAGAAAAAAAAGATACCTCAGCTACAGAGGGGGAGGATTCCTAATCATTGTATACATCACTTTTGTGAGTGCTATAGTTTTCAACTTTGGAGTTTGGAGTGATTTCATGCATTACAATGCGATTTTCCACAACCTACTCTCACGGACAAATTAAAGTATATAATTTGAGTTTGGAATATCGGATTACGTGGACTAAATAACTCGAAATCTGGAGGGAAATCTGAAAATTTTCACTAATTCGCGATTTTTATAACCAAGTGTATTTATTTAAGCAAAGCATGAAACACTTTTAGACTGTTTGGACAATTATACTGAGTGAAGAAAAGATTAAGGAATGTGCAGAAAGTGAAAGTGTTTTTTTTTTTTTGTGGGTATGTGCCATTAACCAATCAGATTGCTATCGCTTGCCAAGCCAGCCATTCCTTATCAACTATTTCACTGGAGTGCTTGCTTGAGTGCTTTAGCCACTTGCTGAGTGCCGTACAGTCGATAGCAGTACAGTTCATATCCCGATTGGGATGTACAGTCGGCAGTTGTTACAAGGATAGACAAACATAGACAGCATGCACGGATGTGGTACATATGAGTTGATTTGGATCTGTAATGGAGACTCTCCATCGGTGTGTGTGCATGTCTGCATGCTTGGTTCAGGACGCTGTGGTGGCATAGTTTCATCCTGTATCTTATGATGATGATGGGTGGTGGAGGTTTTAACTTTTAACCTCAGTAGGTTATGAGCGATCACGTTTTCCTTTGTCCTCGTGACTGTTTCTAAAGCAATTGGTTATTTTTCTCTGACTCGGGTATTCTTAAGAAAGGTTATGTGGTTTCTCTTTGTGAGTTTCAAAGCAAAATTGTTTCATAGCACTTAATTTCCAAGCCGTTTGCCGTACTCACACGTTTTCCAAATTACAGAACAATTTTTTTTCCACCCATCACATGACGATTGGCAGATGTTTATAAAAAATGTTTTATGCACATCTCCTTGAAACGTCTATAATGCAACGTTGTTTTTTAATATTTCTTTATTGAAAGTCGCCCAAAACAAGGGTGAAAGCCACTCAATTTTTGGGTTGTTTTCAGCACACACTGTAGTCTGTTAACCCCCTAAATATGTATTTGCTTTCTTTTCTGCAACCACACACAATTTCGATGAAACTTGACCACCACCTTTATCACCCATGATGTTCCAAAATTTGTTCACACCATTAAAAAATTGGGATCAAAGGGGTCTTTCTTCTCCATTATATATTTTGTGGTTCATCCATGCCTACCCTTGGTTCCCTGATTATCTTATCCACCCACTACCAGGTGAGCGTCCAGGGGTATTGTCCGAATGTTTATTATTCGATGACAACAGGAAACTTTCTAAACAGCAGGAACCGCTACATTAAAGCTTGAGATACCTTCTTCTCGATCAAGCTCGACCTCGATCGAGCTTCTTCTAAAGCTCGAGCTCGAACGTGGCAAGCGGACGGACATGTCGTCTTTTGGTAATAGTAACACCTGTTCCCTCCGGGAGTGAAAAAATGTGTCAATAACCGCTCTCGCCGGTAGGGGGTCTGTGGTTAAAACGCTTACAAAAAAAAGTACAGACGAAAATCGCAAGTCATCTGCACATTCTCACCGGGAGGTGAGGAGGTAATTATTTTGTGCCTTTCACCTGAACCTGGGTACTTCGAACACGCATGCAATATTTGGTAGAGATTGGTCCAAACCTTCATTTCATCAAACTGGTACCTGACTGATCCACACTATGTACTCCTCATGAATGATGTCACAGCAGTGTAAATGTTTGGTGTGTTAGTCATTGAACGCTTTCAAGAATACTTGTAACAATGACACATCAGGATTCACGGTTACTGTAGTTGTGAATATTCATTCACATTAATGATCGAGCTGCATGCTGGGCGTTCGGAAAAGGTAAATCTGGCAGAACATCTCACGTGTTAAAGAAAATCCTCATGGGCACACTCTGTCTTCCTTTTGGTGACAATAAGAGGCCTTTGTTGGGGTTTTAGCGAAACATGCCACATAATCAGCGTTAATTACACTATGTTTTTATTGTGTTCAGAGAAAAAAAGCCAAACAAGCAGATCCCCTGTGGTTTAATTACTCGCGTCCAAACAGACGTGCAACGAGCTCCTCCAAATACATGTGCACACAGCCCCCCGTCATGTGACCCCAGCAGACGTGCCACGAGCTCCTCCACAACACAGCTCCCTGACATGTGACCGCACGACTGTCCACTCTCTGCCTGGATGTAACGACCACAGACGTCTCGAGGGAATCTCAACTGTGTGGTTTATTTGAAAGAATTTCTTTACTCTCACTAATCTTTTTGCTCATCTCGTTTCCACCAGCTGTTCATCTGTCCTTATTGTTAGCTCGCTCTTCATGAGCCATGATGCTATCTTATATTTGGAAAAGTAATAATCAGTATTGAGAAGCATTAAATGGTGGGATGGCCTTGAGGTCGGCACACTTGCCTCTGAGCTTTTTGCCCGGGTTCAAATCCCGACCCAGCTATAAACTGTCATCCTGGTGTTTCACAAGCACGAGGATGATGATTATCGATGGGTGCTGTCCTCGGGGTTCCCATCTGCTGATATTAGTTGTGGGTGTTAAAGATCCCTCGGTGTCCATTGTGAAGAGTGGGTGTGTTAAGTGCTGGCGTCATGGACAAATTCCAAATTCCTGTCTCAGCTACTTGTTCGAGCGTTGGACCGAGCCATTCAGTTCCTGAAATATTGGGAGAAAAACTTCCCCCAGCCAACCCTACAAGAACATGGGAATAATTAGGGCCGTTAGAGACGAAGTGTGTGGAAGCTTCTTTTTTTTGTTTTTTACTCTTTTACTTTTTTTCCTTTTTTTATGTGCAGATGAGGTGTGTGTGTGTGTGTGGGGGGGGGGGGGTTGTTTTTTTGACTATAAATTGACCAGCGAATGTCTAAGTCCCCGAGGACCCATAAACTCCAGAAGACCCAGTTGACCCAAAATATCATAAGGACCCAAAAGCTCACCTTCACTCTTTCATTCCTGTATGTGTGTGTGGGAGGGGGGGCATACTTTTGGTGTCTATTAATTACGCATGATTGGAATGTACCTTTTGACCTTGAGACTGCTAAGACCTCTTCTAACTTTGAAGACCCTTAAGACCCCTAAAACCCCTTAAGACTCCGAAGACACAGATCACGAAGACACCATCACGAATACTCCGAAGACACCTAAAATCAACGAGGACTCAAAATACCCCAAGGACCCAAATAAACCAGAAGACCCAAAAGACCATGAGGACCGAAAATACCCCAAGTACCCAAAGACCCAAAACATTCAGAAGACCCTGAGGATCCAAAACGACCCTGAGGGCCCAAAATACCCAAGGACCCAAAAGACCCAGAGGACAAAGGACTCAAAAGACTCCGAAGACCCAGAAGGTCCCGAGGACCTAAAAGACCACAGAAGACATGAAATATCCAGACAACCCAAAAGTCCCTGAGGACCCAAAAGTCCCCAAGAACCCAAAAATTCCAAAGACCCAAAAGACCCAAAATGCCACAAGGACCCAAAAGACCCTAAAGACTCAAAAGTTCCTGAGACCCAGAAGACCCAAAAGTTATCTCGGACCAAAAAGATCCAGAAGACTCAAAAGTTCCCAAGGACCCAGAAGACCCAAAATTATCTTGGACTCAAAAGTCCCAAAGACCAAAAATTCAATGACCCAAAGACCAATGACCCAAAAGACCCTAAAACCCTGCTGACCCCTCTTAGACTACTATAAATGGATGAGGTGTGTGTGTCATTCTATTTGTGGAGTTCTACTGCAGCGTTCTGATGTGGAAGGTATTCCCAAAATGATCCACACGACCTCCTGAGTTGATTAGGCTAATTAACTAAAAACAATCTGAGAATTTCCCATGTTTTAAACCGCATGCCATGTTAAGGTATATTAAGCAGATTAATGCATCCTTCCACCACGGTGTGGTGTTCTAATTACAAAATAAATAACAAATACAATGATAACATGTATAAAGCATATATTAATTACGACCAATAATATTAACAACAATAATAAGAAATAGTTGTATCAGATGGCAATAATAATAACGAACATATAATCCTAGCCTGGTGTTTGCTTAATGGTTGAGGTGGCTGGCTTGGATCTTCATAGTACAGGCGGATAAGCTCTCATATTTTAACAAATTGTGCATTTTATGAGAAAAGCATGAAATTTAAAGCATAGTGAGGTCATACCATAATGGTTATTTTCAGATGTGGAGGGAAGTCAGATTTGACCTCTGAGGGGACAGGGAGAGGTCAAATCCAAGATGGCCACTAGTCACCGGGTCTAATGGTCAAACGTTTTATTTTGGAACCAGACTGCGCAGAAAAACATTTACGGTGTCATTTCCAACTAAATTGGGGATGCCCATTCATTTGGTGATACCTTTGAGAATGTCAGAATTCAGGGAAATGAATTCAAGGGGGATTGTGTGTTTCCTATGACAGGCTGTTGCAACTCAATCAGACATTGCCAATGGTGTCTGCCAGCGATTTAGGGTGGAAGATGTAGTGTGTCCACCAAACTTGCGTCATGGACTTGTTCACACAGGGGCTGTGGACAACATCGACCACATCCAAGTTCTGCAACAGCAAAGATTCCTTCCACGGCACCGGAATCTCGCTTATGCAGCATCCGTCACACACAAATGACGGAACTGATCGTGGTGTACTAGTGATTAGTCAGTGTGGCTCTTCACACCAAGTCAGTGACACCTCTGCCATCAGCACTGCACTGTGCTTCTGTTCTGGAGGCTTAGATTTTGATCACTACCATTACCATCAGCATCATTGCTATTAATAAGTATTACATAGACTAGCAGCATGGGACATTCTGTAATTTTTTTTGTATTATTATCCTATAGTGTCAAAATGGAAGCGAAGTTTAGCTATATTGCATAGGTCCAATCCATTGTCTTTACCAAAAAGAATGTCCAAAGTTTTTTAACGTAATTTGACCTTGACCTTGATCGAAATGCATTTCCTTGGCTCCTGGCGATCTCAAAGTATCACCAAACGAATGGCCATTCCAAACTTAGTTGGAAATGACACCTTAAATTGTTTTTACACTGTTAGTTCCAAAATTAAACGCGTTGAACATTAGACCCGGCGGATTGGTGGCCATCTTGGATTTGACTCTCACGTCCTCAGAGGTCAAATCTGACTTCCCTCCACATCTGAAAATAAACCTTATGGTATTCACTAACTATGTCAGAAAATTCATGCTTTTCTCATAAAACGCAACATTTATTGTGCTTATCCGCTGTACTATCAGGTCCTGTGTTCAAATCCTGTACGTTGAATTAAACCAGGTGGGTTGACTAGCCTGTCATCCTTCTGAAGTTGGCAAAA
>CM068955.1:22282723-22297532 GCA_035128595.1 Eptatretus atami
GATTCCTGATACTCTGGTGTCCAGAGAAGGGTGGGATGATGATCAGATTTCTGATACTCTGGTGTCCAGAGAAGGGATGGATGATGATCAGATTCCTGATACTCTGGTATCCAGAGAAGGGTGGGATGATGATCAGATTCCTGATACCCTGGTATCCAGAGAAGGGTGGGATGATGATCAGATTCCTGATACCCTGGTATCCAGAGAATGGTGGGATGACGATCAGATTCCTGATACTCTGGTGTCCAGAGAAGGGTGGGATGACAATCAAATTCCTGATACCCTAGTGTCCACAGAAGGGTGGGATGACAATCAAATTCCTGATACCCTAGTGTCCAGAGAAGGGTGGGATGACAATCAAATTCCTGATACCCTGGTATCCATCTAAGAGTCGGATGATAATCATATTCCTGATACCCTGGTATCCACTGGAGGGTAGGATGATGACCAAATTCCTGATACCCTGGTATCCATAGAAGGGTAGGATGATGATCAGATTCCTGATACCCAGGTATCCAGAGAAGGATAGGATGACCATCAAATTCCTGATACCATTGATACATTACACCACTTCGATTCCATTCTCTTGTCATACCTCACAAAATACGTATTACTCCACAGTCGTCGCGTGACTGAAATAACCCTGCCCTCTTCTGTAATTACTTCCCTCGCCGGAGGTGCACAGAGGTTGTTTTCACCCCTGTCTGTCTGTAAGCAGCATATGTCAAAAGGTTATGTATGGATTCGGACGAGACTTGGTGGACAGGTTGGGTGTGTGACAAGGACGAATTTATTTGATTCTGGTGAAGATCCGGATCTGAATCCAGATCCAAGAATTATTTTTTAAACTTCAGTGATTCTTCACTATTGAGAGATGGGGACAAACGATATGGAGCATGATTTCTCAAAACCTTGCGGACAGATTATGACAAAACGCGGTGGATGGGTTGGGTAGGTGACAAGAACAAGCTGGATTCGATCTTAGTGCAGGTCCGGATCCGAGTTACCAGTGGGATACAAAACTCTTCAGCCTGGTGGGGGTATGTGCACTACTGAGTGCCCTTCTAGTTCCATCTGTTGTCTTATTAACAGATATTTGTTGTTAGTTTACAGTCGTGAACATTTAGGTCTCATACCTTGCTGTAGTGGAGTCTGTACTGTCTGTTGTAATACGGATTGCAGGTTAGCTCCAGTAATTGAGGTTAAAATGCATAAAAAGGAAATCAAAATCAATCAGAAACTTCAGGTGACAAAGTAATTTGAATAAACACAAGAGGTCCCTGTGTAATGTGCTTCTGACCAAGATTGTGGATTTAAAAAGAGATTTTTACACATCAAATGGAGGCTTATGCAGAAGACAAACGAAAGAGGGCAGCAGGTTCACATACTGAGTGGGGATCAAAGGGGATCAGGGTGATCAAAACATCGCACATGAGTGTATGAGTGGGAGAAAGGGGGTCGCGTCAACAAGAGTATATTAGAGGGGTGGGTTTGGGAGAAATCGTGAGGTGACCATGGTCAGCACTCGTGAAAGACTGCAGGGTAAGTGGAGGTGGGGGACAAAGCAGGAGACATTTGAAGTCATTTCCACAGACGAGAGAGAGAATAGGGGGAGAAAGGAAGAACTCCTCTCATCTCCTGATAATTAGGTTCATGGAGACTATGCCAAGACAGACACCTCCAGGCAGCCCTTTCTTGTACTTTATTATATTAGCAGTATGGGCGAGTAGAATTGGCTGGAGGTACACACTCACCAAGTTAATGGGTGGGAGGATAGCAGGGGAGATGTTGGGAAAAGACAAGGAGGTAAGGAAAGCAGTGGCCAAGGCAAGACAGGAGACCAATGGAGGATGGTGTGAGAGGGTTGATGTGAAAGAGGATGAAAACATGACTTACAAGGTGATTCAGTGTGGGAATATGACTAAAAGGGATAATGGGGAAATATAGGTGATAAAGAGGGGCAGAGGGGAGATTATTGATGAGGAGAAGGACTTACTTAGTAGATGGAAAGGAATACTTTAAGGAACTTTTAAATGTGGTCATTGGGAGGTATGTACGTATTAAGGGAAGTCAGCAAGGTGAAAGGGCCAGGAAGAACCTATTGTTATTATGGTTCGATTTTGCCAACTCTGGGGAAATAAAGAAATGTGGGGAAAACGAGTGAACCAGATCAGGAGTGGTGGTGGAGATGAGTAAGGGAATGGCATACTGGTGTTTGAGGAAGAAAGGGATGGATACCTGAGTAACTGGAAAGTGGTCAGGATACATGAAGGTTAGTTTGAGGGGGTTAAGACATCAGTCAAAGCTCGGAACGATTGATCAGAGGCATTTGAGATGAAGTAGGTTTATTTCAAGAGTTCGATGATGGTGTCTGAGATCATAGAGCGATCTTTGATCAAAATATTCCAGTTACGCTGATGGGAAAGATTTATAAAATGGAAACAAGCGGGTTCTCCTGTGTGGAGTGGAGGCGTGGGCCTTGAGAGATGGGAGTTGCACATATGTTGGTTGGAGGACATGCTCAGGAGTTTTGGAGGGTAGTGTCAGGCAGGCCTTTGATATGGATACAGTAGGTAGGAGAAGTATCAGGCCAATATTGATGTGGATAGTGAAAGAGAGGGGTATGAGAGAATTGGGTGAAAAGAGAGGATGCTCAGGATAGAGGGGAGTGAAGAGGTGGCGGTGTCGAGAGAGGATGCTCAGTATAGAAGGATGTGGTGAGATGAGGGTATAGAGAAAGGATGCTCAGGATAGAGGAGTGTGGAGAGGTGAGGGTGTAGAGAGAGGATGCTCAGGATAGAAGGATGTGGTGAGATGAGGGTGTAGAGAAAGGATGCTGAGGATAGAGGGGTGTGGAGAGGTGAGGGTGTAGAGAGAGGATGCTCAGGATAGAGCGGTGTGGTAAGGTGAGGGTGTAGAGAAAGGATGCTCAGGATAGAGAGTAGTGCAGAGGTGTAGGTTTAGGGAGAGGATGCTCAGGATAGAGGGGTGTGGATAGGTGGGGTGTAGAGATAGGATGTTCCGGTTATAGTGGACGAGTGAGAGTGTAGGAGAGGATGCTCAGGATAGAGGGGTGTGGTAAGGCGGGTGTGTGAGAAAGGATTCTCAGGATAGAGAGTAGTGCAGAGGTGCGGGGGTTTAGGGAGAGGATTCTCAGGATAGAGGGGTGTGGATAGGTGGGAGTGTAGAGAAGAATGCTCAGGATAAAGGGGAGTGGAGAGGTGCGGGTGTAGATGAGAGGATGCTCACGATAGAGGGGTGTGGATAGGTGGGAGTGTAGAGATTGGCAGATGCTCGGATAAAGGGGAGTGGACAGGTGTGGGCGGTGTCTCGAGGAGAATGCTCAGGAATCAAAGGGGGGGAGAAGTGAGGGTTGTAGAGCAGAGGATATGTTCAGGATATAGGGGCAGTGGAGAAGGTGGGCGATGTGGACGAGGGATGCTCAGACTTAGGGGATTGGAGCGGTGGGGGAGTGGAGAGAGGATGCGAGGATAAAGGGCAGTGGAGAGGTGAGGGATGAGAGAGGATTCTGCCAGGAATAGGGGAGTGGAGAGCGTGGGGTGTGGAGGTAGGATGTCGGGATAAAGGGGAGTGAGAATGGGGGTGTGAGAAAGGGCATGCTCAGGTTTAATGTGGGTAGTGGAGCGTGGTGTGGCGATGGAGACGAGGAGCTACAAGGCATAACAGGGGATGTAGGAAGACGGTGGCGTGTGGTGGGCAAGAGGAATGTCAGCGATTAATAGGGGAGTGGAGAGGTGGGGGAGTGGAGAGAGGATCTCAGGATAAAGGGGAGTGGAGGTGAGGGTGTAGAGAGAGGTTTCTCAGGATCATAGGGAGTGGAAGGTTTGGGGGTGTGGATAGGTGCTCAGGATAAGGGGGGAGTGGAGAGGTGAGGGAGTAGATGCGGTTTCAGGATATAGAGGGTAAGTTCGGAGAGGTAGGTGGGTTTGTGTGAGCTGGGAAATGTATAGGTGGGATCAGGTGTGGAAGGGTGGCTCAATGGATAGAGGGATGGTGTGGGGGTGTGGAGATAGGGATGTCTGATAGGGGAGTGAAGGGTAGGTTTGGAGAGATAGGATGCTCAGGATTTGATTCAGGGGAGTGGGGGGGTTGTGGAGAGAGGATGCTCATGTCGAGGGGTGTGGAGAGGTGGGGGTGCGAGAGAGGATGCTCAGGATAAAGGGGAGTGGAGAGTTGGGGGGTGGAGAGAGGAAGCTCATGATCGAGGGGTGTGGAGAGGTGGGGTGCGAGAGAGGATGCTCAGGATAAAGGGGAGTGGAGAGAGGATGCTCATGATCGAGGGAGTGGAGAGGTGGGGTGCAGAGAGGATGCTCAGGTAAAGGGAGTGGGAGGTGGGGTGTGGAGGAAAGATGCTCAGGATTAAGGGGAGTGGAGAGGTGGGGTGAGATAGAGAGATGCTCAGGATAAAAGGGGAGTGGAGAGAGATGCTCTGATAAGGGATAGAGAGAGGATGCTCAGGATAAAGGGGAGTGGAGAGTGTGGGGGAGGGAGGAGAGGATGCTCATGTATCGAGGGGTGTGGAGAGTGGGGTGGGAGAGGAGGATGCTCAGGATAAAGGGGAGTGGAAGTTGGGGAGTGGAGAGAGGTGCTCATGATCGAGGGTGTGGAGAGGTGGGGTGCAGAGGAGGATGCTCAGGATAAAGGGGAGTGGAGAGAGATGTCATGATCGAGGGGAGGAGATGGTGGGGTGCAGGAGAGGATGCTCAGGATAAAGGGAGTGGCGAGGTGGGGTGTGAGGAAAGTATGCTCACGGATAAAGGGGAGTGGACGGTGGGGGTGCAGAGAGAGGATGCTCAGGTATAAAGGGGAGTGGAGAGAGGATGCTCATGTATAAAGGGAGTGAGAGAGGATGCTCCATGACTCGAGGGGTTGGAGAGGTGGGGGTGCAGAGAGAGGATGCTCAGGATAGGGGTAGTGGAGAGAGGTATGGCTCATGATCGAGGAGTGGAGAGGTGGTGGAGAGAGATGCTTCATGATCGAGGGTGTGGGGAGGTGGGGGGTGCAGAGAGGGCATGCTCAGGATAAAGGGGATGGAGAGTTGGGGGTGGGAGAGACGCATTGCCTTCAGGCATAAAGGGGGTCCGAGACGGTGTGAGGCTTGCTGTAAGGAAGGATGCTCAGGATAAAGGGGAGTGGAGAGGTGGGGGTGTGGAGGAAGGATGCTCAGGATAGAAGGGAAGTGGAGAGGAAGAAACAAATTGTACAAACAACCCGACAAGAATGTGGGATTAATTGGGGCCATTAAAGTAATAGTAGTAATAGATCAACAACCAATGAGTCCACAAAGGTAGTTTATATATAACGTCATTATAAAACTCTCAATTATGCCCTCTCATGAGCATGGCCAATTCTTTCGGGAAAAATAAGATATAATTGTAAATATACATTGTGAATTACTTCCTACTTTAATATATATTTATATTTATTCACCAGTTGTATGAAACGACAAATCAGATTGATTTCCTTGATTATAATCTTTGTCCGTTTTAATGAGAAAGGGTTTTTTGTGTTTCGTTTTGGATCAGGGTCAAGGCTCATGGAAGAGATGAGAACACTGAACGGATCAGGATGGAACAGAACAAAAGGAACAGCAGAGATTGCAGCCTGTGGCTGCTGATTGTATCAGTCCCTGGAGCGTGGTTGTGCCACTGATGCAGTGCCCCCTGTTTCCAATCATCAGATACTCATTTTGCGAACCTCCAAAGGATGACAGGTTGAGTTAACCCACCTAGTGTTATTTATCGGCATGACAGGGGCTCCAACTCAAGATCCGAAGATCTTAAACCAGCCACCTTAATCGTAAAGCCAAAACCAGGCCAAGTTGAAGGATAAGATGGAGGGAGACTTGGACAAACAATGGTTGTGGAGAGGAATGAGTGAAAGGGGAGGACGCACGGGGTGGACAATATGGATACAGAAGGAAACTCTCAGGAAAGGAAAACTGGAAATCTGAAAGGTGGGCTCGGGGGGTTGGGGATGAGTGAAAGTGAGCAATGATCCTGGATTTAGGTACTTTCACCAGAACAGGGTTGATAGTGGACCATGTGCACACTGAAGAAACTTGGGGAGGGGGTGTGGGGTTGGGTGGGGTGGAGGTGGACAAAGCACAGAAAGAGCAGAGGGTGCAAGACCAGAGGGGAGGTGGTAGAAGAGAAAAAGACAGAGCGACCACCGACCTGACTACGATGGGAAAGTGATGAGCCCATCGACTCTGCTTCATCATGGGAGATTCATGTTGCCTTTTGATTACACATTATTGGAATGCACCTTTTTACGGTCTAGTCTGATGAAGCAGTGACACACACCATCAGCACTCTTTTGTTTAATTATTTTTTTAATGGGACATATTGACAACTTACCAACATTCTTTCTAAGTACGAGAACGGTTATACATTACTGATGTACATAAATACGGTTAATGGTTCGACTTGCCCCCACTTCATCCCCATCCCTCTCCTTACTCCAAACTACTCACAAACGTCTTTCCTTTCTATCCACTTCCCATACCCTCCTTTTATCTCCAATCATTCTCCTTTTTACGCCGCGTGCACCCAAAGCGATAAGCGGGGTTAAACAATGGATTCACTGTGTCTGTCTGCCTTTCTGTCTGTCTATCTGTCAACAAACGTCGGTTTATGATCGAGGAACAACTTGATTTCAATTGAATGTTATATTTTGAACACAAATTGGAACATTAATCGGAAAACGAACCTGTAGTTTAACAGTACTTTGGCTCTGAATTCGTACCGATCACACACGTACAGAGAGGAGTGAGATAACCTTTTTACTCTGTCTGCCTGTCTAGAAGTCAAACAAAATTAAAAATCATTTCAAACAGGAAACTTACTATTTTTAAGGACGTCACAAAGAACACAAGCAACAGGCACAAATAACGAATGGAACGAGTTAAACAAGGTGGTGTTGAAGAAGCTCCATCAATGGCGGTAAACTTCCAACATTTTTCTTTTTTTACAAACTTTAAAATCTTTTTTTAATTTTAATAATTGAATTGTATACTCCAACAATGTACAACACAAATATCACCCTTTTAGCACTTTCAAAACCCTTCCGTTTAGCAGTACTTGGACAAAATATTACGGCATTTATGCATCACCTCGACCAATGAAATTTGCCGCTCGAAGACCCCGTCCATGTCCTTTTTGTTTTTCTCAAGACTGCGCAGGTTAAGGTTCTCTATAAAATGTCTAGTTCTTCGTTTAGTCCTTTTTCATTTCATCAGTTTACCTTCTTCCTTTTGCATAAGTAACTAGAAGATGTTCCTCTTCTCGTGGTGTCCAATTGTATGATGTTAGTTCCCTGATCACCTGCTCGAATGTGTAACCTGTGCACGCAAGCACCACATGTCTACACGTCAAGCACACATTTGTCTGATGTTTGCAGACAGACCGTTTTGAATTGAGCTTGTTTTAGCAAACAGCAGGTTGCCAGGATAGGACTGCACATTATGACGTGCACTTGGTGGTTTTTTTAAAACTAGAAACACCCTCTTAACAATCAAATATAACCGTACATAGTGTACTCCAACTTCACAATCGATTGTATGTTGGCCATGGAAAAGAAAAGGATCTTCATTCCTCTTTGTTCCCCAATAGTAGCACACAGATTTGGATACCGCTTCTCGCGTGTGTGGTGCCACCGAAACGCATCGATCAGCCAGGTCGCGCATCACAACGTCTTGATGTGACGGATTGAGCATCGCATGGGGAGGCATGGCTCCAAAGTTTAATACACAAGCTTCTATGATAATAAATAATATTTAAAGGGAAAAAAGAACAGGCCTTGAAGTATCGATTCGAGAATGCCTTTTGTTCATGTTGATAAAGCACACCTGTCTGCGCGTGATGAAGCCCACGCCTGCTTCTGCAGCTCTCCCATCAGTGCCATTGGCAGCACTTCCGTCGTATCCTTCTCACCCACTGGCATTGCTCGGTGCTTCGGATGCGCTGAAGTGCCAAGTTGTCGGGCTGCCGCTGCCAGCGCCTTTGTCTTTTGTTAAGTGGCTGTTGGGGTGATTTTGCCTGCGGATACCCTTTTATATGTCTTTTTTCTTTTTCTCTCTCTCCCTCAATAGAAATGGAGATGATTCCCCTTGGTGTTTTTGAGAAAGCCCCATGGGTCAGTGATCGTGATGGACTTTTGTCGATTTTTCTCTGCCCCACGTAGATTTACATAAGCGGGGTGAAACACCCTGGAAATGTCTTCTGGATGAGCTGTCAATGGTTTGGTAGGTCGGTGGTTCGAACCCTGGCAAGTCATTCCAAAGATGTAAAAACGGGGGGGGGGGGGGGGAGAAGAGATCATGGATTTGGATTGGGGATAATATCTGAGATGGTGGTGAAGACTTGGTGGGAAGAATGGGATTGAAGAGGATGTTGAAGTTGGGGAAAAAGAGGAACAAATAAGTGGAGGTGAGCAGTGATCCTGGATTGAGGTATTTTCACCAGAAGGGAGTTGATGTGGACCCTTTCATCAGAAGGGAGTTGATGGTGGACCCCATTCACCAGAAGGGGGTATATGTACGTGCTGCTTCCTGGGTTGACCCTTAGTATTTCAAACCGGTCGAGCACGGATATGCAATCATAGATTGGCAAGCATTATGTTGGATTAACTTGCGTCATGGCCTCTTACGAGATGTGTGTGTGTGTGTTGTGTGTGTGTGTGTGTTGTGTGTGTGTGTGTGTGTTGTGTGTGTGTGTGTGTGTGTGTGTGTGAGAATGTAATTGTACTTTCCCTTTTACCATAGTGTTAGATTCTTAGAGATGGAGTCTTGTTAAAAGTAGACCTTTACTGGAGAAATCAGAGCGAGTGAGCGAAACTTTTGGAAGTTTTATTCTGCTTCGTTCGACTGCTTAGTATATCAGGAATATGGCTTATCCATATCAGCTCTTTGCAACACCCTCCCATTCTAACCTCCACCAGCGTGTCTCCTACATCAATGTTTGGGAGCGATGGTATCGTGAATGAGTGAGCTGAGCCAACATGCTTGTTTGTGGCATGGCGCCACTTCGTTCTTTCGTGTGCTAAACAGCACCGACTCCATGTGCCCCGGATGAGTTTCCTACCCAATCCCTCTACGGGAGACTTTGATGCTGCTCCGCTGCTGCCCACAGCCAATCTTCCACACAACCACATTCTAATGGAACCTGTATCATCTGTGAGCAAGCATCCGTAGGTAATACACCATACCCCATGGCCTTCACAGCTGCACAAAGGTTGCTTCATTTGTTGCCCTGTAATTAGATGACAACTATTCTGACGCGTTTTCCCTTGGTATCTCGTACGTGACCTGCTGTGGTTAATTTCTCCTCTTTCCATGTCACTTATTTATTTGGAGAGAGGTTTGTTCAGTGGTGCGTGGCCAACCTGAGCCGCATCCACCATATGAGAGAACTTACAGCGTTGAGGGAAAACCTCCATCGATCGGTTAATATGGTTCTGTGTGCCTCATATAGTCACCGAACTCATTGCTTGCAATGCCACAAAGGTCCATGGAGGATTAACTTGTAATACTCCCCTAATTTTGATTAACTTTGCTCTCTTAACAAGGCTTTTAAAAGCCACCAGTTTCCTCCTTTTTTTGTTCGAAACACTTATTGGACCATTATTGGTTTCCATGATCTCGCTATGATTGGACGATTTACCAAAGTCTATGGTGTTATGGCTTAGAATGTCCCCTCTGAGTATGGGAGGTCGGTGGTTCAAATCCTGACCGAGTCGTGCTGCTTCCTCACCTGAACAACATTTAAAAAGGATAGTGCACGGCCAATCAACCAGAGGTTGGCAAAACGAGCGCTGGCTTTCACGGGCCTAATGACCTCCTCCAGCATTGACATTCCTTGTGAGGGAACATCTTTCTTCTTGCCATCCATGAAGACACTTCCATTCTCATTAATGCCTCCTGGTCTGTCTCGCCCTCAATTTGGGGTGTTTTTTTACACCCCATTAGTAGATTGCTGAGACCAAGATTCTGAGCCTCCTGTTTCTGGGTTTGACCCCAGGTAAAGTTTAATTGGATTGTGACGACAACGTTCTGCAGATCAACCGGGACATTCTGCGTTGTATATCAGCTAGCCCTTCAGAGGAGATGTGAAGCCAGCAGATACCATGGCAAGAGTGGGCCCTTGGTACTATGGCATATTATGTGCTCCACTGGGTGCTATGACAAACTCCAAATTCTGGTTTGGTTGCCTTGCCTTGTTCGTATTTTTTCTCATCTAAAACCATCATGGTGATCCTATCACGATTCATATATATGGAGACCCTCAAAATTGGATGAAGTACTGCAGATAATTATCGTATTGGATGGCATGAACGGTCACCTGATACTCCTGATCAGTCGACAAGCCAATGAACTGCCATGTCATATTAATTAGTGCTTTTTGCTTCGTCATATAGGCAGAATAAAGAAAACTGTGCTCATAAAGGCAGATAATTAATCAGTGTAATTGCAGTTTCCCAAGTCACACCAATGCCTCCTGTCCGATTGTCCCTCGATGCACAATATGTCAGTCTACCTCCTTACACATTTCCGGGTAGTTTGTAACTTTAATTGTAGTCCTAGCTGCTGTTGATTCCAATCGTTATTGGAAGCAGTGGCATGCTTTTGGAAGAACCTGAAAAAGCAATGGGTACCTGTGCTGAGCTGCAGGAAGTGTGCTGGAGACGGTATAACGCGGCTTGCAGGACAAGCATTGTGCAGCGATAATTAAACACAAAAGAGCGTTACCATACTTAGCATCAACCAACACCTCATGGGTATCCCTCTTTGTGCTTATTACCTGTTGTTTCATTCCACAGGCTTTGTTCTACCCTAATACAAGATCTGTGGGTGGTATTTAGTAATTACCCAAGAACATCAGACATCACTTGACTGCTGCTTTTGCATTAAGATGAACTCGGAAGGAGAATATGTAAAGAAGGACTGGAAGTGGAGAGGATTGACGTTAATTATAATCTCTTTGCCTTGTCGTAGCTTGAATATGGATTTAAATGTGATTGATAAGAGAAAAAAATTAATCAAGTAATTTATGATCAGTGTATAACAAGTCGGAATTAGACTGCAGCGAAGTTTTAGCACACTTCGGGGCTTACCGAAGGTCCAGCATATTCAGTTGGTCCATCATAGGTCTCTCACATTCCAGAGGTGATCACTCACAGATCTAGCACACTGGAGATTGAGGAGGGAATTAACCAATGGCGGAGTACAATCAACTAAAGACGAAGTGTAGTGAGAAGATCAAAACCAAAGGCCGAGCATAAAGAAGTTCAAAACCAAAAGCCTAGCGTATTTGTTGAGTGATCCAATGGCCCAATTGGCACCAGGTGAAGATAACTTATCGATGGGACAATCAGGACATCTAGATGCCATACAGTCGGTAGCAGTGACGTTGGCATTGCTTCGCATACACTACTCATCAGTCCACAAACACCACACCCGATGAACAAGATCACTCAGCAAGCCACGATCCATCTCAAGAGGAACCCGTAAACCCACAAAGTTATCCTTTTGGTGCTATTTACGAAGTTTATCCACTTTCAATTCCACATTAATCTCCCTCCCCTTTGTTTCCCTTTTTTTTTCCCCTCTTTTCTCTGCTGCATACTTCATATTTTTTGTCATTTTATTCTGTCTCATTATACTTTATTATCTCCAGAAAACCAAGAGCTGATTTATTGCGCATTGCCTTTCCTCTCGCTGTTTTGTTTTTCATACATTACATGATGTACGAGTCTTGTCTCGTAAAGGTACAACATTGTAAGCATATTTACAGCACTGGGTGCCGAGGGACACTGGGATGGTGACTATATCGAACTTGGCAAAGCCTTTGGCCAGGAAGACTACAGCCAGGACTGAGTAGCATGCTATTAGTAAGGCCTGAGTGGCATGATGCTATTTGTAAGGTATTGTTATGGGTACTGGTGTGGCCTAGGGGTGAGGGCACACAACTGCTGTGCCAGATGGTGTGAGTTCAAATCTGGTGATATTAAGGATTAATATTCTAAGGCCCTGGAAGTCAAACTAGTCTCAAGAGCATCAAACTGTCAATGAAAACCCAGCTGGTTCACTGAGGACCTTCAGTCCTGGTGATAATCTGCCTGGTTCATGCATAGCATCAGTCCATCCATTGTGGTTGAATGTTAATGTAAAGGTAGCTTTGCCACATCTCATCCCTCCTACCTGTGATCGCTTCTGACAACCATGAGTTGACTATTGTTCCTTGCGTTGGTGATTATTGGAATGGATTCTTTTAAGGCTGAAGTTATACCAACACTGCACCCATGACATGAGCACATAAATCGATAAAGTCCTCACTTTGCCTCGTACCTATCCATATAGGACAAGTTTTGTGAGTGAATCATCACTGGATTGCATTATTTAGAGGTGAAGCTGCTGGATGATGTATAGATTCTTATTTTACAAATATGTACAAGCTTTACAGATCGATCATCTCATTTATAAACCACTCTTTCTTGCAAACACTCATGTATATACACTGTATCTACAAGGGTCAAGGGACGTCTCATTGTCCCCCGCCCCTCCGACAAGGTCGGAGACGGGAGACATTTAAATGAGCTCCGTCCGACAGACTGACCATCCGACCGATCATCCGTCCACGTACTTTTGTGTACATGATAATTTTAAAACCGTTGAACATTTAGCTTTCACATTGAAGATATCTATTCTTCATGACATTATCTCAACCAGATTTGATCACGGCGTTGATTGGCTGAATTATGTTGCCATGGCAACCATCTCAGTAACTTGGCTTGTGCACGTGATATGTTAAAAAAAACTGTTCAAGATTTCGCTTTCATATCACACAGATGGAATACTCATGTCACCCAAAAGGCAGAGACCTGGAGTATCAGCTTCTTTTTTTAAGTAATTTCAATGGAGTGTGTTATAATACTCAGGATAAACTTACCATGTACATTATCGATACCTTTCTTATACCTGAGTGTTTGGAATGGTAGCCTGGAGGATTAAAAAACAAAAAAAATCCAAGCACATGTTATACATGTAATATCGTGTCGGAGTACTCGAAGCCAAATAATAACAAACTAAAAAATGATTAGTTTGAATGGTCATTGATGAAGTGCAAGAAGATGAGGGACAGACGAGCTGAGTGGGTAAGGTAGAGTTGTAAAAGTCACATAGACAGAGGCTCATCATGAGCGAGTGGTGAGCTGCCATCTTGAAGGGCTCTTCGAGAAGAAAGTGAAATTGCCAATGTATAGAAAAACGATTCAACTGGTCTGCTGTGGCTTTATGAGACTGGAAATGAGGCCTTGCTTTTAAAGTTTGTCCCAGGTGGTGAATTTCGTGTTGCTGCAGAACACAAGTTCACCCCCATAAAACCTGAAATGGGGTGTTAGTCAGTGGCCCATGTCACAAACAATGTCCAGCCAAGAAACCGTTGAAAACACAACCTTTATCTTTCAGTGTCAATGGAACAGTTGAGATGTATTCATTGATTACATGCTATTTGGTGCAGCAAACAATACAGAGCAGTCCAAGGAAAACCAAAATGTGAACTAGAAGAACAAATCAGAATGGTGACTTGGCCAAAGTGCTTCATAACAAAAACACCAAATCTCACACATACCTGAGAACATCACAGACCACCAAAATATTTTAGGGACCGAATACTCTCTCCGAAAGATGTTGTTCATCCGCCGAACATCACAGGCCACACAAATACTTTGTGGACCATATACTCTCTCCGAAAGATGATATTCATCCCGCTGAACATCACAGGAACACAAAAAATTTTGTGGACCATATACTCTCTCCAAAAGATGTTGTTCATCCGCCGAACATCACAGGCCACACAAATATTTTAGGGACCGGATACTCTCTCCGAAAGATGATATTCATCCGCCGAACTCACAGGCCACACAAATACTTTGTGGACCATATACTCTCTCCGAAAGATGATGTTCATCCGCCGAACATCACAGGCCACACAAATATTTTGTGGACCATATACTCTCTCCAAAAGATGTTGTTCATCCGCCGAACATCACAGGCCACCAAATACTTTGTGGACCATATACTCTCTCCGAAAGATGATGTTTCATCCGCCGAACATCACAGGCCAACACAAATATTTTGTGGACCATATACTCTCTCCAAAAGATGTTGTTCATCCGCCGAACATCACAGGCCACACAAATATTTTGTGGACCATTTACTCTCTCCGATAGGTGTTTGTTTCATCAGCCGAATATCACGGGGCCACACAAATATTTTGGGACCATATACTCTCTCCGATAGTGTTGTTTCATCTGCCGAACATCACAGGCCACACAATATTTTGTGGACCATTTACTCTCTCCGATAGGTGTTGTTCATCCCGCCGAACATCACAGACCACCCAATATTTTGTGGACCATATACTCTCTCCGATGAGGTGTTGTTCATCTGCCGAACATCACAGGCTACACAAATATTTTGTGGACCATATACTCTCTCCGATAGGTGTTGTTCATCTGCCGAACATCACAGACCACCCAAATATTTTGTGGACCATATACTCTCTCCAAAAGATGTTGTTCATCCGCCGAACATCACAGGCCACACAATATTTTAGGGACCGGATACTCTCTCCGAAAGATGATTTTCATCCGCCGAACATAGGCCACACAAATACTTTGTGGACCATATACTCTCTCCGAAAGATGATGTTCATCCGCCGAACATCACAGACCACCCAAATATTTTGTGGACCATTTACTCTCTCCGATAGGTGTTGTTCATCAGCCG
>CM068955.1:22297542-22312542 GCA_035128595.1 Eptatretus atami
GCCACACAAATATTTTGTGGACCATATACTCTCTCCGATAGGTGTTGTTCATCCGCCAAACATCACAGACCACCCAAATATTTTGTGGACTATATACTCTATCCGATAGGTGTTGTTCATCCGCCAAACATCACAGACCACCCAAATATTTTGTGGACCATATACTCTCTCCGATAGGTGTTCTTCATCTGCCGAACATCACAGGCTACACAAATATTTTGTGGACCATATACTCTATCCGATAGGTGTTGTTCATCCGCCGAATATCACAGACCACACAAATATTTTATGGACCACATACTCTCTCCGATAGGTGTTGTTCATCCGCCAAACATCACAGAACACACAAATATTTTGGCAACCCTATATTGCCTCTCCAGCTGTTCCTTTCAGGCCTGATACCTTCAGATTTCCATAATTTTGGCCTTATAATGGAAGATCTTCTTCAAACACAATGATGTCATAAAGACTTATTCACAAGTGGTCGTGGAACATTGATAAATATCGAATTGCCTCCATTTACCTTGTTGAAAACACCATGTATTTATGTACAGAAGTTCATTTGACGAACAATGAAACACTGTTGAGAAATATAACAGAAAGGTACCCATTTTTGGGTAACCATTTTTTGGGGACAATATGAAACAATTGCACACAATCTATTTGAATAAATGACGTGACGACCTGCCCATGGACCCTGGACACACTTTACAAGCTTATTGTCAGAGGCTTGCAAACCCTTTCTGTGACACCAGAGCTTTCACTGCTTTGCCCTTTTAAGCAACATCACCAATACAGCCTCTCAGCAATCAAAAACTGACCACCATATGTCATCTTTATCACCCCTAAAGCTCAACTTTTGACTTTCTTGCAAATTAATGTTCCAAAGGTCAAAAACTATACGATGCTCATGTCGTTGAAATGTCTTTTAAACGAGAAGGGACCATAGAAAACCCAGTGCTATTATGAATGTGGTACTTTAGTAGCTTTGTCATATAAAAGGCCTTGTGCTGGGATAGTGGACTGATCAGCACGATTTGCAGCATTTTGTCTCTGCACGTCGGCTGCAGTAAAGGGCGATCGATTCACCGCCACTTGTCTTGAGTGCGCCCCTTTGTGCGAAGTCCGAAACAAACGGCCTGTACTTTGACTTTGTCTGTTGTCCCTTACAATCCGTCACGATCAGACTTCTTTTATGAGCGTACGTCGGGAGAAGAAAATTCTCAGGCTATATACAATCTGCTTTTCCTTGCTTCTGTGCCTTCGGGTGCCTTTTGAGCACTAATGGATGGAACTTCTCATTAGGCCTTGTAACTGGAAAAAATGATAGAAGTTGAAATGCACAAAAGCTGCACGGCACCCATTATCAGCACTCTCCCACTGTATCTTCATTTTGTTTAGCCTGAGCACATTGACAGTAGATACATTTTTCTGTGCAACATTCAGCTTGATGAGAGATTTGCATTTCCGCGTGCCCCAGCTCGGCCGCCGCAAAGCATGCTTTGCTTTCTGCAGGGAAAGATAGATGCTATTGCATTTTTCCTTCACTCTAATTCCTTCATGACCTCATTTGGTGTTGGCTCTCTTTTGATTATTGCTCATTCCTTTCACTTCGTTAGTTGGTAGCGCAGCGTCTGAGCTGTAAAAGTCTCATACATTAGCTGGCTCTCAGGATGCTGTGAATTGCTTTACATTGAAAATATCTCTTAAGTGCATCATCCGTTTCATAATTGTCTGAATTTGCTGTGTTGCGGGCAACCTTTTAGAGCAAAAATGATTTCAGTATTATTTGAGTCAAGTGCTTTTCACGCACAAGAGTCTGGACTTGCGATTTGCTTTCAGGCCTCATACGGTCATCACCCCGTGCATGGGAAGCGAAAAGCTGGCTTAAGCAATTGGTTCATGTCTGTCCGTCTCTCCGTCCGTCTGTCCACAAACTTAAGATTATGATCGAGGAACAACTTGTTTAAATCGAATATTTTATTTTGAACACGAATTGGAACGTGAATCGGAGAACAAACCTGCTGTTTAACAGTTCTTTGGCTCTGAAATTCTCCCGATCGTACATGCGCACAGAGGAGTGAGATAATATGTGAACATACGTGTGAACCTTTTGTTCCTCATGGGCAGGCGGTCACACGTGTAAACTTTTTTGTTTGTTCAGCCACTTCAGAGAAGAAGATTTTTGAAGGTTTTTCTTTTTTGTATAAACAAGATGACTGCGGAATCACGTGACTGATGACATAATTCATTTATTTTTTTTTGACCATATTATCCCTAGATGACCTTCAATTTTTTCATACTGATCGGATGTGGCGTTCTACATAAGCAATTATGACGTCATAACGAGGGCACATATGATGTCATGAAAAAATCAAGCTCATTCCCCATGAGGAGTACTTGCTACGTGCCAAGTTTCAATTTTTTCCTTGGTAGGGTTTCAGAGATACAGAGGTCCAAAGTTTTTTCCGTTTTTCTAATATGGCTGCCACACCACGTGGCCCATGACGTCATAATTATCATTGAAACATTCTACATGAGTAGTTGCACCACTTGTGAAAATTTCGTCTCAATCCGACAAGAGGTTACGGAGAAAAACACGAAAGTTCTGTGCGGACAAACAGACAAACAGCCAAACAAACGAAACTAGTTCCCCCTTTTTTGGGGGGACGTCATAAAGGACACAAACAAGAGGCATGAATAACTTGCATAACATGTTAAATGAGGTGGTGTAAAAGACGCTGAATCAATGGCAGTAAACTTCCGAAAAAAAATCATTTTTGTCCACAGCCTTTAAAATCGACATTTTGTTTCAATAATTGAATTATATGTACACTGTCGAACACAAATCGTCTTGTTGGCACTTCCGAAAACCTCTACTTTAGCAGTACTTGGACAAAATATTACGTCATTTTACACCATCTCGACCAATCAAATTTTCCACTCGCTCTCTCAACATTGGCGAATATCAATATTCAGCTAAAATCTCGGCTCATTGGAAATATAAATAGTGCTCAGAAACGCAAAACAAGAGTTGAAAAGACCCTTCTCAAGTCCTTTTTTCTCATGATTGTGCAGGGTAAGATGTCCAATGAACCCCCTAGTTACCTCCGCACCTTAAGGTTACGTTCCACCATCTCAGATTGTTGCCAATCCAAAACCATGATCTTTTCTACCCTCATTAACCCACCCAATCCCTCCTCTTTCCAAATTTCCAGATTCCCTTCTTGAGAGTTTCATTCTGTATCAATCCTGTCCACCCCATGCATCTTCTTCTGCCCCCATTCCTCCCCACACCCACTCTTTGTCCTAGTCTGCCTCTGTGTCTTGGCTTTCAAATCTGTTGTTAATGTTTCTCTCCTCTCTCAGCTGTTTCTTTTGTTCCGTTGTGGTCTGATCCGTTCAGTGTATTCGTACTTGCTCTTCCCTAAGCCTCGACTATGTATACAAAAAAACTATGTATTGCTGGACAGGTTGGGTGTATCACGAGGACAAATTGATTCGATTTTGGTGAGAATCCGGATCCGTACACTGGAATTTTTCAAGTGATTCTTCACCATTGAGAGATAGGGCCAAAAATAATATTTTACATGATATCTCAAAAAGTTGAGGACAGATTCGGACGAACTTGGTGGACAAGTTGGGTGTGTGACGCCGACAAATTTATTTGATTATGTTGAATATCTGAATCCATATCCGGATCCAATTTTTTTTTCAGTGGTTCTTCACCATTAGAAGATGGAGCTAAAAACAATTTAATACCACGATATCTCAAAAGGTTGTGGATGGGTTGTTAACAAACTTGGTGGATCGGTGACAAAAACAAGCCGATTCCATTTTGATTCAGGTCTAGATTTAGATCCGGTCTATCAGTGGATACAAAACATAAATTGTTCAGCCTGCTGTGTAGGTATGCGCTCCACAGAGTGCCATTCTCATATATACATCTTGTCACGGACTCGGGGTTCAGGGACGACTGCGAGGGGAAGCACTCGGGTTCCTCCCAAATGCCTGGCCTTGCAGGTGGACATGCTGCGGATAACTCCACGGCCTGTCGAGTTGCTAAACAACCACAAATGTCAATTAACTTGCCAACTCTAACATGGTTCCACATATGACACTGTTTACCTGAGGAGCTGACTCAATTAACTGAGGTCCGTGCCCTCAGCACACACTTGGACCAGTGACGAGTAAAACAGTAAGTGCACACTGGCTAACAAGAGCACATCACCTGGGGTAAAACTTCCCGTCTAACAATAATGCGGACTGTGCTGGATCAATGGATGAAAGGACGCTATGAGCAGATTCAACTGAACAATTACATGGGTTTACTTAAAAGGAGCACGAGGAAAAGCATGAGGCACAGTGAAGATGGGGGTTTATTCACAGAGTAATTTGTGTTGTGCGGAAAAAAGACATACAGTGGTACAGAGTCATGCAATAAAGGGATAAAGACCAGAACTAACCTGACCTATTTATCTTACACAGTCTTACTTTGATTAACATGACAGGCGCAATCAGAATCACTCTGCGGAAGGGTAGAATGAGCAAGACAGATAAGAAAAGCTGAGACGTTGGCGACTTCTGGCTTACCCGGCACGTATATGTGAGCATATGCTAATCCAGAGTGTAGGGAAGGTAAGAATGGTGGAGTTGGGGTAATGAAGAGCAAAGGGGGGGGGGGGTGTCTGGGTGTCTGATAAAGAGGTGTGAGTAGAGTGCAGTGTCTGTGCTTCGAGTGAGAAAGACAGGGTGCGAGTCAGTGGTTGCTCTAAAAAGAATGGTTGTTCTGGCTTTGTCCTTGCTGAGGGTTATTGGAAAAAAAAAATCTGGAAAAGAGAGAGAAAGAACAAGTAAAGATTAGAACTGCCTATCGTGCGTGGTTGTCGATTTTGCCTCTCGCCCAATACTGCGCCCAGACTGTGTGGGGCTCGGTCTGCTCACTTCCTCAGTTTTCTGTTCTTTCCCCTTCAGCAGCAAGCACCAATGAACCTTGTAGCAACTACTCCATCCAGAAACAAACCAACAACCACTACAAGCGCTATTTTCAGTGACCAGCTCTGATATTTAAGAGCCTCTGGAGGGGTAGAGTTTGGCGGGGGTCAAGGGTGAATCCCCGCCTCTTGTAGGTGTGGTTCCCAGGAGCACGGAACACACGCCGCCCTCTTTCCTCAGAGCGCGGCGTGCCCATTGGTCTAGACATGCTCCGGTGTGACATCACCCTATCCACGAGTCCGCTGGTTTGCAATCACTTCCTCTTGTCCTCCGAACATGCCATGCACAAAAGCTCCCGACTCAACATGGCGCCGATGTCTAGTAGTCCTCATCTGTCGCTTGAGCGGCCAGATATGGCGCAGATAGCTTGCTCGATAGGAGGGCAATCCCTGCTAATAGAGGAATGTGATGGAACAATGAACGCACACTTGCGCCTTGGTGTAAAGGCTTCATTTGTGGCGGTGCCAGGCTTGGGTGCGAGCATGAATCAAAGGTTCTGTGAGCAAGGCGAGATGATGGTCCTGAGGTGTGGGAAGGCAATTTTCATTGGTGAGATGTATGAGCTTGATGTGGTTGTGGAGTTGAAGCATCGTCGTTGGGTACTAGCGATTTGGGTTATGGAAGAAGGCTGGAAAGGCGAGCTTGAATGGTGGTGTTGAATGGAAATAAAGTCCGGTGTGTGTTCGAAGCAGTCAGGGTGGTTATCGCTGACATATGGATGAATTGTGGTCGAAATCGCAGTTTGGTTATGGCATGCAGATTCAAATGGTTTTGGTACACATATGAAAATTAGGCTGCTATCAGTGAGTGCTCGGTCACGTGAGGAGAAGATCGTGCAGAGAGAAGATAATGGGGAAGAACGGGGTAAAAAAAACCAAACAAATCCCTCACAATGCATATTCTCTTTGTAACCCATCAGACACAAGTGGGAGGACTCTACATGGAACATGTAATAAAGGAATAACCGACTTGGGAACCACTGTATGTTATGTGCCATGCCTTGGGGTCTCAGTTTCCAGAACCGTCACAATATATTGGGCGGCCAAAATACAACCTGCACGTTGATCACACCAGTCTTCCATATGTGGTTTGGGGTGGTTTCAAAAGAAATGTGTCACGAAAATTGCATACGTTCCTCATTACACACATAAGGCTTTTATTTTTTTTTAAACATGGCCGTTCCCGTTCGTAGACTGATTGCCGAAATGGTTCTTCTTGGCTGCTGCTCAGCTCGAAGTAATTCGCACTTTGCGTGGAAAGATGATTGTACCAGAGCAGAAAAATCTTCGGAATAAAGCGTTATGGACAGAGAAACTCAGCTCCTTTTATACAGAGATTAATATACTCTCACCAGAGGAGGGGTATGCATTCGGGTCCATTTGTCTGTCTGTCTGTCTGTCTGTCTGTCCGCACAGAATGTATGTCTATTAATTACCTACAATTGAAATGTGAGTACATCTACTAATTATGTAATTACTTATGGGAACATATTAGTTACACATTAATAATATTGATTATTAATTACTGGCAAATGCCACCCGTTACTTCGCTGATGGGATTACTACGATTGGCCGGGGGGGTGGGGGTGACGGAGAGATAGAGAGAGGGAGAGAGGAGATGGGGTTGGGGATGTCGAAGCAATAATGGGGGGGGAGCGACGCCCCACCACACATCACTATACACTCAGGAAGGAGGGGGTGCAAGGAGAAGGGTTGGGAGTATGAGAAAGAGAGAGAGGAGAAAAGAGAGAAGTGTGAGAGGACAAATGCAGTGCCCTGTCAGTTAGAGGAGGAATTTGGAATTTGGCAAGGATGCCGAGGATAGCTGCCTTATAGACCATGTGGAGGTACTCGCTATTACCTTCCGAAAATGATTTTCGTTGTGCAGATCACCAATTGGATGAAATTTGGCATACTTAAAGAATTTTAGACGCTGAGTCCAAATCCACGTTTCCACGTCGAGGATGTGGACACAATTGGTCATTTTGGCAATTAAAGATAAACCGAATATTAAGCACGATTTTGACAACAAATGAAGAATCAAGGAGAGACTGATATGTACTCAAAGAAAACTCTTGAGGTCTTAAAAGATACAATATGTTTAACAAGCCCTATTCACTGTTATCAAAGATGTTTATAATTAAAGTCGTAAACCGAAGCAGTTACATATTTTACCGGCCGGAAAACGTCTGGACCGACCAGACAGGCCTTCGTGTTGACCAAGGCAACTTTTTGCTTAAAAGCAGCCACACTGGCTATTAAAGGTAGTTAGTACATACTTAGAGGCAGTTACAGCCCTATTAGACAGTTACATTTGCTCTTACGGATTAAATCAAAAAAAGAACTGCGTGACTCAGCCTGATGAAAGTGAACCGCCACAAGAGGATTACTGTCTTAGAACTCCAGTATTTCTTGCTCTGAAGCGGTTGCTGAACTAGGCTCTTGACTGCTGTTATTACAAAACTCAAGTCCACATTACATGCTAACCAATCTGAATACTACTGTGTAGTAGATCACCACAGCAAAAGCAGTGTGACACCCGCATTCCAGTTCGTCGTCGGAATCATCGTCAGTTCTGCTTTCATCATCCATAGTTCCATTTCTGCACGGGTCTGTTCATCGTTGGCGCATGTTTGACACCCACAGCACTCTGTGCAGGACAGTCCTTTTGACCGGCAAGAACATCGTTGGTCTCGCATTTCATCTGCTTCATATTACATTCGTCGCCCCAACAGTTCCCGGCCTGTGTTTTGCTCAGCCAGTGAACAGTCAGTGCTCCCTGCGTCCATCCATCCGTGAATGTAGGAGAAGGGCTTCTATAAACCTCTCAGTCGCGCGGGGTGGATCGCAGACTGATAGTTCACTCTTTTCAATGCAGCATCAGAGCGTCGCTTGTAGGCGGCAACTTCTGTTCTCCCACGACGGCTGCAGAAACAGCTTGTAGCGAGCCTCATCCACACTCTTCATGGTCGCTGATTGTACATGGCGCAGACGAATTGTTCCAGTCGTGAATGATATTCTGATCTAGCGTGAATTCTCACCAATGCTCCCAAACAGTTAGAGATGGGGACCCTTCATCATCAAGTCGAATGGGCTTGTTTTGCCCTTACCGGAATGCACTGGTGTATCACTTCCCGTGAAATGTGCAAACCTATCAATGCATCGCAGACAGAACTTTCCAGGGCATTACTCTGCTTCCTAATGTCAACGACGATAATGTCCTTGGACTTCCTGTGACCAGATGAAAATTCACGCCCGAATCGACTTCTAGTGAGCAATCCAACACAAACACATCGGTGTCGAAACTCTCTATGCGCACCGCCGATCTTCATCTTGTCCCGCGTGAGCAGCATTGTAGCAGGAGCTTCGTGTCAGCTTCCTCATGTAACATTCAATGTCAGTACTGACGACACATCATAACACCATCGATGCCTTGATTTTCTCACATTTGCCGGCATGACTGACGTACAACAGCATGTCGCCCAGTTTTGATGAGAGATGTCTCTCCACGATTCGACGATTAACTCTATCAACGCCTCCTTGTTGGCTCGCTCAGGAGATAATTGGCCCACTTTTGGAAGGGCTTGATCACGTCCGTAGATGGTTCGCACCTAGAAGACGCCTGCCCTGCCCGGCTCGTCTGGCGTGCTCCAGGCACTTGATGCTGATACTTGGGTAAGTATCAAACACCACGTCCAGTCTCGAGATTGGTATATGTCTGCTTTGGCCACTACGATGTTCAGCACCATCTCTTCCAGTTTGCCAAAAGTGTTAGGCAGTGAACCAACCTTTATCGCCTGAATAACGGCCATTCCATCCACAATTGTTGCACCTTGGAAGTAGCTGCGTCCACACGGCAATCGGGCCACAGTTTCAGTAATGGTTGCGGAGTTTGCTTTGTCCGTCTTAGCAATCGAACCATCACCGGTGCCACGGGAAAGATATGTTTGCCAGTGGGTACCGCAGCAGATCGTGGAGTGTTACATTGCTTTTCTCGCCAATCAACAGCAGTCGGTGTGAAAAAACGACGTTCATTCGCAATTTCAACCTTCGGCGTCTGCTGGTGGGGAGTCGCCGACTTGCCTCGCGCCTTCGAGAAAGTTGCCAATTTGCCTTCGAATGGACTGAAGAAGGGACCTCACCCGAGAGAAGCCGATCACGCAAGAATTGCACACAGCATCTCTCTCCTTGACATACGCTTCATCAAGTCCACGAATGCTGGCGTTGCGATGACACCTGAACTAATATTGACGAGTTCAAGTGGAGCACGGAGAAAGGTTAATTCATTTAAGTACTGTGTCCATCACTTGTACCACCACTGCTTCGTTCTTCTTCGACCTCGACACATCCAAATCCTTTCTCGTTTGGGGCTCGTCGTGATACCCGCCATGACTCACATTTCCTTGCGATTTCCGCACGTGCTGGTTGGACAGGATCCACTTCTTCACAGCTGTGCTTTTCTGAGTGTAACCAATGATGCCTCCACTGGTCTTGCTGTCCCTATTTAAATCTGCTCTATGATCTGATCACACGCAACACTACTAAATCCATAACGAGTACCCTTGGCAGTCCATTTGCCGTCCATGAACGCTTGATAGTGTTCTGGGTGAGTGCTCGAGCCCGGCCATTTCCAGCCAGTAAACGGGTAAACCTTGCATAGTTTAGATCTACGCAAAGTACCAGGGCATTGATGCTCTCTGACGCAAGTGCTCGCCAGGTCGAAACAGTCCCATAAAGCTTAGGCTAGCTCCACCATTTCCAAGTTGGAGCACCAGAATGTGAATGTCTTGCTCGCTGTATATTGCTGCTGTCTGAAGTCGCTGTAGCATGTGAACATTTCTGAGACCTCTTCCGAGGACTAACTGTTCGAACAACGGAGACGGAAACGTTTCCTGGAGACGCTCTATACACCTCTCGAATCGCACAGGCGTCTCCTCTGCGAGGGAGTCCATGATGGCCTGGAAGCATAGTCTTCCTAGCGCTTCGTAGACGAGCGCCAGGCTTAATGGCAGGGCTGAGCTGTTCAGGGAGTTGAGACGTAAAACTGTACGTGCACTGAGAGTAGACAAGGGCGCCTGTATGTGAGGAATATGTGAGGGAGTAGAGCATTACCTCGGTCAATTCATTCTTGTCCTACTCACAGGGGAATTCGTGCATTGCGTTCCTCCAAGCCCATCGATTGGTGGTGCTGAGTTTGAGCAGAGGGTGGTGGGCTCTTGACAGAGGAGTCCAAAGTGAAGGCCCGCTGGGCCGGTTACTTTGAGCGTTGTACCAGGCTGATCCACCAGCTGTTGAGTTGGATGTCAGGGTATTACTATCCCTATTGCTGACCCTCCAATCATCTGTAATCCACCTTGTTTTGTGAAACACAGGCGTGGTGAACGGTTTAAATGGGTAAAGCTCCAGGGATCTGTGGCATCCATGCTGTACTTCTCAAGCCTGGTGGAAATGCTGTATTCATGTCAATGCATGCAGTTCTGTGCTCTGCCTGGAACACAGGCATCATCCCAACTGACTGGAAGAGGGGCCTTGGCTGTCCCTCTCTGGAAAGGGAAGGGTGATTGCCAGAACTGCAACAACTACTGAGTGGTGATGCTGCTCTCAATGCCAGGCAAGGTCTTTACTCAGATAATTCTTCATCGGGTTCGCCACCATTTGCTTTATCACCAGCACCCAGAGAGAAGTCAGGCTTTTCACCAGAGTTCACCGATTGACCGTATCCTTGTCCTTCGGGTCCTCACTGAACGCAGACGAGAGTTTCAGCAGGGGCTGCTTGCAGCCTATGTTGATCTCTGCAAAGCATTTGATTCAGTGATTTGGGATTCCCTCTGTAGGATTCTTGGTCTTTGTGGAGTGCCACCAAAACTGATGTCTGACCTCCTACTCTGGTACTGAGAGTGCTGTGAGATGGGTGATACCATCTCTGACTTATTTCCAGTTGTTAAATGGAGTTCATCAGGGGTGTGTGTCCTGGCCCCCACACTTTTCAGCACTTGTATGGACTGGATTCTGGGGAGGATGTCAGAGAGATCAAGCTCGGGTACATTGTTTGGGAATGTCAGGATTTCTGACCTTGATTTCGCAGATGATGCAGTCATCTTTGCGGTGACACTGGATGTCTTTTTGGGGGCCCTTGCTGTGCTGAATGAGGAGTCGGAACCGCTGGGATTACGAGTTTCCTTGGTCAAAACTAAGATCCAGGCTTTCACTGACATCTTGGATGCTGCTATCTTGTCTGTACCTGTTTGTGGTGAGGATGTTGAGGTCACCGAGAGATTCACTTGTCTTGGCAGTGATATTCTTCTCTCTGCTGGCTGAGAGCCAGAGGTTAATAGACGTCTGGGTTGGACCTGGGGAGTCATGGATTCAATGGATCATGGGGTGTGGTGCTTTTGGTACCTGTCCAGGGGGACGAAAGTCCGAGTCTTCAGGTCTTTGGTGCTTCCAGTCTTGCTCTACGGATGTGAGACTTTGATTCTGACCAGGGATCTGAGACGGAGACTTAATTCCTTTGGTACCAGGTCTCTTCGGAGAATCCTTGGCTATCGCGCTGGTCGGACTTTGTGTCCAACGAGCGGTGCTGAGAGAGACTCAAATGAAGATTTATTACCTCCATAGTCCGTGACATGTTAGCTGCGGCTGTATGGACATGTGGCTCGTTTTCCTGACGCTGATCCTGCTCACCAGATTTTCTCAGCGAGGGAGCTTCATGAGTGGAGGAGGCCAATGGGCCGACCACATGACTCGTGGTTGCAGCAGATTGATCGGCATCTCAAGGAGATGGACATTGCCAGACTGAGGCCCCTGGAGTACCAGCGGAAAGTGGACACAGCGACGTGCTGCTCAGGTGCATGCTCTCATACCTGACCTACCTGAACTGACCTGTTCACAATTTACCTTTCAGGAATTTGAAAGCTTTCTGAAAGAAAGACACATTACTCACAGATAGTCAGCTGTGTAATTCCTACAAGTGAATGTATGAAATGATTGATTCAATGGAAGTTTAAAGGAAAGCTTGCTCACTGCTAACATTGAAGGGAAAGACTGAAAAACATTTACAGCAGACTTTCTTCAAACATACTGGGAAACCTGACATGCCACAACAGAGCAATCACCTGCTGAACTGCTTCATCAGAGAGAGCAAGGTGCAGTGTCTGGTTTGCAGATACCAAAGCCCAACACACAAAGACACAGCAATCACAATACAAGAGAAGTAGAACAAGCACAAGGCGTACACCGACAAACTTCGTGGAGCAAAGGATGTGAACTTTGAATGTGGTTCCTTCGTCCAAGTGAGGAGACTGTGCATCCTCTGAAAGGGACAATTCAAATTCTCAGCGCCTCTCCATGTTACGGGGAAAATAGAATCTCACACTTCCAAGCTGTCCGAAGAACGGATCTTGAATCCTTCTCATCCTGCATCTGCTTATGAAGGGAATGCAAGAAACGATGCTGAGCAACGACTCCTTCCTGACATCACCGCACCACCAGCGCAAGACACATCAGAACCTGTGCTGGTCAACCTGGAGGCCAGAATGCACAGACCCCTCCAGTCTCGACTCGAGACGATGCTATGATGTAATTTGAAGTCCTTCGAGAGTAAGAAAAGAAAGCTAAGTTTGCCAAACTGTTGCCATGTCTCTTCGTACTGAAAGTCCTACACCAGTTAACTGGTTGTGCCAGAAAATTCTTCTTGAAATATTATTCCTATGCTAACATGGGTATTCGCTTAAAGTGATGGATAATGAACCAGACGTTGTTTCATGGTTAATTCATGCCATTGCATTGTGACATTTCATCTTCGAGTTAGCTAAGCTTCATTGTTGTCCACTGAGTTACGGAATGCATTTCGCTAAGAAAGGAGGATGTGTGGTGTTGTGCATGTGTTGGAGGCTACAGGATAGAAGAGAGGTTTCTGGGAGGAGTCTGGGAAGGAAGTGGATCTGTAGGTTAGCTAGCTATCGTGTGCAGCTTGTTGCTGCGAATTGCATCATTTTCTGCTGGTGCGGCTGTGCCGCTGATGCAGTGCCCTCTATTACCAGAACACTGGGACTCATTTTGCTGACCTCAGAAGGATGATAGGGTGAGTCAACCCCACCTGCTGTTAATTCAACAGCTAACAGAGGTTCAAACTCAAGACCCTGAGATCTTCAGCCAGCCACCTTTACCGTTAAGTCAACACCAGGCTTATGGACCTCCAGAAAGGATGAAAGAAACATGCCTCGAGTTTCGTGGTTTTGGAATGAAGAAACCCATTGGACACCATTGAATCCCTCACTTTCGGAATACTTTCAACACAACACACACACACACACACACACACACACACACACACACAACAACTATACAATGATTACAGCAGTCTGAACCACAACCTTCCCTTGATCATCACATCTTAATGTTGTGCTCACTGAAGCAACATCAATCTCATGGTACGGAAACCTGGAAAGAAAGCATTTGAAAGCCACCGTTTATGGTGGAGACACACTACGTGTATAAGGGACGAGTCCTGCCATGAATGTAACCTTGAATTGAACATGCTACAATGGGGGTCACTTCCTCATAATGGCAAGGGTGCAACAACACCGCCGGTGGTGTTGATGACCGGGATCAATGCCATCAGTCTCATGGGACGACTGTTGATGCACCAAAAAGGTGTTTCAAGAACGGTGTTAATCCCATGTGTGAAGGGATGACACAGATTTCTTACTTGGAGACCCATGATCCAAAGCTGCAGTCTTGATATGGAAGAGCCTTCTTTAGGTACCCGTGCCAGGATGCTACTTGGTTACTCAACCCAGGTACTGACTGAGTTGTCCATTGTCTTTGTCTGTTACATACAGTGTACATGATTTCCCAGGACATTAATTCATGAACATCAGGGGACATGAGTGTTATGTTGAGTTAACAGCAAGTACAATGGACAAGCAAATAGAGTACCCTGTGTGACATTTGATATCAAAGCAAGTACATCATTACTGAAATGTAAACATCAAACACTTTGGCCTAATGTGCAGAACACCTGCAGCAGGACTTGTTCCAAAAGGTTTCAGGAAATGGAGATTTGGAAGATGCTTGAAAAGAAACCATAGTTTATGAACATGAATTGTTATATATTACTTTTCTGGCCCATAGTATGCAAGGGCTGATGTATAGTGTGTAATTATTTGCAGCTGAGGATGCCCTGAAGAAAGGTCAAATTTTTCTTTTGTCCCAGTAATCAGCGTCGAGGCCTACTCGATCAGGGAGCGGCTCCGTTGACTTGCCTCGTGTACATTCTGGCGCGTTTGTTTCTGTAGCTGAGTCTGTTTAAGTCTTGTGTCTTTCATGTCACGAATCGATTCAGCCGCGAAAGCACAAGCGCAATAATCTTATGCAGCCGGGTGGTTTCCAGAAAAGGTTAATCCTTCGTTCATCCCGAACCGTCCCCTTCGCACTGGCGTTTATTGGCATGGTGGCGGCCGCAGAGTCCCGTGGCTCGGAGCGTCCCATGACGTGCCTCTCCCAGGACTCGCGGTAAACCTCGCTCTGATGGACGGCGCGAGATTGATGAGACACGTGTCATGGACACGCGATGCTGGTTCTTTGTCCATTACCCATTCGCAGGCACGCGCGGTGGCCGCTGTGCTCTGCGCGTGCCGATCCTGCAGGCCGGCCGATGATGACCGCAGCTTTCTGTGGCAGCTGCCCCCCCCCCCCCGTGAGACTTGCCAAGGGCTGACCTCATGCGTTTTTGGAGCGCTGAGCCATCATGAAGCTCAACAACGATTGGCAGGGCTCCGTCACCTCTTCAAAACTCAAATGCACCTTTCCCCCTCCACCCATAGCAATGCCTCTGCTTTGGCAGATTGTATCATTTATTCTTTGCCTTGACTTTGTTTAACTTGTCACTATTCTCTGTGATGTTACTCCACGACCTACATGCAGGTCATCTTGCAGAATGGCCACCTGCAGTGGTGCCTATAGTGTGTTAAGAATGTTTTATCAACTGCCTCAGATTACCGAT
>CM068955.1:22315042-22322850 GCA_035128595.1 Eptatretus atami
GAGTGCCAGCCCATAACGGAGTAGTACTCCATTGAACTTCAGACAAAGGCCTCGTAGATTGTGTGTAGCTGACATTCCAAGAAAAAACTTGGAACAACAGATGATATGCCCAGTCTGCTGCTGACTTTGGAGGACAGCTTTGCTTCGTGGTTGGCCGAGGAGTATGCATGGTTTATGGTGAGCCTAGAAGTTTTGATGGACAAATGATGTACTCGGGGACATTGATAAACGAGCCCAGGATTGAACAAGCTGAGCCATTACATCCTATGTTCCTTGTCTGAGATCCATCTCATTGACATTGAAGTCTGACAAACTGAGGAGTTATACAGGATGCAGGGAAAGAGAAGGTGATGAGAAATATTTAATACTATCACAGTGTGTGCAAAAACTATTTGTTCAGCAGTTGTTGAATCCAAATTGACCGAAAATTGTTGCAAACATTTTTCGATGCATTTTCCTTCTGATGAAATTGTGTATTCTGAGCCTTCCTTGACTAATCTAGATCACATGAGAAGAATCTCCATTTTGTGCTGCCACATGGTCATGCCACTGGGGAGATAAGATCTGCTGATGTTGCTTTCCCAACTGCAAATCTGGAAGAGTTTGGGCTTCGGTTCAACACCTCCAACTTGCCCATCAAGTTGCTCCAAGCACAATGCCCTTACCTATAGCTTCGATCCGCAGGGACCATTTGGGCAATCTGCCTCTCACCCTCCGTGATCAATCTCTGTCCGAGGACAAATTCCTGAGGTTTCTTGGCCTCACCTGAGCTGCAACCCGCGCACGTCTTTACGCTGGCCAAATGTCGGTCGGAAATCTTTTGGCTTGCTCATGATGTACTAATTAGAAAGGTGCCCACTCGATACACGACTTTTATTCACGTTGTCGAGGCAGCTTCTGCAATCTCCATTCTTATCAGGGTCCTTCTTTCTCTCAGCAAGATCTCATTTTCCTTTCAATGAACACCCCCCTCTGCCACACTTTTCTGACAACCCCCACCCTCACACCACCCGCTGCATCACTACATCCATCTCCAGATATGTAAATTGAGACATAAGCACTGAGGCTATGCTTTTGTGCACCGTTGAATCGGAGTTTGAAGGAGCAATTGATGCTACAGAGCCCAATAACATGTGCTTGTAAATATGTAATAGGCCTCCAGCTGCCAACTACATTATGCGGTAACATGAACTGTACGTTTTCATCAGGGTTTGGACAGGCCACATGGTTTCGGATCAACTGATCACCACTCCACCACTTTCTTATTCCCGAAGGCCAGTGTGTGCCAGTGTAATGATGACCTCTCACTGTCCATTGAAAGGACATGACACCGATGTTTCTACCATCCCTTGTTTCATTGTCTGACCTCTGACCTCCATCAAAAGGAAATTCGTAATCAACGTACCTATATAATGGCTCATGCAATCCTGTAAATCCTTTCACAGATGATTCACTTTCTGCCTGCATTGCATGAGAGATAACTTAATAGCAAAGGTGTGCCAGCATCACAAAAGACCCACGTTTGAGCACAGCTTCAGAACCCGTGATAATGCTGGGCTCGTTCAATCATCTTAGAGTTTAATACAACATTTATTTTGAAAATTGGAGGAACACTCAGTCACAGGGTTATTACTTAAGGTTTGGTTTTGGTTTGAAATCTAAATGCCATTATCAGTTTAAAACGCATAATGACATAAGATTCAAACTCAAAATGCCACAATCAGTTTTAAACTCACAATGACATAATCAGTCTTAAACTCACAATGGCATAATCAGTTTTAAACTCAAAATGATGTAATCAGCTTTAAACTCACAATGACAAAATCAGTTTTAAACTCAAAATGACTCAAAACAGTTTGAACTCAAAATACCACAATAAGTTTTAAAACGCACAATGACATAATCAGTTTTTAAACTCAAAACAACAAAATCATTTTAAACTCACAATGACAAAAATAAGTTTTAAACTCACAATGACATCAGTTTTCAAACTCAAAATACCACAATAAGTTTTAAACTCATAATACCACAATAGGTTTTAAACTCTCAATGACATAATCAGTTTTTAAACTCACAATGACATAATCAGTTTTAAACTCAAAATACAAAATCAGTTTAAACTCAAATGACAAAATCAGTTTTGACTCAAAATACACAATAAGTTTTAAACGCACAATGACATAATCAGTTTTAAACTCAAAACAACAAAATCACTTTTAAACTCACAATGACAAAATAAGTTTTAAACTCACAATGACATCAGTTCAAACTCAAAATACACAATAAGTTTTAAACTCATAATACCACAATAGGTTTTAAACTCTCAATGACATAATCAGTTTTAAACTCACAATGACATAATCAGTTTTAAACTCAAAATGACAAAATCAGTTTTAAACTCAAATGACAAAATAAGTTTTAAACTCACAATGACATAATCAGTTTTAAACTTACAATGACATAATCAGTTTTAAACTCACAATGACATAATCAGCTTTAACTCAAAATGACAAAATAAGCTTTAAACTCAAATGACAATATCAGTTTTAAACTCAAAATGACAAAATAACTATAACATCAATGACATAATCAGCTTTAACTCAAAATGACAAAACCATTTTAACTCAAATATGACAAATCAGTTTTTAACTCAACAATACCACAATAAGTTTTAAACTCAATGACAAAATCAGTTTTAAACTCATAATACCACAAAATAAGTTTTAAACTCACAATGACATCAGTTCAAACTCAAATACCACAATAAGTTTTAAACTCATAATACCACAATAGGTTTTAAACTCTCAATGACATAATCAGTTTTTAAACTCACAATGACATAATCAGTTTAAACTCAAAATGACAAATCAGTTTAAACTCAAAATGACAAAATAAGTTTTAAACTCACAATGACATAATCAGTTTTAAACTTACAATGACATAATCAGTTTTAACTCACAATGACATAATCAGCTTTAACTCAAAATGACAAAATAGTTTTAAACTCAAAATGACAATATCAGTTAAACTCAAAATGACAAAATCAGTGTTTAAACTCACAATGACATAATCAGCTTTAACTCAAAATGACAAACCAGTTTTAACTCAAAATGACAAATCAGTTTTTAACTCAAAATACCACAATAAGTTTTAAACTCACAATGACAATCAGTTTTAAACTCATAATACCACAATAATTTTAAACTCACAATGACAAAATAAGTTTTAAACTCACAATGACATCAGTTTTCAACTCAAATACCACAATAGTATTTAAACTCATAATACACAATAGGTTTTAAACTCTCAATGACATAATCAGTTTTAAACTCACAATGACATAATCAGTTTAACTCAAAATGACAAAATCAGTTAAACTAAAATGACAAAATAGTTTTAAACTCACAATGACATAATCAGTTTTAAACTCACAATGACATAATCAGTTTTAACTCACAATGACATAATCAGCTTAACTCAAAATGACAAACAGTTTTAAAACTCAAAATAGACAAATAAGTTTTAAACTCAAAATGACAATATCATGTTTAAACTCACAATGCAATACAGTTTCAAACTCAAAATACCACAATAAGTTTTTAAAACTTCAATATATACCAAATAATATCAATCAATAATACCAAAATTTTTTTAACTTATAATACCACAATAAGGTTTTAAACTCTCAATGACATAATCAGTTTTAAACTCACAATGACATAAATCAGTTTTAACTCAAAATGACAAAATCAGTTTTAAACTCAAAATGACAAAATAAGTTTTAAACTCACAATGACATAATCAGTTTTAAACTCACAATGACATAATCAGTTTTAAACTCACAAATACATAATCAGCTTTAACTCAAAATGACAAAATCAGTTTTAAACTCAAAAAATGCACAAAATAAGTTTTAAACTCAAAATGACAATATCAGTTTTAAACTCAAAATGACAAATCAGTTTTAAACTCACAATACATAATCAGCTTTTAACTCAAATGACAAAACCAGTTTTTAACTCAAAATGACAAATCAGTTTTTAACTCAAAATACCACAATAAGTTTTTAAACTCACAATGACATAACCAGTTTATACAAACAATGACATAACCTGTTTTATACTTACACATGACATAACCTGTTTTATACTCACAATGACAACACAGTTTTTATACTCGCAATGACGAAATCAGTTTTAAACTCACAATGACATAATACAGTTTTATACTCACATATGACAACCAGTTTTTAAACTCACAATGACATAATCAGTTTTATATTCAAAATGACATAATCAGTTTCAAACTCAAAATGACAAAATCATTTTTAAACTCACAATGACATAATCAGTTTCATACTCACAATTGCATAATCAGTTTTATACACACAATGATATAATCAGTTTTATACTCACAATGACATAATCAGTTATATGCTAACAATAACATAATCAGTTTTATCCTCACAATGGCATAATCAGTTTAAAAGTGCAACAAATTAAAAATGCAAAATTTAAAATGCCCTGCAATAGGTTTACCAACCCACTCGAAGGACATCTCCAGGGCTTTCCCTGGACAAGAAGGAATCTTTGCTGAGCAAATATTTGTCAAACATCATCGACATCAATCACCGAGGTGGACAGGAATGTGCCAAATTCTCGCCCCTCCCCCTTCCCTGAAATTCCACAGTGGAAGCCCCATCCCACCAATCAGGCTCTGTTGCTGGGCACAGGTATGGGAACTGGCCAATCACCAGTAGTGAGCGTCAGTCCGCTCTCGTGGGCTCTGCACCAATCAGGATCCCACAGTCACGAGGAAAGGATGGGGGGTGAGTGGTGAGCAGAATATAGGAAGAAGCGCAGAGAAGGAATTGTTTTTCTGTGGGGAGTCTGCATCATTTTGGAGCTGTTATTGAACTGGAGACTTGCAGTCCTTTTGGGGCTTTTATTCCTTTTTTTTTGGCACTTGAACTTGGAACTGAAGCTGTTGCCCATTACCGCTAGCCTTGACTCTGCCCTTAGCGTAATTTTTTTAAAATCTTTGCACAACCTGAACAATCACACTCATCTTTCCTTTTCTTTCTCTTTCTTTTCTTTCTCCAGCTTGCTCACTTTACCTAAAAATCATCACTTTCTCATCACTCTTTGTTTCTTCTCATACTTTTCTTTCTCTTCACCGCATGATACACATCCCCCACACCAAGCCTTGCACACCTTTGCCTCAGCCCCATTCCTCACCTCGCCTCCTGCTCATGTTGGAGCTGTCCACCTCCCCTCATCTCACCAGCAGCGTTCCCGCCAAGGCTGCAAAATCCATCGTGCCAGCCAGTTACCATCAGGCGCCCAAGGAGATCAAGAGCATGGATGGAGCAGAGAGAGCAATCCAGGAGGGAATGACAAATTATCCATCACGCCAGATCATTGCATGGCAGCAATCTAGCTGGGTTGTTGCAAGGTGTGTTGGGGGCACACAAACGACCCCTACTATTTCTTTATTATCACTTCTTCTTCACCCCACCCCATCCATCACTTCTTCAGTTGTATTTCTTGGTGCCAAATAAGTTACGGTGCTAAGTAATTAAGGTTCCAAGGGCGGATCTGTCATGTAGGGGATGATTTGGGAAATGTATACATCCCTGTAATATTTGTATATAATTGCTTGTTTTGCCTTTGCTCGCTTTCCCGCTATTTCTTTTATGATCGCCATTGCTAGTATCTCCCTCCATTTTCTACCTTGCTTGCTTGATTAAACCCATCTGGAATGAAAAACTGTGTATTGACTTATCCTATTCTGGTTTGGTCAGAGATAGCGCTCCTGGGGTAATTAGCCCAGGTGGTTGATTGGTCTCTGATAGACGAGAGGATGTGGTGCTTCATGTTGCTTCCTCGGCCAATTGTCATCCGTTGCGCAGCTGCCAGTATGATTCCCAATCTGCTTCAGTAATCTCACAGGTATGGTAAACCGACAACGTGTGTGAGGATCTGACCAGAGGTGTCTTATCGATGGAGTCCGTGGTCTTTCTATAAATGCATCGGCCTGAGTTATCCGAGGTGACATCTGTCACACCAGCGTCAGTAGTCGGGACCCAGTGTCCTTCAACATACGTGTAATACTTCCCCTCTTTAAAATAAATATCGGGGGGGTGGTTAAGAAAAATAAAAAAAAAAATTATTTTTTTATATATATATACATAATAATATATATCTATATGTATATTTATATTGTTGCGAACCGGGCGTAGTGCCGTGCGCCTGTAATCCGGCTACTCGGAGGCTTGGGTTGGAGGATCGCTTGAGGACGGACTCTGCGCTGGCGTGCTATGAGAGGGTGTAGGGCAGCCCGAATCATGCGAAACCCAATCCTTATCCTGTGTCTAGAGGCGACAGAGGTTGCGTCAGGAAGGGCATCCAGCGTTAAACCTATGCCAATCAGTATGCGGATCATAACGGATGATCCGCTGTGGGACCTCCTAACGGGAGCAGCCGAAAGACGAACAACAACATATTTATATTGTTGCGAATCTGGAAGCCGTGAGCACTCAACATAACAGGTCCTATAGAACAGTTATATCGGTAAGTATGTGTTTTTAGTTAGGGCCCCATCCTCGTTTAATGGGTGAATAAATGTACATGCGCTGTGGGTTATTTTAATAGTTAGGATTTTAACATCACTCACAACAACAACTATGGCTCCTACATCTCCAACTAACAACAACGATAACCCTTCTGCTCCCGGCATGCCTCGGGCACTCGCTGGAATGTGGGCGTGTTCGGAATTTGTTTTGGGGATGGAATTCCATTCCCAAATATGGTCATGAACCGATTCGCTTGGCTGCGCGCCAAGGAAGGGAATGCATCGTGTCCACGTGTCCCACCCAATGATGAGCGGACTGAATTCCATTCCCAAATATGGTCATGAATCGGTTCGCTTGGACCGTGCCCGAGAGTGAGCCACGCCTGAGTGAACCGCGCCTGAGAGCGGGTCACGAGGAGCGAACCGCACCCGAGAGCGATAAAAGGGGCATCGAGCGAGAGAATCGGGAGAGCGAAAGAGCGAGGGAATCTGCCAGAGCGTCAGAATCTGGTCGAGCGTGGGGATCTGCTGGAGCTCGGAGGGGAAGACGCATCTCTCGAGGCCTAGCGAAAGGCATCTCGTCGCTGGCGTGCTCTGGTTCTCGGCTCGTCTTGTGGCTGGCGTGGTCTGCGTCTGACGCACTATGAGGAAGAGAGAGAGAGAGGAGATGTTGATGGAGCATTATGTTTGGGGACGGTAAACAACCTAAGGAAAGACAGGCACTAAGGGTCCAGATGCGACGGGGACTTGACCGCGTCGTGATTGGCAGTGAACAGGGTGATAGCGATTCTGACGTGCCAAAACAAGTCAGATGAGGGATGGGCGGAGGCATACCCCCCCCTCGAAGACAGAGGTGAATAGGGTGGGAGTGGCGATCGGAAACGCAAGGAGAGCTTTTGAAGAGAGCTTGAGAGAATCCTGCTCCGACAAGAAGGACGCAAGGGATTGTGGACGCCGATGTTCTGTCGGTGACAAGATGAGAAGGAAACGGGTAGAGCACGAGATGGAGAATCGCGTTGGCCTGACAAGAGGGTTGAGTGACAGGTTCAGCCATGGCTCACACACATAAAAAAAAGGGTAAATATGTGTAAGAGTGCGAAAGGTCGTGAGTTCCCGCAGCATGAAGACGCACAACAACATGGTGGAGCAGTCCGGGGCAGAAGCTCAGTGTGTCTTAGCTCGCTTTCGGTAGGCAACGAGGAATTTCGCAGCACCGTAACCGGCAGGCGCATCGT
>CM068955.1:22360947-22408693 GCA_035128595.1 Eptatretus atami
GGGGAGGTTGGGTTAACGAGAGTAGGAAAGATGATAGTTTTGGATTGAGGATGATCCGAGATGGTGGTGAACATCTGTCTTGAAGACCTAGAGGGAAGAATGAGATTGAAGAGCAGATTGTGCAAGTTGATTCCACAGGTAGGATAAAAGCGATGTATATGAGTGTAGGTGTTTCTTCTCTCCATTCTCTTAATTTGCCTTCATTGCATCCATAAGAAATGTCTTTAATCACATTTCCGAACTAAAAAAATTTAAACCCCAGTTTGCTATGGTTGTTCGCTTTCCATCACCCATTCCTTTTTAACAACTTCAGTGCCAATTGTTATTAGAGAACCATCTCTCTGGCTGTTGTTAGAGAACCATCTCAGCGCCGTCGAGTCTGGCATTTCACTCAAGCTGACTGGCAGGGTCTCCAAGCAGCCATCAAACATCAAGACTGGTCTCCCATCGCTTCTTTCTCCAACATCAACTCGTCCTGGGAATTCTTTCAAAGAAACTTGCTCTCCCTCATGCACAGATTTATCTCCTCTCGTCTTCAGGTGTCCTCCCTTTCCTCCTGCCCATGGTTCACTGAAGCTTGTGGCAAGACAGTTGTCCTGAAACAACTTGCCTTTGCCTCATGGAAAGCAAACCCAACTGAGGGTAATTTCAGTTCCTTCCATAAAGCTCGGAACAAGTGTGTGTCTACCCTCAGGAGAGCCAGAAAACAACATCTTTCTCATCTCAAGTCTGAACTCTCAAAACTCTCTCCCTCCTCCAAATCTTGGTGGCATCTAATCAAATCTGTTTCTGGTGTATGTCCCCCCTCCATTCCCTCCCTTACCTCAAATGGCCGCACTGCTGATACCGAACATGAAAAGGCTGAATGCCTAAACTCGGTGTTTGCATCGAAATCTTGCGTCCAAAACACATTGCTTTCTCTACCCACCTTACCCAGTCGCACCCGACTGTCCCTGGATTCTGTGTCCTTTTCTCCTGACAAGGTGGAGAGCTTGCTGTCAAACCTCGACTCAGATTCTGCAACCGTTCCAGATGGCATCAGCCCACGTGTCCTAAAAACCTGCTCCTCTGCTCTTGCTCACCCTCTCTCTGTTCGACTCACCCTCTCATTTGCTCAAGGACATCTGCCATCTGCTTGGAAATCAGCAAATATTACTGCCCTGCACAAAAAAGGTGCAAAAACAGATCCCTGCAACTACAGACCAATCAGCCTTCTCCGAATCATCAGCAAGGTTATGGAATACATCATGGCTTCAGATATTAAATCCTTCCTCTTCTCCAAATGGCTTGATTTCCGATCATCAATTTGGTTTCAGACCAGGTCACTCTACACTGGAAATGCTGCTTCTGCTCTCCCAACAATGGATGGAGGTCCTCAATGCCGGACATGAAATCAGAGCCATATCCCTAGACATATCGTTTGCTTTTGACACGGTCTGGCATCCTGCCCTGCTCACCAAACTCTCTTCCCATGGTATCCAAGGCCATCTCCACTCATGGCTCGCAGACTTCCTCTCCTGTCGCAGTCACCGTGTGGCCCTAAATGGAGTTCTCTCATCCCCTCTTCCTGTCCAGGCTGGAGTTCCTCAAGGAAGCGTTCTGGGCCCTGTTCTTTTTCTGGTTTTCATCAATGATCTCTCCGACTCTCTTGAAAATCCTCTTTATCTCTTTGCTGATAACTCCACCCTCTGCCGTACCATCTGTCAACCCTCAGCCCAGCAAGCAGCAGCTTCTTCGCTCTGCAGATCTGGATAAAATCACAAACTGGTCCAACACGTGGAAGCTGTTTTCAATCCTGACAAATCTCACACTCTCACTATGTCTCTCTGAGAGGACCGTTTGAACTCCCCCCCCCCCCCCCCATCTACTTTCTCAACAATCCCTGGAGGAAGTCCTTTCATTCAAGCTTCTGGTCTCACTATCTTCCATGATCTTTCCTGGGAAAGCCACATTTCCAACCTGGCCTCCAAAGCCAGTCGCTGACTGGGAATCCTCCATCGTGCAAAATCCTTCCTCAGCCCACTGAGCTCCTGACCACATACAAACCTTTCGTCCGCCGCTGATGGGTACTGCTCTACCTCTGGGCTGGTGCTCCTGCCTCCCACCTTTCTCGGCTTCACGCTGTGGAAACCAAGGCATTTCGGATCATTGGCATCTCCCGCAATGAGGATGAGTCTTTGGGCCTCTCACTCTCTCACCGCAGGCGGTCGGTGGTCTTTCTGTCTTCCCGTCTCTCTCCAGCCTCGCCCCCCCCCCCTGCTGTGTCTGCAATTTGTCCCACCATATTTCCGCAGGGCGCTCAAGGTCAGCCAACAACCCCTTCTGGTAAAACGACCAAAATCACGAATCACTGCTCACCTTCACTCTTTCATTCCTCTTTTTCCCGCCTTTGGAATAAACTCCCTCACTCTGTTCAATCCCATTCTCCCTCCAGGTCTTCAAAAGCTGTTCACCACCACCTCTTTCATCCCCATCAAATCCTCGATCTTTTCTACCCCGATAATCCACCCAAGCCCACTCCTTCAAATTCTGCTTTCCTTCCTGAAAGTCCCTGTAATGTCCATCTTGTATTCCCATGTTCCCCGCCCCATCCCTCTCCCTTCCACAGATCTCCAAATGTGTCTGTTCCCCACTGTTTTGTCCTTCCCTCTCCCACCCCTCTTGTCTCATGCCCCCCTTCCTGTGCGTTGTGTGTTAGCTCTCACACGAGCCTCGACAAGGTATACAAAAATAAAGAAGAGGTGAGCAGTGATCCTGGATTGAGGTCGTTTCACCAGAAGGGAGATTATCGGTTCCTGATGGACGTGGACCACATGCGCCCTGCAGATACCTGGGGTGTGGGGGGGAGGGTGGAGGGGGGCATGGATGGGGTAGAGGGTGAAAGACCGGAAAGGAGGCGGGAGGGAAACCTTGTTTTTCATGACCTTGAGGTGTGAGGGTGTGACCACCACAGTGTGGTGTTCGGGGCTGCTCGATCCCTCCTCATCCATGGTATCATTGCTGTGACGTGTGACGTCATTACGAGCCAACCGAAGTCTCCAGACATCACGGCTCGCCAAGGTACGAGCTCTCTGAAACAGGTAAAGCGGTGCAACCAAGCCAGGTGCTCGGCCCGAGCGCACCGCACACCTCCAAGGTGGTCGCGTAAACCCATGTGTCCCCCCCACCCCACGTGACGCTGCGGAATGCTCCGCCCACGGCGGCAGCGACGCTCTGACGTCACTCCCTCTTGAGCTCTGATTGGTGGGATCCGTCGTTTTGGTAACGCCCCCCCCCCGCCGCGGGTCCACCGCACGTCTTTATAGGCAGGTGTAATCACGACGGGGTCTTGGCGCTCAACTCGAGAGCGGAGAGAGAGTTGTTCCGTGAGTGACCGGGCGAGCATTGCGGTTACAACCAATCAGCGCTAACTCGAGCGGGTAACTTCGTGTAACTAACTACACGTGGGAGTTTCACGCACACAGTTTCGAGTGAGCTCGCGGTCTTCTTAACCGGTGTGTGTTGTCCGAGTGTTTGCACGTGGCACGGTTCGACAGCAGCACGCGAGCCGTGCGAATCGGAACCACGTGTTGCGGGTATAACAGGTAGGTACCCCGAGGCCCGTACGTGTACTCGAACCCCGCAGCTCCCCCAAGACCGGCGCGTTCACCGAGCTCTGTGGTCCCAGTTTGGGCGGGAATCGCTGGATCGCAGCTCATGGCGCTTCACGAACCCGCGCACCAGGGGAGCAGCTCGGCTGTGGAACCTTCCCGGCAACGGTTCAAACGGCGTCGTCTCCGCCGCTCCCGACAGAAAGGTTCGCCCGACGTCGTGGGTAGTGTGTGTGTCCGACTAGTGTCGTAGTGTGACTATGTCGTCTTGCACAGGCACACACACACACACACAGGCACAGACACGACACACAGACACACACACGCACACGCACACACACCACACACGCACACGCGCAACACACACCCACACACACACACACAGGACCACACACACACACACACACACACACACACACACACACACACACACACACACAACACACACACGTCGGGCGACCTTTCTTGTCTGGTGCCGTGTGTCTCGTGGCTGTGTGGTGATCGTGCGTGCGCGCCGGTGAAACCCAAAAATTCCCCGGTGACCTGTGTGTGTGTGCGCGTGGCGTGTGTGTATGTCTGTGTGTCTGTGATCTGATGCCTGTGGGTGTGTTTGTGTCCTGTGGTGTGTGATGTGTTGTGTGTGTCACCAGAGAAGATTGATCAGTAAAGTTCTTGGACATAATCTGATGACCAACGATCTTGTGTTTGGTCACTGACTTGTAGATCAACCAATCACATTGCACTTTGTGTATGGACTTTGTTCCACATCCAGTATTAATAATATTGTCATAATATTGTAATAATATTATAATATATATATATATTTGTGCTCGGTGCAGTGTACATCATTGGTATCGTTGAAACTTAACGATGTTACTTTATATAGTCGGTTGTTTTGTCATCATATTGTGTGAGGTCATTTCTGGGGTACACACCACCCCTGTTTCCTTCCATGGGGTGTTTGGCCATGTTTGTTTGTTTAACTTTGCCATTATTTGCCTGAAAACTCTTCCCTGCGTTGGAGCCGCCAGCCTGGCGTTGGCTTAGCAGTTAGGGTGATGGTTTGGGATCCGAAGTTCCTGAGTTCGAGCTCCGCTGGCCGCTGAATTAACACCAGGGGGTTGACTCGGCCTGCCATCCTTCCGAGGTCTGCGAAATGAGCACCGTACTGGTAATAGGGGCACTGCATCAGTGGCATAGCCGTGCCCCTAACCAATGATGCAACCAGCAGCCAAAATGGCAGCACACGAACGGAAGTGGAGCCACCGAGCCAGTCGGTTCCACGAGCCTTTGGATGTTGAAGATGTCACGATGTTTGAAAGCATGATGGACCTTTTGACCATTTCCACCCAAATTTACATCCCATTGTTGGTGATTTTTGGCCACCATGAGACGTGCATGAATGAATGAGCTAGTTGTGCCAGCCAGGGGGCATCGCAGCAAGTTGAGGTGTATGTATCAAGTGCTCTGTGATCACGTACTCGGCCCCAACAAAGCACTCTTGGGGGTCCCCGCATCTTCTGAAGACGCCTGTGTTTACCCTTTGATATTGTTTCAGATAGACCTCTCCTGGGGTGTGTGAGCAAGCTGGGGACACCAACAAACATGCCGGTTCTCCACGTCCACTTCATTCGAGTATCGCATCGTGTTTCACATCACAATTTATCTTCGTGTTTGCAAATCGCTCCGTGATGGATTCTTTTTCTGAAAGACGCCGCCGACTCTCTCCATTATGATTATCATGTGCCAATGATTTCTGCGCATAATTATTATTTTGTTTTTAATTCCACCAAGGTTCGTACGACGGCCCAGCGAATCGTCCATTACGTTTAGGCAATCCATCGCTCGAGGAATGGTGAAATGAGAGATGCAGGTGCTGAACCGTCAGTTCTTTCTTCGAAGGAGGAGCGAGAGTCGCTTTCCTTTCATCTCGACGACTCAAGTTCGTGAATTTTTATTTTTATTTTATTTTAATTTTATTATTATTGTCCCACTCTGACCCCATTTGAGTGAAGAGTATCTAGAGTGCCGTTTGGACCTCCTTATCCAGAGTCCAGGTGATCTTGTGAAGCCTGATGTGTTCTTCGAAGTGAATTTAACTCCAAATTGTGATGTACTTTCAATTTGATGCTACCAAGCAGGCTTGTTGATTGGTCGAAAGCTTTGACATTGCTGGACTCATCGGTTGAGGGTCACGAGCTACCCAAAGCTGACGCAGTCCATCATTTGGTCATATCGAGATGAATTCTCTACTTTTGTGAATCTGTAGGAACTTCACCGATCAACACTTCATTCCTCAATACCTCCTCGATTCATGTGCTTCTGAGTAGACCTTTTGGTCGATGGAGGTGTCATCGCAGCAATGTCGAGGAGTACTGTTGAAGCAACATGGGAGCAGGTGATGCGTCGGATACCTGTCCAAACACGTGTACCGGCTGTGTGCAAGGATCTTTCATATCTCGTGCAATCTAAGATGTCACCTTTTCCTCCTGCGAACGACACCGTGACGATGGTCCGGGGTACTAAACATGCAAATTAATTTATTTTGAATGTAGCGTCAGCGGTATTCGCCACGGCATCAAATTCCACTCTGTCCCTCAAAGAGAGACTTTGAAGACCTTTTCCAGGAATTCCCATTATTTATACTTGCCATACTGTGTCACTCTGTCCAACCTTTTAAATATTGTCCATCAGGTGCTTTTTCAGGGATGGTGCGTTTTGTTCATTTTCTTTAGGCTCCCAAGGTAAATCGCCTACATCCACCCATGGGTGACTTGATGCCTTGGGACTATTACACGGGTCTGTGACCGGAGGCTTATGGGTCGTGCTTGAAGTCACCGAAGAGAGGGTGGAGGAAAAGAAAAAAAAAAACAATATTTTTTTTGGTGTTTCCGTAACTCACGCTGGGATTTACAATTCCTGCCACAGCTCATAATAATACTTCAAAAGCCGTAGTTATCGTGTTCGGCAGGAGTGTTGCTTGCTCGTAATTTGATTTGTTTTACACTGAGACACCTTGACAAGGACATTCGTTAAGTCGCTTCAGGACGATCGTCGTCCTCCTCGTCCTGTCCGTGCGGCCTCCGGATTGTTGAACCGACACCTTGGATTTCCGTGCAGTTTCGATGTTTGAGATTGTTTTTGATGCATATTTTGTCCAAGTCTCGCTGTTTGGCCTGTGGCCTGCAGTTCTGGCGAGCAGTCATTGGTGGAAGTCTGTCACTGTTTGTGAGGTGTTCCTCCACACCAGCGTGTGTGTGTGTACCTGTAGATGCCCTGAGGGACTTGGACTTGTTTCGATGCACACAATCTCCCCAAATGATGGCATTCCCTTTCCTTCCTTTCTTTTTTTTTTTGAATTCTTTTTTTATCTATGGAACAATGTAAGTTCCATTTGCCTGTTTTCCATTTCCAAGGTTTCTGCTGCTCTCGTGATTTACTTTTGTGAGACCCTCGGAGGGTTGGGTGAAATTTTTTTTTTTCCAAATTGTTTGAGGATTCTCAGTGTTTTGTACATTTATCCTGACTTGTGGTCTCCATTGAGTTCCATGGCAAGAGACTGATTGTCAGGAGCCGAGTGTGAGGGTGGACGAGCGCTTCACGTAGAGCATGGCCGGCATTTTCCCCTAAAAGGGAGAATAGGATTATAAATTGGTTGAATACTTTATTTGAGCTGTTCACACTCGTATATTGATCAGGATAAAGAGCGAGGTAAAACAAGATATCGCTCATCAATAGGAGGACAGCTTGTGTCTGACCATGCACACATCTAAAACAGGTACCTCTTCGTGATTACCTACCTGCTGCTAAGCATAACGTTAGGTCTTTGGATGAAGATGCTTCTCAAAAGCACGACTGCATTCGACACGCAATATAATAGGCAACTTAAGCCAAGTCTTAGATGTCCACAGAAGTCTTGTTACCCGGCGCGTTCATTTTGACGTGCTTCTGTGACGGTCACCCAGCTTTGGATACCTCAGATGGGGGATTGGAGTGAAAAATCCAAAGTACCGTGGAATATGCTCCTCGTTCCTGGTATATTAAACTCTGTTGCTGAAATCTCTTGCTCTTTTCCATCTCTACCTTTTGAACTTTTATACACCCTCGGAGGTCTGACAAGATGATTTAGAGGTAGCACACTTACCTTTGATCTGTCTGGTGTGAGTGCAATACCTGACACTCAACTGTGTCATCGGTGCTTCGTGGGTGGAGCGTCGTGTCGAAGAATGCAGAGCGCCGCTGTTTGTCAGATATTCATTAAGCCTGGTGTCCTGTCTGCTAGCATTAGTTGGTAGATGTTGAAGTTCCGAATTCTCGTCCTGATTACTGCTGAGAAGGCAAAGGCAAACCACCCAGTGTATTCCTTTCCATGGCACTGCTTTTGGGCAGAGCACCAGAAAACAGAGAGGTACTCTCAGACGCTGTCCCCGTTTCATTCTACAACTCCTCAATCGGTCTTACCCCTGTGAGGTCAGCTGTGGAACGTTTTTGGCCAAAGTCTTTCACGAACTGGCTGTTCAGGACTGACTTTTGGCCGGATCTGATTTGGGTATGACTTTGTGAGCTACTCTTCACAAGCGACACTTTGTGATCTTGAACTTCCAACAAATGAGGTGAGCAGACAGGACACTAAGCTTGAACGTCCATTCAAGAGACAGCGCGCACACATTGATGAATCGCCCTGCCCGCGAAGCATTGATCAGACAGTTTATATAGTCGGCTCAGGAATTGAACCCAGATATGAGAACTATACGGTAAATGTGTGACCGCGGCACCCTCCCGTCACACCACGACCCGTTTCCTCACGATGTGGTGCATCCATGCATTGCTATCGGGCCGTTTGCCCATTTCTGTTGAACCATTTACTCCATTCCATTTCTCCATGAGCCTCAGCAACCGAATATTAAAAATGCCGTCACTCAATCTTTTAATCAAGATTTGTTTCCTAAATATTCATGTAAATCTCCACCATATTGTATGATACAAATGTCTTATTGTGATGGCACAGAACAATGTTAAACAAACCACCTTTATCTCCGTGTCATCGTCATCCTGAGCCTTAAGGAAGACCAAATGACATGGTTCATAAACGTTCACCATGGCAAAGCAGCTAATGATTGGTGTTGCGGCAAACCGGTGGTAACAGCTGTCCTTTACCCTGTGGTCATGCATACCCAGTGAGGGACGCGGCAGGGGAACGGTACATCGTCCTGTGTGTGGCACACTGACTAACCTTGAAATGCCAATCAAAGTGAGAAAATAGAAAATGCTTCACCCCATTTCCCTCCACTTTATTTTCAATTTATCGTTGATCATTTCGTTCCAACTGTACCTTCCACACACTTGCATGGAGGTCCCACAAGGTTTTGCTCGTCCCTTATCGTTAGGGCATGTTTTGCATTCCCAGACTCTGAGGTCTCGATGGTGCAGGTTTTGGTGTACGACCGGCGTTTGCTCATTTATTTATTTATTTTTTTTGCTCTGATTTCTGCCGTGGAGGGTCCACGGAGGACCGCTGATGTGATGTCGCGCTTGAATGCTGCTGGCGCTTCATAACAGAATAATATTAACGTCGGCTTGTCGAAGAGCACATTCATTAGACGTAACTGTTTCTTGGCTGCTGATTTGAAGGCGGGAACATTTTGAAGAACTTTAAAAAGAAAATCAAATCGAAAGCAATTCCGAATGATTTTCACATTTCCCGCCCGCTCCAAGCATCCCTCGTTCTCCTGAAATCTGCACTTGGAGCATGGCACGCGGCGTCTGCGGTAGGCAATTTGAGCAACATACGCGTGTGTTCAATCACGAGCCGATAACGCAATTGAACGTACTCCTTATCGTGTCTCGGGAGTCATTGGGCAAAAGCAAGCACGAGATGGACTTGGTGAAGCTTTTGTGCACAACCTGGATATATGAGGATGGTTCTTCCACCTGAGTGATTCATTGTCGGTCTTCCACGTCACGCATGTCAGATTTTACTTCGATAGCCTTGTTTCTGCATTAGGTGGGGGTGCAGTACTTTCTGGCAGAACCAAATGTAATGTTACAGGAAATGTCCTGCAAGTAACTGTGACATTGTTGGTCTGAAGTCTGTTTGTTCTTTTTGTCATTTTTATTTATTTATTTTTATTTTCCATAAATAATATCAAAGTACACTGATGTATGTTATCTATCTCTCTCTATCTATACAGTATATATATCCACGGCGTGAATCACACACTTTCAGGTGTCTGTTCAATTAATATTTTTATTTCAGAAATAGAGGATCCGACGTGGGAATAGCTCCTCGCGTTAAAAGTTATCCTGTAAAGATTCCCCCCCCCCCATCCCCTTCCTTTTATTGTCCACTAGATGACCTGTGAACCCATTGCGTTCCAGTTGTGACAGCGGTTGTTGAAAAAAAAATCGTTTCAAGAGAAAATAAAGATTGCTCCAGCGAACTATACTGCTGAGGTTGTTTGCATTGATCAAATTCTCCCGAAGAGTACTTTACTGAATCGGGAATTTATTTTTTTAGTAATTTTTCGTTGCCCGATTTGAACGAAATTGATACTGCACACCGCAGGAGATTGCTGAGTGAGGTGGCCCTTCACAAGCGACACTTTGGGATCTTGAACTTCCAACAAATGAGGCGAGCAGACAGGACACTAAGCTTTAACGTCCATTCAAGAGACGGCACGCACACATTGATGAATCACCCTGCCCGCGAAGCATTGATCAGACAGTTGATATAGTCTGCTCGGGAATTGAACCCAGATACGAGAACTATACGGTAAATGTGTGACCGCGGCACCCTCCCGTCACACTCCGCGGCACCCAAAAATTTTTGTGCTATCGTGTAACGTTTTGGCTGTATTTCGGGAACATACATACATACATATGTATGTACAAGATGAGAGTTTTAGTAATATATATTAGATGCATGTGGCCTTTTAAGCAAGATGTCATCCTTTGACAGAGGTTTCACTTTTTCATAAAAGCATACTGTTGCGGGGTCGGGTGAGAAGACCACGAGGTGGGGAAAAGCTATGTCGATTCCCACCAGACCGATTCCCACTCCCCGGAATTGTAGGCCGTCGCTCACGGATAATTACGTGACGCAGCGGGTCGCTTAACCGACCGTGGACGCCAATAACTCAACCGCATGGCCTAGGGTCCTCCCGCCTATGGGTGAATCGGGTTACCTAATTAACCACCGGGGAACCACGTCCTCGGTACGCCTTGTCCGAACCGGATCACTCCACAGGATCGGATCTCCTTTCCGGATCGGATGCGGAGTCCAAAGGGGGGAGCAAGAGATGAGCAGCAGGCAGGATCAGGCAAGAGGCCGTTCGTCGAGAAGCAAGGGGCGGTTCAACGTCGTGTCGGCAGAGACAAGTGGCAGGAACACTCACTCTCAATGACTCCTTCTCTCCTTCAATTCTCCTTACTCCTTCTTCAATACTCAAAAACCACTCAATTCACCTTCCAACCAACTTGCAATTCTCTTCCCAACCCACCAACTACACAGAGGTCCGCACTTATTAGAACCCGGAGGTCGGGGAGGAGCCTTGCCGAAACCTGACGTCATTGTCCAAGCCGAGCATGCCGACTGGACCGGCCCTTCACGTGGTCTGCCTTTCTCGGCTGGGTTTCAGCCAGACTCCGGTATGGTTCGCCCACGCCGTGCATGCCTGGCCTTTGGCAGGTGGATGGTGGTGCGGCTACAGCGTTTGTCCAGCCGAACGTCGGGATTTTTCCTCTGAAACGAGTCGCTGGGTAGACGGTGGTACGCTGTGGCCAGCGAAACGAGGGTAGCAAGCGAGATGATGGCACCGTGGATCGTCACGCTGTGGCAGGCGAGACGAGGGGAGCAAGCGAGGCAAATTTACCTCAGAAAATAAAAGGAGGGAATAAAATAAAAGGGGAAAAATGATTTATTAATCCTAACTAATATCCCATCGCAACGCACTCCCTTGTCTTCCCACTAGACAAAAGGTAGGGACCTAACTACACATATTTAATGGAATAACTGACTCAGGACAACTATCTGTTGTATGCATGCGGTTCCAAGAACCGCAACAATACAATGGTGCCAATGTGAAATCGAATAATTTATTGTCCCCCACCCCCTCATACAAGGTTAGAGACGGAGGACATTGAAATGGGCTCCGTCCAACAGACCGACCGATCATTCCTCCATGTACTTTTGTGTACATGATATTTAATTTTAAAAAAAAAAACCATCGAACATTTCGCTTTCATATTGTGGATATTTATTCGTCATGACATTATCTCAACCTGATTAGATCACAGCGGAGATTGGCTGAATTGTGTTGCCATGGCAACTGTCTCAGTAACGCGACTTGTGTATGCGATATTTCGAAAACTTGCCTTGTGTATTTCAAGATTTAGCTTTCATATTACACAGATCTATTCCTCATACCACCCTAAAGTCGGGGGACCTGGAGTGTCAGCTCCTTGTTACCTCTGCCACCGAAGATTACGGAGGTTACGTTTTCACCCATTTCTGTGTGTTTGTCTGTTTGTGTGCACGATATCTCAAAAGGTTGTGGATGGATTTTGATGAAACTTGGTGGACAGGTTGGGTGTGTGACCATGTCGAACTGTTTTGGTGAAGATCCGATTCCGGATCTGGATATGAGAATTATTTAATTGTCAAAGTGATTCTTCACCATTGAGAGATGGGGCCGAAAACGATTATATTCCATGATATTTCAAAGATATATTGGGCCCTCTATGTTCTCATGGATCGGGCATTGCGTGGTGGAGGTATGTGCTCTATCGACTGCCCTTCTAGTTAATATTATATTGCTTTTCATGCAGATCTTAATGTTTTGATCTCACGAGCATCAACATGAATTTCAACTTCTGCCTCCAAAGGTGTACAGAGGTTGTTTTACCCCTGTTTGTCTGTCTGTCTGTAAGCAGAATATATAAAAGGTGTGGACAGGTTGGGTGTGTGACGAGGACAAAGTAATTCTTTGATTTTGGTGAAGATCCGAATCTGGATCCGATAATTTTTTCAGTGATTCTTCAACATTAAGATATGGGGCCAAAAACGATATAAGGCACTCATGAGGCGTAAATTGAAAAAGTTGAATAATATTCGTAACACAGTATATGACCCCGACATTTGCGGGGAATACATTTCTGAAAAATGCCGCGAATGTCAGGGCATTGTTTGAATGGGAAAAAGTGGGACAGGTTTTTAAATTATTTTTTTATTTATTAATATTATTATTTTTTTTTAAACGCGGCCTCGGCTCGTGGAAGTTATGACAGAACAAATCAGGGAACAGCAGGAGAACGGAAACACCGACAGCAGGGTGTAGCGGAGAAAGTAGATTGGAGGATTTGCGGTACAGTCTTTTCGGAGAGAGTGAATGTGTGGGATTTCTTAGGATTGAAAGATATATTCCAAATGTTTGACCAGTTTGAGATTTTTCTCAAGGTCTGAGGAGAGGGAAGAGGCTGCTTCTTGTCTGTTAGAAGGATGAGTGATGTCACGGCAGAGAGTGGAGTCATCAGCAAATAGATGGAGAGGATATTCCAGAGAGTCAGTGAGATCAACGATGAAAATCAGGAATAATATGGGGTCTAGAAACACCCCTTGGGGTACTCCATCCTTGACAGGGAGAGGAGATGAAGGGGTCCTTTTGAGGGCTGGAGGCAGACAGTTTGGAGAGCAAGGTGGGATGCCAAACTCATTCTTGGGAGAGTAGAAGCAGCATGTCCAAGGTAGAGTGACCAGGTCTGAATCTGAATTGATGATCTGATATGAGGCCGTTGAAGAGGAATGATTTTATATCGACTGATGATGGATTCCATGACCTTGCTGATAATTGGGTTTTCGTTAATGGGATCCGTTTTTGCACCTTTTTTTTATAATGCTGTGACGTTGGCTGATTTCCAAGCAGATGGAAGATGATCAATAGTAAAGAGCAGAGGGAGGAAGTCGAAGAGCAGCAGAGCAGGTTTTTAGGACGAGTGAGCTGATGCCATCTGGTCCACTTGCAGAGTCTGAGTCGAGGATTGCGAAGAAACTATTCCACCTTCTCAGGTGCAAAAGACAATAATTCAGGAGCAGTTGGGTATGATTGAAGGATGGATCCAGAGAGCAAGGGGTTGGGGACACAAGATTTAAACATAGAATTGAGGCATTCAGCTTTCTCACGAGTGTAGTCGGCTGTAGTGCCATTTGAAGTGAGGGAAGGGATGGAAGGGGAGCATACTCCAGAGACAGACTTGACAAGGCACCACCAGGTTTTATAGGAGGGAGATGAGCTTGAAAGCTCATTCTCATTTTTGAGATTGGACAGATGTTGTTTTCTGGCTCTCCTGAGAGTGGACACACACTTGTGGTGGGCTTTGTGGAATGATCTGAGATTATCTTTGGTTGGATTTGCCTTCCAGGAGGAGAATTCAAGTTATTTTAAAGCAACTGCCTCATCACAGGATTCAGTGTACCAAGAGCAGGAGGATGGGTAAGATAAATGAAGCTGAGATATCATGAATCTTTGCATAAGTGAGAGTAGTTTTCTGTGGAAGAACTCCCAAGCTGAATTGATATCGGAGACCAGTCCTTAAGTGTTAAAAATAAATAAATAAATTGCAGAGCACAGGGCCATGAATGTTGAAGCCGTCGATGTCAGGGTTCCATGGCATTTCAGAGTTGTGGATGAGTTAGACCAGATCTGGATCCGTAGCTCAAGCAAAATCGAATTGGCTTGTTCTTGTCACCTAATCAACTCGTCCAACTAGTTTTGTCCTATCAGTGGGATACAAAACATAAACTGTTCAGCCTGGTGGAGGTATGCGCTCTTCCGGGTACCCATTCTAGTTAGACATGTATAATCACCTTGTGGCTGGTAAGAAATCCGATAAACTACTGTAAACCTAGTGTGACTGCTCACCGCCAGTTTGAAATGAGGACTCTGTGGTGCGATCTGTCACGTTTGAGTGAAATAACAAGGAAGTGGGGGCTTGGTTCAAGGTTCACATGGGAGTGTGGTTTAATGCCTGTAGGAAACGACATTTATTTTCGAAGGAAGTATCAATTCTCCAACTGTGAAGACTGTTTAACAAAACAACGCAGACCATATCGCTCTCCTGGACACGTCCACATCTTTCTATGGTGGAGCAAGATGTATGTGTATATTGTTGCGGACGTGGGGTCGGGGGCGAAGGCCACAAGGGGTGAACTACCTCGGGTTCCCACCAGACCCTCTGGAATCGCAGGCCATCACGCATGAATAACTTCTCGACGCGGTAGGTCGCTAATTGACCGTGGACACCAATAACTCGACCACCTGACTAAGGTCCTCCGTCTAATGAATACCATTTACCTAAAGGTCACGTGGTCTAATGACTGGGGGACACGCCCTCAGTACGCACTTGCTCAAACCGGTTCACTTTACCAGATCAATTGCAGCCGAGTGGAACTGCCAAGCACGTACCGGCTAGGAAACAGATCGTTGGGGGGATAACGTCCCGGTTAAATTCGGGTGCGAACAATGCTGGACCAATGGAGGAAAAGACAAAAACGAGCTGGGAACATTTGTATACAAAGCATTTATTTACAATGGCGAGGAAAGGTATGTGGCACATTGAATGGGGTTTCTTTGTATGTATAGCAGGGGATAGCAAGGATTTTGTGGGGTGTGGCAAAAGGCAAGCAGACAAAGAGCAGACTTATCCCGTTATAACGTCTACAATCTTAACTTAAAGTAGGATAGGTGCCAACACACACACACACACACACCCACTTGGATTTTGCCCAGAGAGAAAGAGAGCAGATGAGGATAAACGGCCTCTCAATACCTTGCATTGTCAGCAACCCAGAACGCGTCGGGAGAGATCGGTAGGAGGAATACTGGTGGTGTGGGAGGTGTGGTGTAGTGCAATCTGGGGAGTGGTGTCATGCCAGAGGAAAATGGGATTGTGAGTCAGTAATGATGTTCTTTGTGTGTCCAAAGAAGACTGGATGGAGAGGAAGAGAAGAGGAGAGAAGCGAAGATGCGGAAGGAAAAAGATCTCTAACTTAGCCATGTAAAGGTCTGTTTGTGTAGTTTGTACCTCTGTGGGACGCTCCGCCTGAGCGTTCCCACCTCGACATGTGGCGCATTATCGCCTGCTTAATCACTTTTCTGGAGCTTGTGGCAATGTGCACTCTGCACGGGGTGGCAGAACGTTAACAGCATGGCAGGGAGTCTCGGCAGTCACCCCGGATAAGGCTCTCGAGAAGAAGAATGTCCTGGCAATCGCACACCAATAACGAGACAGCGAAGGGGAGGCAGTGAAGAAGAGAGGAGAGCTAACAGCTCTGAACTCCCCCTTTATATAACTTCCTCTGTGACCCGAATCCTGCTTCTCTATTTGGCCACCGCAGCCCTAGCCACGCCCTGCCAGGCTCTGGGACCGGAAATTGTCTCATTGCCCATCCGCTTTGGCATGGGTCGAATCTCCTGACTCAACATAGGGTATGTTCCCTGAGTCGGCACCCCAGTCCTGAACGTGCTCCGTGTGCAGTCTGAATGTCGAATAGCAACGGATTTTCCATGCCACTCATGGGCCCCCTCTCATGAGCCAAAATGCACACCCGGGCCTCATACCAAACTCCCGGATTGCCCTGCTTGCGACCCCTCCTCGTTGCACCTGTCTTGCCGTGGTCTGGCGACTGCATGAGGGTCGTATCAATTCCGCCTGCTCACCCGGGATGTCCCTGGTGAGATGCGGTCGAGTTATTCACGTCTGTTGCTTGGCCCAGCATCGCACGGTGCCGAGGACAGCCCGAGTCTTGCAGTACTCCTCCATATAGAGTGGTGAATTGTCGCGATGAGGAGGTGAGGGAATATTTTTCCCGTGTACGGGAGACGTTTTTGGTCGAAGTGGTGAGGTTTGGTGAGCGAGGTGTGAAGTATGGTAAGGTGCTGGTTGGGAATTGGCACGTGCGCAGGTTGTGAATGAAATAATGGTGCATGATGCCCATGCACAGGTTGTGTGGTGTGGATTGGAGGGCGTGTGGTGGTTCTGAGCCACGGGAGGCATCGTGGTGTGCTTATTATCAATCGCATATCGAATGGCCTGTGTGCTTGCTTGCTTGCTTGTTTTGTACCATGGTTTCAAAGGAAAGGGTTGGAGTAGAAATCGGAATACGAGACAAAGTAGTTGAGAGACCAAACTACGAGACCCACACAATGCACTTCATTCTGTTAACCCACCAGAATGAGGGGAGGTCTAATGCATGAAGAATAATGAAATAACTGCCTGGGATCACTGTATGTTGGGTGCCATTGCCTTAGAAGCATGCAGTTTTGTAGAACCGCATATATATATATATATATATATATATATATATATATATATATATATATATATATATATATATATATATATTGAAATATGTGGAGTGTGACGAGCACTCCCCGATCTCCATTGGACCTAAAGTCAAACACCAAAGCATCACCTCCAATCTGGTGGCCTCGCCTGGTGACTCCATCAAATAGACAGATTACATGGTCAACATTAGTTCAACATCAAACGGAGCCGACTGTCTGGATTTTGCGTTTATTTACCTCATTTTTATTTATTTATTTATTTTGTTTACCCTCATTTATCAGTATGCATCCTGATGAGCGAAAATAAGCCTGAAATCCGGGTAGGGGCTCCGTTTGATGTTAACTGATGTTGACAATGTGATCTTTGTCTGTTCACAGAGTCGCCATGCCGAGTCCTCCGGGTGGAGGTGACGCTTTCGTGTAGGACAATGTCCAATGTAGATCGGGGGAGTGCTCGTCACACTCCACATATTTCGATTTACCTGCCGATAGCACCACGTGCCTTCTGGTTGAATAGTTTGGCTTTGCTGGAACAATCGTCTGGGTGGCAGACCGATGGTTGTTCTTTGCGGATTGTGCGGTTTTACTGTACGAGACATAATCCATGGCGATATGCTCATCATAACAGCCAAGAGGTGCGTCTGATATATTATATATATGCCTGGTGTTTTTTTGGTGGTTAAGGTGGCTGGCTTGGGACCTAAGGGTCCTGAGTTCAAGCCCCTGTTACCATTGAATTAACACCAGGTGGGGTTGACTCCGCCTCATCTTTCTGAAGTCGGCAAAATGTGTTCCAGTGTATTGGGGTAGCCTGCATCGGAGTGGAAACCCATCCAGGACTGTCCTCCTTGCCATTGAAACTGCCTCGGCATCCCTACGCACCTTTACGGCACCAAAGGAGTGGTATTATTTATATAATCGGAAATTACGCCACCCTTGGTGATGGCCCCGATTTTACAAATCATCTTCCTTTATCTTTATGATATGTTGTGATCAATAAAATTTCTTTCAAAAACTATAAAGTGGATTCTCAAGAGTGTGCTGCGGCACATTGCCCAACAAAGGTGAGCCGAGAAGGGTACTCCCACCCCGGAAGGCAGGAGTGCTCTCTAGTTGTAATAATGGTCCTCCGCCGATAACATTGCAGTCCGACCTCCCCTGTAGCGACTTTCAGGATCTGCCTTGTGCGGTTTGCTCAAAGCCGGAGTTTTATTTGCTTTATTGTGTGCTCTCCTTCTTCCTCACTGTTGGCAGGTTCATGGCTGAAGTTTTTTAACTGAGCGTTCCACCATCTTCCCTTTTCACCTAGCCCCTACCCCTCCACGTAACATGCATTCTGCCAAAAATCCCTTCCTTGTTTCCCACTTGAAGTCAAATGTCAACACTCGCCTCCATCCGATAATTTGTTTTTTTAATGATTCTTCATAATTGAGAGATGGGGGGCCAAAAACGATATGCAGCACGACATCTCAAAAAGTTGTGGTTGGATTCTGACAAAACTTGGCGGATAAGTTGGGTGTCTGACAATAACAAGTCGATTCGGTTTTGGTTAAGGTCCGGATGCAGATCCGGCCTATCAGTTACGCGCTCTCCCGAGTGCGTTATACTTTTGTCATTGTTTTGACATTTATACAAGTGATTAGGGGAACGTTTTCTTCGCACGGCAAAACGTTTCCCACAAATGCTTTCCGTGAGACTTTGTGTGAAAATGTTAATTTGTACGTCACTGTATTCTTAAAGGTTGCCTTGAACCCAACCGGTGGTGAACCGTATTATTGTCTGTGGCAGGTACATTGATCCCGGAACGTAAAACTGAATTGGGAATGGCAGGCTATCTTCATAGTCGCGTCTGACTCCGAGCAATCACCCTAATGATTCCGAGTTTAGTCCGATAACTTTCCTGCAGTGTTTGCATCCTTTTGCACAATGTCCTTAAAAACGGCCAAAATATCCGCACCGCTCGGATTGCTGACGTCTCGCTGTATGCATGTGACCTCATGATGCCGGTGTGACCGGGGCAGTGCCTTCGCTGGGTTGTGCGTTCCCATTAATGTCGATTCCCTCCACAGACATCTTCTTGGCCCCGAATTTGGGGAACTCTGAAAATGTCATTTGATCTCAAACACAACAGCAGCATATGATTTCATGTTTTAATCTGAACATCGTTTCCACAATTGGACAACCCAAAGTCTCATTAATTTATCGGTATCTTTGGACCGTTCACTCTTCCATCATGTGGGTTGATGTTTATTTATTTATTTATTTTTTTCAAATGTATCTTTCCCCCTCTCCCCCAAATCCCCTTCCAGACCCACTGAACCCCATGATACTTGGCTCACGTTACTTGTTGTTGAAACACTCGTTTCTTCTCTGTTGCTGCAAGTCATTTGTCCCTGACTCACCGTCGTTTTCCCTTTCATTCCGTTTTGTGGATGCGTTTCCGCCTCCTCACACGAGTACCCGTTGCGTGCTGCAAGTTGATTGAACAATTCAAAAAGAGTTTTCCGAAAGGATCGTGGAACCTTGGCAAAGGTTTAGTTATATTTGTGTGTTATAATCAGTCTTTCACTGCAGGTGTATTCAGGTGGTATTGCATTTGCTCTCCTCACTCGGGCCGATGCAGTGGTTGAATGTGCATGAGATTGTCTTGCTTCCAAGATCCATGCATTTTTTTTGTCTGCAATGAAACCGGTGTCTAAACGTGGCAGTAGATCACACCAACAAACTTTTCTTAGCATCTTGACGGTCCTAAGTGAACCCACATGTGCACGGACAACCAGAGTTATTTACCTTCCAAGAGCTCCGATGTGCCGTGACACGGACATAGTTTCCAATGTTGATGTGACCGTTCACTGCTTGTAATATTTGGAGGACGTGTACTCCAACCTGGCCATATCCACACATTTCAAGGCTTCTGGGACCACCTCACTTGTGCTTCTGGTGACGCACGACGTGAAGAGGACCGGTGTGGAACATTCCACTTGAAAACTTTTCCTTCAGGCCTTTTCGCACTGTTCCCTTGGCAAGCTGTGATTATACGAAATAATTTCTGTGACGTATAACGCTGTATCACAAGGAAAGGTAGGCAAGGGAGAAGGCTGTTTGGCCCTTCATTCTTGGATTACATGCTGGACATGCCCCAGCACTCAACGACTGCAGGTCGTGCCAATGATTCGGTTAACCACAACCATGAAATTTTGGCACAGGTACCAGTGTCCAACAGTTTACCTTTTTGTAATGATAAAAATGCATATTTCAAGTGTACAACTTGAAGCAAACGGGATAGCCGGCTTTTATGTCCTTATGAAGAATGGCGTGCTTTAGGAGGCAACACCCTTGGTTGGCACCACTGTTGGGAATATAATCCATACGAAACGGCTCTATTGCAAGAGGACTTCCAACATTGCGTGTGCGTGTTTGTGTGTTGTCTTCGTGGTGTTATCATGTATTTATTACTTCCGTCACCAAAGGTGAAGGAGGTTATGTTTATACCCCTTTCTGTCTGTCTGTCTGTTTGTGTACAGGATATCTCAAAAAGTTGTAGACCGATCCGGATGAAACTTGGACAGGTTGGGTGTGTGACAAGGACGAATTGTCTCCATTTTGGTGAAGATCCGAATCCGGATCTGGATACGAGAATTATTTAATTTTTTAAAAAGTGATTCTTCACCATTGAGAGACGGGGCCAAAATCGTTATCGTAATGTATCACATGATATTTCAAACATGTATTGGGCCCGATATGTTCTCGTGTATCAGGCATTCCGTGGCGGAGGGTATGCGCTCCACCGAGTGCCCTTCTAGTTAATTACTGTCCACGTCTTGGTCATTGAATAGGTGAGTGCATGGTTCCTGAGATGGACATTAAGCTGGATGTGCTGTCTGCCATCATTTGTTGATGGCCATTAAAAGACTCCACGGCATATCTTACAAGGATGAGGCGAATTACCACCAGCACCCTGAAATTGCAAATTCCTGTCCCACATGATTGCTGGGAAGGTAATGGCAAACTGTTCAGCACAATCCTTACCCTAAGACTGCTTTGAAAAACCCAGATGCTGCTTCAACAGTGTGGAAATAGCAGAACTGTTTTTGTCTTTGTGCAGGCTCAAAGTGGATTGCTTTGACCCACACAGGTATGCAAAGGAGCACGAGAGCCGCTCGTGATGAGAGCTGTGTGTACACCGTGTTCGAGTGGCACGTACAGGACGTCCCCGTGAAGGTTGATGGTTCCTGCTGGTTGCCTCAGGGTTCATTTTCAGTATTAATGGCCATCAAATAACAGTGCGACACGGCACAATTACCCTGATGAGTTGTTATAATTGAATGCCCTTGAGGCTGGTGGTATGGCTTGGTAGGCCCACCGTACCCGTTGGCCGTTGTGTGGTTGGGTCGTGGTTCTGTGTTGTGCCATTGGCTTTGCCCACAGTATTTGTCATGGTTCTCTATGAGCTGCTCGGCAGAGTCTTGATGTGTATTCAATTCACCAAAACTTGCGTTATTTATTTTATTTATGTATTTATTTTTTTTCACCCATGTCCATTGTTATCCTATTTGTCCATATAGGTTTTACTTTCCCAGTACCACGCATAAATGAGGCCTGTTGTGGTAGATGGAAAACAAAATTTTATCTTTTACGAGCAGTGAGGGGTACCTGGTGGGGGCCCAAAACACTTCCCTACACCCACTAAGGAATGGGGTCAGGGATCATTTAATATTACCTTTCACGTATAGCTACAGAGGCCTAGGCATGATAGAGCGATTTAAAAGAAGAAAAAAACAAATCTAACTTTTATTTCTTTTCCAATTTTTCAAAAATCTTTTTGTAAACCTAAAACACTCTCCGACTCTCAATGATGAGCCTCAAGGTTTGACGAAGATCCATTCGGCCATTGCTGACAAAATGGTGAGACACATATAGGGGTGGGAGTGAGGAGGAAAGTGGAGGAGGAGGGGGGTTTGGGAGGAGGTAGACATCAGGGGAGGCGTTTTCAACTTGCATTTGGTCGTGGGATTTGTGGAGAAGGGGGGGGGGGGGTAATTGCAGGATTGAACAAAATGGGGTACAGCATGTGGAGATGGGAGGGGAGGGGGTTTGGGAGGAGGAAAGCATGAGGGGAGGTGTTGGGAAGGCAGTTTGAGGAGAAGATAATGTGGTATGAAGGGAGGGGAGCGGAAGGCAGTGTGAGGGAAGGGCGATAAAACGTGCCCAAACAGCAACATTTTCATTTTAACCACGAAGTTCTATATATAAAACCAGGCGGGAGCGTTTGAAACCCACGATATCTACCTGGCAAAGGCCTGCTTGCCTGCCTGTATGCATGCTCATTGCTCACACATGCAGCAACCTTTGCACCCCTCCTGTCAGCTCATTCCAAATCTGATTTGTACATGCTGTAGTCCCCTCAACAGAAGGGGTAGTAGGTGAGCAGGGGGGGGGGGTGGTGGGAGAGGGATGGGATGGAGAGACATGGGTGGGAGGGAGAGACATGGAGAGGGGTGGGAGGGAGAGATGTGGAGATGGAGAGGGATGGATGGTGGGGAGTGGTGAGGGAGAGGGGGTCGGAGAGAGGGGAGGAAAGAGTGCGGAGGGGAGAAGTAGAGGGGGGTGGATTCTGACAGATGTGAAGTCCAGTTTAACATCCATTCGAGAGGCGGCACACACTGATGAATCGCCTTGCCTGTGATACACCGAGATGACAATTTATAGCTGGGTCGGGTTTCGAACCAAGGCGAGACAGCTTAGAGCGAGCGTGCGTACCTTTCAGCTATCTTGCCTTGATGTGGCAATTCATTACTTTGTAACTGAAAACATTTTTACTCATTGTAATCATTTTATTTATTTTGCCTTAATGCTGCAGATGTCCTCATGGACAACTGTGCCATGGTATTGCCATGGAAGCTTGGAAAGATCAAAGCTTGAAAAGTGCTCCAAGCAAGCACACCAACGACACGGTTGAAGAAACTTTTAAAAACGAAATGTTTAATTTTTTTAATATGTTTTTATCGATGCCGAGGTGATGGGTCAGATATGAAGATCATACAAAAAGGGGAAATGTGGTGTGAAATCAAATTGCACAGCGAGCCAGCCACCATCCGACACAATGCAGAAGCATTTCTATGATTATCAGTTGGTGTCTATGACTTCTGAGTGGCTTTACAGTGACCACATCAACAGCGTAACGTTTTTGAAACTTTTATTTCAAAGAAACAGATAAAAAGTCAAACGAGGAAGTTCACTATCACACACAATGTTTCACTCCAATTCCCTCATTGAGTTATTTCTGCCGCCCAGTGTCCCATTCCTGCCGGAAAAACTCACGCTTGTTCACCTCGTCCTTCGGGGCTGTCGACCCTTCGATTCCCATCGTGGTGTCCTCTTGTACGATGACCCGTCCAGGTTGATTTAAAGAGATCAAAGGAATTCTTTCCTGATACACAATCTTGATGAGTTTTCACCAACTTGATTATGATCGGCTCCACGCATTAACAACCGCTCTGGACGTTAACACCTCGTTTACTCAGAGTTAAATAGAGTGTGGGGACGATGGAAACATACAGCTCAGCATATATCACCTGTCTCTCTACACCTCCCTCTCGCGAGTTTATATAGTATCACAGAACAATCTCGTGCCTTCCAGCAAATGTGATTCTCCCAGGCAAAAATAGCATTCCTTTCCTGTAGTAATTCTCTGCAGACTACTGTAGTGGGACCTGTTACCAACTATAGTATATGAGAGTAGAACTCTCATATACTATAGTTCTAACTGTAGCATTTTTACCTGGGTAGTTGACGCTGGAAGTTTCATCTGAGAACATTCTAGCACCTTCCCGAATCTCACCAGGCAGTTTACACTACAATACTGCCATCCACAGTCAAAATTAGGTCATCACGTCAAGCTGTTTAAATTACAATTTCCCGATTTGTTAAACAAAACTTGTAACATGTAACCGTCCATTTTAATCGTTCATTTACTAATGCTTAAATTTACCACAACATCGAGCTTTTAACTGACAAATAAGCCCAACCTTTAGAAAAATATTATTGCAAATACATATTTTTTTACAACAGTCAGTTAAAATTAGAGGGTGCAAAATAAACAATCACAGTCGACTTGTACAATCGGCTCCCACATTCTCGGATCCCTTAATGGCTTGAATGCAGAACTGATGGTTCTTGAGGAACAACACCCACTGCATTATCCTCCACTGTCCATCTTCCACTTCTTTATGTATGACAGGGGTTGATTATATCAGTCTGTATGATGAACTCTCGTCCGTAGATGTAGTTCTGGAATTTCTTAGCAGCAAACGCGATAGCGAGACATTCACATTCTATCACAGAGTGCTTCCTTTCCCAGAAAGAAGTTTCTTGCTGGCATACGTCGCAGGAAAAACTCCGTCCTCGTACTCCTGCAACAGCACCGCTCAGATTCCAACATCAGATGCATCCACTTGCACGATGAATGGTCTGACAAAGTTGGGCATCCGTAGTACAGGGCCTTGCAAAGAAGGTTCTTGATCCTTTCAAATGCCCTCTGTCGGGGTGCCTCCCGTAGAATGTGTTTGGGCTGACCCTTTTTGGTAAGGTCAGTGAGTGGCACAACTTCCTCTGCGTAGCTTGGTATGAACCTCCTATTGTACCCGGCCAAGCCCAGGAATTTTCTAATCTCTCTGTTGGTCATCGGTACTGCGGCGTTTCTGATACAGGTGAGTTTCTCTTCCTCCATCTGTACCTGACCCTTTCCCTCTGCCTTGCTGATGTTGACATCCTCGTGTGTCTTTCTGTCAGCCCTGGGTCTCAATTCCAGCAAGTCTTCATTTGACAAGCCACATGCTCCATCACCATCTGGCTCTGGTTCGATGATTGCCACACTAGCCACATCCGGCTGTAACGTGATATCAGCTGCATTGTCAGCTCTCTCATGATACAACCTCAAAAGGTTGGCATGCTAAGTTTTAGTTTTGCCTTTGACACAGATCTTGTAGTCCATCTGGTTGACTACTTCCTGGACTTCATGTGGTCCTTGCCATTGGAGTGTCAACTTCTTGTGCTCCATTGGTGGTAGCAATAGAAGTCCAACCTTGAACTTTGTCTGGTTTTCTTATCATAGAAATGCTTCTGACTGCTTTGAGCTGCATGTAGACTCTCTCACACCAGCTGACACGTGTCCTCCAGTCAATTACACAAGTCAAAGACATATTTGTAGGCATTACCTCTGACATGTTCTCTCCAGTCTACAGTTCCTTCAACAACTGCATGGGCCCTCTTACGGTTCGTCCATTGAGTAGCTCAAATGGTGAGAACCCAGTACTTGTTCGAGGCACCTGTCTAAGTGAGTAGCACCGCCTGCAAGTACCTATCCCAATCATGTGGTCGCTCTTGACATATATTCCTCAGCATGCTCTTGAGAACTCCGTTAACCCGTTCACAAAGCCCATTGCACCTGTGGTTATATGGTGTTGTGAAGAGTTGCTTCGTTGCAATGAGTCAACACAACTCCTTCATCAGGTCCGATGTAAATTGAGTACCTCGGTCACTCAGTTCCTCTTGTGGGAGCCCTACTCGGGAGAAGACTTCCAGCAGTGCTTCCGTGACCCTCTCCATCTCAATCTTGGGGAGCGCAATTGCTTCAGGGTACCTGGTGGCATAGTCCACAATAGTCAAGATGTACCGGTTGCCCTTATCAGACACTGGGGACAACAGTCCAATCAGGTCCACGGCCATGCTGCAAAAGGGCTCCTCGATCAACGACATGGTTCCCAATGGTGTTTTGGAAACCTTTCCTTTGGGGATGGTCCTCTGGCAGATGTCGCAGGACTTGCAGAATCTGCTGATATCACTAGTTATTCTTGACCAATGGAAGTTGCTCGTTATTCTGTCAGTTATCTTTTTCATTCCAAGATGACCTCCAACCATCGATTTGTGTGCCAATTTCATCACGGCCTCCCAATACTTGGTCGGAACGATGACTTGCTTCATCTCGGTCGTGTCAGTTGTGTAGATACGGTGTAAGACACCTTTGTGGACTTCGAGCCTGTACTTGCTCTTGTCTCATGCCGGATGATCACTGTTATCCTGCACCTCCTTCCACAACCTTTGAAGTGAGATATCTTCCTTCTGAGCTTGCTCAAGATCTTGCACAGTCACTTTAGGAATGTCAGATTGTGACACCTTTAATGGTTTGATGTCATCCTTGTGCGCTTGGTCTGTGCCCTGGTAACTGCTGCTTGTGCCAGCTGTGGAATCCAATTTGGGTCTGGATCCTTGACCTCTCGTGCTCCCGGTATATTACCGATTACAAATGGGGTCCTCCATGCACATGATCTCCACCCATCCTTTGTAGTACGGTGTGCCCACGTGGATCTTTGCAACTGGATAGTGACGCAATGTGCAATCAGTTTGCAGGAGTAGACCTTGTCAGTCATCTGCCTTGTAGTCATCAGGTCTTTCTTCACAGCTGCACGAGTACATCCTGAGTCTCAGAGTACTGTCACTTTCTGTGCACCCATGTAGCCTACATCCATGGTGATGTTGCCGTTGGCAATGCCAGCACTGGTTTCCTCACAAGTGCTGAAGACCATAGGTGTTGACTGAAATCCTCCTTTGTTCACCCAGATCTCTTCAGGAAACTTTTACACAGCTGATGCAGACAGCTCTTTCAGCTCTGCTCTGCATATAGCATCTTTCCTCGAAGGCATGCACTGTGCTTGCTGCCTTCTGTTGTGGCTTCATCTGAGCTGCCTTCCTCAATCAACATTTGGCCATCACGTGGCCTTTCTTGTTACAATAGAAGCATTCCCTCTCACTTCTACTGAATTGGGGCTTTGGAGGCTGAGATAGGTCAGTCTTGTGTTAGGGTTTCTGTCCGACCTTGGTTTCATTGTGACGTCCTTCTTGACTGACCTCCCAGTTATACACCCACCATGTGCTTCAATATACTGCTCAGCCAAGGTTGTCATTGTTTCCATGTTCTCAGGCACTCTCTCACGTATGAACAGATCCATCTCCATGGAGAACGCACGAAGGAACTGTTCACGAACCAACAAGTCAGTTAATGCTTCAAAGCTAGGTTCGCACTTTGCCATCAAAGTCCATTGTGTAAAGCACTGTCTCAAACATGTCACAAACTGAAATGCAGTTTCCCCTTCATCGGGTTTAATTTCTCTGAACCTCCGACGATATCCGTCCTCTGTAAATTCATACCTCTTCAACAAGGCCACTTTCAAGCGATCATAGTTGTGAGCTGAGCATTCTCTGAGGGCATACTGGAAAACACCTGGAGTGCCTTACCTGTCAGAAGGGGGCGGAGATTAAGTGCGCAGTCCTCTCTCTTCCAATGTTGACTCGCAGCAAAACGCTCAAATCTTTCAATACAAGGTACGCATCCAGCTCTTTGCGTTTCTTATCGAATGTGCAGAGCTTTGGCTTGTTTGCCATTACTCGTGCATCACCAGTCAGGTGTGGTGCGAGCATGTGCAGCTGCTTCAATCTCTAACTGTATTCTTGCCAATTCAGTCTTCATTCCCATTTCCTCCTCCATACATTCGGCTTCCAGGGCACGTTCGCCACGCTCCGCCCCCTCTTTCCATTCCTCGTGCTTCGCCTCCTCTTTCCATGCACATTCCTCATGCTCCGCCTCCTCTTTCTGTGCATGTTCCTCATGCTGCGCCTCACCCTCCTTTTGTCTTTCCTCATGTTCACGAGCCTTCTCTTCCTTTGCAGCCGCTTGCTGTTCTTTAACAAACGCCATTTGTGTCTCCCTTTAGTCCAAGCCGTTCGCCTCGTTCAATCCACTCGTCAAACTCAATGGCAGATGGATGAGCGGTCAATTTGAACTCGTATCACAACTACAGCAGCGTGGCTTGCACATAGTCTTCCTCGTCTGCGATTTCTGTGACACCGTGAAGCCTTTCACCACTGACAGATCCTGTCACGGTGGACAAAATGTCAGGGGTGCAGTATATGCACACATTTGGGGGTTTCCTTCCCTTTGGTGTACATATGTTGTTTGTGGTGCCGGACTCAGCACGTTCTCTAACGACTGCAATTCAGGGTCATGAATGAACGTACAGGTCAGCTACCACTCTAATGGATCTTTATCAGTTGGTGTCTGTGACTTCTGAGTGTGGCGTCAGTGATTACATCAACAGCGTAACGTTTTTGAAACTTGTATTTCAAATATACAAAGTCAAATGAGGACGTTCACCATTACACACGATGTCCAACTCCGATTCCCGCATTGAGTTGTTTCTGCTGCCCAGTGTCCCAGTCTTGCCGGCAAAACTCACGTGTGTTCACCTCGTCCTTCGGGGCTGTCCATCCTTCAATTCCCGTTGTGGTGTCCTCTTGTACGATGACCCGTCCAGGCTGACTTAAAGAGCTCAAAGGAATTCTTTCCTGACACGCAGTCTTGATAAGTTTTCACCAACTTGATTATGATCGGCTCCACACATTAACAACCGCTCTGGACATTAACACCTTATTCACTCAGAGTTAAATGGAGTGTGGGGACGATGGAAACACACAGCTCGTCACATGTCACCCGTCTCTCGAGACCTCCCTCTCGTGGGTTTATATAGTATCACAGAACAATCCCGTGCCTTCCAGTAAATGTAATTCTAGTCTTTGCTGGAAATTTCATCTGGGAACGTTCCAGCATTTTCACGAATCTCAACTGGCAGTTTACAGTATAATACTGGCATCTACAGTCAAAATTAGCTCATTATATCAAGCAGTTTATATTACAATTTACTGATGTGTGCTACCTGAAACTGATAACGTGTAACCATCCAATTTAATCGTTAATTCACAGGCATTTACTTTTGCTAAAATTTACCACAACGTCGAGCTTTTAACTGTCAAACATCATCATCATGGAGACTTGAGTGACGCCTTCATTTTCTGTTCGTCAACCTCCTTGTATCATTTCACGACATTCTCCATCTCCTTCCACACCTTGGAACTTCTCATGCAGTCGGGATCATGTTCATCAGAGATGGTCATGGCTTCTTCGACCAATTTGAAACCTTTAGCCATGACCTTTGTCATGAGGGTTTTAAGAAACAGGCACAACCTCCTTCGGACTTGATTCTGATCCCTCTCTGATGGGCTTTTCCTTCAAAGCCAGAATATCTTCATTGCTCTGCTCCTCCCCGTGTGGGAGAAGCAAATCCTCAACATCATCTTCGTCGACCTCCTCAAATCCCAATTGCAAGGCCATGTCCACAATCTGTTGCCTTGCTTCGCTGACTTCAGCCTCTGTGAAACCTCTCAACTCAATCACTGCCTCGGGCCAGAGTTGATGGAGATGAAAGTGTGGTTGGGCATGCATTTTCAATAAAGTCCAGTTTCACTGAGGTTAAACACCTGGCTTGGTTTGTAACCTCCATCCACAATCATTGATTTGAGGACAGCTGGAAAAATTTTGGCAGCAGCTTCCCCAGTCAAATTGAGATTGTGGAACGTGTAGTGACTCTTAAAGCACATGAACCACCCATGACTAGCAGCAAAAGGCACTGGATCATTGGTATCTTTGGTTTGATCGCCGAACAAATTCCTCGCCTTTTCTTGAATGTCCATTTCAGACAAGGGCATGTTCTGTTGGTTCTGATGCTCCATCCACGTGGTCAGCATCTTCGTCATTTTCTCAATAGTATCAGGCCGAGACCCTGCAGTTCTGATAACACTGAGATTTGTTGTTTGAGCACTGTTGCGGATTTTATCACAATTGTCACGAATGGTTCTCACTGGAGAATCACGAAGTCCCATCTCTCTTTGAATATCAATGCTGTGCTCACCTCGATCAAACTGATCTAAAACTCTAAATTTCACCTCCAATGAATGAGACCTTCTTGCTTCTTCTTCACCTGATAATTCTCTCCAATGTCACTTGTTACACACTTTGCAGCCATAGTTCCGGCTGCTGTGAGTGAAAGACTCACACAGGAAGATGGAGCACGAACGACTAGCACAAGAAAATGTAGTGCTGCTATTATTGGTGTTGTTTTATTAAATCTGGCCTGCAGAAAAAATGCGTTATTGGAACACAGGTTATACGACGGTCACTCATACAGTATTCAGTGACCATGTGAATCGAGCGCTCGCCAAGTGGCTTAAGCACTCAAGGATGCATTCCAACGAAACAGTTGATAAGGAACTGTTGGCTTGGCAAGCGATTAGTAAACCGTCGTATTAAACGCATCTCGAAGACGTTGAACTGTCAAATATGTCCGAATTGGACAAATGAGCAGTTTTTTGTTGTTGTTAGGAGTCGGAAGTGCTTCTAAGTCCAATTCTGGAGGTTAAATTTTGTAATTCAGATTAATTTAAGAGATTCTCGAGGTTATGGCATGTGCGGAAATGAATTAAAGCCACAAACACTGGCGTCTCCGGGCGTTTATAAGCATTGCAATGTCCCCGGCAATTTGTAGCTATGATGAACAGGCATTCAATAATATGAGTGAGGAAAGTGGGGGGGGAAACAAAAAAACTTTATCGTGGCCTGTTCCAAGTCGCATGGTTGAGCAGGCCAAAAAACATAGTGGCTTCAGACCCCAGCGAGGTAACCCAGGATACGCTTTAAGACCCTAGAGAGTGAGGTTGCTGAGGATGCACCTGATAAAGGATATAATTAAATAAGGCCGTTATCTCCAAAAGGGGTGTTTTAATTGACTTAAACACCCAATTTTCACTCTTGCACTTCCTTGGACTTCCCTTGGTATTGTTGCAGACTCGGGGTTTGAGGCTCGCCAAGAGGGGAAGCACTTGGGTTCCTCCCGAACATCCGGTCCTGAGTCTGCCAGGCACAAATAACTCCGTACACCAGCAGGTTGTTAGGCAACCACGAATGCCGATTAGCATGGGCAGTCCGGGCAGGGTTACACTACTTCACCTGATATCTTACCTGTGGACAGCCGGTCAATTAAGGTCATGTGCCATCGATGCGTACTTGCGTTAAACTTACCGTATCAAGTGCAGCCGAATGGAGCTGCCAAGTACACACCAGCTAATAAAACAGATTGTTGGGGTGTAATCTCCTAGCTGAGCTAATATGAGTACCATGCTGGACCAATGAAGGAAAAGATGAAATTGGCTGGGTACATTTATTACAAGCAATTTATTTAAAAGCAAGGGTGAGGAAAGTTTTGTGGCACAGTTATGGATGGGTTTATTCACAAAATGATGTACAGCAGAGAAAGTAAAGAATTTGTGGGTGCGGTAAAAGAAAATAGTCATTGATTTACAAAAAGAAGACACCGTGCAGAGTTACCCCGATTACAAAGAATTTCCACATTCTTATCTTAAGCAAACAAAACAGGCGCCATCAGACACACACCTGAGGAAGCTAGAGAGTTCAGAGAGAGGAGAAGCAGTTGAGGTGTAGGCGCCCTCGTTATACCTGGCACAGTCGATGGACCTACGCAACCCAATCGCTTAGGAAGGGGGAGGAGGGAAGAAAACTGGGGGTGTTTATGGTGCGTGAGTGGGAGGTGCAAAATGTGTAGTGCAGCATGAGGAAGGTGTGAAAGGTGTGAATCAGTTATGCTCTTTTAGTGGATGAGGCAAAGATGCGTGAGAGAAAGCTTAACGTGGCGTGTGAGAGATTCTGTCAGTGATGATGAATATTGGCTGCAGAACAGCCGAAGCCGAGTGCCGATGGCCCGACAATGACTCCAGCAACGTCCCGGTAACTGCTCTCTCCACCCTGCTGGGTCTCGACTCGATCCCCCTTGATGACTACGGCTCGGTGGCTTGTGCTGTTTTCTTGGCTCGCCCTTGATGAGTCATATCTCTTCTTTTTGGCTCGTTGATGCTATAATGATCGAGCTTGGCTGAAGGAGGAGCCAAAAATCAGATCAAGAGAGCCTGTAGGAATTTCCATGCATTCCCATTGGTGCGTAGATGCCACCCTGAGAAGTAGTCTCACCGTGACAGACTCCAGAGCCGAAAATGGCTTCAGTTACACTCCAGGCTGGCCACGCAACACAGCTCTGGAATTAACATTGGCCGAGGGTCTTTGGGAGCGCTATCCGGCCATGAACATGCGCCGAACTCCCGTTCAAGCGTTGTTATTTAGGCCTAAGTCACATTTGCCACGGCGGCCGTGGGGTCTCCAAAATCTATGGCCACTAGCAATTATACGGCGGCCGCAGTATTTCCACGGTCACACAATGTAGCAGTCACATATGTTTTTATTTTTCGGGGAGCGGCACGGCGTATTTAGAAATTGTGGAGACCGAAAACGTGGGGGTGCCGTACGGTCTTTGATTTGATGTCGCACGGTGACCTTAGGGCGTCCCTGCGGCGGCCATAGAATTTTCAAGGCAGACGCAAGGTAGCCTCAAGGTGCCTGCAAGGCGACCGCAGGGGGGCCTAAGGCGAACGTGCGGCCAGACGGACGGTAACGAGTGGGTATATATACCAGTCCTTTTTTACTGAAATAAAAATATAACAGTTCGGAATATACCAGTACTGTGGTGCCCCAGAATCCGAATTGAATTTGTTCCAGGAGGCTGTTCGGATTGCAAAAAGTTCGATTCCCAAACTATTTTCCCAATAAGAAATAATGGAGTGAATTAATCTGTTGTATCTGTAATTAATCTGTAAATGACCTTCGGTGGCGGTGTATTGTATGTAAACTGGTACAATCACCACATCCAAAGGTCCACACAGGCATTGTCTCCGGCCTGGGTTCCGATCGCTCGCGCACTCTGTGAGCGCTGCCCCAGGGCAGCTCATCAAACATGATGCCCCCAGAACCACAATCACTTTCATCAAACGCATCGGGCTGAGGTAATCATGGATATTCCAAATTACAACCGGTTTTTCTGTGGAATTAAATCCTTGCCCGACAGTCCGTCACACCACATGATCGGATTGCTTTTTTGTTATTAATTAAACAAGATGAGTACAAAAAAAAAAAAACAGCACAAATCAAGGTGAAAACACGAGGTAAAGTAGCGATCGACACACGAGAGATGCTTTCACGAGGACTTCCACCAACGAACTGACAGAAACAATAGCGCGAAGATGCGGGTCGAACAGGTGGGGGAGACACGTGAACAAACATGAACTACACATTGTGTTCGGTTTTTTAAAATGTATTCGGTTTTTAGGGCAAAATTCATTTTTCACTGGTAAGAGACTACGGCAGCCGCACGAATAACGCAAGTCCACCGTACGCTTACGTACGGTCGACGTGGAACACAACTACGTCACATCTACAGCATGTCGAATTGCTACGTCCAACGTAGAAATGAAAAAAGTTATAACTCCGCATTATAATTCCACGGCGACCCCTACGGCCTGTAAAAGATAGCCAAACGGCGTAGGGCCACCCTGAGGCCACCGCAGAAACTCTGCGGCCGCCGCACGTTTCTGTCAATTCAGAGGGCGTACGGCCGCCGTATCCTCGCCGTAGAGCAAATGTGACTTAGGCCTTAGCGGAGCACCAGGGCGCAACCCGGATGTTCCTGAACGAGCCACAGCTCACTTTTGTGCTTCACGTTACAGGCCAAAATACTCCGGCTCATAATGTCCTTCATTCCCCTGGCATCCTCAGAGACTGTGGTGAGCGTCTCGGGAGTTGAGGCGGTTTGTAGCGAATATTGAGGTCGAGGAAGCACTGTGGAATTTGGGGTGAAGGCGTTGAAGCGTTGTGAGGAGGTTGAACTGGTTGGCTGTGGTTGTGGAATTTGTGGTAAAGAGGTCGGACGTCGGTTGTTGGGATTTTTAGAAGGCGTTGAGTATTATGGTGGGGGTTGTAGCATTGTGGTGAGCATTCGAGATGAGTCATCGGTTGGTTTATGGCGTGTGTCTGCAAATGAACTGGGTTGTTGCGCCTCTTCACGCTCCTTGAGTCGGATCAGTGAGGTTACGTGCATGCCCGGCGGGATTTTGTGTGAAATAAATGAAAATTGGGGATTGAAGACTGAACTAAAAGCCCGACACAACGCATCTTGTCCCATTTACCCAATAGACGTATGGAAGGGCTAACTAAACGAATACTAATGCGATAACTGTCTCGGGATCACTATATGTTGGATGCCATTGCCTCGGAGGAGTGCCGGCTTTACAGAGCCTCAATAGTTTGCATGCAAAGTTTCAGGTTGCTCGGTTTTATGGTTTTGGAGTTATGGAGGAGACACAGACACACACTGACATTTATTGGGATAGATTGTGCCTCATTTTTCACACCACCTGTGTTTTGTTTTTTTTCATAATAAGCCCTGTAATTATATTGAATATGTTCCCGCCACCTTGCCCACGTGCATGCTCAGACCAATCGACTGTTTCAGAACTCATTTGAATGACCTTTGGGGAATATTTAATTGTAATAGGTAATCCTGCCATTAGAGTGGACAGATCAGCAAATCCTGACCCCTCGCAGCAGCTTGCAAGATCGTTTGACCATTAGCAGAGGTCTTGGAACTCCGGCACAGAGGGTCTGCATGAGCGGGAACTCCTGACGCGACGATACACATTTGAATTCGTCCCTCGGGGGCAGATTTTGACACGACACTTGGCAAGTTGGCAAGCTAATTATCCAAAAATCAAAAACAGTACAAATACAATGAACTGAATGAATCGATTTAAAGGTAATTTTATTTTACTGCTCATTTAACAACAAAACTCTCTCGGGTGAAAAAAAGAGTTTCTAGAAAAAATAAAGTTACCACTTTAGCCAACTTCTCCAAATATACAACCTGCAAAAATTCCTTTTTTTGGGAGGGGAAGGGTGGAGGGAGGGGCTCGGGAAGTGGGGTTGCTCGGAGGAGGAACGAGGGGAAGGGGTTGCGTTGTAGTCAGGAAGGGTGAGGGGTGGGATGAAGGAGGGGAAGGGGTATATGTGTTTTTATATATATATATATAACCAGCAGGTATATGTACACTGTATAACAAGATAATGACTCTCTCACCTAATTGATTAAAACCAAGATGGTCAGGATTTTGATAAATTAACCCCATGCTCTTCTAGCCAAAGAAAGCTATGTAAAGAATCAAAGAAAAGCTACACAGGATTTTTATTTTATTTTCTTTTATTTTATTTTATGGAAATCACCCCCAAACAAGGCATAAAGCCACTCTAGGTGAGGGGCTAAGGGAAGGTTGAATAAAGCAAAACAAAATAAAGAATGGCGCTCGGTAGAGTGTATACCTCCGCCAAGTAATGGCTGATCCACGAAAATATACATCAGGCCCAAAACATTTTCGAAATATCATATCGTTTTTTGGTGTATCTCTCAATGGTGAAGAATCAGTTTAAAAATTCTAGAATCTGGATCCGGATCCGGATCTTCACCAAAATCCAATCAGTATGTCCTTGTCACACACCGAACCTGTCCACAATGTTTGTTTGTTTGTCTTTTGTAAGCACTGTCGTGGCTCGAATGAGAGCTAACACACAGAACGTGCAAGAGGAGTAGGTGATAAGAGGGTTGGGAGAGGGAAGGAAAAAAAACAGTGTGGAAAAGACACATAGGGAGAGGGATTGGGTGGAGTACACAGGGTAAACAAGATGGACACCTCAGGTACTTTCAGGAAGGAAAGCTGGGAATTTAAAGTAGGTGGATTCGTGGGGGTAGACAAGATCATGGTTTTGAATGGGGGAAGGAAAAATTTAATCTGGATCTGTCCACAACTTTTTGAGATGCTGCACACAGACAGACAAACAAACAGACAGAGAGGAGTGAAAATATAACCTCCTTCTTACATGGTGGTGGAGGTAAAGAGAGAAAATGAACAAAAAAACATCCAAGACACAGGATGTATCAGAAGTCGGGTGAAATGTGATATAACCTCAAAGATGTACGAAGTTGGAATTGAGATTCCTCTTCAAGCTGGGTAGGTCATAGGATAATGGGAAGCACGTTACAGATCGTGAATTGCAAAGCAACACAGCACAAGGGATAAAACTATCCACGTAGTCTTTCATTCTGCACGTTGGATCAGCTATCGTGCATGGGTGTGCAGAGACGGCAAACCGAGTTTTGCGTCCAAACACTCGTATAGGAGGAACCAAGTCAGAGAGTCCAGCAGAACATTTGCTTTGAAAATATCTGTAGAACAAACTACAGGTGGCAACTGACCAACGGTGAGCTCCAGACCAAATGTGGCAACAGTACTCCAAGAGGGGACGTATAGTTGTCTTATTCCGGTACAAAACAGCATCAGGAGGTAAATACCTCTGCGCTTGATAAAGACAACCAACTCTCTTGGAAGCACTTCGCAATACCAGAAATGAACTGATCCCGACAGAGATTATGGGAGATGTCCATACCAAGAAGCCAAAGCTCAGATGATTCTGTTAAGGTTGAAGACCCATGCACAGATTAGGGAAAGACCTGTTTCAAGAGTGAGACGTGGACAACAATTTAGTGCGTTGAAGGTTATCAGCCAGTTCAACACATTCTCCAAATCATTGTCCAGTGAAACTCCAACCTCATTACAAGTAGTGTTGAGTGAATCAGCAGATGTACAGTAAAGTGATGAGTCTTCAGCATACATGGCTAACTGCGACAGAACATTATCAGGAAGATCATTGATATCAACAAGGAACGGAGTGGGACCAAGGACAGAGCCCTGTGGAAACACCAGAATTGATGGAGCAAGTCGGAGAAGATTGACCCTCAAGTACCACCTTCATCTTGCGATTTGGAAGGGGAGCCAAAATGATTGAATGCGTCACACCAGATACACCATACGACTGAAGCATGTGGAACAGACCCTTGTGTCATACTTTATCAAAGGCTTTCGAGTATCCAAATCAACTCATCGAGCTTCACCCTTGAGCTCCAATGCCATGTTGAAATGATCCGTAATTAAGCACAGCAGATCACCAGTAATGGTGAATGCCAGTACGGCTATCTGTGAGAAGTTCATTGTCCTTCAAATTGTTGAGAAGCTGTTTATTGATGAAGCATTCAAATACCTTACTTATTAGAGGAAGCAGGCTGATGGGGCAATAGTTACTTGGTTCAGAATGCTCACCAGCACCCTTAAACAGGAACAACAGAAGCCACTTTCCAGGATGAAGAAAACACCGAAGCACACAAGCACATGTTGTGTAGGTTGGCAAGAATCGATGACAGTTCAGCACAACACATCTTCGATACAATCACAGGGATTCCATCAGGACCAGTCGCTTTCGAGGAATCTAAAGTACAAATAATTCTGGCAACCTTCTTCGGAGTATAAATGGAACAAGAATATCAGAGTCTGTACGAGATGGAAGATGAGGCAGAGGGTGTCCCTGATAATCAAGAGTGGAATTGGAACTAAAGCAATTTGAAAAGAGGTTTGTCTTATCCAGAGGCGAAGTAACAACCTCGGGTCCAAAAAAGAGAGGAGGTATAGAAGATTTATTACGGTTGAGTACACTGTTGGCAATCCGCCAAAAGTCCCTCGAGCCGAGTCGCTGAGTTGCAATGCATACCACTGAAGACTACAGAAGATGCATACTGCTGCTTAGCATCCTCAAGAACTCTCTTACAGAGGTTACTTGCTTTGCAGAACAGACATTTGGACTCGAGAGACCCTTGCACTTGGTGCTGCTTAAAATAGTGGGTGCGATGTGCATCAGCAATTGCTCAATCAGGAGTGAACCATGGATGGGAATGAACCTTCCATCCATCCAATGGGACCATACTCTGTGCAGAGCGTTGGTGCTGCCTCAGCAGTCACCTTGGCTATTGGGCACAATCCTGGATGGGTCGCCACTCCGACACAGGATAGCAGCAAGCTGGCGCTCATTTTGCCGACCTTGGAAGGATGACAAGCAGAGTCAACCATATCAGGACCAAGACTAAAAACTGAGATCCATGGCAGATCGGCAAGAAATGAACGAAATCTATCCCAATCAGCTTTCCCAAAGTGAAACACAGTGTAGTGAAAAGGAAGCACTGGAGTTGAGAATGAGTAGTAAGAGACGCAAACAGTGGAATGATCCGAGTTACCAATTGGAGCCAGGACATCAGCAACGCAGTCACCAGGATTAGAACACAAAAAGAGATCAAGCAAGTATTTTCCCTCAAAAGCACGGTCAGGAATATGAGTGGGAGAGGAAACAAGTTGGGTGAGATTTTGAGCAACTGAGAAATTTTTGGTGTCGATACGAGGAGTGTCAGTATTACGAGAATGTACCAGCCTTTCCTTGTGGTGAACATTGAAGTCACCAAACACCATGATGTGTGCAGAAGGGTGGAGTGAAATGGGCCAGTCAATGCCTTTGCTGTTTCAAATCCATCTGCACTCATTCACAAGTAGCACGTAATTTAGCCTGCTTGGTTATACAATTTAGAATGATGCCCATTCGGTAGCTGGCTTTGGAGGGCATGTTTGAAATTTTACTTGCCCATTAAAGATCATGATTGATGGTGAGGCCCAAAAGTTTGATTGATTTAACCTCCAAGTTGTTTGGAGACTAGAGAGACAGGGTGAGTGTGGGATTTGTCAGGGTTGAAAGACATATTCCAAGTGTTGGACCAGCTCCTGATTCTATTCAGGTCTGCAGAGAAGGAAGAGGCTGCTGCCTGCCCGTCTGAAGGATGAGAAATGCTTTGGCATAAGATGGAATCGTCAGCAAAGAGATGGCCAGGGAATCAGAAAGGTCATTGTTGGAGATGATTAGGAATACAACCACTTCCTTAGGGAACTCCATCCTTAACAGGGGAGGAGATGAAAGGATCCCGTTAAGCCCTACATGCTGACTTTGAGTGGAGGAAGTCAGTGATCCATGAGAGGAGGTGGTCTTGGATGCCATAAACAGAGTTTGGAAATCAAGGTGTGGTGCCAGACTATCAAATGCTCAAGATATGTCCAGAGGGACTGCTCTAATCCCATGTCTGATATTGAGGGCTTCCATCCATTGTTGTTGGAGTAGAAACAGCATGTCCATGGTGTAATGACCAGGTATGAAACCGAACTGATGATCTGACAGCAGGCTGTTGGAGAAAATGAAGAATGTGATGTCAACTGCAATGATAGATTCCATGCCCTTGCTTATAATTGGAAGGTTTAAATTGATGGGGAGGGAGAGAGAGAAGGGTGGGGGGAGTGGGTGCAGTAAAAGAAGAAGAGGGTGTTTATATTTTTATATAGTTAAATCTCAGGTGGTGAATAATGGAACAGAGGGGATGGAGACATGGTAAATGGATATAAGAAACATTTTGAAAAAAAACCCAAAAACGGGTTGGTCCAAAGCTATCCGTGCCAAGATCAAAATAAATAGAATGAGCACGAAAAAAATACACCCGAGTGATCACTCGATACGAAGACCAATCAACACGAACAGAATATGAAATTGTTGGCAGCACAGATTAATCCAAACCGATGACTTAGCTTTTTGGAAGCAGATCACCGAGGGCCAAGAGAAGCAACCGCGACCAAGAAGCTGATAACTTAAGTCCAATAACGTGACATGAAACATCAGCAAAGATGATGCAATGTATCTACGTACTGATTGTCGAACCCATAATTACAATGAACATCCAATAGATATCTTTGTGCAACGTCTTTCCAGCTGGATGTTGGCCAATAATTTTAACTGAAAGGGACTCTGGCAGAAACATCTTCCCAAAAGCGAAAAGCTTCTTTTTTTATAATTATTTTTGTCCTTTTACTTTCATTTCTCACTTGAAAGGTGCCCCAGGTAGCTTGTTTGCCGATGATTTCACAATAAATTTGTTTTCTCCAATGAGCTCGCTCTGTCGTGACCAAACAGATTTCCGTCTACATGTGGAGTCTCACTACAACACCCCTTTAAAGGATCTAATACATCAGGATGGCTGACATGACTGTCCATGAATACGATGGTGCATTTCCCCCCTCTTGGTATTACCCTCGATAAATAATTTATGGGGAATATTAAGGCAAGGCAATCCTTCACATTCTTTTCCAAATTTTCATTTTTAAGCCAATATTCCATGTCATGCCTTCCTTACTTCAGACCACAGTTCATCCCATACCGTCTGACTCCAAAATCCATTCACATGGCTTTTAATTGAACAACGAACATGCTCCGTCAACTCGCCTGCACACTTGTGATGGAAGCGAACCTTGGGATTGCATCGTGGATCGTATGCAAATATAATGTTCCTTTCACATCAATATGGTCACAATGAGGAACTTGTTAAACTTTGATTAAACATAAGGAACTTTGGCACAGGAGGAGGCCATTCGGCCCATCATGCCTGCACTGCACCAACTCCAGTCTCCATAACACATCCACACACAAGCTACCTTCAAATTCTGCCAATATCCCCAAACCACTCTATCTCCAATGCATCGAGGTACCTATCTAATTCTAATTGAAACCTATCCAACCCCTCAAAGCCACTAACTTTCTATGGCGACCATTCCATGCATTAACCACTCTCCGAATGAAAGACCCCCTGCCTTAAAACTGTCGAACTCTCATCTTCTTTACCCTCAACCTGTGGCCCCAGGTTATAACGTTGTGCACTCTGCTACAAAACTCCACTGCACCTATCTTGTCCACACCCTTCATTGTCTTCAACATCTCCATCAGACCCCCTCGCAGTCGTCTCATTTCCAATGCATAAAGTCCTGTCTCCTTTAGCCACTCCTCAGCTTGTACTGGTCCCTGGAATCGATCTAGTTGCCTTGCACTGAACCCGTCTCGAGTAGCTATGTCCTTCTTTGGATGTGGTGTCCAAAACGGTCCACAATATTCTGGCTTTAAAATTAATTTTCTCGGCAACCGTAAGTCCGATCGACACGAAATTTCCACCATCGTTTGTATCTTTTCGGATGGCATACTCAACTTTTTTTTGATGGCATAGATGACCTTCTGTTTGAAAAACCGAAAAACTTTGGACCTCTGTATCTCAGAAACCGCAAAATGGGGAAAAAAATGGATACTTGGCACATGGCAAGAATTCCCCACGGGGAGCACGAGTGATTTTTCGTGACGTCATCGGTGAAGTGGTATCCTGGTGAAAATTTGATAGGGAGAACGCTGCATCAGAAAAAATTTGGAATTTCTTCAGCGTCAGCAACGCAACAATTCACCATAGAAAAAAAAATTATGACATCTTAGGTCACGTGGTTCGGCAGCCATATTTTGAAGAAAAAAAAAGAAATTAAAAAAATATTCTTCTCCAGAACGGCTGGACGGATTGAAGTGAAACTTTACACACGCATTCCCCATGTCGTCCTTTTACAAGTTTGATAATTTCTAATTGCTAGGTCACATGGTTTGGTGGCCATATTGAATTTACCCTAAAACCTTCAAACATCATCTTCTCCAGAACAGCTGGTCAGATCAAGGGGAAACTTCCTATACATATGCTACATGAGTAGGGGATATAAGTTTGTTTGTGAATAATTGATAGGTCACATGGTTTGGCAGCCTTATTGGATTGAAGAAAAATATTCAGTAATGTTTTCTCTGAAACCACTTATCCTCTCAAAGCGAAACCTTGCAATTGTCATCTACCGCCATGGCTGCATATATGATAAAAATTATGACGTCACAAGTCACATGGTTTGGTGGCCATCTTGGATAGAAAAACCCACCTTATCTGATTAACAAGAAACTTCACAAGCGTGATCCCCCACCACATTAGAGGCAGAATGAGAATTTATGATGTCATTGGTCACATGGTTCATCAGCCATTTTGGATTGAAAATTAATAAATTTTTTAAATCTTCTTCTCCAGAATGGCTGGAGAGATTTAGGCAAAACTTCACGCACACTTTCCCCAAAGCATCCTTCAACAAGTTTGTTAATTTCTAATTGATAGGTCACATGGTTTGGTGGCCATATTTAATTTACCATAAAACCTTCAACATCTTCTCCAGAATGGCTGGTCCAATCAAAGCAAAACTTCACACATATATTCTCCAATGCAAGGGGATATAAAGTTTGTTAATGAATAATTGATAGGTGAGGATTTAAGAAAAATATTAAATAATGTTTTCTCTGGAACCACTTCTCCAATCAAAGCAAAACTTTGCAACTCTCATCTCACTCCATGGCTGCATATATGTCAAAAATTATGATGTCACATGGTTTGGTGGCCATGTTGTATAGAAAAATGCACCTTGTCTGATCAACACAAAATTTAATAAGCATGATCCCCTATCCCAGGGGTTCCCAACCTGTGGTACGCGTACCACAGGTGGTACATTTGGACTTTCTCGGTGGCACGCGGCGTGGTACGCGGCAGCGTGCTTTTTTTTTCTTTTTTTTTTAAGCAGTTTTTATTTTACTTCTCTCTCATGCAGCTTGTGCACAATAATTAAATTTATATCGAAAGCGGCTGTACACACTGACAGCTGTTTGTTATCGGCCATTGTGCACAAGTCTTATTATCGTTTTGTCTCTACACGCCACACTGTCATCATTGCTTATTGCCCGGCTTTTGTTACCATTATCGTTCACCAGCATCATGTCAATGCGAAAATATTCGGAGAGTTATCTCAAGTTAGGCTTCACTTCCATCCAAAAAGGTGAATTAGAAGCTCCACAGTGTGTGATTTGTGGAAAAGTTCTCGGCAATCAATCTACGAAGCCAAGTCTATTGAACCGCCATTTTGATTCTGTTCATCCTGAACACAGCGACAAGGACCATGATTTTTTTCGTCGGAAGGAAAATGCCATGAAAGAGCATGCTTCGACGGCAGCGGCAGTTTTCAACAGCAGTCCACGGCAGCCGTAAAGGCATCCTACTTAGTTGCACTGCGAATGCAGAACAGAAAAAACCTCACACCGTCGGTGAAAGCCTCATCCTTCCCGCCACAAAGGATATCGTACGTCTCATGCTGGGAGAACAAAGCGCCAAGAAGCTCAATTCTCTTTCGTTGTCAAACAACACAGTTCAGAGCGGCATTGAAGAAATGTCAACCAATATTCGTGACCAGGTGGTGGCAGAAATCAAGGCATCTCCATGCGGATTTTCTATGCAATTGGATGAGTCAACTGACGTGGCAAATTGTGCCCAACTGTTAGCGTTCGTTCGGTACGTGCATAAAGCCAAGTTCAAGGATGAAATACTATTTTGCCGCCCGCTTAAAACCACAACGAAGCAAAGGATATTTTCGAAGAGGTGTCTTCCGTCTTTGATCAAGTTGGGCTGTCATGGTTGATCTGAAAGGCTGTACTACAGATGGTGCTCCAGCTATGTTGGGGTGCAGATCAGGTTTCCAAACGCTTGTGAAGGCAGTTGCTCCTGAAGTGCGCGGCCTACACTGTACGATCCACCGCCACGCACTCACAGCCAAGGCACTCCCCAAGCCATTGACTGACGTTCTCTCAACCATGATCAAAATTGTGAACCATGTGAAATCCCAGGCTCTCAATTCGCGACTTTTCAAGAAACTTTGCGAGGATTTCGACTCCGACCATGAAGTTCTCTTATTCCACACTGAGGTGAGATGGTTATCCCGTGGAAATATGGCGGAGCGCGTGTTTGAACTGCGAGCTGAGCTTCGGAATTCTTCGAAAACGATGGAAAACCAAAGACTGTCGATTTCGTCGCTGCTTTGAACGACCCCGACTGGGCATTGCACCTGGCTTATTTGGTCGACATTTCTCTCAGTTAAACGCCCTGAACAAGTCTCTTCAGGGGACTGGCGCGACTATCATTGACTTCATAGACAAGGTCAAGGGATTTCAGGAAAAACTCCGTCTGTGGAAGACTAATGTCGAAGCGGGAGTGGTGGTCATGTTTTCTTGCATGGCCGATATTCTTCAGAAGCGTGAAAAGAATCCCCCAAGGGAGTTCATACAACTGGTAAAAGATCACCTCGCTTATTTGGATGAGGAATTAAATTCCTATTTTCTGGATCTCAAGGAACTGGATCTGAAAATGATTCGCAACCCATTTCGCATGAATGCATTGGATTTGCCACCTGAAACAGGACTGCAGGAAAGCTTATTGATCTCCAGAACGACTCCACAGCCCGAGATCAGTTTGACGAGATGAATCTTGCGGACTTTTGGTGTGCAATGTTGGGGTCTTACCCTTAAGCCAGCTGCCCTGACTGTTCATTCGCTCATAGTATTCCCATCTACATGGCTGTGTGAAGCTGGAATCTCGTCAGTCGTTATTCTAAAAACAAATCAAAGATCCCTACTGGATGTTGAACATGATGTTCAGTGCTCTTTATCCAAAACAAAGCCTGACATCGACCTGCTTGTGAGCAAGAAGCAGGCTCAACCATCCCATTGACTGGACATTTTACACAATCAAATAGGACAAAATAGGTACTTACTGTATCATTCTTTGTTCAGATCAGATTGCTCAATGTCATAGTTGTGAATTGTTAGTAATATTAACTCCCCATTGTCGTATCGTATCGCAAATAAACACTATTTAGGTGAATTTTGGTACAGTGGTACTCGGTGGGACCACGAACATGTGAAATGGTACCCCAGTAAAAAAAAAGGTTGGGAACCCCTGCCCTATCCCATTCGAGGGAGAATATAAATTTATGATTTAATACGTCACAGGTTCCGCAGCCATATTGGATTGAAAATAAAAAAATAAAAAGCCGTCTTCTCTGAAACGGCTGAACAGATAGAGGCGAAACTTTACACGTATGATGAACAAAAAGTTCCCACCTCCTTTTGATGCAGGTCACATGGTTTGGCAACCATATTTGATTGAAGGAAAAATATTAAATAATATTTACTCTGCAACCGCTGCATCAGTAAATGTGAAACTTCACAATTATAATCGAGCCTACATGCGGAATGAAGGTTTTAAATTTCAACCTGAACGGCCGCAAGGTCTGGCAGCCATAATTATTTAATTATTTGAATCTGAGAACTTTTAGAATTTTAAATATTTTTTTTTTGCCATGAGGTGCACTTGGCTGTGCCTGCATGCGTTTGAGGGTACAGGAGTAGCAATTCAATTGATACCGATGATGGCCACAGGAAAAATGGTCAACTGTGTACATAATAAATGGATGCAACATGGCCTGTTTCTCAGTGCATGACCTGTGAATCCTGTGTCGAAGGGAAACGTGTGGGGCCTCATTAGACTCAGGGGAATCCCTCCGATGGTTTCCACATTTATTACTTTGTGTTCAGGTTATTTAAACACCAATTCTATTGCTCCCGATTATGTATTTAGGAAAAACTGCTTGCATAATAAATAGATTGAATGTGGTGTGTTAATGGGTCCATAACTCATCAATCCCGCATGGTATAGAGATGTGTGGGGGGGGGGGCTTCGTATTACTTGGGGGAGTTCCGGTTTACCCTGTGGACCCACGGTGACATTTCCTGCACATTTATTGCTTCATGTTCAGGTAATTTAAACGCCAATTCAATTGATACTGACAATGTCCCCAGGAAAAAGGGCTAACTGCATACGCAATAAATAGATTGAACATTTCGTGTAACTCGGTCCGTAATTTGTCAGTCCCGTGTTGTATCGAGGCAGCGTTGTGTATAAGCCGGATGTCTTGGAACCCGGTCATCATTGCCAGCAGTTATAAAGTGGCAGTTTTACAGAGAAATGACAGAAGTAAATAGACACCTTAAATTTATTCATTTCATTGATATACAACAAGTGTTGCTCAGCGATTTGTACTCGTATTCAACTATTCATTTGCAGAAACGAGTTCCTGGGTCTTGTAGGACAATTAACTATGCCTCGAACCCAGGAGGCACATGAACTTTCCAATTTTCAAAGAGGATGATTGTTGGCCATTGGGAAGATGGAGTCAGCCAGCGTCAGATAGCTCAGAACCTTGGCATTCCGCTTTCTACGGTCAATCTGGTGATTGTGCAATTCAACAGCGAAGGCAAGGAATCCACCGCTTCCCGTTCTGGTCGATCTGGGCCCTCAGAAAGGTGTCTTCAAGCTGTCAAGCGGTCCATTGAGAAACCTCCCCGTTGCAAGACAGCAGATGTCGCAGAGGAGTCCAAGTTAACTCAAGATCTGCCGTGCGGTACCTTCATCAACTGGGCTACTATGGGAGAGTAGCTCGGAGAAAACCTCTTCTTAGACCAGCCAACATTCAAAGGAGAAAGAAGTGGGCTGACAAGATGGCTAACAGACCCTTGGAGTTTTGGCAAACCGATTTTTTTATTTTTTTTTTATTTTTATTTTTTCAGATGAGTCCCAATTTGCTCAATTTTCTGACGGTGGACACGTATGGGTCTTGAGACTTCCCAGTCAAGAGTTTTCTATGAACCGATTGCAGCCAACTGTCAAACATGGTGGTTTTTCAGTGATGGTGTGGGGAGCAATCTGGAGCGCTGGTCGGTCAGAGCTTGTGGAGTGTGTTGGCAACGTCAACTCTACGATATATATTTCTATCCTTGAGGATGGACTTCTCCCTGTCTTCTCCACTGGTCAGATGGTCCAAAACGACACTGTTCATGGAAGATGGAGCTCCATGCCACACTCCAAAAAACACCAAGGAATGGCAGGACAGAAATGGGATCAAGCGACTTCCATGGCCAAGTCAGTCGAGCATGACATGAATCCCATTGAACACCTCTGGGCCATATTAGATCGAGCTGTGCGGAAAAGTCCAGGAAACCAACATCACGGGCAGAGTTCCTCAACCTTTTGCGTGAAGCCTGGGCCGAAATCCCACAAGAGATAATTTCGGAACTCGTTAGTTCTATGTCTGAAAGACTAAAAGCATTGAAGTCTACAAAATACTAGTGTATGTTTTTAAATGGATCAAATGTACTTCAAATGTTCAATAAATAAAAAAAATTTAAAATCATGGTGTCTATTTACTTCGGTCATGTCTCTGTAGTTCTTTTTGTTATTACCTCCACCACTGAAGGTAGAAGGAGGTTATGTTTTTACCCATGTCTGTCTGTCTGTCTGGCTGGTTGTTTGTGTGCAGGATATCTCAAAAAGTTGTCGACGGATCTGGATGAAATTTGTTGGGCAGGTTGGGTGTGTGAGAAGGACGAACTGATTAGATTTTGGTGAGGATCCGGATCCGGCAACTAGAATTTTTTTAAGTGATTCTTCACCATTGAGAGATGGGGCTAAACTGATATATAGCACGTTATCTCAAAAAGTTGTGGACGGATTTTGATGAAACATGGTGGACACGTTTGGTGTGTGACGACGAATTGATTCGATTTTGGTGAAGATCCGAATCCGCATCTGGATACGAGAATTATTTAGTTTTCTAAGTGATTCTTCACCATTGAGCATTAGGGCCAAAAACGATATATAGCCTGATATTTACCTCCGCCACTGAAGGTGGAAGGAGGTTATGTTTTTCACCCCTGTCTGTCTGTCTCCGTTTGTGTGCAGGATATTTCAAAATGGTGCGTATGAATCCGGATGAAAATTGGTCAGCAGGTTGGGAGTGTGACAAGGACTAAATGATTGTATTTTAGTGAAGATCCAGATCTGGATCTGGCTACTAGAATTATTTTTTATAGTGATTCTTCACCATTGATCAGGCCAAAAATGATATATAGCATTATATCTCAAAAAGTTATGGATAGATTCGGTCGAAACTTGGTTGACACATTTGGTGCGTGACAAGGAAGAATTGATTCGATTTTGGTGAAGATCTGAATCCAGATCTGGATACAAGAATTATCTAATTTAAATGTGATTCTTCACTAATGAGAGATCGGGCTATAAATGATGTACTGTATAGTATAAATGATGTTTCAAAAATGTATTTGGCCCGATGTGTTCTCGTGGATCAGGCATTGAGTCGCAGAAGTATGCGCTCCACCAAGTGCCTTTCGAGTTTATTTTGTAATTAGAATGCCATGCCATGGTAAAAAGGTGTATAGATCAGCTTAATTGGTCTTTCCACGGTATGGCTTTCTAATTGCAAAATAAAAAA
>CM068955.1:22408703-22430477 GCA_035128595.1 Eptatretus atami
TCATTGCCCTGTGGTTTTTAGTAATTCTGCTGTGCGGAGTTAAAGGGCTAGCCCATATTTATTTTCAACCAAAATGGCCACCAGTGTACCAGTCGGCCATCTTTGATCGGATTGCAAAATAAAGTGAAATGCACATGTATGCCATCATATATACTGTGCGTTTACCAAGTTTGAACAAATTCGGATCATGCATGTCCGAGAAATGGTTGGGGACACATTTAAGTAACAAAATGGCCGCCAGTCGGCCATCTTGCATCTGATCTCGAAATAAGGTGACGTGAATATGTGAGCCATCATTCCTTATCTGTTTGCCAAGTTCGAACAACCTCGGCAAATGGATGTCCGAGAAATGGTTGAGGGCGTGTTCAGCATCGGGTTTTTACAACTAAAACGGCCGCCAGTCGGCCATCTTTGATCGGATCGTGAAACAAGACTATGCCTGTACGTACACCATCACGTGTTGTCTTTGCGCCAATTTCGAACAAAATCGGTCCATACACGTCCGAGATATGGCTGCGGACAGACGGACAACACCCAATGCATAAGCCCCCATTTTGGACAAAATCTAATGGGGGGCTAATAACAAAAATAATGATAACATTGTCACAAAGCATGTATTAATTAATACTAATAACATTAACTCCAATTATGATGGTATTATCATTTGGCTATACTAATAACTAATGTATAATCCTCACCTTGGCCCAAGCACATTTGTGCTTGATGAGAAGGTAAGTTGATGCTCAAACAGTGCAGCAGGCAGGTATGCGACAAGGCGGTGCAGACAAATGAAAATTTGGTCCAATGGACCAACAGACCCCACTTGTCTTTGAAAGTATCTAGACATTCCTGAATCTGATCACCTCCCTCTCTGCTATCTACTTTACCTCCAAGCTTTGTATCATCTGCAAATTTGGAAAGCCTCCTTTTAACCCCACGATCCAAATTGTTGATGTAAATGATGAAAAATAATGGTTCTGGTGGTGATGGTTGAGGTACCCCCACTGCTTGCATTCTTCCAGCCAGACATCCTCCCACTCACAACCACTTTTCCCTTCCGATCACTAATCCAGTTTCCAATGCATTTAGTTACTTTACAAGCCACTCCGCAAGCCCTCACCTTCACTAACAACTTCCTATGCGGTACCTTATCAAATGCTTTCTGAAAGTCTAGATGTACTACATCCACTGCATTTCGCTCATCCACGCAATCTCAATGATGGTTGCTTAACCTTCATTATTGTGAATAGTCACCATTGCATGATTGGAACTAGTTTAACATGTCTGAAGAAACAACTTCAACCTTTTCTCCTAACCAACTGTAAGGTGAGTTATTTATAGCAATAAGTCATTCATTCCAGCCTGCGAGCTTCAAATATTGGCCACTTGGTCACCACAAGGGGATGAACAGAGAAGCATTTTCCCAGCACCCACAACATCGGTGGAAGAGTGTGATGGAAATCACAGAGACCTTCTGGGTAGGGGATGGGGGGGGGGGGCAGCAAAATAGCTCTAACAGTAATGTGGTAGCCATTAGGTGCTTACCTTTAGTTCAATCCCCAACAGCGTTCTCTTGAACTCTAAAATTGCCACTATGGTATTTTGCCAGCAGGAAACGCAGCATTTCCAAGTACGCCATTCTTCATGTGGTAGCATTTAAACCGGGCTGGCCTGGGTTGCTTTGAAAGCTTTGCACATTAAACATCGCAAGGTATTTTTTATTAATAAAGGGCAGGCCATTGTGTCAAGATACAATGGCAAAATTGACTGCATAATTAGCACTACCTCCAGTCGCCGTGGAGCTGGAGCATTGATACGGCGCAGGTATGATGGGCCAAACTTCCTTCCTTTGTCCATTTGTAAATCTTCATTGAAGAGAATTGTTCAATGTCTTCAAATGACTTTGTGAATGGCGTGGCCATGTGGATTATTTCCATCTTTGTGTGATATTGATGTGATTTCCCTGTGTCCCGAGTCCAGCTCGTACGTGTGTCTGACCGTGTCTGGCTGCGGACTCCGCCGAGCAGTTACTGCGCAATTAATACCAATTGGGAGAAGGACAATTTGTTCTCGCTTTTAATACAAATTGGACTGCAGTGCAGAAATATAAACCTCATTAGTTTGATTGATTTTTCTTTTCTTTAAAAACGAGCTTGAAATGTCAAAAGTTCTTATCCGGCGTGAAAGTGCGCGGGGTGGATGTATCATCTGAATGCTTCAATAGTATTTCATGTTTGGTTCATCAAAACGCCCCTTTTATCGGGGGGTCTTGGGCGTCTTTATGAAAATGTAAAACCTGACGTGTTTCACCCTTGATTTCATCAACCATGGTCTCGTATCCGCTGCACTATGACGTCATAACCATGCGATTAATATCTTGTTTCGCCCGACCTTCGAGCCGATGCCACGGAGGAATTTATTTGATGATGAAGCCGTGCTTGCGTCGCATGAGATCCATGGAGCATCGATTGCTCTTGTTTTGATTTAAACCGTTCAAAGTTTTCATAAACCTGTTTATCTCTGAAACAACGCGGTTCAACACGTCTCTCGTATTTTCCCACCATCCAAGGTGTTTCTGCAGCAGTGGTGGATACGCTGGTGGTCTCGTGATGAGAACTTGACTTGGATTGCAAGGTTGTGGCAAGCGAGCTTGTCTCGGGACCATGAACCGGTTCTACATTAATAACCCAGATGACCCCCTCATTAATGACCCTTCGAGAAGGGGATAAGCCTGCCGGCATGGGATCCCAGCCCATGCTTTGTAGCTGACGTGAAATGTCCTTGGGGGAATGTCGAGGCATCAATCCCTAAATTTCACAAACCTTTATTAATTTATTTTTTTTCAAAAAAGACAAGTGTTTAAGGGGTGGGTGAGAAACTCTCTTTGCTCACTTATAAGCCCCTGTTGTTGTAGACAGCAAGCATTACAAACCACGTCGATATCTCATCTGTGCACATGCACTTTGTGCTCACAGGAGATAGCTACGTTGGGAGCTTAAGACCGAAGACCCCCTGTAACGGGCCCTTTTGCTCACCACAAGCCCAGTCCATCTGATTTGTTAATCTGAGCAGTATGTCGGAACGATGTGTCCTTGTGTTCCAAGCCACAAATGAAGCTTTCTGGTGAAGACTTGAAATGACATTTGTCATGCCATCAGGTTCAAACGAGTATTTTTGATTGCGTTTTGCCGTGATTTCATCGTCAACATATCTGAGCTCTTCACCCTCAGTTTGATAAGGTTGGGTAGCCATGAAATGTTCCTCTAACAGCTATGCTGAGGAATGACCCTTGACCTCGTGTGGCGGCGTGACATCTCGGTAGTGCGTTTGATTCTGGTTTTTATCTGCAGCGAAGTCGAGTTCAAACACGGTTCCCCTTTCACGTGTTGTCGGTAGGATTCGCGCTGCGTTGTGGTGACGTCGAGTCAGCCATAAATGTTTGAGTCTTGCGATTAAAATATGTCAAATTGCTCATCAGGAGTAAGACATTTGGCGTCCACCTCGTTCGTATGCATCCTGCTGGCAGATTTTTGGTGTTGGAATGAAATGGAACCTGCATGTTGTTAGCTCCATGATGAATAGGTGAAGTGGATCTGATGCACAGGAGGAAGACATGCAAATGTAGACTCTGTGCAAGCATCCTCGTCCGTCGTCCTGTCTCTCTGTGGTTTTGTTTCTGTAGGACTTATTGTTGCTCCTTAGATTCATCATCAGGATGAGACCTCAGATTCTCCCAGCCCAGCTTGATCCACGGACTGGCCAGCTGGCGGCCCAAATACCGCCAGGGGCTGCTTTCCAGATTTTCGGCTTAAAGCGGCGGCTTTCCCTCCACTCGCCTTTCCGAAGGCGCCTCGCAGTATAGACCCGTGGAGAATTTGTCAGGAACTTTTTCACGGATTTAGGCCGTTGGCGCAAAATCGATGTCGAAGCCGATACGGCCTTTTTCTTCAGCCTCTTCCCAATCATGAAACTTGCATTGATGGATGGAAATTGGCTCATTGCGTGTAATTGAAGGAAACCCTTGACAAATGTACTTGTGTGTTTATATGCTGTATTCCAACTACTGGTTAAGCATCTAGCCCCCCTCTCCCCCACCCCAATCTATACATTTGTGCTGCAAGTGCAGCCAAAATGCCTGAGTACGACTTTGTAATACAAGTCGTGCGCATTGGCGAGCGTGTCAAACGCGCGTTTCTCATCGGAATGGCACGTCACTTATGGGTGTTTTGGCGAATTACATTCTGCAAGGCCACAAATAACGACTGCAAAAATGGAGTTCTGTAATAATAATTTTGAAGGGACATAGCCAGAAAGAGTGGGCTGAGCGAGGGTGCGTCGAATGACCATGAATCGGATTTGTGAAGGCAAGTCATTCGCGTCGTCACAGAGCATGGCACGGCTGCTCGTGGATCGACTCATGCTGAATATGTTCGGCCAGAATGGAATACAGGGGCCAAGAGGAGGGGCGTGTGTTGGCAGATGGGAGTGGGGCGAGCACAGAGCATGAGATCCGGTAATGGCTGACCTGCTGATATCGCTCTAGTAAGGGACTCGCCGATGGGTGACAGCAGTGCGGAGAATCGGTGTGACGTGCGGCCGGCCGGTCGGACGAGGAGGCCCTGATTAACAGCTGCTCGTGAGAGATAATACATTTGTCAGGAGGATGAGTGAACGTCATAGGTGCCGGTTTGCTAGGGGATAAATAAAATTGATAACGGTGAAACGCATATTGTGTGGGACGGCAGAACCGTCCAACGTTCCAGGCAAAGTATAAATTTCCCAAACAGCCGCTCTCCCCCTCATGCATTAATGCACAGAACAAACGTTTTACGGGAAAGCATTTAGTTTCACCTAATTATGTATTGATTTCTCTCATTTTATTGATGTTCTTGTGATACTCACAGTTGATGAAAAGTTTTTAACATTGTTGGAATGAAATGGGCCTTTTATTATTCCCTCATTGCTGTTATTAATTAGTTGCGAAAGTAGCCAGGAATCATTAAAATTTCCACTGAGTTCTGACCAGAAGTTTACTCCATCATGTGTGACTTGGTATTGTTTCGGTTATGTGCGTGCACGAACGCAGGTATACATCCAGCCTGCACATGCATTCCATCCAGCATTCGGTATACATCCAGCCTGTATGTGCATTCCATCCAGCATTCGGTATACATCCAGCCTGTATGTGCATTCCATCCAGCCTTAGGTATAAATCCAGCCTGAACGTGCATTCCATCTAGCCTTCGGTATACATCCAGCCTGTACGTGCATTCCATCGAGCCTTCGATATACATCCAGCCTGTACGTGCATTCCATCTAGCCTTCGGTAGACATACCGCCTGTGTATGCATTCCGTCTATCCTTCAGAATATATCCGGCCTGCACATTAATTCCATCTCACATTTGGTTTACATCCGGCCTGTACTTGCATTCCATCCCACATTTTGTGTACATCCGGCCTGTACATGCATTCCATCCAACATTTGGTGTACATCCAGCCTGTACGTGCATTCCATCCCACATTTGGTGTACATCCGGCCTGTACGTGCAATTCCATCCACATTTTGTTACGTCCGGCTGTACGTGCATTCCATCCAACATTTGGTATACATCCGGCCTGTACGTGCATTCCATCCAACATTTCGGGTACATCCGGCCTGTACGTGCATTCCATCCCACATTTGGTGTACATCCGGCCTGTACGTGCATTCATCCAAACATTTTGGTGTACGTCCGGCCTGTACGTGCATTCCCTCCCACATTTGGTGTACATCCGGCCTGTCGTGCATTCCATCTCACATTTGTGTACATCCGGCCTGTACGTGCATTCCATCCCACATTTTGTGTACATCCGGCCTGTACATGCATTCCATCCCACATTTGGTGTACATCCGGCCTGTACGTGCATTCCATCCAACATTTTGTGTACGTCCGGCCTGTACGTGCATTCCATCCAACATTTGGTATACGTCCGGCCTGTACGTGCATTCCATCCAACATTTGGTGTACATCCGGCCTGTACGTGCATTCCATCCAACATTTGGTATACATCCGGCCTGTACGTGCATTCCATCCAACATTTTGTGTACGTCCGGCCTGTACGTGCATTCCATCCAACATTTGGTGTACATCCGGCCTGTACGTGCATTCCATCCAACATTTGGTGTACATCCGGCCTGTACGTGCATTCCATCCAACATTTGGTATACATCCGGCCTGTACGTGCATTCCATCCAACATTTGGTATACATCCGGCCTGTACGTGCATTCCGTCCAACATTTCGGGTACATCCGGCCTGTACGTGCATTCCATCCCACATTTGGTGTACATCCAGCCTGCACGTGCATTCCATCCAGCCTTAGGTATACATCCAGCCTGTACATGCATTCCATCCAGCCTTAGGTATACATCCAGCCTGAACGTGCATTCCATCCAGCCTGTAGGTGCATTCCATCCAGCCTTAGGTATACATCCAGCCTGAATGCCATTCCATCTAGCCTTAGGTATACATCCAGCCTGTATGTGCATTCCATCCAGCCTGTATGTGAATACATCCACCTGTATGTGCATTCATCCAGCCTTTGGTATACATCCACCCTGTATGTGCATTCCATCCAGCCTTGGTTACATCGCTGTAGTGCATTCATCCAGCCTTGGTGTACATCCAGCTGACGTGCATTCCATCTAGCCTTCGGTAGACATACCGCCTGTGTATCATTCCGTCTATCCTTCAGAATATATCCGGCCTGCACATTAATTCCATCTCACATTTTGTGTACATCCGGCCTGTACGTGCATTTCATCCCACATTTTGTGTACATCCAGCCTGTACGTGCATTCCATCTAGCCTTCGGTAGACATACGCCTGTGTATGCATTCCGTCTATCCTTCAGAATATATCCGGCCTGCACATTAATTCCATCTCAACATTTGGTGTACATCCGGCCTGTACGTGCATTCCATCCACATTTTTGTGTACATCCGGCCTGTACATGCATTCCATCCAACATTTGGTGTACATCCGGCCTGTACGTGCATTCCATCCCACATTTGGTGTACATCCGGCCTGTACGTGCATTCCATCCACATTTGGGTACGTCCGGCCTGTACGTGCATTCCATCCAACATTTGTGTACGTCCGGCCTGTACATGCATTCCATCCAACACTTGTGTACATCCGGCCTGTACGTGCATTCCTTCAACATTTGGTGTACATCCGCCTGTACGTGCATTCCATCCAACATTTGGGTACATCTGGCCTGTACGTGCATTCCATCCCACATTTGGGTGTACATCCGGCCTGTACGTGCATTCCATCACACATTTGGTGTACATCCGGCCTGTACGTGCATTCATCCCACATTTGGTGTACGTCCGGCCTGTACGTGCATTCCATCCCAACATTGTTGTACATCCAGCCTGTACGTGCATTCCATCCCACATTTGGTGTACATCCGCCTGTACGTGCATTCCATCCCAACATTTGGTGTACATCCGGCCTGTACGTGCATTCCATCCCACATTGGTGTACATCCGGCTGTACGGCATTCCTCCCACATTTGGTGTACTCCGGCCTGTACGTGCATTCCATCCCAATTTGGTGTACGTCCGGCCTGGTACGTGCATTCCCATCCAACTTTTAAGAAGACGTAATGTAATTATTGGTTAAAGAACTGTTAGATTTTCATCCCCGCTGTGTGCATGTTGGTGGCACTGCGTTGACTTGTACAACAGCCTCTTTGTCTTTGTCTCTTGAGGATGCGGAAAATGCGCAAATCTTGGATGTTGTTGTGTTTTATAAGTTTGGATGAAATGGTGAAATTATTTGTTTTGTACTTCAGTACAAATGCTGTGCACGTGTCTCCCAACGCCGTACCACCCCAACCACCCCAACCACCCCAACCACCCCAACCACCCCATTTTCAGCAGTGATTTGCAACACCTGTAGATTTCTTTCGTGATGTCTGATTATATAGCTATGATTGTGACGTCATTTGGCACGATGTTGAAATTTAAAGCAACCATTTTATTTCTCGGATCTCACCCATTTAATCAATTGCACAATTCCTTTCGCATTATGTTACCTTTTAACCAGTAAACTAGTTGTTTGACCGGCAGATAAAGGGTCTCGAACAGCAACACTAGATCACAACCTTCACTTGGTTGGGGATGTCTGAAAGTGTAATGTGGAAGCACAAACCATGACTCTCTAATTTTGAAGTTATCTCTCTGGATAGAACCAGCTTAAGTAATTAAATCAATTATTTGGGGGGGGGGTAACCTTTTTGGCCTACTCTTTGCAGACTACAGATTTATCAAATCCTTTTTATTTATTTTGTTAGCTTTTTCGAATGTTTTTTTTTGTGTTCCAAAAACTTCCATGGACAGATTTTAAACTTGGTCCTGATGGTGAACTGGAACGGTCGAGCGCATACCTCCACCAAGCTGAGCAGGTTATGTTTTGTATCCCACTGATACGCCGGATCTGCATCTGAACCTCAACCCAGATCTAATCGGCTTGTTTTTGTCATACACCCCAGTTCACCTAGTTCACGTTCCAGTTCACATAGTTCACGTCCCAGTTCACCCAGTCATTGCTAATGTTCACTTCTTCGATGCAGAATCCTTGTTTGTACTCGGTGGTTCGGATAAAATTATTGAGAAAAGTTATTATTATTATTTTTTTTGTGTGTGTGTGTGAAAAGTTCCGATGCGACCAGGTCGGAGGGAAACTGCATTCAGGAACCGAACATTCTAAGGTTGGACATCGTTGGAGTCGATTCGTAATTCCAGAAGTTTGAGGAAGACTCCGTTGCACATCAGGAAGTTCAAAGGAATCTCTAGTAATCCACGACACATGACAGTCACAAAGGAGAAGTCGTTTGAGAGATTTGATTACTCTGCTAAAAAAAAAAAGAGAAGAGTTTGTTTCCTTGGTATTGGAGAAAGATAGGGAGCAATACATTATGTTTGTGATTTTGAATGTCTCTTAAAAGTCCCAGAAGAGGAGACTCGTACCTTGGAAAGCAAATACCGATATTTTTGACCTGAATGTATGTCACAACAGCTTTGGTAAGAACTTGACGTAAAGGCAGCTATGTAGAAGGAAAAAGGTGAATCCACAATGTACAATTATCATGATCGCTTCGGCTAATGAAATTGGTACCTATAATCGGCTAATTAAATCTGCACTTCGGTGCGAAACGTTGTTTTAAAAGTGTTCTCGATGATGGTTTTGCCTTTGTAGATGACGTACTTGTGCGATTTCATTTCACCCACCGAGTCGTGTTTACCGTCACGAAGTACCATCCGGAGGTGGCCGTGCCCATGAATTCCTTCATTTCGCAGGTTATTGTGTTTTGAGTGCACCTCTGGCACCCAGAGGACCATCGTGAAGTAGCACGGTCGTCGTGGTGAGACCGGTGAGCCCCATTGGTAACACTTATTAGTGGCACTCGAGAGCTCTTGAACGTGCCAGGGCTAGTGAGGGGGAAGGTACACCAACTGCTGTTCACAATTTACATTTTCCTCCTCCTCCTCCTCTGCTCACCACCATCTAGCAGCCAAGATTAAAGCCAAGGTCGAAGCAGAAACATGTCGGGCGAGTAATAACGCTCGGCATGTGTGAACATCACGTGCTGTTTATTTTAAATCAAACTGCTCAGGGCTACTTCGGCAAAGGTGTTTCCCACTTGAAATGTGTTTTTGTCTCGATCTCTGTACGTGCCCAAGAGGCCCCATTGAAGCAGCATTCACTCTCTCTCTCTCTGCAGCCCATTATGGATGGAGGGCTTTTTGGAGTGTGCGATGCGATCCAGATGCTATCCTCTTAGTGTACAAGTTGGGTTTGTGATGTCACTGCCGATACGGCGGTGGAGGTTGTGATGGTATGTATGGCCCATGTCCGGTCAGCGTTGGTGCTTCCATGGGTGTCTTCTCCATGAACGCCACTGCCATGCTGAGCAGTTCCTGCAATAAGTTCCCTCTACTACTGGTAGTGAAGTGTTTCTTGGTTGTTTTTTGAAGGTGGCAATTGGAAAGTCCATGAAAGGATGGCAGGTTGGGATGACTTTGATGGGGGGTTTATTTTTGTTTTCTTTGCTATCAACACCAAAACCATTGGCAGTTCATTGCTGAAGCAATTTGTGCTTAAACATGGTAACTTTTAATAAGCACCTATTTCACTCCAGACATGCCAAAAGTAAAGTAGTTATACAATATAACGACCTTGTATGAGCTTCGTTTTGTGCCAAGGTATGATGAAAACTTTTCATATATTTCTGATTATCTTTCTCATTATGCAGCCACCTCCTGGCAGACGCTTCGTCACCACCGTCCTCCACCCCCTGAAACCGCTAATGGACACCCACAAGCTTCCGTCCTTCCAAACTTTCTGTCGCTCACGTTGACGTTTGACCAGGTGTTTTGGTTTGGGCCTTTGACGTCCTTACGTGGCCTTGCGCTTGTGGCCCGAGGCGAGCCTCGGTTTTTAAACCGCTCCGGACAAGCGTGGAACGGCGCCACTTAATATTTTCTTGTACAAGGTGCCCGGGATATGCCATGTAACCTTGATTAGAAACATTTATTTTCTTTGCCCCGTGGCAAGTTTTTGTAACGGAAAAATGACTCTCGCTAAATTTAGCTATGCTTTGATGGACGTTCTTGCTTGTAGTCCTGAGGGCCCAAAAGGCCTTCTCCTAAAACCTGATGAGGAGGCGGGGGACCGCACGGCGTAACGCGTGCAATATTGCAGGTTAATAAGATAAATGAAAAATGAAATGAAGTGGTTCCACGACCCAGCCTATTAAAGCCTGATTCCTTTCATATTCACAACCACACCGCATGAAGTTATCGAGAGCAATTTATACCCTCGCTCGGTCGAATGCCCTTGCTGCATGCTTCTGGATGCAGTTGCTTCATTGGTGTTATTGCCCTCTTCGCCCTGGCATGCCGAGTTATTTTGGCTGAACAGGTGTACGTCTCGCCCTGTAACCTATAGGCTTATCTGCGTAATTCTCCTCTGTTCCCTGTTTCGTCGTCCGGATATCCAACCACCTCGCAGCTTGACACGGATGAGACCCCTTTGCTTAAACTACCTTGTGATCACTGGCCACAGTCGAATTGATCGTCATGCTGGGCTGACTTTTCGTAGGCCCCACGGAAGCCCCCATACTTGCACCGAGTGGGTGATAAATTCTTCCTCGTCTTGGGCCAATTTGGCAAATGCTGAAAGAAAAAGACAAAAATGGCCCAGGAGTGCGGCGGATGCACTTGTCATGAAATCAAGATCATTAAAACTCGTGTCTGTCTGAGAACTGCATATTTTGAGGAAACCTTCCTCCGTTTGGGTGGAAATAGTTCATAATATGGATATCAGGTGACTCCAGTCTGGAACGTCTCACTTGGATTATTGACTCTCAACTCATGTGAGGTATGACAAAGGGTAAGTTCACTTTGTCGTTGCATTGTCTTCCTTTATCTCGAGCACCACGAGTACGTCTTGGTCACGAAGACCTCAGACGGTGTTTTATGCGTTAAAGTACCCAACATTAGGTCACTGAGTGATGAACAGTATCGACATAAGGGCGTACTTGTTAACAGGCACCGCGGCCATAAACGTCGATCTTTACAAGGACGTTCCTCAAGGAACCGGAGACCCAAGCCTGTTTGGTTAACCGAGAGCAGATCACCGTTACCACGAAGCCTGGTCTTCAATTTCCTCAAACTATCTTTACGCCTTTGGCCGTGTACAGACTTGGATGAAGGCATGGTATTTTGACGACATCGTGTCACCACTATTTGATGCACAAGGGGCACCGTGGTTAATTGCGTCATGAGCCAAGTCGTTGATTGCGGCCTTCCTCGGAGTGTGATAAATACACACAACCCTAAGTGGCAGGGTACACCTGTCCTCACAAAATGGTTTCATCCTCGTAAATGTAATCATCTTGGAATCTCGTGCCTTAGGGCTATGTCTTGGGGATTGTTGCAGACTGTGGTGTTCAGAATAATTGCAGCCGTGTTGGGGAGATGCTTCATTGCTCTTTCATCCACAAAGCCAAGCTGTTGGCTCTCATCACAATTTTGGGATCTTTGTCACTGAAACATCGGTGGCTTCACCTTCCACTGTGGTACCGCAGAATGTTCATCTTACAAGGATTTCATACCTACAGGCTTTCAAACAACAATTCTGTATCTCTCTGTCTCTGTCTCTGTCTCTCTCTGTCTGTCTCTCTCTCTCTCTCTCTCTCTCTCTCTCTCTCTCTCTCTCTCTCTCTCTCTCTCTCTCTCTATCTCTCTCTCTCTGTGTCTCTCTCTGTCTGTCTGTCTCTCTCTCTGTCTCTGTCTCTGTCTCTCTCTCTCTGTGAAACTTTTCCATCGCTTTAGGAAAGTTTAATGACGGTAGAGGGCAGCGCTAGAACATTAATATATGTTATTTGCACAGCATACAGACGGTGCGACTAAATCGAAGGGTTCGGTGCACGATGACTGATTGACGATATAGAATCGAGCAATTCTGGACACTCAACTCGAGCTTTTAAATTAATTAATTAATTATTTGCAGACGATCGTGCAGCATTAGGCCTCGTTGGATACCAGCCAGTACTTGCAACACATTGCCCACTACGTGGCATCTGTCAGCACGCAGACGGCTGAATACGAGATCCGTGCTCGGCTGTTCCATCATTACTCAGCCATTGCAAATAACAAACAATCATAAAATTCATGAGAATGGGGCGTTGGGGAGGGGAGTTTGAATGCATTTTTTTTATCTCCGGTGAGTTCACTAGCTCCTCGAAGTTTACTTACGGTTGCTAGCTTTCAGTTGCACTCGAACATCTGGAATATCATTACGTTTAGCTTATTTATTATACCGCAGTCAAAGCAGCTTTCCCCAACAGACACATTGGCACCAATTCCATCTCCATCATTGTCAGACTTTCGGAGGCTAATCTTTAGTTTAATTTTATTCATGCAGCGTGGCGCGCACGCGTTCACTGGAGCATACGGATCATGGAGTAGCTTTTCATGAGGGGCACATGGTGATGGAAATAACGATGGCAACGCCAGAAGTTTCTCCAAGAACCTCGAGCTCTTTGCTGAAAGGTAGGGACATTAGGCATGTGTTCGAGATATCGATCGGCTTCTTGATCAGGAATAGAGAAAGATATTGGTGCTCACACAGGCCATCGTGTAATAATTGCTTCGCGTCGGTGTGGCGTGTGAGACTCTCTCTCTTTCCGGTTTGTTGGTGAGAGTTGTTTAGGGGACTGTGCTCTAAACGAGAGGCTTTAGAATGTTCCTTCTTTGAGGAAAGATGCTCCGTTTTGTGTTACGCAACTGCATGCACGGTTCGACCTTTAGAATTTCCTTCTTTGCCTCGTCCGATCCTCGTGGCTCACGTTCACGTGTTACGTCCCCATCGATGAAAGTCGTTTCCCCATGAAAATATACAACGGACACTCGTGCACTCACGGTTTGCTCTCCGTGTCTCCAGACTCAAATTTATATCCATTCTAATGCACGACTTGCCGTGAGCTGACACACAGCTTGTTCAGCGTTTGGCGGTTCCTCCTTTCTATTGAGACTGACTGATGGAAAGAGATGAGGTCCATGGGGCTTTTGGTTCCTTTATTTCATCCTCTGCATGCGAATTGATTGCAAAGGAAAATAAATGATATTTGATGAACAACTCTTTGTAAACACCCCACCTGGTTTGTCATTGCCCTTTGAACGATGCAGTGGATTGATGCACGCTGATCGGCCGGATCTTAACATCGAATCGGTTGTTCTCGTCACCTGCCCAACTCGACCACCAAGGTTCGTCTGAATCTGTCCACAACTTTTTTGAAATATCTTGTTAACAGACAGACAGGGATGAAAACACAACCTCCGTTCCTCTTCTGTGTTGGAGGTAATGACTGAATGTTTGGTCAAAATAAGTTTGTGAACTTTTAGTCACACAAAATATGTCGCCCAAAGGCACCTTTTTATTTTCTCTGCCAAAAAAAGGTAGGTGGAGGTTATGTTTTCACCCCTGTCTGTCTGTCTCTGTCTATCTGTGTATTTGTTTGTCTGTGAACAGGATGTTATTGACGGATTTGGATGAAGCTTGGTGGACAGGAAGGGTGTATGACGAGGACGAATCGATTCGATTTTGGTGAAGATCCGAATCCGGGTGTGGATAAGAATTAATTTTTTTAAGTTATTCATCACCATTGAGTGATGCGGCCAAAAGCGAAATATAGCATGATATTTAAAAAAAGTTCTGGACGAGTTATGACGAAACTTGGTGGATGAGTTGTTTAGTTGACAAGAACAAGTCGATTAGATTTTGGTTCAGGTCCGGATTCAGATCCACCTATCGGTGAGTTACAAAACGTAAACTGTTCAGCCTAGCCGAGGTATCCACTCTTCCGAGTGCCATTCTGATTCCTCACCTCTCTCTGTCTGTCTATCTCTCTCTCTCCACCAAATGTTCCTTTGTAATTGTGGTGCACGGGATCCTTGGTTTTGTTTTCTTGTCTTTTTGATTTTCCTCTTATCCATCTTTCTGCCCTTGTATTTCTGTTATAAAGTTCTCTTTGCATGACTTGAACTTTTTGTGATGCCCTGTACTTGTTCACTCCATTGATGGTGCATTGAGTTCCCTTCGCATGCCCTTTGCTTCCGTTTGTATGTTTCTCTTATGTGGGAGGATATTTTGAGTACCTGTAGTTTTCAAGGACCGACGAAGGACCGACCACGTTCTCCCGTTCTTCCCTTACGATGGTTTTGATTTCACTCCGATCGGTGTTTAGTGTTTATTTCAATTCGTGCAGTGTGCGTTTGAGAACGCACGTCCGAGGAAGACCGCGCAGAGTCGAACAGGTGCAGCTTTGAGCAAAAGCCTCCTTAGGTTTGAGCGTTTGGATAAATTCCGATGCTTCTTCGGGTACGTGAGCGAATAAATCTTCATTTCATTTGAAAGCGCGAGCTCGGTCCATTGTGACGTATTTGTTTGGTTTTGATGAATATTAAATTGTTAAAGGAATCGCACGTCACTGGGAAAGATTATTTATTTCCAGGGGAAGGAGCGAGGAAGTTCGAATTCTTGTTTTTTGAGGATTAGAACTTCCTCGTTTTGGGAATTTCTGATAAAATGTTTACCTTGCAAATGTCTGATCGATTGTGAGTCATCTGAGAGCATTTACTGACTACATGCGGTGTTTGAAAGGTTCTCGGAACGAGATGCCCGCAGTAGTCCAAGGAGCGCCAACATTTAAATTTAATTTGTTTTTTTTTTAATGTAAAATGGATTCACCTGTTCGTGTTCCCTTGGCTGGAGATGTCGAGAACCGAGGTTCAAATCCCATTCACCATGTACAGGTGTTTGTCCAATGTCTACTCGTCTCCTTGTAATTCGTGTAAAGGGACGAGGGTGTCTACTAATGTCTTTGCTTAGAATGTAAAAAAAATAATTGGAGAGAGGAAAAGCCTCATTAATCATTGGGCAGAGGTGGTACGTGCTATGACGCGTCGTACCACCACTGGGAGGTGGAAAGACGTCGGTGTGTTCCTCGTATCACCTCGATTGGCATCATATCTGCAGCAATCGAATCGATTTTAATGCTCTCTGTAAATATATCATCATTACCTGATCGATGTCGGAGGAGAGAGCATTTTTCATTTGTAATAAATCCATTTGCCATTTTGTCAGTGTGTGCTCAGGGTCTCTGATTAATTCAAACAAAGGTCTAGTTAACATGTGTCCTCCTTTTGATTATCTCCTGAGCTTCTCACGAGGTGTTTTCATGGTTCTGCCATTAAATGGAGGAACCGAGTGGAATTGTTATCCGATTAACACCGATCGTTAGTAAAATCCAACGCTCACGTGATTTCATGCAATCAGCCGGAATAATCTCGGGGAAACGTTTTTATTTCCATCCAAGTGTGTTGTTTCATTGTTCTTGACGACGAGGTGGTGGCGTCGCTTGTCTCTGTTATGCAATCTTCAAGATTGTTCATAAAGGCCACTGAGGTCTCACATTGCCATTGTGTGTGGGATTCTGAACAATCTCGCCGTGGAGATGTTATCAAATTCTTCCGTTTGAGGCAATAATGCAGAAAATTCATTAAAAATGAGCTGGAGATTTTATTCCTCGAGTGATGGGGATGTAGTTGTGCAATCGAATTGCAGTGGATGGTTGAGGGTTGATGGAGGGGGTGGAGGTGGGGGGGGGGGGGGGGGGGGGGGGGGGGGTGAGGTATAATAAACACCCTACTGATTTAATTTCACCATGGAAGAGAAGAAACAACATTGAGAAAAACAACAAAGCCAAATGTGTCCTTGGTGATCACAAAATGTAAAGACTCTGACCTGAGCACGGAAACTGGGACCCCACCTTGTGAAAAGCAACTGGTAACCCATTGGTCTCATTCCACAAACATGTTGACACCCTCCCCGAGTATATAACCATCAGGGTCACGATTAAGAAAACTGGTACAATTGCTCGAAGATATTCGGCCTAATTTAAGGTTATTTGGTTTCATTTTGACGGCAAAGTGATAGTATTAAATATCTGCCCATTAATTGGTCCCAGAACTTGTGCTGCATGAATGAAGCTCAACTTTAGGTGACAAAATCTGAAATGGTTCCCAGGATGTGCCGTAGCCATCGAAGGACTAGTGTTCTGAAGGCAGCGGCGGTGAGTGTCACTGTTTCAACGCAGTCGTGATTCTGGGCAATGACCCAACGAGCAACAGACTCCGGTCACGACAATATCCTGTCTCAAACTCAGAATAGCCATTGATGGATCTCCTCCTGTGTTTCTTCATGTCTCAGGCCTTTCTTCTTTCTGTTGAAAGGTCGAGATGGGCTTTTCTGTTTTCTGCGTGTTCTGAATAGCAGGAGGTTGGAAGATGCGACAGTTTACCTTACTGTGCCTCTTGTTGAACAGCTGATGATGACGGGACAAGTGTTGATGATTCATCCCGGAGAACACCGTGCGCTTTCGTTAATCCACGGTCGTCATGTGACAGCCCCCCCTTCCCCCAAACGTTTACCCTGAAGGAGGTTTTCTCTCTAATTGGCTCCATTACCCCACCTTCTGTTGGGAACAAATTGCCTGTGTGTCTTGCTTCTGATCGCCTGGAGAAAGGCACCGTCTGTTGCCAAGAAATTTGTGACGCGGCCCCATCCATTTAACCGGCAACGCATATTGTCCGCAAAGGACCTGTTGGAGAGGCATCCAGGAAGAAACTTCCAAGGAGATGATACTCAGCAAGGAACGAATTGCTCTCAAGCGATGAAATGAGGATCCAATCTTTGCGCGTCTCCTTATTTTGTTTCTACTCGAGCCATTCCGAGAACCGCAAAGTGCTTGGATCCGAGTGCATTCTGCTTCTCACGTGAAGCCGGTGCAATGTGATTTGTCTGGTTTGTGGTGTCTGCAGGATGGCCATGGCTGCTTTCTGCCCCGGAGTCAAAACACAGCTTTGTCTCCTTTGTGAACGTGTCAATTGGGCCTGACCGTGCCACAATGGTGCCGTGCAAGTCGCTGCTTGTGAAGATGAAAAGGATGTTTAAATAAACATTGCTCTCAGCAATTATCCAATTAATATAATGTAGTTGGTTCAGTTGTTTGAAGGAAGAAGATTTTCAACAAGATTATTCATTTAAAAGAAAAATATAACCAGATTCTATGGTGTAATGGTTTCAGAGCGACTGCCTCATTACAGGAGTCGGTGTACCATCGACATGAAGGAGGGTCAGATAACTGAAGACGAGATGGCATGCATATGTGCATAAGGAACAGCAGGTTTTTGTGGAAGAATTCCCAGGATGCATTAATATCAGGGGCAGTAGATACGGGGAGACCAGTCCTGAAGAGAGATGGCTGCTTGTGACTGCCAATCTGCTTGAGTGAAATGCCAGACTCGCCGGTGTTGAGGCAGTTCTCTGAGAATAGTCAGAGAGATGTTGACTTTCACAAGCATATTCTCAGATGAAATCAATTGGAGCAGAGGAAGAGCAGGAGACATTTGCGGGAAAGTTGGGAATCAAGTCCAGAAAGGAGGATTTGCCGTCGGGAGAAATCCAGATTGGACGGTTCACAGATTGAGTCGGTCCCATGGAATCTCAGAAGTCCTTTGCTGGAGTGCCATGGCTGGTAAAAGAGGTGCCAACACCAATCCCGGTTGGTGGTGACAATTGAAATCGCACATTGAGGAAGAGATTTGGATGAGCGATTAAAAGTTGTCCATGTCAGAGAGAGAGAGGTAGATGGAGTTCATTGTTGGGAGTACAGTACAACACAGTCAAATCTGAGGTGGTAGCGAGGTTGGGGGGGGAGTCACAGCCAGAGTACTCCTGGGTTTGGGAGGTGTAAGGTAGTACATGGAGAGTGAAAAATGGAGCTCTTAATGTACAGTCCAACTTCACCGCCAGCAGGTGGTTCAGGTCGATCAAACCAAAGAGACAATAGCCAGGGAGATACACTAAGGAGTTGGGTGTCCTCTGGAGAAAGGATTCCATTAAACAGATGATGTCTGGTTTATTGGCAGTGGCCTGGATGAGAGATCTGTCAGATTAGAGCGGAGACCCCAGATGTTGGAGGTCCACACAGTTGCAGGTGTGGTGTGGGGGTGGGGAGGCTTTGGGGTGGGGGGGGTGCAGAGGATGGGGGGATACTTGCAATTACTATTCCCATTATTTTCAAAATTTAATCAATTAATTGCATGATCGAAGAAGGCTGTGCAATATTATCCAAACGCCAAAAAAATGGGAGATTGTGAAATCTGTTTTGTCTGTCTGTTTCCATTTGTCTCTCTCTCTCTCTCTCTCTCTCTCTCTCTCTCTCTCTCTCTTCTCTCTCTCTCTCTCTCTCTCTCTCTCTCTCTCTCCTCACCAAACTGGTAGTTATGATCACATGGTAAGAATGTGCGAGAGCAGTACAACTATTGGCCACGCCCTGGGACCTTGGGGGATCAAAAGCGTCAAAAATGCAATTACAAGCATTTTTAAAACATTTTTAAAAATTAAACTTTGTATATGCAATCAACATGATGGTTGGGGGGGGGGGGTGAAATGTGCAACAACTTTTTGAATTTTACCCCGTTTCAAGCCCCTGGAGGTGGGGACTTCAGGTCACAGGGGTCAAAACAGGTTGTGTTTATTTTATTTTTATTGTTTTTTTAACTCAAAATTTGATATTCGTCATTCCTAGTGGAATGTTTTGCGTCTTTCAACTTGCTTTGGTGGAAGCCGTGCTAGAGGGATTTGCGATGGTGTTCCATTGACTTCGCTTTAGTTTGTTGTTGAAGAGAAGGATGTTGACTAATCCATATAGTTAATAACATAACCCCATCGTCTTTTGCTCTACGAGGTATCCAGATAGGCTTGGACCAAAATATTTTCCTTCTCACCCGGCGTGTGAAGTGAAAAGCAGGGTTAAGCGGTTGGTTCATTTTGTCTGTATGTGTGTCTGTTACAGACGTAAGTCTATGATCTCGGAACTTCTTGATTTTTATTGAATTATATATTTTGAACACTAGAACACCAATTGGAACATGAATCTGTAGTTTCGCTTTGGCTTTGAATTTGGCAAATTGTACGGAATCTCATCCCGGGTGTCCATGCGCAGAGATGCGAGGTAATTTTTTTTTAGTCTGTCTGTCTGTCTGGCAGTCATACAAAATTGAAAATCATTACAAAACGGGATTTAAAATGTTTTTAGGGACATCAATAAAGAATACAAAGAACTTTGTGTTAAATTATGGTGGTGTAAAAGGCAGTGCAGCAATGGTGGCAAACTTCCAAAAAGTTTTGTTTTTAGCTCGTCTGTTCGAAAACAGAGAGCTATAGCGATACCCCGGCGTGGGCGTGAGCGTCAGCGTTGAAAATGTTAAAGTTTTTGGTGCAAGTTATTAGAAGCTTGCCATTCATTTATATGTTGTACTAGGATGCTGATATTTGGCATGGAGGTTCCTTTGGGGTATACTATTGGTGTATTGAAGTTGAAATTAACAAATGATTTAAAAATTTTTTAATTTCAACCCTAGATGGTGTCAAAGCACCCAATGCTCGCCTGTTATACTAGACGCTTGCCATTCATTTAATATGTGTACTAGTTTACTGATTACAATATACAAATACATATTGTTGCGAATTCGCGCGCCGGCGTGCGGACGTGACTCAAATCGCGGCACGTCGCCACCGGACGGACAATTAGTCGTGACCCTCGGGAACTACCGTCCGGCATCATGGGTGTGCTTATCGACTCAACACAATCATCGCCAATCGCACCGCGTAGGATTAGACGTGATTGGCGGTTAGTATTCATGATGTGCACTAATTGAGAACTCGGCCTACTTTAAGTACTATTATCGTATCACACGATAGGTTAAATCCGGTATTATGAGATGCTACGCATGGAACTCTAGCCGCAGGGATTCTGAGAAAGAGCCACTTGGGCGCCACGTATCGTACATACGATGGGATAACCGGAAGTGGATGTGTATCTAGTGACACCTTCTATGCTGAACGACGGTATTCGATTGAATTATACGTATAGGTTAGCTATCGATGTAGGACGTTGCACTCCCGTGTATCATAGATCGCGATAGGCGCTTTCCGTGTAAGCATAGAGTGGAGGGTGAGTTAAGTAAAGAAGTGATCGAAGTGAAGTGGAAGAAGAGGCTGTATCAAGGCATAATTAGATCAGTTTAATATCAGAGAGGAGTATGTGTAGCGTATATGACACCTAGTAAGTTTCTGATTAGAACGTGAGCATTGGTAGATGGCATGCCATGTAGTATCTAGAACAAAAGAAGTGTATTGAGATGGATGTGTGGGAGAAGTTGTATGTATTAGAATATATAAGTATTAAGTATATAGATATGTGTGTAGATGACTGTGGATGGGATTTATTAATCTGTTCAAGAGTAAAGGCAGAAGCACAAGCATAGATTAGAAGCATATTACAGTGAGAGATTGCAAAATACACAATATATGGCAAACAAACACTAAAAGGCAGACGATAGGGAGCAGAGTCTATACTGATTAGGCCAACATGGTGACATTATAACAGTTTCTACTTTGAGGCGCAAAGGTGTGATATGTCGGCTTTACTCAAGCAAATGGAAGAAGGCCAACCTCATAGACAAGGGGCAGACAGGCTGTAGGGTGGCCAAATGTGCGCGCGCCTGGAGGAGCGGAGTCAGGCACCGCGAGACGATGGGCGGTCTAACCCGAGGTTTCCGTGAACGTTGGGGGCTTCGGCGAAAAATGTTGGGTTGCGGTCAGTGCGCGACCTTGTCATTGGGGTGTTCGTTGGAAGATGTTTGAATGGTGGTGCGGAGGCCTCTCTTCACTATCCACTAGGCGGGGGAAAGGGGAATTGTTGAGCCTGGGGAGTGAGAATTCTGGTGGCTTGGGTCCCGGACGACGATCTCACCACCAGCGACCTCGGTCGCCGACCGCTCCTTCTCGCCTCGGACCCGAGTCCTTTGCTCTTCCATCTTCTCGCCGACTCAGAACCAACTCTTTGCCTCACGATGACTTCGCCACCACGTCTCGTTTCTGCTCTGGGCGCAACACATGTATGCCAACTTCTCACTGACGTCTGACCTGACCCTTTCTCCTCCTTTTTGCGGACGCCTCCGTGCGCCTTTTATCCCTGGCACGTCCGCCTCCTTCGCGGCACGCGGGGGGGGGGGGGGGGACATTCCACCAGAGGAATCGGGGCGGAGTTGAGTTCCAACGTCATTTTTTGTTTAAACCGAGAAATCGG
>CM068955.1:22443175-22465700 GCA_035128595.1 Eptatretus atami
GCGAGGCTAACAGCAGGAGAAAACAAGGTCGGATGTTTGACAACAACCTGGAAAGATTCTCCCGTGTACTCGGAAAACGGAAACAGAATGTGTAAACCCCTCCTGAAAAAGATGAACTGGAACAATTCTAGAAAGGAATTTATGAAGATCGAAAAGAACACAATAAGGAGGCGGAGTGGATCCGAAACCTGGACGAGAAGAAGCAACATCTCGAGGAAATGCCCCCAGTAATAACTGATACAGTAAAGATAGGACACCAACTTGAAAAGATGGCGAACTTCAAAGGCCCTGGTCCCGATAGGATCCCAAACTTCTGGATAAAGCAGTTTGATGCTCTCCACGTTCACTACGCTTGAGCATTCAATGAACTTATCCAAGGGGATCAGGAAATGGATGAATGGCTCACAGACGGTAACACCTTCCTCATCCCAAAATCTGAAGAAACTCAACGACCTCACAAATTCCGGCCAATGACCCGTCTCCCACAACATAAAACTTTCAACAAGAATCATCACAGAAACAATGTATCACCATGAAACACAACAAGGAGGGCTAAAGGCAGAACAGAAGGGATACAAGAGAGGATGCTACGGAGCAATAGACCACATACTACTCAACGAGGCTATACTCGAAAAACTGCAACACCAGAGGAATCAAATTGCCCCACAGCCTGGATAGACGACAAAAAAACAAAAATGCTTTTGATTAGCGTCCCACATTCATTGATGATAAAGTGCTTGCAAATCTACAAGATATATCCCCAAGTAATCAATCTGATTGAGAAAGCCATGGATCCATGGAATCCCACACTAATCCTGCAGCACTCGGAAGGAAAGATGAAATATCGGGAGTGAAGATACGATGCAGGATCTTTCAAGGAGACAGGTTTCCCCCCCCCCCCCCCCCCTCCTGTTTTGCCTGGCTCTGGATCCACTAAGTAACCTCATTGATGAACAAGGACACGGATACACCCGAACAACCAATACAAGAATGTGTAAAGAATCAAGGAAGGTGACGACAGATCTACTGCACGTGGATGATTTGAAACTCTTTCTACTGAACAATGAAAAATTGAGAGAACGACTAAAATTAGTGAAAAGGTTTCTCTGACGACATCGAGATGGAATTTTGCCTCAATAAGTGTGCCAAGTACACATTTATATGAGGTCGACCAACAAAAGCGGACAACATAAATATCGAGCTCGACACACCAATACAGGAGTTCGACAACAAAGCATCTTATAAATACCCTGGAATACCCTGCGCAAAACAATTCCCAAAGGATACCTGCATAGAACGAGGCTGATCCTGAAAACATAACTCTCTCAAAGGAACAAAATCAAAGCTGTAAACCAACTAGCAGTACTAGTGTTCCACTTCGGCTGAGGACTACTAAACTGGCCACAAGTGGAAATCAGAAAACTAGATATCAGAACAAGGAAACTGCTCACTATCCACAAAGTGTTCCACAAAAATCAATGCATCCCGAGGAATATACCGACCGAGGAAAGGAGGTGGCGGCCTGATGGATCTCAATCATGTGCACACAGCGATGACTAGGATTAGCAGAGCACGTGAAAAGTTCAACAGACTACCGAATACAATTTGTCCACAAGCATGAACACAACAAACCTGAAAAAGGTATCCGTCACTCACCTTGCAAAAACCTTCCAACAACAGGTGCGTCTGTTTGTTTGTTTGTGTGCAGGATAACTCAAAAAGTTGTGAACGGATTTGGATGAAACTTGGTGGACAGGTTGGGTGTGTGACCGTGACAAATTGGTTCGATTTTGGTGAAGATCCGAATCCGGATCTGGAAACGAGAATTATTTAATTTTTAAAGTGATTCTTCACCATTGAGAGATCGGGCCAAAGACGACTCGTCACTGTATGGCATGATATTTCAAAAATTATTGGGCCCGATATGTTCTCGTGGATCAGGTATTACGTGGCGGAGGTACGCGCTCTACCGAGTGTCCTTGTAGTTTTGCACTGTGTTTAACACCACTCACAAGTTGATGTGTTTTGTCAGTAAAGTGAGATCCACCACCACCACCCTCGTGGCCCCCATCTTGAAAGATTGTGCACCACGATCAGTCACGTGGGAGCCCTTGTTGCCTACAATTGCAACCCGCATACAATTGCACGGGTTGCGTGGTCCTAACGCCGCCTTGGAATTTACCATCTATCTGGTTATTAATCGGGAAGCCTCGTTGGGACCCTGTGTAGACCCTTGGGGTTTGGTGGAATGGTACACCGTGACCGTTCTTCGACTCGCCATAGCCCAGAGCCGAGTCGGCTTGAGGGCGGTTCACGAAGCGGTTCTTTAATGTGGTGCTAAACAGCTCGCATGGCTCCTAATTGGGGTGGAATTGAATTGGTCCACCCACCCAGACAAGGCAGTTATTAGAGTTTGGACGAAATGAGTCAGAGATGAATGGCTGCCTGCCTTGTGAGCGTAAATCTGAGTTTCCCACTGAAATGGGATTTTAACTTTGATGTCATTCGTTTGCACACTGAGGTTAAGAGCCAAAGAAAACAATACTTTATCATATTTTAATTTTGCATCAGTGTGGTGGGATTGTAAGTTATTGCCTCCTGTACATGTGTTGATGTGTAATGGGTGATGCATTACGAGTCGTGGTAATATTTCTCATTAACGCCTCGGATTGTGGAACTTTGATTCTTGTGGACTGCAAGCAGCGACTGCCATCGATAATGCCATCTTCCATTGATCCAATACTCAATTTCAATCTGATCAAATCCAATCGGGCTAGAAACTGCCGTTCTGGCGCAGGGGGGGGGGCGCGCATGGTGGAGCACGTATTTATAAAGCCGGCTGTCCTGTATTTTCTTGCAGTGTGACCATGTAAACCTTGGCACTAAGCTCTGTGGAATATGTTAGTGTGAGTAAAGAAAGGAGGTTGATCGCATGTGGAGAAGTGAATGCTACATTTTTATACGCCCGATATATATATATCGGGGCGTATTATGTGATACCGGTCTCGTCCGTCCGTCCGTCCGTTCCTGTCCGCACTCTAACGCCCAAAGTTTTCAACTTCACGTTTCATATTTGGTACATACAGTAGGTACAGACTGTGGAGACGGTGTGTCGCGACATACGTTCGTCATCTAAAGTGGTTGCCATGGCAACCAGGATGCTGTTTCCATGTAGTAGCACAATTCTGTATATACAGTGGGGAGAACAAGTATTTGATACACTGCCGATTTTGCAGGTTTTCCCACTTACAAAGCACGTAGAGGTCTGTAATTTTTATCATAGGTACACTTCAACTGTGAAAGACGGAATCTGAAACAAAAATCCTGAAAATCACATTCTATGATTTTTAAATAATTAATTTGCATTTTATTGCATGAAATAAGTATTTGATACATCAGAAAAACAGAACTTAATATTGGTACAGAAACCTTTGTTTGCAATTACAGAGATCAGACTTTTCCTATAGTTCTTAACCAGGTTTGCACAGACTGCAGCAGGGATTTTGGCCCACTCCTCCATACAGATCTTCTCCAGAACCTTCAGGTTTTGGGGCTGTCGCTGGGCAACACAGACTTTCAGCTCCCTCCAAAGATTTCTCTTGGGTTCAGGTCTGGAGACTGGCTAGGCCACTCCAGGACCTTGAGATGCTTCTTACGGAGCCACTCCTTAGTTGCCCTGGCTGTGTGTTTCGGGTCGTTGTCATGCTGGAAGACCCAGCCACGCCCCATCTTCTATGCTCTTGTTGAGGGAAGGAGGTTGTTGCCAAGATCTCGCAATACATGGCCCCATCCATCCTCCCCTCAATACGGTGCAGTCGTCCTGTCCCCTTTGCAGAAAAGCATCCCCAAAGAATGATGTTTCCACCTCCATGCTTCACGGTTGGGATGGTGTTCTTGGGGTTGTACTCATCCTTCTTCTTCCTCCAAACACGGCGAGTGGAGTTTAAACCAAAAAGCTCTATTTTGGTCTCATCAGACCACATGACCTTCTCCCATTCCTCCTCTGGATCATCCAGATGGTCAGTGGCAAACTTCAGACGGGCCTGGACATGCGCTGGCTTGAGCAGAGGGACCTTGCGTGCGCTGCAGGATTTTAATCCATGACGGCGTAGTGTGTTACTTATGGTTTTCTTTGATACTGTGGTCCCAGCTCTCTTCAGGTCATTGACCAGGTCCTGCCGTGTAGTTCTGGGCTGATCGCTCACCTTTCTCATGATAATTGAGGCACCACGAGGTGAGATCTTGCATGGAGCGAGGGAGATTGACTGTTATCTTGAACTTCTTCCATTTTCTAATAATTGTGCCAACAGTTGTTGCCTTCTCACTAAGCTGCTTGCCTATTGTCCTGTAGCCCATCCCAGCCTTGTGCAAGTCTACAATTTTGTCCCTGATGTCCTTAGACAGCTCTCTGGTCTTGCCCATTGTGGAGAGGTTGGAGTCTGATTGATTGAGTGTGGACAGCTGTCGTTTCTGCAGATAACGAGTTCAAACAGGTGCAGTTAATACAGGTAATGAGTGGAGAATGGGAGGGCTTCTTAAAGACAAAACTAACAGGTCTGTGAGAGCCGGAATTCTTACTGGTTGGTCGGTGATCAAATACTTATTTCATGCAATAAAATGCAAATTAATTATTTAAAAATCATACAATGTGATTTTCAGGATTTTTGGTTTAGATTCCGTCTTTCACAGTTGAAGTGTACCTATGATAAAAATTACAGACCTCTACGTGCTTTGTAAGTGGGAAAACCTGCAAAATCGGCAGTGTATCAAATACTTGTTCTCCCCACTGTACCTTCTTGTTCTTCATAAATTGACGTGTTTGAATATATAATTGTGTGTGCGTGCGCGCGTGTGTGTGTGTCACAGAGACTTTTTCGGGCGTATATTGTGCTCACTTGCGCTTGTTATAAATGGGATGACATGTACCATTGGAAGTGTTTTCAATGTGCTCTGCAGGTTGTTTTCAGTGTGCCCTGCAGGTGTGTTTTCAATGTGCTCGACAGGTGTGTTTTCAATGTGCTCTACAGGTGTGTTTTCAATGTGCTCTACAGGTGTGTTTTCAATGTGCTCTACAGGGTGTTTTCAATGTGCTCTTCAGGTGTGTTTTCAATGTGCCCTCCAGTTGTTTTCAATGTGCCCTGCAGGTGTGTTTCAATGTGCTCTACAGGTGTGTTTTCAATGTGCTCTTCAGGTGTGTTTTCAATGTGTCTTCCCGGTCAGTTTTAATGTGCCCTCAGTTGTTTTCAATGTGCCCTACAGGTGTGTTTTCAGTGTGCCTTGCAGGTGTGTTTTCAATGTGCTCGACAGGTGTGTTTTCAATGTGCTCTACAGGTGTATTTCAGTGTGCCTGCAGGTGTGTTTTCAATTGCTCGACAGGTGTGTTTCAATGTGCTCTCCAGTGTGTTTTCAGTGTGCCCTGCAAGTTTGTTTTCAATGTGTCCTCCAGGTGAGTTTTCAATTTGCTCTACAGGTGTGTTTTCAGTGTGCTCTGCAGGTGTGTTTTCAATGTGCCCTACAGGTGTGTTTTCAGTGTGCCTTGCAGGTGGTTTTCAATGTGCTCGACAGGTGTGTTTCAATGTGCTCTACAGGTGTATTTTAAGTGTGCCCTGCAGGTGTGTTTTCAATGTGCTCTCCAGGTGTGTTTTCAGTGTGCCCTGCAAGTTTGTTTTCAATGTGTCCTCCAGGTGAGTTTCAATTTGCTCTACAGGTGTGTTTTCAGTGTGCTCTGCAGGTGTGTTTTCAGTGTGCCCTACAGGTGTGTTTTCAATGTGCTCTTCAGGTGTGTTTTCAATGTGTCCTCCAGGTGAGTTTAATGTGTCCTACAGGTGTGTTTCAATGTGCCCTCCAGGTGAGTTTTCAGTGTGCCCTGCAAGTTTGTTTTCAATTTGTCCTCCAGCTGAGTTTTCAATGTGTCTTCCTGTCATTTCAATGTGCCCTCAGGTGAGTTTTCAATGTGCCCTCCAGGTGAGTTTTCAATGTGCTCTGCAGGTGTGTTTTCAGTGTGCCTGCAGGTGTGTTTCAATGTGCCCTCCAGGTGAGTTTTCAATGTGCTCTGCAGGTGTGTTTTCAGTGTGCCCTGCAGGTGTGTTTTCAATGTGCTCTGCAGGTGTGTTTTCAGTGTGCCCTGCAGGTGTGTTTTCAGTGTGCCCTGCAGGTGTTTTTCTCTTTTTTGCTTTGTTCAGTTAAAGACTTCATCGGAGGATGAATTGTTGAAACAACACTTTGAGGCTGTAAGTGTGACCTTCGATCAGTGTGTTGTTCTCTTAGTCCATTAGGGGGGTTGGGGAGTGACCCTGGTTTTGTTATATAATAAAAGGTGCACCGCGTCCCCTTTATTGTATACAAGATCAATGCTCGTGGAATAGCTAGAACACTGAACGGATCAGGACGCAACAAAACATAAGGAACAGTATTGAGAGTGGGGAAACACCAGCTGCAGGATTGAAGGACAAAACGGACAGAGGCGGGCAACAAGGGATGTGGGTAAGGATGAGTGGTCGGGGAGAATGCACGGAGTGGATAAGATGGACAGAGAAGCAAACTCTCAGGAAGGAAAAAAACTGACAATTTAGAAGGAGGTGGGCTCGTTGGGAGTTAACGAGGGTGGAAAAGATCATGGTTTTGGAACGGGGATGATCTAAGATGGGGATGAACAGCTGTTTTGAAGACTTGAAGGGGAAAAAATGAGATTGACGAGAATGTGGAAGTTTGTTCGTTACATTTAACGAAAGAGAACTGAGCTCATACAATTAAATTTGAAGGTCATCAGTTGCGAGAATGCTCGAGTATCCAAGCTCAGGTTCTGCAGGGTATGCAGGTTAAAGTCCCATTGTCTATCTGACCCTCTTAGTTGATAAAATGGATGAGGACCAATTTAAGGTTTGCTTTTCTTTGGAGTGGCCAGCCATTGATGGACAAAACGATGTCCGAGTGAAATTGTCTTGCAATAACTGTCAATCAACCATCTTGCAATTTGCTCAAAAATCTAGGTTTTTGTAATTCCTCCACCAAATTTGTAATGTAATTATTGTCAGGTCCAGCCAGAGCAGATCTGTGACTTGCTTACAGTATCATGTAAACCTGTACTAACCTGTTCCATGGTCGGGTTGTCGGTGACTAAACGGTCTCCCCCACCAGGTTTTTTGGTGAGGAGGGTGTTTGGATATGGACACCCAGCAGGATTAAAAACAAAAACCTGTCAAAGGGCGGAGGAGCTCCTTGTGAGCCAACGGCCATCCATATCTAGTCCCAACTGTGTCTGCTTACGTCCTGCATTTTGGTTACTTCTTATCAGGAGGTTGGTGGCAGGATTTGCACTCCAGCCACCGTAAAACCCTTCATTCGCTAAACATTCTCGAAGCATAAAAAAATCTGAAAACCCACTCCGTGGAGTACCTCCTGTGCAGCTTCCCTTCGCAGGCAGCTTGCCGGATGACGAGATTGGGGCAAAGCCTTCAGGACCCTCAATCTTTGATGAGAGGAGGAAAACCACGGGGTAACATCCAGGTCAGATTGCGGAAGAGTGTGTCGGGGTGGTGCTGAGGTGTCGTCCACCAGGCGGCGGTCTCCTTGGGTTAAGCTGAGGTGGTCCCTTCGGGTGGGTTCCTGGAATGTCCTATCCCAAAGAGAGGATGATCACCTGTCTCTGTTATCATCTGAGCTCAAGCGTTTGGACATCGGTATTGCAGCACTGTTTGAGGTTCGGAGACTGGATTGCGGCGAGATCATGGCGGCTGGTTACACCGACTATTGGTCTGGTCGCTCTGATGGTTACCATGCCCAAGGAGTTGCTGTAGCTGTGTCCAATAAGCTGACTCCAATGATAATTGAGGTAACACCGGTCAACGAGTGAATTATGAGACTAAGGATTCGTCACTCCTTGGGTGTCATTTCCCTGGTCTCTGTTTATGCTCCGACTGAGGCGAGTGATCTCACCGTGAAGGACACATTCTACGCCACGCTCGAGTCTGTGGTTGATCAGTGCCCCAGGCGATATACGCTTATAGTCTTGGGGATTTCAATGCATCGACTGGAACTGATAGGGATGGTTATGAGACATGTGTTGTCCCCATGCGTCAGAACTTTGAACCAGAATAGCACTAAGTTCCTTGACTTTGCAAGAAGTCATGGACTTAGGGTGGCCGGTTCATGTTTCAGCGCCCACAAGCTCATCGCTGGACTTGGTATTCCAACGCTGACTGTGTGGCAAAGGAGATTGACCATGTGCTCGTTGATGGTCACGGAGGATGATCCAGAACTGCAGGGTCCACCGGAGTGCTCAGTTCCTCAATACTGACCACCGGCTTGTTGTAGCAACTCTTAAGTTGACCTTAAATCCTGGAGAATGGTACCATCCTAGCTTAGGCTGGATGTTGGCAAGCTCAAGGATGAGAGGGTAGCTGAGAAGTTTGCAAACAGGCTGATAGTCTGTGGGCTTATGTAACATTTTCTGGATTTGTCATTTTTTGGGGTAGATTCTTTGCCCCATGTCTAAACACATCTAGAAACTTCACTGGTTTAAAAAAAAAGGGGTGCCAGTTTTTCCATTAACATTTAGGGCCTCCATTTTGAATTTCAAAATGGCCACTGCCGAAAATCTTCTTTTAAAAATAATATTGCAAATTAACCATAACTATTCATTCAAATGTCATACAATATTTATTTTATTTTATCTAAACTCATATAAAGGGACAAAGATTCATTAGAAGCAAACTAAGAGCACTAGAAATACTCTAAATATTGGAAAAATTCAAGATGGCCGCCTGATTTTGGGGTTTTTCTATGTAAAATGCCATTACTTTTGAACCAATAGACATAAGAAGATGTTTTTGGTGTCTAATCATCAGTGTTGGGCACCGATAACCAAAAAGTTAACTTCGATAACGATAATCTGATAACCCCAATTTAAGTCCGATAACGATAATCCGGTAATTATAATACAAAGTTATCGGATGTTAACGATAATCCGATAACGATAACTACTTTTTAACAAAAATTCAAAAAAACAAGGAAAAAGCTTCAAAACCCATAGAAAAGGCTTATTTATGCTAAACCCAAGAATAAAATAAGCATTTTGCGTCTTTTTAGAGTCTATGAGTCGTCACAACAAGCACGGTTAACCGGACGGAGTCCAACATGCATTGGGAGGTTAACGGGACGGGTCAAGGACACAATGTGAATCCAACAAACAAAGTAATGTCCATTTCTTACCGAAAGAGCAACGGGAATAGGTCCGCGGAACGCTGCGCACACAAACAGGAAGGCACCGTTACTTCAAACATGAGAGGCACGACCTCACAAACACACCGAGAACAGTTACAAACATGGCGCGACGGTATCTCCACGCCTCAACACTCATGTCCGATTGTCCGTCGCTCTGCCAAAGGTTAGACCGTCCTTGTGTTTGAATTAACCGATCTGTACGTTTCCCAACCTTGACCGAACCCAGTACCTGCAGAGCCGAGCAGCCGCATGGCTGAGGAAGTCGCCATTGCAAGGCTTCTTCTTCTTCTTCTTCTTCCTCCTCCTCCTCCTCTTCTTCTTCCATTTTTCTTCACGCGGCGGCCTGATTCAGCATTATCTTGTAAAACAAGTAATCATAATCATGTACATTTTTCTCCTCCTTGATAATTAGTTCGGCGAAATGCGACCCGGAAACGATAAAAATGTTATCGGACAAAAAATTAACGGACATTATCGGACTAAAAAATCGAGTTATCGGAAGTTAACTGTCCGATAACGATAAATGGAAGTTCACTTCCGATAATAGTCCGATAAAAAAGTTAACTTCGATAATTATCTGTTATCGGATTCTCGCTTTTGTGCCCAACACTGCTAATCATATGTTTTGGCACAGGAGGATTTTAATAATAACAACATATTTATGATTGGAACACACTTTGCCAATCCTCCAAAACATTTAACAGAAATAATAAAGAGCATGTAATTCAATATAAATTTATTTGGGTGGTTATACAATTAGAAGATGGATAAGTTTTTTTTCAAAGGTATGAAAATGCTACATGTATGAATCAGGAGTGTCAATGTTACTGATTAAACATTTATAATTGTCATTGCTTCAATCATCTTCTATATCTTCGCCAATCCTTGTGGTGTTATGTTCGTACAGCTGTCGCCTTCCCCACCACATTTGCAAAGTTCGGTACAGACCACACTGTTTCCTCTGCATGAGCACCTTCTTGAACACTTTGATTTCTCACAGTTACACCTGACGAGCTGCAGCACCGAGACTGGAGCTGGTGCAACCTGAGAAAGAACAATCAGTAGCTTTTTGTCTTGGTTTCGCCACCCCAAGGTCAAAGGGTCAAGAAAAGTTGGGTTCAATACCATATCCTGGCGCCAGATATTACACTGGACATGGGCACGGCGTATATGTTCAATCCATGCTCCTGAGTCGGTGGCAGTTTGTCAACTCCTTGTTCATCTGTGAGTTGCTTGAACAAAAACCATTTCAGCATCTTTGCTTGCCCAAAGTGGACTCCAACTGGAGAGAAAAGAGAGCAAAGAAACTCTTCACAACCACAAAAACTTCTTCAGATGGCTCATCCCCTTCACCAAGGTCAGCTAGTGCTCTCAGAATGGTGGGGCTTGCCTTCAGGAAAGTTGTAAAGCACCCCTTCTTTCCCTTCCCTTGGATATGTCCTGTCGTATCACAGCCTGTGAGAGCATGCCAGTTGATCAAACCTGCCGATTTCTCTGGGCCAATCTTGTCATATATAGGCTGTAGGAAGACTTTCCGTCGTCTTTCGCTTGTGCCCATGATTAGTGCAGAATGGTTGCCAAGTAGTGGTGTTCTTCGTAGAGCCAAAAGTAGCACATCAGTGTCTTGTGAATATATGTGGACATTCATTCCATTGCTCGCAACTTCTACAGCATGATAAATTATAAGAGTGTCCGCCTCTTCCTGTGTGCTGACACCGGTCATTGTTTCAACTTCATAATTCATCATGACCTCTTTCCGTGTTGCAGTCATAACCTTGACGGTACTGTAGTGGATGAGCTGATGGGAAAGGTAGAGAGTTAGTGAATCCTTTGTGCTGCTGCTGGCGAGAAACATCTTTTTGTCTTTGATGCCTGTGAGTCTTGAACAATGTAGGATTTAGTTCCCTTCAGCTTGCCTTTCCGCCGCTCTCTAGTCTGCTCCTTCAGTGATGCATTCTTGGTGTAATTATCAAATATAACTCGCACTTGACAATATCCATGAGCCTTTGAGTCAATGAGTGTGAAAAGGATGTTGCAAGTTTTTGCAAGTCTTGAAATTTTTGACTGCCATTAATTCCTGTACCACTCCCATTCCATGAACTACAAGACATGTCTCAGATCCCTCTTCAACTCGGCAGGTTGTGCAGAAGCTTGAGCTGTGTCATTGGCCACCAGATCTTCCAGAAGCTTTATCACTGTGCTCTTGTCTGTAGTGGGATGAATAGATCCATCTGGTGCCATGAGAATTTTGTTGGTGTAGGCAAACTCATGCATGCAAATCACTTCTTCCAAATTGACACTCAGTTTGTGATGCAAACAAACATACTCAGGGTTTTGATATTGAGCCCTCTTACTTACACAGTCCAACAATGATTGGTATGATTCCAGTTCTGGTAGTCGCAGATGCTCCAGTTGATGAACACCTTTAATGTCAGTGAACTTGTCTCCTTGACACAACAAGCAGATTTGAAAGTCAATGGAAGGTTCAGTTGCACGCTTCTTACATGATGGTTCTCCACAGGACGCCATGGTTAATCTGGAATCATAACCATAAGTGAAATTAACAAGTTGCCATAAATTTCAATGCCTTAAGTATTTTATAGGATGGGATGTCCACTGTGCATTTTTGGTCTTCTGAAATAAAGCAGTAAGTTATTTGGTTCACAGTGGATATGCATCATATTGCAAGCAGAAAAATATTCATCAGATACCAGTAATAAGTGTCACATTCATACCAATATTTCTTACATTAACATCAAACCTGTTGATATCCATGCAAACAGAGTTCAGATGAACAGTTGTCTCAACTACAATGCATTTGGTACCCAAACTCTATTTGCACACACTTTGAATTATATGTTCAAAATAACGTTAAATACAGAAAAATCATACATATAGGGTAAAAACGGCAGCCATTTTGAAATTAAAAATGGACCCGAAAAGCTAATAGAAAAACTGGAACCCTTTTTTTTTCTGAATCAGTGAAGTTTATAGATGTGTTTAAACACTGGTGCAAAAAATCTACCCAAAATTTTGCTTTTTTTACATAAGCCCACAGACTATGAGTGGAGATTTGGGGGCCTGCTTGCTTTACGAGATCCTGAAGAGTTGTGGAGTGCCTTCAAGACCACCGTCCTTGATGTTGCCGGTGGATGTCTTGGAACTCAACGTAAGGTGAAGAAGAATTTTGTCTCAAGGGACACTGGATACCATTGACCTGTATGGCAGAGCTGAGCTGTTCAGGGAGCGGAGGCGAAAAACTGTACGTGCACTTAGGGTAGACAAGGAGGCCTATGTGCAGAGAATCTGTGAGGGGTAGAGCATCACTGTGGTCAAGTGATTCTCATCCTGCTTACAGGGGAATTCACGCATTGCGTTCATCCAAGCCCATCCCTCGGTGCACTGCAGTTAGAGTAGAGGGTGGTAGGCTCTTGACAGAGGAGTCCGAAGTGATGGCCCGCTGGCCGGTTACTTTGAGCAGCTGTACCAGGCTGATCCACCAGCTGTCAAGTTGGATGTCAGGGTGTTACAATCCCTGTTGCTGACCCTCCAATCAACTGTGGTCCACCTTCATTTGTGGAAACACAGGCTGTGGTGAACCAGTTGAAATGGGGTAAAGCTCCAGGGATCTGTGGCATCCATGCTGAACTTCTCAAGGCTGGTGGAAATGTTGCACTCGTGTCGTTGCATGCAGTTCTGTGCTCTGCCTGGAACACAGGCATCATCCCAACTGACTGGAAGAGGGGCCTTGTTATCCTCTCTGGAAAGGGAAGGTGATCGCCAAGACTGCAACAACTACCGAGGGGTGACGCTGCTCTCAGTGCCGGGCAAGGTCTTTGCTCGGATAATTCTTGATCGGGTTCGCCACCATCTGCTTGAGCACCAAGTCCAGAGCAGTCAGGCTTTACACCAGAGGTCAACGATTGACCATATCCTTGCTCTTCGGGTCCTCACCGAATGCAGACGAGAGTTTCGGCAGAGGCTGCAGCCTATGTTGATCTCTGTAAAGCATTCGATTCAGTGAATCAGGATGTCCTCTGGAGGATTCTTGCTCTTCGTGGGGTGCCACCAAAACTGATCGATATGATGTCTGAACTCTACTCTGGTACTGAGTGCTGTGAGATGTGGTGGTACCATCTCTGACTTTATTCCAGTTGTTACTGGAGTTCATCAGGGGTGTGTCCTGGCCCCCACACTTTTCAGCACTTGTATGGACTGGATTCTGGGGAGGATGTCTGAGAGATCAAGCTGCGGTGCATCATTTGGGAATGTCAAGATCTCTGACCTTGATTTTGCAGATGAGCAGTCATCTTTGTGGAGACTAGATATTCTTTTGGGGGCCCTCGAGGTGCTGAATGAGGAGTCGGGGCTGCTGGGATTATGGGTTTCCTGGGTCAAAACTAAGATCCAGGCTTTCAATGACATCTTGGATGCTGCTATCTTGTCCGTACCTGTTTGAGGCGATGATGTTGAGGTCGTGGAGAGATTCACTTACCTTGGCAGTGATATTCATGTCTCAAGTATATAATTGATATATATATTGATATTGAAGTGTATAATTAAATTTAAATAAAATAAAGATTTTAAAAATTGTACAAATCAAACGGAAGACCAAGTACTGCACTGGAGTCATCAGAAGGAACCCGAAGAAGTAAAAAGCAAAGATGGAGTAATCAGGGGGAACCTGGAGAGGATCTGGGTTTCAGCCGCTACTCCACGACCCTCAAACCCATCCAGGTGCAGCCAAGTGAGCCTTACAGAAAACTTTCTGCAATAATTCACTTCTCATTAGAGAGATCGATAACAAAAGAGAGAAAGAGGTGAAAGATAAGAAAAAGCAATAAGAATGAATAAAGAGAAATGTGAAACATTTGAAACGTGAAAGAAACAAAAAACAAAGATGTCGGGAAGAACCTGGAAAGATAGATTTCAGCAGTTACTCCCCAGGCTCAAACACAGTAACAAGTACAAGCTACCAGAGATCCATCAGCAGGAAAGCACAGTCCACACACAACATCAGGATATGGTACAAACACAATCAAACAGAAGACCGAATACTGCATTAGTCATCAGAAGGAACCCGAAGAAGTAAAGAGCAAAGATGGAGTCGTCAGGAGGAACCTGGAGAGGATCTGGGTTTTACCTGCTACTCCACTGCCCTCAAACCCATCCACAGACAAGTGAGCCCTGCAGAAATTAATTCCACAAGTTTACCGCCGTTGATTCAGCATCTTTTACACCACCTCATTCAACATGTTACGTAAGTTATTCATGCAGGTTGTTTGTGTCCTTTGTGACATAGTTAAAAACAGTAAATTTCCTCTTTGGAACGATTTTCAATTTTGTTTGCCTGCCAGGCAGACTCACTTCTCTCGGTGCATGCGCGATCAGGCCAAATTCAGAGCCAAAGTTCTGTTAAACTCCAGGCTTGTTTTTTTCCGATCCATGTTCAAAATATTTCTTTCAACATAAATAAGTTGTTCTTCAATCATAAATTGATAAGACGGACGGACGGACATGAACCTTTTGCTAAACCTCTGCTTTTCACTTCGTGTGCACGGGGTGTTTAATTAAACCCTCCTCACCCCCTTTAACCACCTATGACCCTGGACCCAATCCATCAACTTGTATCCGATGTACTAATCCCATTCTTACCACTAACTTAATTGCACTTAAGATCTGTGCCCACTTAAAATTAACTTTCCCTGTATTCCCATTTGATGTCAAGGCGCTCTCACTCGGGTACTGCCACACAATGGCCTGCTCCCTTCGAGATCTTTGTTGTCTACGATCTAAATGCAGACTGCAAAGTTCTCGCATCTGGGTTCAGGTGATGCTTCATTGTAACTGGATTAGTTTCAACATGTGAAGGACAAAAAGAACATGTGACAATTCCAAACTGATTTTGTTTTTCCTTTACAAGATGGAGGCTCATGGAAGAGCAAGTTATGAACTGACATAGGGACGGTAGGACAAGGGTTGCACACGATTCAAGGGAGTGAACAAACAGAAAAAGAGGAAAGAGGAGGGGAGGAATTACAGCAACTTGCAATTGAAATGGTTGGGTTAGGTAGAGTTAATGGAGATAAAAAAAAATATTGTGGGTCGGGATGAAGGATGACATGACATGGTCCTCCACCACTTGCTTGAAATCATGGAGGGAAGTGTGGAAAAGCACAGCTTATGGAAGGTGGTTCCACATGTTGGAGAGAAAAAAAGGAACAATTGAGTGGATGGGTTCAATCAGCTTGGATTTGAGGAGTTGAATCAGGAGAGGGATACGACAAGAACATTCATACCCTCAAGGAGCTGAGGAGGGTGAGATGGTTGAGAAAGTTAGACCTGAGGAATGGCATTAAAAAAGACACCACCGACCTCTGATGTGACAGCAACAGGCCCTTGTGCTTCGGCCTCATTGCTGGAGACTCCTGTAATGTTGAGACCCCCAAATATTACAGTTACCATGAGAAACTTTTCCCTCGGTGAGAAACTTTTCACTCACAGTAAACTATAAAAGTCCACTGAGCCTGGCCTGACTGAATACGCCAGTTTTTAGAGGACATTGGACATGGTATCAATAATTAATGAACACAAATCCCCGGATGTGCTCTTCCGGTTAGACCTTTGTTATTCGCAATCAGGATCTTTCTAATTCCGCTTGTCGGAACCATGTCTGGATCTTCAACATCAGGCTTTCTGTACCGATTGGTCATCCCCCATTCTTCGCAAACAGTCAATTGATACTTCCAGATCTTGAATTCCTTCAACTTGTGCCACATAGTAGAATGCATTTTTGCTGCACTCATATTCCACCAACACAAATATGCCTGGCTCGATCTGGTTGAGAGTAATACACGTGGCTTGGTCAACTGCAAGCTCTTCTCGGTCTGGAGTTTTCTCGTCACTTGAGTGATCTCATAGCTCTGGCTCCAGATCTTTATCCGATGATGTTTCAAGTTCAGCCAGTTGGAGTGAATATTTCTGCTTCTGTATTATTTATTTATTTTGTTGGTTCTTTTGTGTTGTTTTTTTTCTTTTATTTTCTTGGCTTCCATGGCTAGCTGCTTCTCCTGAGTATCTGTGATAATGGCAGCTTTCCATCTCTTACGTCCACCACCATTTCACTGCTTTCGCTGGTACTTTGGAAGTGGCAACAGCTCTCTTGGTGACTCATAGTTACGAGAACATGAAGCAATGCTAGTTTACTCTGTGGTACCGTTGAGTCGGTGTCCCAGGTGTAGCTGAAGTTGCTTGCTGAGTCTAAACGATATTATGTTGTGGTGGCTGTTCAGACATAATCGTCGGTGCAGGCTGATCTGAAGCCATAGCTGCTGTGAAATCGCTATCCTGATCGATGTCTCTGTTATACGGATCGATTCCTATCGCCGAGAATCCACTGATGATGTTAGCAATGGTCATAGACTTTTGGAAGCCCATGTCAACAATTCTTGGGATGTCAGACATGGTTACATCTTTACCGTGGTTTAGAGCGGCAGAAGCTATCGAGAGCACGGTTGTAATAAGTCTTCAATGGTCCATATAGGCTGCTTCGGTAGAGCTAAACTTCTGGATTTGTTTTCAGCTTATCTGGAATTTAAATTCCACATAAGGTGTTGTCATCGCGCACCGTCCGTCCTCCTATTTCGACTTCTCTGGCCAAATCGCTGGGCCAACCCGGCTGAAATGTGGCAGCAACGTTCCTCTCCTGACTGGTAACAGGGATGGCAAAGCTCGATCCCGTTACGTTGACCGACTTAGTAAATTTCTTCATAAACCCACCAGTGAGAATGCTACCAAATTTTAGGTTACAACATGAGGACACAGTCCTGATGTTAAATTGCGGAGGCCATGCTGATCACGTGACCGGAAGTGTCAAAATAACGGTCATGCAAATTCCTTCCAAAATATTTTTCTCTCGACTTACCAGTCAGAATGCTCCCAAATTTGGGTTGCACCATTAAGCCAGGGTAGGGATCGTAATTAAATTGTGGAAGTCAGGCCAATCACGTGACCGGAAGTGTGTCGAATGGCTGACTTGGTAAATATTTGGGAAAAATTGTGTAGAATCTTTCAAAAACCTTCCTCTCGAGACCCACGAGTCATAAGGCTACCGAATTTGGGTTACACCATTAGGCCATGGCCCAGATAAGCTACAGGTCCAGTGGTCCTATTTTTTTAACCATCTTTAAAATAAGTATTTTGTTAAAATTGAAGTAGTCGACTTGAACACTGCACACGGTCGGCCTGAGGTGTGTTTAGTGGCCAAGCAGCTCACTCGTACTTGCAAAGCCGGCCGTACCGTAAACGATGCTTTCGAATGGAGTGCTTGCTTATGTGCTTGAGGCACTTGGTGAGTGCGTCCAAGAAACTTGGTAACTGAACATACCCCTGGTATTGACTTAATGGTTAAGGTGGTTGGCTTAAGATCTTGATTTTTGAGCATCTTTTGTGCCGTTAAATAACACCAGGTGGGTTGATTCAGCCTGTCATCCTCCTGAGGTTGGCAAAATGAGTACCAGCTTACTGGAAATGGGGCACTGCATCAGCGGCATAGCCGTGCTCCCAGCAATGATGCAACCAGCAGCCACAGGCTGCATACGAAATAATAATACTGTGCAGGGTATCGTGTTCTATGAACTCTCTTGTATTATACAGTATAGCTGAACGACCGTACGTGATATGATTCATCAATAAGGGCAAAAGTTGCATAATGAGCCTTATATTTTACTAGTAGGGGGTACCTGGTGATGCCAAGTGCTGTTCTAATCATTTTGGCATTTTGAAATGATATTAAATTTTTTTTGTCCATTTTTTTTGTGGAGGCCTCAAGCATTTCCCTACACCCACTAAGGAATGGGGTTGGGGGTCATTTAATATCACTTTTCGCATTGCTGCACAGGCTTTGGCACTATAGTGATTTAATTAAAATTAATATAAGTTTTTTTTTTTAACTTGCAACACTCCCCAGCACTCACTGATGAACCTCTGAAAATTTGACAAAGATCTCTGATCATCTCTGAGAAAAATGATGACAGACAGACAGACAAACATCTCTCTTCCAGTATAGATTATTATAGAAGCAAATCCATCCATCCATCCATGACATGTACCATACTCAGCCATTATGATGGTCCTGTTGAGGCATCTTCATGGATAAGAATACCTAGGTGGTGTTTTTTTTTATTGCCTTCCCAGATGTACAGCCATGGGAATTGAACCCACATGGGCCGGGTCAATGGAATGAGGCCTTTAACCACTCAACCGCCGAGTCGTTCATAGAAGCAAATAATAATATATTTGTGATTGTCTTCTGCAGATGGTTAACCACATGAAGGGTCGGTTTTGACCGTGAGGATTTTCGGAATACCTGATGTAAAAGTGCACCTGCACAAGTGGCCTTTGATTGCAAGTTTTGATGTGTGTGTCTGTCTGTCTGTCTGTCTGTCTGTCGTTTGTTCCATCTCCTCAAACCAACAAATTGAGATAACAACCAAGTCCTCCCAGGACTGAATGTCCCCACCTGTGCTTCGGTAAGGGATCACAGTTCATGGACCAAGCTGTTCAACTTTGTTGTTCTCAGAGTTTTATTCTGAGGGTTCTTTTCAGGATCATCACCGAACCCAGGACTGTCTCCAGTTGTAGTTTGTACGTGGTAATATTCCCGGGGATGGTTTAAAAAAAAAAATCTCAGTAAGGTTATTCATTATTATTCCTGTTGCTTCAATTACCACTGTTGGTGAAATTTCGACAATATTCATCTTCCAAGATCTCTCGATCTCGTTTTTGAGTTCCTGGTATTTTGTCATTTTCTTGATTTCTGTATTATTAAACCCAAAATCGCTGGGTACTGATCTCAATCAGCAATGATGCCTTTTCCATTTTGTTCCTGATAACGATGTCCGGTCGCAAGGCTTTGTTTTCTATGTTCACGCTCGATGGGATCATCAAGTCGTACGTGAGCATGACGTCCTTATTTTCAATTATTGCCCCTGATTCGTGTTTCTGTGAGTTTTCTGGAACTCGAATGTTGAAATTTTTGTGGATTTGCTAATGAATCACTTTGCATACTTTGTTGTGCCGTTGTGTGTGAAGTTGTTCTGATTATAGTTTTTTGCATCCCAAAAGTAGGTGACTAGTCCTTTCTGTTTCTGTTTTTCAGAACCTACACTTGTCAGTCTGGCTCGGTCCCACCATCTTTTCACATCCATTGGTGTAGTGTCCTCAATCTTTGCATTTATTATTATTCGTTTTCTCTCCCAGTTGAGCTGACCTCTTCTTCGCCATTCCAATGAGCCTTCTTTGTCGATCCCAACTCGGTCCAATTATTTTTTTGTATTTTCCTGCTCTTTTGTCGTTCTCCCCGCTGTTGGTGTATATTTGTTGATACTTCTTTTTATATATTTATTTTGTCTTTTATTGCAATTGTTGGGGCTGGATTTGTTGCCATTTCATTTTCCTGTGCAGTATCTTCTATCCTTACCTATTTTTGGAAGATCCTTGCAAGGTGAGTTAGGGATACTTTTTCAAGCTTCGTGCGAGCGCACGCGTATGTGTGTGAGCATGCAAGTTTCTGTTATTCGCTGCAATCTACACATTTGGGTGGGTTTCAGGAGAAGGAATTAAGACCTATCAGATCTCAAAGTGTGTGTGTTTGTGTTTGTGTGTTTGTGTGAGACATACTCTGGTGTTGGCTTACCGGTTATGGTGGTGGCTTCTCATCCTAGGGTCCCGAGTTCAAGCCTCATTGCCACTGAATTAACACCAGGGGATTGACTCAGCCTGTCATCCTTCCGAGGTTGGCGAAATGAGTACCAGTGTACTGGTAATAGGGGCACTGCATCAGCGGCATAGCCATGCCACTAACCAATGATGCAACCAGCAGCCAAAAAGGCAGCACATGATGGGGACTCTGGTGTTTGTGTGTGGTGTGGTGTTTTCAGAGGGACAAAACGAGCATATTTGGATCATCGAGAATTCTCTCATAATTTCACATAAACCGTTTCATCATTTCATTTTACATCAATCGGTATCCCATAAACCGTTTCATATTACCCATGGTGATGACATAATGTCCTTTTGCTGCTCGGCAGCATGATTTTTCTCTCCCATTTGTTTTTACCGAATCATCCCCACTCTGAATGATTTTGCTGCGACTGATCTTATTTTATTTTTTTTGTATTCCCACTATAAGACCCCCTTGTTATCCCCACCACTTTCACCCTCAGATCGGCTAGCCTGCCTAAGTCGTAGAAGTAATGGTGTTTTCTAACAGACGTGTCGGCACCCGGAGTGTATTTGTTCAAGGAAAAACTGACCTCATTCCTCTCTCCATGACCAGCAAAAGCAAGTCGATACCGCTCGAGCATCTGTGGGACACATTAACATAATAAATGCACCATGAATAATGGTATTTAATGAGTCATCGCACATTGCAATATTCATGCTGCGAAAGCGATATCGCAAACACAACCTGCAATTGTGCCGCTCGAGGTGCAAGTTGTGGCTAATGTGCTCGTTAACTGCTTCAATTCGTCTTGTGAAAAAGGGTGCCAGCAGTTTTGACCGTGGCCTTAATGATTTGCACATTTGTGGAAATATTTCATCCACGTTTGCATAATTTTCCTGCAATAAAGGAGACGCACAGCTCGTATTAACCCTTAGTTGGCCGTGCCATGCTCCGTGCCTTTCCTGGCTCTGGCTTCATGCAATACACGGCTCCCGCTGTGAGGCCTAGCCGAGGCCTTGCCCGCGGGGCCTGCCTCTTGCAGAGCCCGGCATCATGGCTGCTCAACGGGAAAGGGCTTTACCTTTGCCAGAGTGAAACGTCTTCAGTGTTGCTCTTTAACCATGGACTATTTTAACCCCCAAACCCCATGATGTAAAGCGATAACAATTATCTTCTGTAACATTATTCGACTCGCACTAAGCTCTCTTGCGTTGCCCTGTAATTATACGATAAGAACAACTTATGTTCCTTCCTCTGAAGGTGTGATCCTTTTTTCATTATTTCGGTATATTTTTGGTTCTCACCACTGTGAAGCTGTATCATGTTTTGTTTAAATTGCCAGTTGAAAGTAATACAGGAAAGTTTGAGGAAACTAGCTGTTTGACCCATCATACCTGCACTGTGTTTACATACAAGGCCCCGTTAACCTTTTTGGGGGCCTGGCGCCAAACAAATTTGTGGGCTCCCATTTGGGGAACCGTTGCAAAATACAGATCGACACAGAAGTAGTCTTTAAACACAGCACACTGCTGTATGTAAGTTTTATTTACAACTTGAAGTCGAAGCAGAGGTGCTGCAAACTGAAGTAGCTGTTTATACGGGGCAGTTTTGCTTCATTTTCATCCTTACCTGCTCTACGCCTGCGTTTCTGAGCGCTCCTGAAATGTTTTTTTTCATCATTTGTGTTACTGATTATCCAGTTGTCCTCTAAACTAACTATAACTCTCCTGCCCTGTGTGGGGGGTACTCGAACTGGAACGTCCGCCATTAACGGTGTGGACTGTCGTGGCGTCACTCACCAGGAAATGGTAGTATGTTGTTGTTTTTAAAATCTTCTTTTATTTTATTTTTTCAATTCACATGCGTGGTATGTTTTGTAAAATGTGTTCTGAGTGTGGTTCTGGCGCCACTGTAAACCCGGCACCGTTTACACGCCGTTACACTGACATAACTTTCATTTTAGCAAACGTAACATCCACATCCGATATGACTTGATTACAATCAAGGTTTATATGTTTGTCCTACAATTCCAAAAGCCTAATCTTGCTGCGGCACCATGCCATATCTTGCATTTGCACGATGCAGATGGGACAGCCAGTTTAACATCACCTCTGAAGGATGACTTTCTCCACAATCCGTCGCCCCTTCCACCTTCCCCTGATAGCGACGTATCATCATTAGTCAGACTTTGCTGCACCGGGTGTGGAGGCCTCACCAAGAGCACACGAGACTTGCCAACCAACAGATTGTGGGTTTTGAGGCAGCAGTATTAAGCATTTTACTTTTGAGGTTCAGAAGGATTAGCTTGTCCACATGTTGGGTGTCAGTAAAAACCCAACTGCTTGGTAAACACCTTCACGGAGCAGGTAATCTCCATGCTCCTCATTTTGTTCTCCACATGGTATGAGTCCACATTTCAGGATTAACTTTTGAACGACTTCATGCACCTTGAGGTAGGCACCAAATGCTGCTTACAAAAGGTCACAGTGCCCACATCCATCCATTCATTTGGACCATACTCTGTGCAGGGCATTGGTGCTGCCGAAGCAGTCTCCTTGGCTATTGAGTACAATCCTG
>CM068955.1:22479156-22513530 GCA_035128595.1 Eptatretus atami
TCCTCTCCTCTCCTCTCCTCGCCATACTGCATGTCTGGAGTGCCCTGAGGCAGTGTCTTCAGCTCCAGTCTTGTTCCTCATGAACAACTTATTTCATGAGATGGAAAACCCTCTTTTCCATTTTGCAGATAACTCAACATATTATCATGCAGAACCCTCATCACACCAACAGGCAGACAGCAGTTGCTCATTTTTAATCACCAAATTGTAGTTGATGAGATGCTTGTCTGATACATGGAATACTGTATGTTCATCAATCCTAGAAAATCTCACAAATCTCAGCCTGTTGCGCCTGAAGGATGGGCAAATGAGCCACGTATCATTCAATGGTGAGCCACTGGAAAAAGGTTCAGTCATTGAACTTATAGGTCCCGCCATTAGGCATCAACCACCATTAGGCATCAACCATGGCCTTTAATGCACCAACCACATTGCAAAACTGGCCTCCAAATCCATCTCCAACTGGGCATCTTCCATTGCTGGGAGAAATTTCTTGAAAAATAAGAGCTACTCACAGCCGACAAGATTTGGTGAACTGCTCTCCTCGAATGGCTGGCACCCAGCATCATATCTATCTCCAGGATACTGTGGAATCTCAAGCTCTCAACATTGACATATTCTGTGATGAGGTTGAAGCATAAAGCCTGTTGCGTTCATAGCACAGACAGTGTCAGTGGCCTCCCGATTTATAACTGCATTCCTTTGGTCTAGCTCCCTCTACTCTCTCAGCCCTCCGATTCTCACCAACTCCAAGACATACACACTTTTCCACTAACCCCCTCAATGTTACACTCTCAAAATCCAGGCCGAGTGCACATCCCAAGTCCTTTCTTCCTTTTTCTCACATTTGTGGAACCATTTTTCATCGGCTGTTCAATCACTCATTGGCCCTCTTCTCTTTTCCTACATGTCCATCCCCTTGAATATTGCATCCCTCTGTTAACTCGGCTCAGGTCAGATATGGGAGCATGGTCAGGTCAGATATGGAGCACGTCACTGCATCCACTTTCCGCCAGGGCCTCCATCTGGCCATCACCCAGGCAGATGCCTGCCCATCCCCATCTTCTTGAGATGCCAATCAACTTGCTGCAAGCACGAGGCACGTGGTCGCCCCTTGGCCTCCTCCACTCACGAGGCTCCCTCGCTGAGAGAATCTGGTGAGCAGGATCAGCGTCAGGAAAACGAGCCACATGTCCATACAGCCACAGCTTACGCTCACGGACTATGCAGGTACAAATCTCATTTGAGTCTCTCTCAGCAACTCACTCAACTCAAAATCTGTTAACTCACTGCCTTCAATACCAGATTATTGCCTTATTGCCCTCTTGTCACTTCACTCTTTCCTGAGCCTTGATCTTATCTAGAAAATTTGAAAATATAAAAGGAACCACAGTAGCGTGGAGTGTGTCGGGTTTGGTAGAGTTAATGGGGATAGAAAAGATTGCATGTACGGATGGGAATGACATGACATGAGATGATGGTGCACCGCTTGCTTGAAGCCTTGGAGGAAGAGTGGGATTGAGCAACCTCAGGAAAGCAGTTCCAGAAATGGGAACAAAAGAGTCAAGGTATGCAGTTAGCCTGGATTTTGGACGTTTAACCAGGAGGCGGTTACTGGAAGAACGAGTGCATCCTAGAGTTGCTAGAGGGTGTCATCGGGCTGTGAGAGCAGATGAGCTAGACCCCAGTGAAAATGACCCAGCATGCCATGCAGAAGTGCAAATGGGCATTTTGAATTGCCTAAGTTTACCTGAAGGTGTAATTCAATGTGGAGCGATTGGAGTTAGATTAAACAACTGGGCCTGTTCAAGACATTTTTGGATCACGGTCACAGATTTACCGTTTTGCTCACCTGTGTGCACCACACGAGCGCCCGGCGTGCTTGCGAGCGCATCAAAGGTGCAGAATATAAACCACAATTTTATTTAAAACGGATACAAGCCATAAAATATTGATGTGCAATTTTCATTGTACACACATTTCTGCATCTTCTTGTTTTAGAAATGAAACCACTTTACGGGTGTGCATTGAACAGACGGCGCGCCATAAATATATGAATCGGTTAATACGACCATGGGGACAAAAATATTCTCGATTACACTTTTAATGGCGTTGGGCCTTTCGTAGAAATAAATCGGATATTTCTTCTGAAAACAAAAGTACGACTCATTTGATATGTGACGTTCTATTTATTAATCGCTTGATCATTATACCCAGGGTAAGGGAACGTGATGGCAGCGATGTGACATCGTAGCAATTAGTTGCGGCTGAGCCATTGGAAAAACTCCCCAAAGGTTCTGAGGTTAATGGGTCGAGACGTCCGATTGGAAGGCGCTCGGAGGACGATCCAACCAACGAGGTTTCTTGCATGACTGCAAAGTCCTCCCCCCCCCCACCAAGGCATGCATTTGATACGTTTCATGTGTTATCAATATGTCAGACTACACGACACTGTAATTGTTCAACTTTTGAAAGTCACATGCTAATTATTCAAATTTCAATCACAAAACTAAGGGAAAACTTTTTGGCTCTGATATTGTTGTTTATTTTTCTGAAATCAAGACGTCTTGTAGCACTCAAGCTACCTTGTAGGGAATGTTTCCGCTTGAGGGCTCGGAGATGCAATCAGACGTTTAACGTCGATGGGAGTGATAAAATGGTCGCGCACACACAGGTAGACACGCATGAGGACACGTACGAACGTTATGATCGGAATCTCACTGAAAAACATCGCGTCGGTCGATAAGCTGAAAACGCTGATCCTCATTATCAATTGTGTTACAGTCATAAAAAAAAATTGATTGGTGAAGCAGTAGTTTGACTTTTATTACAAATTATAACTTACCAATCTGATCACCTTCTAATGCATGAAGAAAGGAAGTCGGTTTCAAGGTTCAGCTGATGCACCGGTGGAAGCACTTTTGCTTTGCTCAAAATGACTCGCTCAGCGATTTGGGTGAAAAGAAACGTCCAAGTAAACTTGACTCGTCGTTAACCTGAGCCAGGAAAACATAAAGGACTTTCTTTCTCCTTAGGTTTCACCCTCAGAGAAGCGGGTTCCACCAATTACTCATATAAAGAGCGGGAGGGGATTTGGTTTATATCGTGCTCCTTTCTGGAATCCTCAACCTCGGTTGCTAGTATTACTCCTCTTCTGTGGGCACTATCTGCCTGATGTCGACTTCATGGTTAGGGTGGTGGGTTTGGGATCCTAGGATCCTGAGTTCAAATCCCCCTTGGCTGTTGAATTAATACCAGGTGGGGTTGACTGCCTGTCATTGTCCAAGGTCGGCAAAACGAGTGCCAGCTTGCTGGTATCCTGTGTCGGAGTGGCGACCCATCCAGGATTGTACTCAATAGCCAAGGAGACTGCTTCGGCAGCACCAATGCCCTGCACAGAGTATGGTCCAAATGAATGGATGGATGTGGGCACTGTGACCTTTGTAAGCAGCATTTGGTGCCTACCTCAAGGTGCATGAAGTCGTTCAAAAGTTAATCCTGAAATGTGGACTCATACCATGTGGAGAACAAAATGAGGAGCATGGAGATTACCTGCTCCGTGAAGGTGTTTACCAAGCAGTTGGGTTTTTACTGACACCAAACATGTGGACAAGCTAATCCTTCTGAACCTCAAAAGTAAAATGCTTAATACTGCTGCCTCAAAACCCACAATCTGTTGGTTGCAAGTCTCGTGTGCTCTTGGTGAGGCCTCCACACCGGTGCAGCAAAGTCTGACTAATGATGATACGTCGCTATCAGGGGAAGGTGGAAGGGGCGACGGATTGTGGAGAAAGTCATCCTTCAGAGTGATGTTAAACTGGCTGTCCCATCTGCATCGTGCAAATGCAAGATATGGCATGGTGCCGCAGCAAGATAGGCTTTTGGAATTGTAGGACAAACATATAAACCTTGATTGTAATCAAGTCATATCGGATGTGGATGTTACGTTTGCTAAAATGAAAGTTATGTCAGTGTAACGGCGTGTAAACGGTGCCGGGTTTACAGTGGCGCCAGAACCACACTCAGAACACATTTTACAAAACATTACCAAGGAGATGATGGTGGTTGTGGAGAAGATGGTGAGGAGATGTTTGTTTAAAATAAAAGACAGAAAAGAATAGCACTACCTCAAAGATTCACAGCTCGGCACACAAACAATGCCCGTTATACATCGGTGGGGAAGTCTAACCTGGAACACACACTTACCCAAATAACTGACCTATGGGGAACCTGAATGGTGTTCTGTGAATTTCCACAACCGTAACAATATGTATGTGTGTATATGTATATATATATATATATATATATACATATTACATATATATACATATACATATATATATATAATATATACATATACAACATACATATTGTTACGGTTGTGGAAATTCACAGAACACCATTCAGGTTCCCCATAGGTCAGTTATTTGGGTAAGTGTGTTTTCCAGGTTAGACTTCCCCACCGATGTATAACGGGCATTGTTTGTGTGCCGAGCTGTGAATCTTTGAGGTAGTGCTATTCTTTTCTGTCTTTTATTTTAAAAAACATCTCCTCACCATCTTCTCCACACCACCATCATTCCTCACCATCTTCTCCACAACGCCATCATCTCTCACCATCTTCTCCACAACCGCCATCATCTCCTCACCATCTTCTCCACAAACCGCCATCATCTCCTCACCATCTTCACACGTCCACGTGAAGACAGTGATTCCCACCACATCCGCATGAAGCCGGTGATTTCCAACACTCCGCATGAAGCCGGTGATTTCCACCACGTCCGCGTGAAGACGGTGATTCACCACGTCCACGTGAAGATGGTGATTCCAACACGACCGCGTTTGACGGCGATTTCCAACACGGCCGCGTTTGACGGTGATTTCCAACACGGCCGCGTTTGAAGGCAAGAACGGATCAGGAGACGAACAGGGGCGGAGCCAGCCGGGGTGAAGGGTCGAAGGTGAAGGAGCGAAAGCCCCGGGGCTTAAAAGGCGCGTTCGCTCACCGTTAACGAGAGAAGTTGGTGTGGGGAGCTCGAAGGCAGTGGAGAGCTGTTCTGAGTTGGTGTTCTGAGTCCTGAAGTTGGAGTCAGAGCTGTTCTGAGTTGGACACAGTTGGAGTTGGAGACAAGAGGAGTTGAGTGGAGTCGGGAGAGCGCTTGGAGAGAGCGTTCGAGTTCGCGCTGAGCTGGTGTGGTGGAGTTGCAGTTAGTGTGGGGAGCTGGCGAGTTCGGAGGTTGGAGTGCGGGCAGAGACACTGAGGGTCGCCGAACCAGGACCCAGCGAGTCACACGAGGGTGGCCAGGTAGCCCGCCGTTCTCCCGGAGCCCCTTCGGTCATCCCGGCTCCGAGCAACTATAAAGGCTCACGAGCCCTGTTCTTCTTTCTGGGTTTTGGATGAAAGTCTGTGGCGCCTTTGTCCTTAAGTAGAATTGTTGTAAGTGCATGTACATCGCATAATAGATATCGGCTGTAGGTTTTTGCTCGTGTCTTTTTCCACATCCCCCCATTCATTGCATTGCTTATGTTCAAATAAATACCCCCATTGTTTGAATGTTCACCTGCTCGTTGCGTCCCTTCCTACATTGACTGCCATAATTGCTGTTCGGATATTAGCTGGCTGATTATAAGCCGATAAAACGTACATCTGGTCTGACGGACTTGGCGATATAAAACCGCTCGGCAATCGCATACGGAACGAGCTGCTTAAGCGGCTCGTTTTGTGCAGGTCCTGTTGAGGTATAAACTCCCGGCATTTCTGTCCATGCGAATAATTAGGTACATCGACAATTCGGCGATTAACCCTGTAGCGCGTGGACAGAAGAGTTGTGGTTTATGGTGTAGTATTAAAAACACCCGTAGCTGGATTTCGGCGTTGGTCCGGAAGCTACGACGAGATGCTCGTTTGGTGGGCGCGCGCGCCGCAATTGGGCTAAGCGGTCGTCCGCACGCCGGACGGGCGAAAATCTACAACAATATATATATATATATATATATATATATATATATATATATACACATACATACATACATATATATAATATATATATACACACATACATATATATATATACACAGGGTGTCCATAAAGTGTCTTTACAATTTAAAAAATTTATTACAAAAGCAAATGAATAGATAAACCTGTGGAAATTATACAAAATGAGGATTTGATATTGAAGTTTTTTTTGCCTCATTTAATACACTTCTATATGGGCACCATTCGTTGTACGAAGCACATCAAGACGGTATAAACAAGAGGCTCCATTCGCTAGAAGCAATACGTATTTGGCAACGTCATGAACTTTGACCCCTACCGATCTCAGAAGATATCAGTCACACAACTTTGAACAAAATATAATTTTTGTAGGCCCTGTTGTGACCTATCACAAAATGTCAGCGGCTAACCTGTATCTTTCCGTGGGGCGAAGATATGGGGAAAAATGTGTTTTTGACCAACGTCATGAACTTTGACCCTACCGATCTCAGAAAATATAGGTCACAACACTTTGGTCAATAAGATTTTTTGTAGGCCCTGTTATGACCTATCAGAAAATGTCAGCGGCTAACCTGTATCTTTCCGTGGGCGGAAGATATGGGGCAAAATGTGTATTTGACCAACGTCATGAACTTTGACCCCTACCGATCTCGAAGATATAGGTCACACAACTTTGGTCTAGTAAGGTTTTTTGTAGGCCCTGTTGTCACCTATCAGAAAATGTCAACGGCTAACCTGTATCTTTCCGTAGGGCAAAGATATGGGGCAAAATGTGTTTTTGACGTTTTGTGTGACCTTGACCTTAACCTTGAGAATTTCAAGGTCAAAAGTTGACACTGCACTTCCTTGAATGCAGCCCATTTCAAAGACACAATTGTTAGTGCTCCTAGACAAAAGCCCTAGGAGGAGTTTTAGGGCAATGGATGTGTGGCGACAATAAAAGAATAATAAAGAATTCCAGTAATAATAGTGTATTTTGCATGGAATTGCCAAATACAATTATAAATTGTAAAGAGACTTTAATGGAACCTTGTATATATATATATATATATATATATATATATATAATATATATATTATATATATATATATATATCACACACACACACACACACACACTCACACACACGTACATATCAGGTACCAGTCCCGAATGAGCGACAGTTGTACTGAGGTAAACGCGGCTGCTCCAAGTTCCGCTGCAGTTCTGTATTAAGTTCCATACGGATAAAGTACACCAACAGGAGAATCACAAAAGCTTACCTTCAAATAATTCTTTAAATGTGGAATCAAGTGAAAATTTGACGAAATTCAATTCCCACAGAGAGCACACAAAATGTCAGTCTATGCCTTGCCAACTCGAACTAACATAGTGGAGTTTGTAACATGAGTTTTTTCTCAACGTTGGAAGTTTTTTGTTTTTACTCTCGGTGTGTATTCATACATTTATATTAATATTTTTTAGTGAAAGCAGATCGCACACAAAGGTGAAAAAAGCAAACTGCAAATGTTATTGCTGAAAAAAAAAGACTCCTGTGGACTGTATTGCCATGGATTGCAAAAGCAGCGTGGCGACCCCACTGGTTAATATTTTTCATTGCACTCAATGAAGTTACACTTTCTAACATTCCTTAATCTATCTCACTCAATATAATTGTCCAAACAGTAGAAAAAAGTTAAGTTTAATGCTTTGCTTTAACAAATAAATACACTTGGTTATAAAAATCACGAATTTGTTAAATTTTCAGATTTCACTCCAGATTTTGACACTTATTTAGTCCACCAGATCCGATTCTCAAATCCGAAATAATATTTGATTATATACTTCAATTAGCCATGAAAGTAGGTCATATTTCCAAGGCAACAAGAATGTTTGAATGAGCCGAATCAAAATGGCGGCTCAGACCCTTGTGAGGCAAAGTTCAGCTGACCAAGGATAGGCCTTTCATTGAGGAAAGCCATTAATTAAAATTAAAAAGGAATATACATAGACATAATTTGGGTCTTCCCTCCACCCTGAATCCCTCAGGCTATTCATTTTTTTTTCCCCTAAAATCCACCCGTGCACGTCCCTCCACCCACACCCCCTCTCGAGTACAACTACCAGTTTTCAACTCGTTCTGTACAGTCATTTAGGAAAGCACAGAATTCGCACACATGCACACACATCCCAAATTATAGCATGATTAAGAGAACTGGTTCGAAGAGTTCAGCCTTGAGATTTACAAGGTGATAGTTTCTCGCTTGCTTGAGGATCGACACACACTTGTTTGGAGCCTTGTGGAGTAACATCAGTTGCCCAGTCAGTTTAGCCATCTATGTGGAGAAAGCAAACTACTTGACTGCAACCACCTCACCACAGGATTCAATGCACCAGGACTGAGAATATGGATAGATAGACACAGATGGGATAAACCAGAGAGAAAGAGAAAGAAAGAGAGAGAAAAAATTTTGTTGAAGTATTCCCAGGTAGTATCAAAGCAAAATACTTTTGTGAGATGGCAGATTGATGCATACTACTATTACTATGAGCCTGCCATTCATTTCGCTTGTGTTACCAAACCAGATTTGGCAGTGTTGAGTTTGTTTCCTGATTGAGCATCAATGTCATCACGAGTCACAATTACAATCTCAAGGATTGTTATCTTTCACAGCAGCCATTTTTTAAATTGTGTCCTTTGTAAGTGAAATCTGGTAATGATGTTACAGCTTTGCTTTTTGTATGGAAGGTCAAGGCTCATGGAAGAGGGAGAACACTGAACGGATCAGGACGCAACAGAACAAAAGAACAGTACAGAGATGGGAGAAAACACTCACAGAAGGTTGAAGGATACAATAGAGGGAGACTTAGAGAAATAAGGGAAGTGGGGAGGAAAGAGGGTAGGGGAAATTCCCAACTCAAATCCTGGTGTCCCAGACTCAAATCAGAGTCAGTATGGTTGTTAAAAAGTTCATCATTTACTCATTGTACTCACTGTCTACGGACTCCAGGTCTTTCTCACCCGAGAAGGTGTAGAAAGTTTTGTCTGGGCTCGACTCTGCTTCAGAAATGGCCCAGACGGTATCAGTGCCTGTATTGTTTCTTCTTTGTGTGCCCCATTCAGTCCACTTCTCCATTGGGCATTCTCACCTTCAAGGAAGTCAACAAACATCACTCCCATCCACAAAAAGGGTGCAAAAACAGATCCTCTCAACGACAGGCCATTAGCTCATTTCAATTATAAACCAAAAAAATCGAATGCATTGTAGCTGCCGAGGTCATCTTTCCTCTTTTCAAACAGGCTGACCTCTGACCATGAGTTTGGATTCTGTCCTGGTCACTCAAATCAGAACAAGCTGCTGCTCCTCTCTAACCAATGGATGGAGGCCCTACACCTCAAACAATGGACCACCACCTTGTCCGAGAATATATCTCAGATTTTTGATGCAGGATAACATTCTACTCTGCTTGCTAAGCCAGCTGTCTGTAGCATACAAGGCAGGTTTCATACTAGGCTGAATTCATCCACTCACACAGTCAGCACGTTGCAATCAAGAGCCCACTCCTTTCCTCTCCTCTCCTCTCCTCGCCCATACTGCATGTCTGGAGTGCCCTGAGGCAGTGTCTTCAGCTCCATCTTGTTCCTCATGAACAACTTATTTCATGAGATGGAAAACCCTCTTTTCCATTTTGCAGATAACCAACATATTATCATGCAGAACCCTCATCACACCAACAGGCAGACAGCAGTTGCTCATTTTTAATCACCAAATTGTAGTTGATGAGAGCTTGTCTGATACATGGAATACTGTATGTTCATCAATCCTAGAAAATTCACAAATCTCAGCCTGTTGCGCCTGAAGGATGGGCAAATGAGCCCACGTATCATTCAATGGTGAGCCACTGGAAAAAGGTTCAGTCATTGAACTTATAGTCCCGCCATTAGGCATCAACCACCATTAGGCATCAACCATGGCCTTTAATGCACCAACCACATTGCAAAACTGGCCTCCAAATCCATCTCCAACTGGGCATCTTCCATTGCTGGGAGAAATTTCTTGAAAAATAAGAGCTACTCACAGCCGACAAGATTTGGTGAACTGCTCTCCTCGAATGGCTGGCACCCCAGCATCATATCTATCTCCAGAATACTGTGGAATCTCAAGCCTTCAACATTGACATATTCTGTGATGAGGTTGAAGCATAAAGCCTGTTGCGTTCATAGCACAGACAGTGTCAGTGGCCTCCCGATTTATAACTGCATTCCTTTGGTCTAGCTCCCTCTACTCTCTCAGCCCTCCGATTCTCACCAACTCCAAGACATACACACCTTTTCCACAACCCCTCAATGTTACACTCTCAAAATCCAGGCCGAGTGCACATCCAAGTCCTTTTCTCCATTTTCTCACATTTGTGAAACCATTTTTCATCGGCTTTCAATCACTCATTGGCCCTTCTTTTTTTCCTACATGTCCATCCCCTTGAATATTGCATCCCTCTGTAACTCGGCTCAGGTCAGATATGGGAGCAGGTCAGGTCAGATATGGGAGCACGTCACTGCATCCACTTCCCGCCAGGGCTCCATCTGGCCATCACCCAGGCAGATGCCTGGCCCATCCCCATCTTCTTGAGATGCCAATCAACTTGCTGCAAGCACGAGGCACGTGGTCGCCCCTTGGCTCCTCCACTCACGAGGCTCCCTCGTGAAGAATCTGGTGAGCAGGATCAGCGTCAGGAAAACGAGCCACATGTCCATACAGCCACACTTACGCTCACGGACTATGCAGGTAACAAATCTCATTTGAGTCTCTCTCAGCAACTCACTCAACTCAAAATCTGTTAACTCACTGCCTTCATACCAGATTATTGCCTATTGCCCTCTTGTCACTTCACTCTTTCCTGAGCCTTGATCTTTATCTAGAAAAATTTGAAAATATAAAAGGAACCACAGTAGCGTGGAGTGTGTCGGGTTTGGTAGAGTTAATGGGGATAGAAAAGATTGCATGTACGGATGGGAATGACATGACATGAGATGATGGTGCACCGCTTCTTGAAGCCTTGGAGGAAGAGTGGGATTGAGCAACCTCAGGAAAGCAGTTCCAGAAATGGGAACAAAAGAGTCAAGGTATGCAGTTAGCCTGGATTTTGGACGTTTAACCAGGAGGCGGTTACTGGAGAAACGAGTGCATCCTAGAGTTGCTAGAGGGTGTCATCGGGCTGTGAGAGCAGATGGAGCTAGACCCCAGTGAAAATGACCCAGCATGCCATGCAGAAGTGCAAATGGGCATTTTGAATGCCTAATTTACCTGAAGGTGTAATTCAATGTGGAGCGATTGGAGTTAGATTAAACAACTGGGCCTGTTCAAGACATTTTTGGATCACGGTCACAGATTTACCGTTTTGCTCACCTGTGTGCACCACACGAGCGCCCGGCGTGCTTGCGACGCATCAAAGGTGCAGAATATAAACCACAATTTTATTTAAAACGGATACAAGCCATAAAAATATGATGTGCAATTTTCATTGTACACACATTTCTGCATCTTCTTGTTTTTAGAAATGAAACAACTTTACGGGTGTGCATTGAACAGACGGCGCGCCATAAATATATGAATCGGTTAATACGACCATGGGGACAAAAAATATTCTCGATTACACTTTTAATGGCGTTGGCCCTTTCGTAGAAATAAATCGGATATTCTTTCTGAAAACAAAAGTACGACTCATTTGATATGTGACGTTCTATTTATTAATCGCTTTGCCATTATACCCAGGGTAAGGGAACGTGATGGCAGCGATGTGACATCGTACAATTAGTTGCGGCTGAGCCATTGGAAAAACTCCCAAAGGTTCTGAGGTAATGGGTCGAGACGTCCGATTGGAAGGCGCTCGGAGGACGATCCAACCAACGAGTGTTCTTGCATGACTGCAAAGTCCTCCCCCCCCCCCACCAAGGCATGCATTTGATACGTTTCATGTGTTATCAATATGTCAGACTACACGACACTGTAATTGTTCAACTCTTTGAAAGTCACATGCTAATTATTCAAATTCTAATCACAAAACTAAGGGAAAACTTTTTGGCTCTGATATTGTTGTTTATTTTTCTGAAATCAAGACGTCTTGTAGCACTCAAGCTACCTTGTAGGGAATGTTTCCGCTTGAGGGCTCGGAGATGCAATCAAGACGTTAAACGTCGATGAAGTGATAAAATGGTCGCGCACACACAGGTAGACACGCATGAGGACACGTACGAACGTTATGATCGGAATCTCACTGAAAAACATCGCGTCGGTCGATAAAGCTGAAAACGCTGACCCTCATTATCAATTGTGTTACAGTCATAAAAAAAAATTGATTGGTGAAGCAGTAGTTTGACTTTTATTACAAATTATAACTTACCATTCTGATCACCTTCTAATGCATGAAGAAAGGAAGTCGGTTTCAAGGTTCAGCTGATGCACCGGTGGAAGCACTTTTGCTTTGCTCAAAATGACTCGCTCAGCGATTTGGGTGAAAAAAAACGTCCAAGTAAACTTGACTCGTCGTTAACCTGAGCCAGGAAAACATAAAGGACTTTCTTTCTCCTTAGGTTTCACCCTCAGAGAAGCGGGTTCCACCAATTACTCATATAAAGAGCGGAGGGGATTTTGGTTATATCGTGCTCCTTTCTGGAATCCTCAACCCTCGTTGCTAGTATTACTCCTCTTCTGTGGGCACTATCTGCCTGATGTCGACTTCATGGTTAGGTGTGGTGTTTTGGGATCCTAGGATCCTGAGTTCAAATCCCCCTTGGCTGTTGAATTAAAACCAGGTGGGGTTGACTGCCTGTCATTGTTCCAAGGTCGGCAAAACGAGTGCCAGCTTGCTGGTATCCTGTGTCGGAGTGGCGACCCATCCAGGATTGTACTCAATAGCCAAGGAGACTGCTTCGGCAGCACCAATGCCCTGCACAGAGTATGGTCCAAATAATGGATGGATGTGGGCACTGTGACCTTTTGTAAGCAGCATTTGGTGCCTACCTCAAGGTGCATGAAGTCGTTCAAAAGTTAATCCTGAAATGTGGACTCATACCATGTGGAGAACAAAATGAGGAGCATGGAGATTACCTGCTCCGTGAAGGTGTTAACCAAGCAGTTGGGTTTTTACTGACACCCAACATGTGGACAAGCTAATCCTTCTGAACCTCAAAAGTAAAAATGCTTAATACTGCTGCCTAAAACCCACAATCTGTTGGTTGGCAAGTCTCGTGTGCTCTTGGTGAGGCCTCCACACCCGGTGCAGCAAAGTCTGACTAATGATGATACGTCGCTATCAGGGGAAGGTGGAAGGGGCGACGGATTGTGGAGAAAGTCATCCTTCAGAGTGATGTTAAACTGGCTGTCCCATTGCATCGTGCAAATGCAAGATATGGCATGGTCCGCAGCAAGATAGGCTTTTGGAATTGTAGGACAAACATATAAACCTTGATTGTAATCAAGTCATATCGGATGTGGATGTACGTTTGCTAAAATGAAAGTTATGTCAGTGTAACGGCGTGAAACGGTGCGGGTTTACAGTGGCGCCAGAACCACACTCAGAACACATTTTACAAAACATACCACGCATGTGAATTGAAAAAATAAAAAATAAAAGAAGATTTTAAAAACAACAACATACTACCATTCCTGGTGAGTGACGCCACGACAGTCCACACCGTTAATGGCGGACGTTCCAGTTCGAGTACCCCCCACACAGGCAGGAGATTTATAGTTAGTTTAGAGGACAACTGGATAATCAGTAACACAAATGATGAAAAAAAACATTTCAGGAGCGCTCAGAAACGCAGGCGTAGAGCAGTAAGGATGAAAATGAAGCAAAACTGCCCCGTATAAACAGCTACTTCAGTTTTGCAGCACCTCTGCTTCGACTTCAAGTTGTAAATAAAACTTACATACAGCAGTGTGCTGTGTTTAAAGACTACTTCTGTGTCGATCTGTATTTTGCAACGGTTCCCCAAATGGGAGCCCAAAATTTGTTTGGCGCCAGGCCCCCAAAAAGGTTAACGGGCCTTGTATGTAAACACAGTCAGGTATGAGGGTCAACAGCTAGTTTCCTCAAACTTTCCTGTATTAACTTTCAACTGGCAATTTAACAAAACATGATACAGCTTCACTGGTGAGAACCAAAAAATATACCGAAATATAATGAAAGGATCACACCTTCAGAGGAAGGAACATAAGTTGTTCTTATCGTATAATTACAGGGCAACGCAAGAGAGCTTAGTGCGAGTCGAATAATGTTACAGAAGATAATTGTTATCGCTTTACATCATGGGTTTGGGGGTTAAAATAGTCCATGGTTAAAGAGCAACACTGAGACGTTTCACTCGCAAAGGTAAAGCCCTTTCCCGTTGAGCAGCCATGATGCGGCTCTGCAAGAGCAGGCCCCGCGGCAAGGCCTCGGCTAGGCCTCACAGCGGGAGCCGTGGCATGAAGCCAGAGCCAGGAAAGGCACGGAGCATGGCAACGGCCAACTAAGGGTTAATACGAGCTGTGCGTCTCCTTTATTGCAGAAAAATTATGCAAACGTGGATGAAATATCCACAAATGTCAAATCATTAAGCCACGGTCAAAACTGCTGGCACCCTTTTCACAAGACGAATTGAAGCAGTTAACGAGCACATTAGCCACAACTTGCACCTCGACGGCACAATTGCAGGTTGTGTTTGCGATATCGCTTTCGCAGCATGAATATTGCAATGTGCGATGACTCATTAAATACCATTATTCATGGTGCATTTATTATGTTAATGTGTCCCACAGATGCTCGAGCGTATCGACTTGCTTTTGCTGGTCATGGAGAGAGGAATGAGGTCAGTTTTCCTTGAACAAATACACTCCGGGTGCCGACACCGTCTGAAAAACACCATTACTTCTACGACTTAGGCAGGCTAGCCGATCTGAGGGTGAAAGTGGTGGATAACAAGGGGGTCTTATAGTGGAAATACAAAAAAAATAAATAAGACAGTCGCAGCAAAATCATTCAGAGTGGGATGATTCGGTAAAAACAAATGGAGAGAAAAATCATGCTGCGACAGCAAAAGGACATTATGTCATCACCATGGGTAATATGAAACGGTATGGGATACCGATTGATGTAAAATGAAATGATGAAACTTTTATGTGAAATTATGAGAGAATTCCGATGATCCAAATATGCTCGTTTTGCCCCTGAAAACACCACACCACACACAAACACCAGAGTCCCCATCATGTGCTGCCTTTTTGGCTGCTGGTTGCTATCATTGGTTAGGGCATGGCTATGCCGCTGATGCAGTGCCCTATTACCAGTACACTGGTACTCATTTCGCCAACCTCGAAGGATGACAGGCTGAGTCAATCCCCTGGTGTAAATTCAGTGGCAATGAGGCTTGAACTCGGACCTAGGATAGAAGCCACCACCATAACCGGTAACCAACACCAAGTATGTCTCACACAAACACACAAACACAAACACACACACTTTGAGATCTGATAGGTCTTAATTCCTTCTCCTGAAACCCACCCAAATGTGTAGATTGCAGCGAATAACAGAAACTTCATGCTCCACCACATACGCGTGCGCCGCACGAAGCTTGAAAAAGTATCCCTAACTCACCTTGCAAGATCTTCCAAAAATAGGTAAGGATAGAAGATACTGCACAGGAAAATGAAATGGCAACAAATCCACCCAACAATTGAATAAAAGACAAAATAAATATATAAAAAGAAGTATAACAAAATATACACCAACAGCGGGGAGAACGACAAAAGGCAGGAAAAAACAAAAAAATAATTGGACCGAGTTGGGATCGACAAAGAAGGCTCATTGGAATGGCGAAGAAGTATCAGCTCAACTGGGAGAGAAAACGAATAATAATAAAGCAAAGATTGAGGACACTACACCAATGGATGTGAAAAGATGGTGGACCGAGCCAGACTGACAAGTTAGGTTCTGAAAAACAGAAACAGAAAGGATAGTCACCTACTTTTGGATGCAAAAACTATAAATCAAAACAACTTCACACACAAACGGCACAAACAAAGTATGCAAATGATTCATTAGCAAATCCACAAAAATTTCAACATTCGAGTTCCAGAAAACTCACAGAACACGAATCAGGGCAATAATTGAAAATAAGAACGTCATGCTCACGTACGACTTGATACCCATCGAGCGTGAACAGTAGAAAACAAAGCCTTGCGACCGGACATCGTTATCAGAACAAAATGAAAAGGCATCATTGCTGATGAGATCATACCCCAGCGATTTGGTTAAATAACAGAAATCAAGAAAATGACAAAATACCAAGGAACTCAAAAACGAATCGAGAGATCTTGAAGATGAATATTGTCGAAATTCACCAACATGTAATTGAAGCAACAGGAATAATAATGAAATAACCTTACTGAGATTTTTTTTAAAACCATCCCCGGAATATACACGTAACAAACACAACTGAGACGATCCCTGGGTTCGGGTGATCCTGAAAAGAACCTCAGAATAAAACTCTGAGAACAACAAAGTTGAACAGCTTGGTCCATGAACTGTGCCCTTACCGTGGGGACATCTCCGGCTGGGATCTCAATTTGTTGTTTTAGAGATGGAACAAACGACAGACAGACAGACAGACAGACAGACACACATCAAAACTTGCAATCAAAGCCACTTGTGCAGGCACTTTTACATCAGGTATCGAAAACCTCACGTCAAAACGACCCTTCATGTGGTTACCATCTGCAAAGACAATCACAAAATATATATTATTTGCTTCTACGACTCGCGGTTAGGTTTAAAGGCTCATTCCATGACCGCCCATGTGGTTCAATTCCCATGCTGTACATCTGGGAAGGCAATAAAAAAAAACACCACCTAGGTATTCTTATCCAGAAAATGCCTCAACAGGACATCATAAGGCTGAGTATGGTACATGTCATGAGGATGGATGGATTGCTTCTATAATAATCTATACGGAAGAGAGATGTTTGTCTGTCTGTCTGTCATCATTTTTCTCAGAGATGACAGAGATCTTTGTCAATTTCCAGAGGTCATCAGTGAGTGCTGGGATGTTGCAAGTTAAAAAAAAACTTATATTAATTTTAATTAAAATCACTATAGTGCCAAAGCCTGTCAGCAATGCGAAAAGTGATATTAAATGACCCCCAACCCCATCCCTTAGTGGGTGAAGGGAAACTTGAGCCTCCACAAAAAATGGACAAAAAAAATTTAATATCATTTCAAAATGCCAAAGACAGCACTTGGCATCACCATACCCCTACTAGTAAAATATAAGGCTCATATGCAACTTTTGCCCTATGATGAATCATATCACTACGGTCGTTCAGCTATACTGTATAACAAGAGAGTTCAATAGAACACGATACCCTGCACAGTATTATATTCGTATGCAGCCTGTGGCGCTGGTTGCATCATTGCTGGGAGCACGGCTATGCCGCTGATGCAGTCCCCATTCCAGTAAGCTGTACCATTTGCAACCTCAGGAGGATACAGCTGAATCAACCCACCTGGTTAGTAACAACAAAAAGCTCAAAAATCAAGATCTAAACCAACCACCTTAACCATTAAGTCAATACCAGGGTATGTTCAGTTAACCAAGTTCTTAAAGCACTCACCAAGGCCTCAAGCACATAAGCAAGGCACTCCATTCGAAAGCATCGTACGTATGGCCGCTTTGCAAGTACGATGAGCTCTTGGCCACTAAACACACCCCAACCGACCGTGCAGTGCAAGTCGACTACTTCAATTAATAAAATCTCATTAAAGATGGTTTAAAAAAATAGGACCACTGGACCTGTAAGCTATCTGGCCATGGCTAATGGTGTAACCCAAATTGGTAGCCTTATGACTCGTGGGTCTCGAGAGGAAGTTTTAAAAGATTCTACACAATTCTAAAGATTCTACACAAAGACTGTGTCCTCATGTTGTAACCTAAAATTTAGCATTCTCACTGGGGTTTTTGAAGAAATTTACTAAGTCGGCCAGTTGACCGACTTAAATCACGTACGAATCGAGCTGCCACCCTAACCAGTCAGGAAGGAACGTTGCTGCCACATTCAGCCGGGTGCCAGCGATTTGGCCAAGAATCAAATAGGAGGACGGACGGTGCGCGATGACAACACCTTATGTGGAATTAAATTCCAGATAAGCTGAAAACAAATCAGAAGTTTAGCTCTACCGAAGCAGCCTATATGGACCATTGAAGACTTATTACAACCGTGCTCTCGATAGCTTCTGCCGCTCTAAACCACGGTAAAGATGTACCATGTCAACACCAGAATTGTTGACATGGGCTTCCAAAAGTCATGACCATTGCTAACATCATCAGTGGATTCTCGGCGATAGGAATCGATCCGTATAAACAGACATCGATCAGGATAGCGATTTCACAGCACTATGGCTTCAGATCAGCCTGCACCGACGATTATGTCTGAACACCACCACAACATAATATCGTTAGATCAGCAAGCAACTTCAGCTACACCTGGACACCGACTCAACGTACCACAAGAGTAAACTAGCATTGCTTCATTTCTCGAACTATGATCACCAAGAGAGCTGTGCCACTTCCAAAGTACCAGCGAAACATGAAATGGTGGTGGACGTAAGATGGAAGCTGCCATTATCAACAGATACTCAGGAAGCAGCATAGCCATGAAAGCCAAGAAATAAAAGAAAAAAAAACACAAAAAACCAACAAAATAAATAAATAATACAAAGCAGAAATATTCACTCCAACTGGCTGAACTGAAACATCACGGAAAAGATCTGGACCCAAGCTATAGATCACTCAAGTGACGAAAACCCAACCGAAAACTGCAGTGGACCAAGCCACGTTATTACCCACAATCGGGAGCCAGGCATATTGTTGGGAATAGATGCACAAAAAATGCATTCACTATGTGCACAATGAAGAATCAAAGATACTGAAGTATCCAATTACTGTTTGCGAAAAGGGGAGTACCAACGGTACAGAAAGCCTGATGTTGAAATCCAACATGGTTCCCGACCAACGAAAAGAAAGAATCCTGATCGAAAAAAACAAAAGTCTAACCGAAGAGCACATTCCGCGGGATTGGTTCATTAATTATTAACCAGCCAATGTTCCTCTAAAACTGCGTATTCAGTCAGCCAGGCTCCAGTGACCTTTATAGTTTACGTAGAGAAAAAGTTGAAAATCTCCACCGATGGAAAAGTCTCATGTGAACTTAATATTGGGGTCTCAACATATCAGGAATCCCAGACAATGATGCTGAACACAAGGCCTTTGCTGTCACATCGACATCTGTGTCCTTTTTAACCATCCTCAGGTCTAAACTTTCTCAAAAACCATCTCACCCTCTCAGCTCTTGAGTAGAATCTTGTCGATCCCTCTCCTTATTCAACCTCCTCAAATCCCAACTGATTGAACCCACCACTCAATGTCTTTTCTTCTCCCAACATTGGAACCAAACCTCCAAAGCTGTGCTTCCAACATATCCCTCCAATGTCAACAAGTGGGAGACCATGTCAGCATCCTTCATCCCGACCCACAATATTTTTTTATCTCCATTAACCTACCTAACCCAACCATTTCAATTGCAATTGCGTAATCCTCCCCCCTTTCCTTTTCTGTTGTCACTCCCTTGAATCTGTCAACCCTTCCTACCGCCCTATTCAGTCATAACTTGCTCTTCCATGAGCCCCATCTGTAAAGGAAAAAAAACATTTGGAATTTCACATGTTTTTTGTCCTTCACATGGAACTAATCCAGTTACAAATAAGCATCACCTGAACCCAGATGCGAAAACTGCTCCATTCCTCGCAATTAATCTATAGACAACAAAGATCTCGAAGGAGCAGGCCATTTGGGCAGTACCCGATGGAGAGTCCCTTGACATCAAAGGAAACAGCGGAAAGTTAATTTAAGTGGACCAATCTTAAGTGCAATAAGTTATGTAAGAAATGGATTATAATCGATAACAAGTTATGATTGGTCCAGTCATATGGGTAAGGGTGTAGGGAAGGTTAATTAAACAACCCTGCACACTAATGAAAGCAAGTTAGCAAAGTCATGTCCTTCCTCCGTCTTATCAATTATGATTGAAGAACAACTATTATGTGAAAGAAATAATTTTAACATGATCGTAAAACAACCTGGAGTTAACAAACCTTGTCTCATTTCCCGACGCGCATCACCGCAGAAAGAGATCCGCTGGCAGAGCAACAAAAATTGAAAATCGTTCCAAGAAGGAAATTACTGGTTTAACTATGTCACAAGACACAAACAACCTCAGAAATAACTAACGTAAACAATTTCGAAAGTGTTAAAAGACAATCAACGCGTAAACTTTGTGAAATTAATTCTGCAGGCTCACTTCCTGTGATACGGTTGAGTCATGGAGTACAGTAAACCAGATCCTCTCCAGTCCTCCTGATGACTCCACTTGCCTTACTTCTTCGGTTCCTTCGACTAAGCACAATTCTCTCGTTGATGTTGTACCATAATCTGATTGTGGTGGACTGTGCTTTCTGCTGATGGATCTCTGGTATACTTGTACTTGTACTGTTGAAGCTGAGGATAACTGTAAATCTAAATCTTTCCAGTTCCTTCCCACATCTTTGTTTTTTTTCTTCAACGTTATCAAAGTTTCACATTTCTCTTTATTCATTCTATTGGCTTTCTACTTCACCTACTTTCTCTCTTTGTTATCGATCTCTCTCCAATAGAGTGAATATGCAGAAAAGTTCTGTAAGGCTCACTTGCCTGCACGATGGGTTGAGGCGTCTGGAGTAACGGCGAAACCCAATCCTCCAGGTTCCCCCTGATTACTCCATCTGTTTCTTACTTCTTCGGTCCTTCTGATGACTCCATGCATACTGTGTCTTCCTTTGATTGTACAATTTAAAAATCTTTTTATTAATTTAATTATATACTCAATACAATAATATCATTAATTATAACTAGAATATACAACCCAAGTAAGTGAATCTCCCAACACCTCAACTCATCGCCTCAAACAGGACGACGAAGCGCATCCAAAGATCATTGAAAAGCCTGAATCTTATTTGACCCAGAAACCCATAATCCCGCGCACGTCCGACTCCTCATCAGCACCTCGAGCCCCCAAAAGAATCTAGTCTCCACAAAAGGATACTGCATAATCTGCAAAATCAAGGTCAGAGATCTTACTTCTCCAAATAATGACCGCAGCTTGATCTCTCGCATCCTCCCCAGAACCAGCCATACAACTCTGAAAATGGGCCCAGGACACACCCCATATGAACTCCATACGACTGGAAAATAAGTCAGAGATGGTACCACCACATTCCGCAACAACTCAGTACCAAGAGTAGAAAGTTTCCAACATCAATATCGATCAGTTGGTGGCACCCCTAAGACCAAGAATTCCGCCAAGCAATCCCTGATCACTGAAATCAAACGCTTTACAGAATCAACAGCTGCAGCAGCCTCTGCCGAAACCCTCGTCTTGCTTCCGTGAGACCCAAGAGCAAGGATAATTGTCAATCGACCCTGGTGTAAACTGACTGCCTGGACGCCTGGTGCCAAGCAGATGGTGGCGAACATTCTTATCAAGAATATCCAACAAAAGACCTTGCCCGGCAATGAAGCAGCGTCACCACCCTCGTAGTGTTGCAGTCTTGGCGATCACCCTTCCCTTCCATAGAGGGACAACAAAGCCCCCTCTTCCAGTCAGTTTGGGATATCTGTTCAGCAGAGCACAGCAACTGCAATCATCACAACGTTGCAGCATTCCACCAGCCCTTGAGAATTTCAGCATCGATGCCACAGATCCCTGAGCTTACCCCATTTCAAACCGTTCACCACAAGCCTGTGTCCACAAATAAGTGACCGTAGTTTTTTGAGGTCAGCAAACACCCTGACATCCCAACTGACAGCTGGTGAATCAGCCTGGTACAAACCGCTCATATAACCAAGCCCACGGTCACACTTCGGACCCTCTGTCAAGAAGCACAAAACCAAAACCCTTGGCCAACGAAAGTCACCCGAGGATGTCTTGGAGAACGCAATGCATGAATTCCCCTGAACAGGATAGAATCACTTGACCACAGGGATGCTCATCCCCTCACAGATTCCTCGCACATAAGGCTTTTTTCCTTGGGTCCCCCCAAAACCTTGTGCACGTACAGTTTAACGCCTCAGCTCCCTGAAACAGCTCAGCTCTGCCATTCAGGTCAAAGGATACAGTCCCCCAGACACAAAAATCTTCTCACCTCGGTAATTTCCAAAACATCACCGGCAACATCAAGAGTGGTCTGAAGGCACTCCACAACTCTCCAGATCTCATAAATGCAAGCAACCCCCCAAATCCCACTCAAGCTTGTTTGCAAACTCCTGCACACCCCTCATCCTAACTGCCAACATTCAGCCTCGCTGACACCAATCTCCCCTGATAAGGGCACTAAGAGTTGCCTACAAACAAGCCCAGTTCAGTATGAGAAAACTGAGCACTCCGGTAGAATCCTTGCATTCTGGACATCCTCCATGACCATCAAGACACATGTCAATCTCCTTGCCACAAATCCGCAGCGGGGTGAAATTCCAAGTGCCAGCGATGCGTGTGCGCTTAAAGCGAACACCACCCTAAGTCCAGAACTCGCAAAGTAGACTATGCAATTCAGTTCATCCCTGACCCATGGGAAACAACACACTTCTCATAAACCATCCCCAATCAATTTCCAGCCCGATGCCATGAAATCCCCAAACTAGAAGATATCTCGTCTGGCACGACAACCCACAACTCGACGTGGCATAGAAGGTGTCCTCAACGCGTGAATCACTCAACCTCAATCAACATAAACAGAGACCAGGAAAAAATGACACCCCAAGATGAAAATCCACTCAAAATCACTCGTTACCGTGACCTCAAATTATATTGGAGTCCAGCTCTGGACACAGCACAGCAACTCCTTGCATGTAACATCAAGCGACCAACCAATAGTCGGTGTAGACCAGCCCCATGATCCTCCCGCAATCGTCCCTCCAACTCAGTAGATGCTGCAATACGATTCCAATACGCTTGACTCAGATTATAACAGGGACAGTTGAATCCCCTCTGGGAGAGGCATTCCAGCACCCACCCCAAGGGACCGGGCCCAGGTAACCCAGAACCTCCGCTGTGAACGACACCTCACACCACCCCGACACACCTAACTGTAATCTGAACCCGGAGACCCCGGGTTTCCTCCACATCAAAAGATTGGGGCCTAAACTTGCACCAACCGTCATCCGCAACTCAAAGGAAGGCGCACAGGATACTCCATGAGGTTGCCAAAATTTTTAGCCGAGAATGTGCGGATGAAGTAAACGTCCGAGTGCAAATCCTGCCACCAAAACCCCTAATAAAAAGTAACCCAAACTGCAGGAGGACGATCCGCAACACAGTTGGGCACTAAGATAGATCTGTTGGCTCACAAGGCCCCTCCGCCTTACAGTTTTTAAATCCTGCGGTTCCATATCCGAAACACCCTCCTCACCAAAACCTGGTGGGAAGACCGGTTATCACCAGACAACCGACCAAGAACAGGTTAGTAAAGGTTTACATTACCTTAGCAAGTCAACAGATATGCCTCTGGTGACCTGACAAAATCATTAAAATTTGTGGAGAATTACAAAACCTAGATTTTAGCAATTGCAAATGGTGATTGGACAGTTATTGCAAACAAATTTCCACCTCGGACATCGGTCCCACAAGGCTGGCCACTCCAAAGAAAACAAACCAAATTGGCCCTCATCCATTTTTACAACTAAGAGTTCAGATAGACAATGGACTTTACCTCATACCCTGCAGAACCTGACTTGATACTCGAGCATTCTCTCAACTATACCTTCAAAATTAATTGTTAGAGCTCAAGTTCCTTTCGTTAAATGAACAACAAACTCCAATTCTCGTCAATCTCATTTTTTCCCCCTCAAGTTCTTCAAAAACAGCTGTTCTCCATCTTAGATCATCCCCTCGTCCAAAATCCATTGATCTTTCACCCTGTAAAATCCCAACGAAGCCCACCTCCTCTAAATGCAGTTTTTCCTTCCTAAGTGTTCCTTCCATCTTACCACCCGTCATCCCCCCGACCACCTCTACCCACATCCTTTTTCCTCGCCCTGTCCCGTTTTGTCCTCAAAATCCGCAGCTGTGTTTCCCCACTCTCATACGTCCTAGGTTTTTCGTCCTTACCGTTCCAGTGTTCTAGCCTAATTCCACGAGCATTGAATCTTTATACAATAAAGACGCGTCACCTTTTATTATATAACAAAAACCAGGCACATCCCCCAACCCCCATGACTAAGAGAACAACACACTGATGCGAAGTCACACTTACAGCCTCAAAGTGTTGTTTCAAACAAATCATCCTCCGATGAAGCTTTACTGAACAAACAAAAAAAGAAAACACCCTGCAGGGCACCTGAAAACACACCCTGCAGTCCACACTAAAACACACCTGCAAGCACATGAAAACACCTCAGGGCACACTGAAACACACCCTCAAGCAACATTGAAAACCACCTAGCACATTGAAAAACAACACTCCAAGCAACACTGAAAACACAACCTGCAAAGCACATGAAACTCACCTGGAAGGCACATGAAAACCACCTGGAGGGCACTTGAAAACTGCCAGAAGACAACATGAAAACTCACTGGAGGACAAATTGAAAACAAACTTGCAGGCACACTGAAACCACCTGGAGGCAACATGGAAAACCACCTGTGACCATTGAAAACTCACCTGGAGGACACATGAACAACACACCTGAAAGAGCACATTGAAAACACAACCTGTAGGCACACTGAAAACAACACCTGCAAGTCACACGAAAACACACCTGAAGCAAATTGATGAAAACCAACCTGAGGACATCATTGAAAAAAAACTGCAGGCCACGAAAACACACCTGGAAACAATTGAAAAACACACCTGCAGCCACACTTAAAATACACCCGTAAAGCACATAAACACACTTCCGAGCACAGGAAACACACCTGCAAGCCACACTGAAAACACAACCGTAGGCACAATTGAAAAACACACCTCAAGCCTGAAAACAACACCTTAAAGCAAATTGAAACTCACCTGGAGGACACATTTGAAAACAAACTTGCAGGGCACATCTGAAAACACACCTGGAGAGCACGAGAAACACCTGTCGAGCACAATTTGAAAACACACCTGCAGGCACACTGAAAACACCTGAGAGCACATTGAAACACACCTTTCGACAGAAAAACACACTGCAAGCACACTGAAAAACACACCTGTAGGCACAGAAAACAACCGAGGGCACAGAAAAACTGACCGGAAACACATTGAAAAACACACCTGAAAGACACATTGGGAAAACACACCTGTTAAGCACATGGAAAAACAACACCTCAGGCCAACATTGAAACAACGGAGCACATGAAAACACACCTAATACACATTGAATAACACACCTTAGAGCACATGAAAACACACCTGTAGAGCACATGTGAAAACACACCTGTAGAGACATTGGAAAACACACCTGTGAGCAACAATTGAAAACACACTGAGGCACACGAAGAACAACACCCTGCAAGAAAGCACATTGAAAAACACATCCAATGTACATTCATCCCCATTTATAACAAGAAGCCGCAAATATCACAAAACGCCAAAAAAGTCTCTGTGACACAACCACACACGCGCGCACAGCAACAACACATATATATTCAAACACGTCAAATTTATGAACAAGAAGACAGTGGAGAACAAGAATTTATACACTGCCGATTTCAAGGTTTTCCCACTTACAAGCACGAATCTAAATTTTTATCATAGGTACTAAACTTCAACTTTGAGAACGAATCTAAAACACAAAAATCCTGAAATCACATGACTGATTTTTAAATAAATTAATTTGCATTTTTATGCATGAAATAATATGATCACCGTAACCAACCAAAAGTAAGAATTCCGGCCTCAAGACCTTTTGTCTTAATAAGCCCTCCCATCCTCCACCATTAAACCTGTATAACCCTGCACCTTTTGAACTCGTTATCTCAAAAAAACCAACACTGTCCAACACTATCAATCAAATCGACCCCAACCTCCACAATGGGCAAACCAAAGACCGCAAACAACCATGGGAAAAATGTACTTGCCACAAGCTGGATGGCCTAAACAGACAAGCAAGCGCTTAAAGTGAAGAAGGCAAACAACTGTTGCACAATATAGAAAATGGAAAAATTCAAGATAAACAGTCAATCTCCCTCGCTCCACTGCAAATCGCACTCGTGTGCCCTCATATCTGAGAAAAGTAGCGATCAAGCCAGCAAACTACACGGCAAGAAACCTGTCAATTGACCTAAGATGAGCTGGACCACAAGTAATCAAGAAAACCATATACCACACACTACCCGCCATGGTAAAATCCTCAGCCACGCAAGTCCCCTCTGCTCAAGCCAGCCATTCCAGCCCGCAATTGCCACGACCATCTGATGACCACGGAAATGAAAGAATCAGTGGTCTAGAACCAAAAATAGAGCTTTTTGGTTTAAACTCACCGGCCGATTTGGAGGAAGAAGAAGATAGTACCAAAACCCCAAGAAACACCATCCCAACCGTGAACAATGGAGGTGGAAACATCATTCTGGGATGCTTTTCTGCAAAAGGACAGACGACTGCAACCGATTGAGGGATCGATGGATGGGGCCATGTATGGCAAATCTTGGCCACAACCTCCTCCCTCATACCAAGCAAGAAATGGGGCTGCTGGTTTCCACATGACAACGACCCACACACCAGGGCAACTAAGATGTGCTCCGTAAAGCACTCATGTCCTGGAAGTGCCTAGCCAGCCCAGACCTGAACCCAATAGAAAATCTGAATGCGTAAAGGCTTGCCCAGCGACAGGCCCCAAAACCTGAAGTCGAAAGACTGAATGAATCGGCAAAACCGCTGCAATCTTGCAAACCGTAAAGAACTAATAGGAAAAATCTATCTCTTAATGCAAAACAAGTTCTGTACCAATAATTAATCTGTTTTCTGATAATCAAATACTTATCTGGCAAAAAATCAATAATTATTAAAAAATCATAGAATGTGATTTCCAGAATTTTTGTTCAGATTCCGCTTCACAGTGATTACCTATAATAAAAATACAGACCCTACTCTTGTGTATTGGGAAAACCTGCAAAATCGCAGATCATAACTGTTCTCCCCACGTAATATACAGAATTGCTACTATCATAAAACACATCCTTTGCATGGCAACCACTTAATGACAACGTAATCCGCGACACACCGCTCCACCAGTCGTACCTACGTATTACCAAAATATGAAACGTAAAAGTTTGAAACTGGGCTAGTGCGGACAGGAACGGACGGACGACGACAGACACCGTATCACAATAATACTCCCCATATAATATCGCCGTAATAAAAATGTACATTCCACTTCCCACAGCGAAAACCTCCTTCCTTTATCACACTAACAATTCCACAGAGCTAGTGCCAAGGTTTACATGGGTTCACAACTGCAAGAAATACATACAGCCCTTAAAATACGTGCTCCACCATGCGTCCCCCCCCCCCCCCCCCTCGCCAAACGCAGGCTACCCATTGACTTGATCAGTTGAAAATGAGTATTGATCAATGAAAAGATGCATTCATCATGGCAGTCTGCTTGCAGCCACAAAACAAAGTTCCACCAATCCGAGCGTTAATGAGAAATATAACACTTCGAAATCATCACCATTACACATCAACTACATGTACATAGCAATACTACAATCCCACCACACTGATGCAAAATTAAATTGATAAAGTATGTTTTCCTTTGGCGCTAACCTCAGTGTCAAACAAGACAATCAAAGTAAAATCCCATTTCAGTGGGTAAACTCAGATTACGCTCACAGGCAGCAGCCATCATCTCTGACCAATTCGGTCAAATCTAATAACTGCCTTGTCTGTGGTGACCAATTCATTCCACCCCAATTAGAACCATTCGACCTGTTTAGCACCAACATAAAGAACCCTTCAGTGAACCGCCCCAACCCTACTCCGGCTCTGCTATGGCATCAATAACGGCACGGTGTAACCATTCCACCAAACCCCAAGGGTCTACAACAAGGTCCCTAACGAGCCTTCCCGATAAATAACCAAAATAGATGGAAATTCCAAGCGGCGTAGGACCACGCAACCCGTCCATGGTAACGGTTGCATTGTAATGCAACCAAGGCTCCACGTGACGTCGTGGTGCACAATCTTCAAGATGGGGCCACGAGGTGTGGTGGATCACTTTACTGACAAATACACATCAAACTTGGTAGTTGGTTTAACACAGTGCAAAACTACAGACACTCGGTAGAGGCGCGTACCTCCGCCACGTAACCTGAATCCACGAGAAATCAATATCGGCCAATAATTTTTGGAAAATATCAATGCCAATAACAGTGGAGTCTCTTGGCCCGATCTCTTCAATGGTGAAGATCACTTTAAAAATAAATAATTCGTTTCCAAAGATCCGGAATCGGACTCTTCACCAAAAATCGAAACCAATTATCCACGGTCACACCCAACCTGTCCACCAAAAGTTCCATCCAAATTACCGTCACCAACTTAGAGTTACCTGCAACACAAAAACAACAAACAGACGCACCTTTTGAAGGTTGCAAGTAACGACGGATACCTTTTCAAGGTTGTGTGTTCAGCTTTGTGGAACAATTGTATTCGTAGTCCTGTTGACTTTTCACCTCTGCTAAACCTAGTCATCGGCTGTGTGCCAATTGAATCCATCGAGCCGCCACCCCTCCTTTCCCGTCGTTATATCCCCTCGGAATGCATTGATTTTTTTGTGGAACAATTGTGGATAGTGACCAGTTTCCTTGTTCGATATCAGTTTCTGATTCCACTGTGGCCCAGTTTTAGTAGTCCCTCACCAATGGGAACACACTAGTACTGCTAGTTGGTTAACAAGCTTTGATGTTCTTGAGAGGTTAAGTTTCAGGATCAGCCCGTCAATGCAGTATCCTTTGGGAATTGTTGGGGGGGGGGCCCCCGGCAAAAAAAGGGGGATTCAGGGTATTTAATAAATGCTTTGTTGTCGAACTCCTGTATTGGTGGGTCGACTCGAATTATTTGTCCCCGCTTGTTGGTCGACCCTCCATATATAAATGTGACTTGGCACACTATAGCAAAATTCCATCTCGATGTCTCAGAGAACCTTTTCACTAAGTTTTATGTCGTCTCTCATTTTTTCATCGTTTCATAGAAAGAGTTTCAAATCATCCACTGCATAATCTTGCACCCTTCCTGATCTTACACATTCTTTATTGTTGTTCGGGTTCCGTTCCTGTTCATCATAGGTTACTTATGGATCCAGAGCCAGGCAAAACAGGAGGGTGGGGGGGAAACCTTCCTCCTTGAAAATCCCTGCATCGTATCTCCTTCACCCCAATCTTCCTCCGAGTCTGCAGGATTAAGTTGGGGATTCCAGGAATCCATGGCTTCTCCAATCAAATTGATTACTGGGAATACCTGTAGATTTGCAAAGCACTTATCCATCAAATGAAGTGGACGCCAATCAAAAGCATTTTGTTTTTTCTGTCGCCTATCCAGCTGTGGCAAATTTGATCTCCTGTGTTGCAGTTTTCGAGTAAGCCTCGTGAGTAAGAAATGTGTCATTGCTTCCGTAGCATCCTCTCTTGTATCCCTTCTGTCTGCCTTTAGCCCTCCTGTGTGTTTCATGGTAAATCATTGTTCTGTATGAATTCGGTTGAAATTTTATGTTGTGGAGACGTCATTGGCCGGACATTTGTGAGTCGTTGATTTTCTTCAATTTGGATGAGAAGGTTTACCGCTGGTGAGCCATCAAGCCATTTCCTGACCCCTTGAATAATTCATGATATGCTCAAAGCTAATGAACGTGAAGACATCAAACTGCTTTTAAATCCAGAAGTTTGGGACCTATCGGAACAGCCTTGAAGTCGCCATCTTTTCAATTGGTGTCCATTCTACTGTACAGATTACTGGGAGCAATTCCTCGAGATTTGCTTCTTCTCGTCCAGGTTTCGGACACTCCGCCCCCTTATTTGTGTCCTTTTCGATCTCATAAAATCCTTTCTAGATTGTCCCAGTCATCTTTCAGGAGGGGTTTACACATTCGTTTCCCGTTTCCGATACACGAAAATCTTCCAGGTTGTTGTCAAACATCCGACCTTGTTTTCCCTGATGTTAGCCCGCAGAGTTTTTTTTTAAATTTCCTTGCCAACTTTCGTTGTTTTAGCAACCATTCCGCTCAGCTTGTCTCAAGCTTATGGTTTTTATTTTTGGGGATCCTCCTCTTTAGTTTGGCCTTGATTCTTCCTTGGATTTGCTGAATCCGTCCCGTCTCCTTTCTGAGCATCTCCTCCATCCTCGATGGTGGGCTTGGGTATTTGTGAACCTCTCTGTTCTTAGGTTTCTGCTAATGTGTTGTTTTCTCATTAGTCATCAATTAGTCCGTCGTTCTCAGTTGTGTCTATCTCACACTCCTCCAATCTTATTAGCCAGCTCCCTTTGCCAGATAAATGTTGTCCTCATCTCCTCCCTCCTCCTCTCTCTCTTCCCACCCCTCCTGTGCCCCTCATCCTTCTGCCCATGTCATTTGTCCTTTCCCATACTATAATGTGCTGCAACCCATAATAGGTCCTCCCTCACTACCAAATCCCCCATGATTTAATGAGCATTTCGCATTCAGGACATCAATCCCTCCCCTCAGCATTCCCCGCCTTTCATTTGTTTTTCTCTTTGAAATGCCTGCTGAGGGTCTTTCCTTTGAGAACAGGCAACATCGTTGGTGCTTGGCCTTGATCAGGCTCTGCCCTGTTTGAGAATGTGTACCAATTTAAAGGTACCCTTTGTTCGAGTTGTTTTTGTAATACCTCCAACACACCACCACTCGCGCACACACACGGGGCTCCAATGCACCACACAAGGCTCCCGCAGCACTCCTCGGCTGTTCACATAACGTGTATTCCCGTAATATGTCCTCGCTTCCTTCTTCCTGCCCGATGCCACCAACACGACCTTTCAACATCCCGACAGAGATGCTCGCCGCGTCTGCAGAGCCGCCAAATCTGCGCTTAGCCGTGCTGCCCTCCACTTTCTGCTACTGCAGTATTCTGTCGAGCAACGCAACGTCTCCATGAAGTGCATACCGTGCTGTCCCATGTCGCAGGTCGGTGCGGCCTCCTCATCCAAATCACACCACCCTGTGCTTTGCAAGCCTTTCGATTCCAGTCTCTCCTCCTTCCTCACTGTCCCGGTACCTAAAAGTCTTGACATCTGTCCTCTTCAAATGAAGTAGTACTCATCAATAGTTCAAACGTGGAATCGTCGAGAAAGATAGAGAGGAAGAAACGAGGCATCCTGTGCGCTGCCATCTTGGGAGTGTTGGCGTGTGCGTGTTTCCGATGTAACTGTCCCTTTCTAGGACAACCATTATTCAAAATAAAATTAGGATGGTTTCACATATCATCTGTGCCATCATACCTTTTGGAGTAAACACCTAAATCCATTGTGCATTAACAAAAGTGTTTATCTTTCGAGCAAATACCACCCCACGCTACCTAATGGGATCTAAAGTGGGGAGGAAGAAAGGGAAGGATGAGAGGGGAGGGAGAGAGAGAGCAGGGAAGAAAGAGTGGAGGGGAGGACAAGGCGGGAGAAGCAAAGGAGGGTGGGGAAGGGAATAACAGTTATGAGAGGAAGGAAAAGGCAAATGACTTGTGGAGCGTAATACACAATACCGTTTCATTCAAAAGATTCTGCATCGACTAACAAGCGGAAATGGAAATCAAAATAATCTAAATTCATTTCTACAAGCAATAACTAAACAAACAGGCCCAGATACACACACGCCTGATAACATCTGAGACAAAAACCCCCGGAACCAATCCGAGCATCAGCTTGACACAAAAACCAACCTCGACACATCCAAAGCCAAACCACACCATCCAGACTAGCTTCCAAGAAAAACTCCTGTCCGACATAAAAACCACCTTCAGAACCGTCTGACCAGCTGCCCGAGACAAAACACTCTGGAATGCTGAAAAACAAACCCCATCAGGAAACAACAACCGTCCAGACATAAACACCATCTGATATGTCCAAGAGACAGAGACAGAGAGAAAAGAAAGAAGACAACAGAACAAGACAGAGAGAGTGGTCAGGATTAGCAAAGAGATATGTATCCTTAAAACAACACACCCCACCAATTTCCGGAATCGGAAGGTTGGAAATCCGTGGATACCAACGCATACACTGTACACAACTCGAAAAACCTTGAGTATCATTTTCCACCAAAAAAACACAGTGCATACTGTATAATAGACGTTTCAAGGGATTCTTCACAAACATATTCCTAATCCTATCTCTACTCTATCTCATCCTCCTCAAAACCATGAACCTCGTGCCTGAAAACTTGCTGCAAGGTAAGGAACCCACAAGTCGGCAATGATATAATTATTGTATTGGCTAAATAAATACCCCTTTTGAGAAAATTAACGCCTTATTAATTAATCCTTATCAGCCACCTTGGTCACCTGCTGTCCCTCGAATGGTCTTAATTTATTTAAGGGGGTGGAGGGGGCCGTTTTATCCTTTTTTTTGGCCCGACTCAACAATGCCGATTTGAAACAGGCCGCAATGATTCTTTAAACGATAAGCTATTTTTTTCCCACTTTCCTCAATCAAATCAAATGCTGACATACTACCGACAAAATCGCTGATACATTGCAATCCTATAAATCCCAGAGACACCACATCTGCCATTCATTTCCCCGCCCATCCAACCTCGAGATTCTCTTAAACCAAAGCCAATACCAAAAAATTTAAGCTCCAAGAATTGAAACTACAGCATTTCCGACTCCTGAAAAAGTGTTGTTGTCCAAATTCGACATTGTTTGACATTTGGCATCTCCTGATCTAACAGGAATGGAACGGTGATTGCTAACGCTTGCGAAAGCAGGCATTCCTTATCGACCCTTTGAGGAGTGCTCCTTTAATGCTTAAGCCACTTTGCGAACACTCTACAATATTACAACCATCATGAATTCCTCTATATCGATCATAACCCTGAACAAATAGGCGACTCACCTGCTATTGGCCCCACATTGTCTCATGCATTGGTGTGTTGTAGCCCACTGAAAATCCAATTTATTTAAGAGCATCCCCTTTGTCAACTTCTTTCATTATACACCCGTCACTTCGGCAAAGATAAAATACATACAAAAAAAAATAAATACTTGTAAAAAGTGTCACGTTTCGGTTTCATCAAATCCCCCCCCTCCCTCAACCACTTCCCCCTTCTCTCCCTCTCCAACATCCTTCCGCTCACCACCCCCCCAAGAGGAATGTACATTTGTGAGCATCGCCACCCTCCCCCCTCATCCCGCGTTCAGGACATGTTGCACGTTGTAATAGAAATATAATATATATATATATATATATAATAATATATATATTAAATATATAAAATAATATCAATTTGTAATAGTTTATATATGCCGTTGTATAGTTATATATATATATATATATCAAGTTGTATAGTTTATATACCTGTGTATAGTTATTAAAGCATTTATATATATCTATTGATAGTAATAGTTTATATATATTAGTTACCATATATTGTTGGCGGTTCTGCAAAAACCGCTGCCTCAAAGCAAATGCACTCAACATACAGTGATCCCTAGGCATTATTGTGTTAGCCCTGAAGCAGTCAGACCTTCCCCTCATCAATTGCATTAACGAAAATGAAATCATTGCTGGGTCAATAGCTAGGTCCTATTAACCTGTATCCTATCTCTATTCAAAATTCTTCCTTTTAGCCATGTACAAATCAACAAGCAAGCAAACACCACCAAAACAATATGAAAGCAAACACATTACCACGCAGCCACCGTTGTGAGATCAACAAATAAGAATAAACACACATACCGGCAACGCACATGGCGCAAACAATTTTTCATTCAAAAATCCTGCAATGCCAATTTCCAACGGCAAATCTCTAAATTGGCTCCACCCCTCTCACCCAAAACCCAACATCTTCAAAACCGCCGCACCTCCCCCACGGAAAATGTTCCCACACTCTCTCGTCCTCTTACGATACAATTCGCCGGAGCGAATCGGCTTATCGATACGTAACGGTGGCCGAGAGGCCGCGAAGAGCATTCCGATTTGGTACGGAGCTCCGGCTGTGTCCACGCCGAAGGTGCAATGAGACCAACTTCCGGCCCCAGGAGCCTGCAGGCATGGCTAAGGGCCGCTGTGGCCCAATAAAAGCGGATTCAGTCAACAGCGCATCGCCTCGGGTCGTCACCCCACCCTTCAA
>CM068955.1:22513555-22526345 GCA_035128595.1 Eptatretus atami
ACATCATCTCCACAAACAACAACATTTCAACAAACAAACAACATCTCCTCACCATCATCTCCACGGCACCACCATCTTTTCACCAGCAACGGCATCCCCAACAAACAACATCTCTGCGGACGAACACGATGACTTCCTCGGCGGCGGCGGGGTGATTTCAAACATGGCCGCGTTGTGAGAGTGATCTCAAACACGTCCGCGCAAGAGAGAAGATAAGTAGGTGACTATCCTTTCTGTTTCTGTTTTTCAGAACCTACACTTGTCAGTCTGGCTCGGTCCCACCATCTTTTCACATCCATTGGTGTAGTGTCCTCAATCTTTGCATTTATTATTATTCGTTTTCTCTCCCAGTTGAGCTGACCTCTCTCTTCGCCATTCCAATGAGCCTTCTTTGTCGATCCCAACTCGGTCCAATTATTTTTTTGTATTTTCCTGCTCTTTTGTCGTTCTCCCCGCTGTTGGTGTATATTTGTTGATACTTCTTTTTATATATTTATTTTGTCTTTTATTGCAATTGTTGGGGCTGGATTTGTTGCCATTTCATTTTCCTGTGCAGTATCTTCTATCCTTACCTATTTTTGGAAGATCCTTGAAGGGAGTTAGGGATACTTTTTCAAGCTTCGTGCGAGCGACGCGTATGTGTGTGAGCATGCAAGTTTCTGTTATTCGCTGCAATCTACACATTTGGTGGGTTCAGGAGAAGGAATTAAGACCTATCAGATCTCAAAGTGTGTGTGTTTGTGTTTGTGTGTTTGTGTGAGACATACTCTGGTGTTGGCTTACCGGTTATGGTGGTGGCTCTCATCCTAGGTCCGAGTTCAAGCCTCATTGCCACTGAATTAACACCAGGGGATTGACTCCAGCCTGTCATCCTTCCGAGGTTGGCGAAATGAGTACCAGTGATCTGGTAATAGGGCACTGCATCAGCGCATAGCCATGCCCCTAACCAATGATGCAACCAGCAGCCAAAAAGGCAGCACATGATGGGGACTCTGGTGTTTGTGTGTGGTGTGGTGTTTTCAGAGGGACAAAACGAGCATATTTGGATCATCGAGAATTCTCTCATAATTTCACATAAACCGTTTATCATTTCATTTTACATCAATCGGTATCCCATAAACCGTTTCATATTACCCATGGTGATGACATAATGTCCTTTTGCTGTCGGCAGCATGATTTTTCTCTCCATTTGTTTTACCGAATCATCCCACTCTGAATGATTTTGCTGCGACTGATCTTATTTTATTTTTTTTGTATTCCCACAAAGACCCCTTGTTATCCCCACCACTTTCACCCTCAGATCGGCTAGCCTGCCTAAGTCGTAGAAGTAATGGTGTTTTCTAACAGACGTGTCGGCACCCGGAGTGTATTTGTTCAAGGAAAAACTGACCTCATTCCTCTCTCCATGACCAGCAAAAGCAAGTCGATACCGCTCGAGCATCTGTGGACACATTAACATAATAAATGCACCATAATAATGGTATTTAATGAGTCACGCACATTGCAATATTCATGCTGCGAAAGCGATATCGCAAACACAACCTGCAATTGTGCCGCTCGAGGTGCAAGTTGTGGCTAATGTCTCGTTAACTGCTTCAATTCGTCTTGTGAAAAAGGGTGCCAGCAGTTTTGACCGTGGCCTTAATGATTTGCACATTTGTGGAAATATTTCATCCACGTTTGCATAATTTTCCTGCAATAAAGGAGACGCACAGCTCGTATTAACCCTTAGTTGCCGTGCCATGCTCCGTGCCTTTCCTGGCTCTGGCTTCATGCAATACACGCTCCCGCTGTGAGGCCTAGCCGAGGCCTTCCGCGGGGCCTGCCTCTTGCAGAGCCCGGCATCATGGCTGCTCAACGGGAAAGGGCTTTACCTTTGCCAGAGTGAAACGTCTTCAGTGTTGCTCTTTAACCATGGACTATTTTAACCCCCAAACCCCATGATGTAAAGCGATAACAATTATCTTCTGTAACATTATTCGACTCGCACTAAGCTCTCTTGCGTTGCCCTGTAATTATACGATAAGAACAACTTATGTTCCTTCCTCTGAAGGTGTGATCCTTTTTTCATTATTTCGGTATATTTTTGGTTCTCACCACTGTGAAGCTGTATCATGTTTTGTTTAAATTGCCAGTTGAAAGTAATACAGGAAAGTTTGAGGAAACTAGCTGTTTGACCCATCATACCTGCACTGTGTTTACATACAAGGCCCGTTAACCTTTTTGGGGCCTGGCGCCAAACAAATTGTGGGCTCCCATTTGGGGAACCGTTGCAAAATACAGATCGACACAGAAGTAGTCTTTAAACACAGCACACTGCTGTATGTAAGTTTTATTTACAACTTGAAGTCGAAGCAGAGGTGCTGCAAACTGAAGTAGCTGTTTATACGGGCAGTTTTGCTTCATTTTCATCCTTACCTGCTCTACGCCTGGTTCTGAGCGCTCCTGAAATGTTTTTTTTCATCATTTGTGTTACTGATTATCCAGTTGTCCTCTAAACTAACTATAACTCTCCTGCCCTGTGTGGGGGTACTCGAACTGGAACGTCCGCCATTAACGTGTGGACTGTCGTGGCGTCACTCACCAGGAAATGGTAGTATGTTGTTGTTTTTAAAATCTTCTTTTATTTTATTTTTTCAATTCACATGCGTGGTATGTTTTGTAAAATGTGTTCTGAGTGTGGTTCTGGCGCCACTGTAAACCCGCAGCTTTACAACGCCGTTACATGACATAACTTTCATTTTAGCAAACGTAACATCCACATCCGATATGACTTGATTACAATCAAGGTTTATATGTTTGTCCTACAATTCCAAAAGCCTAACTTGCTGCGGCACATGCCATATCTTGCATTTGCACGATGCAGATGGGACAGCCAGTTTAACATCACCTCTGAAGGATGACTTTCTCCACAATCCGTCGCCCCTTCCACCTTCCCCTGATAGCGACGTATCATCATTAGTCAGACTTTGCTGCACCGGTGTGGAGGCCTCACCAAGAGCACACGAGACTTGCCAACCAACAGATTGTGGGTTTTGAGGCAGCAGTATTAAGCATTTTACTTTTGAGGTTCAGAAGGATTAGCTTGTCCACATGTTGGGTGTCAGTAAAAACCCAACTGTTTGGTAAACACCTTCACGGAGCAGGTAATCTCCATGCTCCTCATTTTGTTCTCCACATGGTATGAGTCCACATTTCAGGATAACTTTTGAACGACTTCATGCACCTTGAGGTAGGCACCAAATGCTGCTTACAAAAGGTCACAGTGCCCACATCCATCCATTCATTTGGACCATACTCTGTGCAGGGCATTGGTGCTGCGCGAAGCAGTCTCCTTGGCTATTGAGTACAATCCTGGATGGGTCGCCACTCCGACACAGGATACCAGCAAGCTGGCACTCGTTTTGCCGACCTTGGAACAATGACAGGCAGTCAACCCCACCTGGTATTAATTCAACAGCCAAGGGGGATTTGAACTCAGGATCCTAGGATCCCAAACCCACACCCTAACCATGAAGTCGACATCAGGCAGATAGTGCCCACAGAAGAGGAGTAATACTAGCAACCGAGGTTGAGGATTCCCAGAAAGGAGCACGATATAAACCAAAATCCCCTCCCGCTCTTTATATGAGTAATTGGTGGAACCCGCTTCTCTGAGGGTGAAACTAAGGAGAAAGAAAGTCCTTTATGTTTTCCTGGCTCAGGTTAACGACGAGTCAAGTTACTTGGACGTTTCTTTTCACCCAAATCGCTGAGCGAGTCATTTTGAGCAAAGCAAAAGTGCTTCCACCGGTGCATCAGCTGAACCTTGAAACCGACTTCCTTTCTTCATGCATTAGAAGGTGATCAGATTGGTAAGTTATAATTTGTAAATAAGTCAAACTACTGCTTCACCAATCAATTTTTTTTTATGACTGTAACACAATTGATAATGAGGATCAGCGTTTTCAGCTTTATCGACCGACGCGATGTTTTTCAGTGAGATTCCGATCATAACGTTCGTACGTGTCCTCATGCGTGTCTACCTGTGTGTGCGCGACCATTTTATCACTCCCATCGACGTTAAACGTCTGATTGCATCTCCGAGCCCTCAAGCGGAAACATTCCCTACAAGGTAGCTTGAGTGCTACAAACGTCTTGATTTCAGAAAAAATAAACAACAATATCAGAGCCAAAAAGTTTCCCTTAGTTTTGTGATTGAAATTTGAATAATTAGCATGTGACTTTCAAGAGTTGAACAATTACAGTGTCGTGTAGTCTGACATATTGATAACACATGAAACGTATAAAATGCATGCCTTGGTGGGGGGGGGGAGACTTTGCAGTCATGCAGAAAACCTCGTTGGTTGGATCGTCCTCCGAGCGCCTTCCAATCGGACGTCTCGACCCATTAACCTCAGAACCTTTGGGGAGTTTTCCAATGGCTCAGCCGCAACTAATTGCTACGATGTCACATCGCTGCCATCACGTTCCCTTACCCTGGGTATAATGATCAAGCGATTAATAAATAGAACGTCACAATATCAAATGAGTCGTACTTTGTTTTCAGAAGAAATATCCGATTTATTTCTACGAAAGGCCCAACGCCATTAAAAGTGTAATCGAGAAATATTTTTGTCCCATGGTCGTATTAACCGATTCATATATTTATGGCGCGCCGTCTGTTCAATGCACACCCGTAAAGTGGTTTCATTTCTAAAAACAAGAAGATGCAGAAATGTGTGTACAATGAAAATTGCACATCAATATTTTATGGCTTGTATCCGTTTAAAATAAAATTGTGGTTTATATTCTGCACCTTTGATGCGCTCGCAAGCACGCCGGGCGCTCGTGTGGTGCCACACAGGTGAGCAAAACGGTAAATCTGTGACCGTGATCCAAAAATGTCTTGAACAGGCCCAGTTGTTTAATCTAACTCCAATCGCTCCACATTGAATTACACCTTCAGGTAAACTTAGGCAATTCAAAATGCCCATTTGCACTTCTGCATGGCATGCTGGGTCATTTTCACTGGGTCTAGCTCCATCTGCTCTCACAGCCCGATGACACCCTCTAGCAACTCTAGATGCACTCGTTCTTCCAGTAACCGCCTCCTGGTTAAACGTCCAAAATCCAGGCTAACTGCATACCTTGACCTCTTTGTTCCCATTTCTGGAACTGCTTTCCTGAGGTGCTCAATCCCACTCTTCCTCCAAGGCTTCAAGCAAGCGGTGCACCATCATCTCATGTCATGTCATTCCCCATCCGTACATGCAATCTTTTCTATCCCCATTAACTCTACCAAACCCGACACACTCCAGCTACTGTGGTTCCTTTTATATTTCAAATTTTTCTAGATAAGATCAAGGCTCAGGAAAGAGTGAAGTGACAAGAGGGCAATAAGGCAATAATCTGGTATTGAAGGCAGTGAGTTAACAGATTTTGAGTTGAGTGAGTTGCTGAGAGAGACTCAAATGAGATTTGTTACTGCATAGTCCGTGAGCGTAAGCTGTGGCTGTATGGACATGTGGCTCGTTTTCCTGACGCTGATCCTGCTCACCAGATTCTCTCAGCGAGGGAGCCTCGTGAGTGAGGAGGCCAAGGGGCGACCACGTGCCTCGTGCTTGCAGCAAGTTGATTGGCATCTCAAGAAGATGGGATGGGCCAGGCATCTGCCTGGGTGATGGCCAGATGGAGGCCCTGGCGGAAGTGGATGCAGTGACGTGCTCCATATCTGACCTGACCATGCTCCCATATCTGACCTGAGCCGAGTTAACAGAGGGATGCAATATTCAAGGGATGGACATGTAGGAAAAGAGAAGAGGGCCAATGAGTGATTGAACAGCCGATGAAAAATGGTTCACAAATGTGAGAAAAATGGAAGAAAGGATTGGGATGTGCACTCGGCCTGGATTTTGAGAGTGTAACATTGAGGGGTTAGTGGAAAAGGTGTGTATGTCTTGGAGTTGGTGAGAATCGGAGGGCTGAGAGAGTAGAGGGAGCTAGACCAAAGGAATGCAGTTATAAATCGGGAGGCCCCTGACACTGTCTGTGCTAGACGCAACAGGCTTTATGCTTCAACCTCATCACAGAATATGTCAATGTTGAGAGCTTGAGATTCCACAGTATCCTGGAGATAGATATGATGCTGGGGTGCCAGCCATTCGAGGAGAGCAGTTCACCAAATCTTGTCGGCTGTGAGTAGCTCTTATTTTTCAAGAAATTTCTCCCAGCAATGAGAGATGCCCAGTTGGAGATGGATTTGAGGCCAGTTTTGCAATGTGGTTGGTGCATTAAAGGCCATGGTTGATGCCTAATGGTGGTTGATGCCTAATGGCGGGACTATAAGTTCAATGACTGAACCTTTTTCCAGTGGCTCACCATTGAATGATACGTGGGCTCATTTGCCCATCCTTCAGGCGCAACAGGCTGAGATTTGTGAGATTTTCTAGGATTGATGAACATACAGTATTCCATGTATCAGACAAGCATCTCATCAACTACAATTTGGTGATTAAAAATGAGCAACATGCTGTCTGCCTGTTGGTGTGATGAGGGTTCTGCATGATAATATGTTGAGTTATCTGCAAAATGGAAAAGAGGGTTTTCCATCTCATGAAATAAGTTGTTCATGAGGAACAAGACTGGAGCTGAAGACACTGCCTCAGGGCACTCCAGACATGCAGTATGGCGAGGAGAGGAGAGGAGAGAAAAGGAGTGGGCTCTTGATTGCAACGTGCTGACTGTGTGTAGTGGATGAATTCAGCCTAGTATGAAACCTGCCTTGTATGCTACAGACGCTGGCTTAGCAAGCAGAGTAGAATGTATCCTGCATCAAAAATCTGAGATATATTCTCGGACAAGGTGTGGTCCATTGTTTGAGGTGTAGGGCCTCCATCCATTGCTTAGAGAGGAGCAGCAGCTTGTTCTGATTTGAGTGACCAGGACAGAATCCAAACTCATGGTCAGAGGTCAGCCTGTTTGAAAAGAGGAAAGATGACCTCGCAGCTACAATGCATTCGATTTTTTTGGTTTATAATTGAAATGAGCTAATGGGCCTGTCGTTGAGAGGATCTGTTTTTGCACCCTTTTGTGGATGGGAGTGATGTTTGTTGACTTCCTTGAAGGTGAGAGATGCCAATGGAGAAGTGGACTGATGGGGCACACAAAGAAGAAACAATACAGGCACTGATACCGTCTGGGCCCATTTCTGAAGCAGAGTCGAGCCCAGACAAAACTTTCTACACCTTCTCGGGTGAGAAAGACCTGGAGTCCGCTAGACAGTGAGTACAATGAGGTAAAATGATGAACTTTTTAACAACCATACTGACTCCTGATTTGAGTCTGGGACACCAGGATTTGAGTTGGGAATTTCCCCTACCCTCTTTCCTCCCCACTTCCCTTATTTCTCTAAGTCTCCCTCTATTGTATCCTTCAACCCTTCTGTGAGTGTTTTTCTCCATCTCTGTACTGTTCCTTTTGTTCTGTTGCGTCCTGATCCGTTCAGTGTTCTCCCTCTTCCATGAGCCTTGACCTTCCATACAAAAAGCAAAGGCCTGTAACATCATTACCAGATTTCACTTACAAAGGACACAATTTAAAAAATGGCTGCTGTGAAAGATAACAATCCTTGAGATTGTAATTGTGACTCGTGATGACATTGATGCTCAATCAGGAAACAAACTCAACACTGCCAAATCTGGTTGGTAACACAAGCGAAATGAATGGCAGGCTCATAGTAATAGTAGTATGCATCAATCTGCCATCTCACAAAAGTATTTTGCTTTGATACACCTGGGAATACTTCAACAAAAGTTTTTTTTCTCTCTCTTCTTTCTCTTTCTCTCTGGTTTATCCCATCTGTGTCTATCCTATCCATATTCTCAGTCCTGGTGCATTGAATCCTGTGGTGAGGTGGTGCAGTCAAGTAGTTTGCTTTCTCCACATAGATGGCTAAACTGACTGGGCAACCTGATGTTACTCCACAAGGCTCACAACAAGTGTGTGTCGATCCTCAAGCAAGCGAGAAACTATCACCTTGTAAATCTCAAGGCTGAACTCTTCGAACCAGTCTCCTTAAATCATGCTATAATTTGGGATGTGTGTGCATGTGTGCGAATTCTGTGCTTTCCTAAATGACTGTACAGAACGAGTTGAAAACTGGTAGTTGTACTCGAGAGGGGGTGTGGTGGAGGGACGTGCACGGGTGGATTTTAGGGATAAAAAAAATGAATAGCCTGAGGGATTCAGGGTGGAGGGAAGACCCAAATTATGTCTATGTATATCCCTTTTTAATTTAATTAATGGCTTTCCTCAATGAAAGGCCTATCCTTGGTCAGCTGAACTTTGCCTCACAAGGGTCTGAGCCGCCATTTTGATTCGGCTCATTCAAACATTCTTGTTGCCTTGGAAATATGACCTACTTTCATGGACTAATTGAAGTATATAATCAAAATATTATTTCGGATTTGAGAATCGGATCTGGTGGACTAAATAAGTGTCAAAATCTGGAGTGAAATCTGAAAATTTCAACAAATTCGTGATTTTTATAACCAAGTGTATTTATTTGTTAAAGCAAAGCATTAAACTTAACTTTTTCTACTGTTTGGACAATTATATTGAGTGAAGATAAGATTAAGGAATGTGTAGAAAGTGTAACTTCATTGAGTGCAATGAAAAATATTAACCAGTGGGTCGCCACGCTGCTTTTGCAATCCATGGCAATACAGTCCACAGGAGTCTTTTTTTTTCAGCAATAACATTTGCAGTTTGCTTTTTTCACCTTTGTGTGCGATCTGCTTTCACTAAAAAATATTAATATAAATGTATGAATACACACCGAGAGTAAAAACAAAAAACTTCCAACGTTGAGAAAAAACTCATGTTACAAACTCCACTATGTTAGTTCGAGTTGGCAAGGCATAGACTGACATTTTGTGTGCTCTCTGTGGGAATTGAATTTCGTCAAATTTCACTTGATTCCACATTTAAAAGAACTTATTTGAAGGTAAGCTTTTGTGATTCTCCTGTTGGTGTACTTTATCCGTATGGAACTTAATACAGAACTGCAGCGGAACTTGGAGCAGGCCGCGTTTACCTCAGTCACAACTGTCGCTCATTCGGGACTGGTACCTGATACTGTACGTGTGTGTGAGTTGTGTGTGTGTGTGTGTGTGGTATATATATATATATATATAATATATATAATATATATATATATATATATATTATATACACAAGGTGTCCATAAAGTCTTCTTTACAATTTATAATTGTATTTGGCATTCCATGCAAAATACACTATTATTACTGGAATTCTTTATTATTCTTTATTGTCGCCACACATCCATTGCCCTAAAACTCCTCCTAGGGCTTTTGTCTAGGAGCACTAACAATTGTGTCTTTGAAATGGGCTGCATTCAAGGAAGTGCAGTGTCAACTTTTGACCTTGAAATTCTCAAGGTTAAGGTCAAGGTCACACAAAACGTCAAAAACACATTTTGCCCCATATCTTTGCCCTACGGAAAGATACAGGTTAGCCGTTGACATTTTCTGATAGGTGACAACAGGGCCTACAAAAAACCTTACTAGACCAAAGTTGTGTGACCTATATCTTCTGAGATCGGTAGGGGTCAAAGTTCATGACGTTGGTCAAATACACATTTTGCCCCATATCTTCCGCCCCACGGAAAGATACAGGTTAGCCGCTGACATTTTCTGATAGGTCATAACAGGGCCTACAAAAAATCTTATTTGACCAAAGTTGTGTGACCTATATTTTCTGAGATCGGTAGGGGTCAAAGTTCATGACGTTGGTCAAAACACATTTTTCCCCATATCTTCGCCCCACGGAAAGATACAGGTTAGCCGCTGACATTTTGTGATAGGTCACAACAGGGCCTACAAAAATTATATTTTGTTCAAAGTTGTGTGACTGATATCTTCTGAGATCGGTAGGGTCAAAGTTCATGACGTTGCCAAATACGTATTCGCTTCTAGCGAATGAGGCCCTCTTGTTTATACCGTCTTGATGTGCTTCGTACAACGAATGGTGCCCATATAGAAGTGTATTAAATGAGGCAAAAAAACTTCAATATCAACTCCTCATTTTGTAATAATTTCCACAGGTTTATCTATTCATTTGCTTTTGTAATAAATTTTTTAAATTGTAAAGACACTTTATGGACACCCTGTGTATATATATATATGTATGTGTGTATATATATATAATATATATGTATGTATGTATGTGTATATATATTATATTATATATATATATATATATATATATATTTGTTGTAGATTTTCGCCCGTCCGGCGTGCGGACGACCGCCTTAGCCCAATTGCGGCCGCGCGCGCCCACCAAACGAGCAATCTCGTCGTAGCTTCCGGACCAACGCCGAAATCCAGCTACGGGTGTTTTTAATACTACACCATAAACCAGCCAACTCTTCTGTCCACGCGCTACAGGGTTAATCGCCGAATTGTCGATGTACCTAATTATTCGCATGGACAGAAATGCCGGGAGTTTATAATCAAAGGACCTGCACGAAAACGAGCCGCTCACTCGATGCGATTGCCGAGCGGTTTTATATAAGTCCCGTCAGACAGATGTACGTTTTATCGGCTTATAATCAGCCACTAATATCCCGAACGCAATATGGCAGTCAATGTAGGAAGGGACGCAACGAGCAGGTGAACATTCAAACAATGGGGGTATTTATTTGAACATAAGCAATGCAATGAATGGGGGGATGTGGAAAAGACACGAGCAAAAACCTACAGCCGATATCTATTATGCGATGTACATGCACTTACAACAATTCTACTTAAAGGACAGGCGCCACAGACTTTCATCCAAAACCCCAGAAAGAAGAACAGGGCTCGTGAGCCGTTGTTGCTCACCGGATGGGGCTCCGGGAGAACGGGCGGGCTACCTGGCCACCCTCGTGGTGACTCGCTGGGTCCTGGTTCGGCGACCCTCAGTGTCTCTGCCCGCACTCCAACCTCCGAACTCGCCAGCTCCCCACACTAACTGCAACTCCACCACACCAGCTCAGCGCGAACTCGAACGCTCTCTCCAAGCGCTCTCCCCGACTCCACTCAACTCCTCTTGTCTCCAACTCCAACTGGTGTCCAACTCAACCAGAAAAGCTCTGACTCCAACTCAGGACTCAGAACACCACTCAGAACAGCTCTCCACTGCCTTCGAGCTCCCACACCAACTCTCTCGTTAACGGTGAGCGAACGCGGCCCTTTATAGCCCCGGGGCTTTCGCTCCTTCACCTTCGACCCTTCACCCCCGGCTGGCTCCGCCCCTGTTCGTCTCCTGATCCGTTCTTGCCTTCAAACGCGGCCGTGTTGGAAATCACCGTCAAACGCGCCGTGTTGGAAATCGCCGTCAAACGCGGTCGTGTTGAAATCACCATCTTCACGTGGACGTGGTGGAAATCACCGTCTTCACGCGGACGTGTGGAAATCACCGCTTCATGCGGACGTGTTGGAAATCACCGGCTTCATGCGGATGTGGTGGAAATCACGGTCCTTACGGTGACGTGGTGAAGATGGTGAGGAGATGATGGCGGTTGTGGAGAAGATGGTGAGGAGATGATGGCGGTTGTGGAGAAGATGGTGAGGAGATGGCGGTTGTGGAGAAGATGGTGAGGAGATGATGGTGGTTGTGGAGAAGATGGTGAGGAGATGTTTGTTTAAAATAAAAGACAGAAAAGAATAGCACTACCTCAAAGATTCACAGCTCGGCACACAAACAATGCCCGTTATACATCGGTGGGGAAGTCTAACCTGGAACACACACTTACCCAAATAACTGACCTATGGGGAACCTGAATGGTGTTCTGTGAATTTCCACAACCGTAACAATATGTATGTGTGTATATGTATATATATATATATATATATTATATGTATATATATGTATATGTAATTAATATATATATATATATATATATAATATATATATATCTATTGTTACGGTTGGGAAATTCACAGAACACCATTCAGGTTCCCCAGAGATCAGTTATGTCGATAAGTGTGTGTTCCAGGTTAGATTTCCCCACCAATGTCTAACGGGAATTATTCGTGTACGGGCTGTGCATCTTTGAGTTAGCCGTTATTCTTTTTCTATCTTTATTTAAAACAAACAACATCTCCTCACCATCATCTCCACAAACAACATCATCTCCACAAACAACAACATTTCAACAAACAAACAACATCTCCTCACCATCATCTCCACGGCACCACCATCTTTTCACCAGCAACGGCATCCCCAACAAACAACATCTCTGCGGACGAACACGATGACTTCCTCGGCGGCGGCGGGGTGATTTCAAACATGGCCGCGTTGTGAGAGTGATCTCAAACACGTCCGCGCATGACTTGCAAAACGGATCAAAACAACGAAAGGGGCGGAGCCAGCCGGGGGTGAAGGGTCGAAGGTGAAAGACCAAGCCCCCCCCCCCCCTGAACCCGATAAAAGGCCGGGCTGAAACGCCGAGAAGAGAGAGAGTTGGGCTGGGCCGTTACAGTCACAGAGAGTCGAGCCTGCAGTGGAGTTTGGAGTCCAGTGGAGTTTGAAGTCCGGTGGAGTCCAGTTCAGAGGAGTCGGTGTGGAGAGCGCCAGAGTTGGTCGGAGTTGTGAGTTTCAGCCGGAGAGAAGTCGCCAGCCAGCCACATAATGGTCCGAGCGACGCTAAGGAGTGAGCGGGCTCTTAAAGAGCATCAACTCAAAAGAGCAAGGCCCTGTCGCTCCTCTGAAGCGTCGTCGGCCAGGCCCGATCGACCAGCGCCGC
>CM068955.1:22529188-22544102 GCA_035128595.1 Eptatretus atami
GATATGGGAGAGATTTGGACGGGGACGAGATCAGACTGGAGTCTCCATGGACTATGAGGTTCGCGGATGACATCATGATCTGTAGTGAGAGTAGGGAGCAGGCTGAGGCGAGCCTCGAGAGGTGGAGGTACGCATTGGAGAGAAGGGAGATGATAGTCAGTCGGAGTAAGACGGATACATGTGCGTAAATGAGAGGGAGGGTGGTGGTATGGTGCGGTTGCAAGGAGTTGAGGTGGGAAAGGTGGATGGGTTTAAATACTTGGGATCAACTGTCCAAAGTAACGGAGAGTGTAGGAGAGAAGTGAAAAAGAGAGTGCAGGCAGGATGGAGTGGGTGGAGAAGAGTTGCAGGAGTGATTTGTGACAGAAGGGTAGCTGCAAGAGTGAAGGGGAAAGTATATAAGACGGTAGTGAGACCGGCTATGTTGTATGGTTTGGAGGCGGTGGCGCTAACAAAAAGACAGGAAGCGGAGCTGGAGGTGGCAGAGTTAAAGATGCTGCGATTCTCGTTGGGAGTGACGAGGATGGATAGGATAGAAATGAGTAGATTAGAGGGACAGCGCAGGTAGGAGGTTTGGAGACAAAGTGAGAGAGGCGAGATTGAGATGGTTTGGACATGTGCACAGGAGGGAAGTGGAGTATATCGGGAGAAGGATGTTGAAGATGGAGCCGCCAGGCAGGAGGAGAAGAGGAAGGCCAAAGAGAGGTTCATGGATACGGTGAGGGCGGACATGCGGGTGGTTGGAGTGTCAATGGAAGATGTGGAGGATAGAGCGAAATGGAGACGGTTGATCCACTGTGGCGACCTCTAACGGGAGCTAGCCGAAAGAAAGAGAAGAAGAAGAAGATATATGTGTGTGTATTATATATATATATGTTTGTGTGTATATGTGTAATATGTATATTATATATGTTTGTGTGTATATGTGTATATATGTATATATATGTTTGTGTGTATATGTGTATATATGTATATATATTATGTGTGTGTGTATATATATATATATATATTATATGTGTGTGTGTGTGTGTGTGTGTGTGTGTGTGTGTGTTATATATATATATATATATAGTTAATATATATATATATATATATATATTAGTGAGGTATGCTTACACATTCTAAGCAATAACGAACCCTGCTTCCCCCATTTCTCGGGTCGCTCACTTGCATTTAATTTTTCATTACTTGCAAAATCTAAGATTTTTTCAAGTACATTTTGTTTGTTTGTCTGTGTGTCTGTCGGTCTGTCTGTTTGTCTGTTTGTCGCCTGCAGGTCACAATTTTATACCGATCTTCATGAAACTTCACCACATGGTAGAGTTTGACATAAGGAAAAAGCCTCTTGTTTTTGAGGTCAAAAGGTCAACATAGGCCAAAGGTCAACAACTAGGGTGGTGTTTCTAAAATCCTCAATTTTTATCCCATTGACTTGAAATTTGATGAGGATTTATATTTCAGGTCACTGAATTCAACCAGCAAATTATTTTTGAGGTCAAATTTGTTTTATGGATTTTGCAATTATCGTGCTCTGCCCAACGCCGTCGGCTTCTATATTTGTTTTCATTTTTTTTCATTTATTTATATTTACATTCAAGGATGCTTTCTGATGGTTCTGTGATTGTTCCTGGTGTTCTGGCTTTGATGTCCATCGGCATGCAAAATTGACCTGCTTCCCCATTGTCTCGGGACGTTCACCTGAATTTTTTCATTTATTTTTTGTTTATTTATTTACTTTCGTTCATTTATATTTTCATTTACGGATACTTTCTGACGGTTCTATGATTTCTTTTTCTGGTGTGTGGGCTTCGATGTCAATCAGCACGCAAAATGTCAGCTATCTACATCACCCGGAAGGTCCCTGTCTTTAATTTGAGTAAGTCAGTCAGTGGTTCGAAAAATATAGAGTATATATATATATATAGTATAGTGCTGCTCCCAGCAGGAGGAGATATCACAACTCAAAATACAATAGCTCTCCTCCAATCTGGTGGAATTATCCCACCCATAGTTTTGGCATAGTTCAGGTGTGATTAGCCCATCCATCATTATGACGATGGTTTTAAAATTTTCTTTGACGTTGAGGAAAATGATTGACCTGAAATCAATTCTTATCCATCAATGTTGAACCTGGCCTGACGAGATAGCTCAGAGGTAGTGCACTCACCTTTGAAGTGTTTTGCCTGTGTTTGATTCTCGACCCAACCATACTGTATCCTGTTGCTTCACAGGCACGGCTTTGTATTAATGAGTAGGCTGTCCTTCAGAGCCGGTTGTCCTGTCTGCTACTTGCTTGGATTCACTCGTGAATGTTAAGGATCCTACATTGTTTCATAAGGAGTACACCATTGTTTGTCGGTGTTTTTGTCAATCCTTGCCTTCTGGCACCTTGCCATGGAGTGAGGATCAGTCTCAGATTGGTTCTCAACCACGGATCGTTCACGACTTGTGGACAAATCGACAGTCGTGAAACAGTGTGGTCATGGGCGGATGGATTGTGAAATCAAACAATCCATACCATACTTGCTCGATGAAGAAAAGGTTGCCTTACATATTGATTCCTTCTTTATCAATCACTTGGTTAAACTCTTGTCTACCGTATGTATTCTGATTCATGATGGACTGTGACCATGCTTTAGCTTTGTTAGAGTACAAACATCATTAGACTTTGTGAATTGCCAGGTTTTTGTACGGTTGGTCGGTGGTGGTATTGGGATGTAAAAGGGAGGAATGAAATCCATGTTAAACTGCAAACCAAGAGCTCGACCAATCCAAGGGTATTTCTCAATTTGAGAGAATGGATGCTACCGGTGGATCCAACTCCATTTCACCTCAACTACAATGTGTAACACGCAATGGCATCTAAATGAAGTGTTTAATGGCCAGTATTTTTTTTAAAGATGTTCGCTTTGGAATAAATTGTACAAATTGTTATTCGCAGACAATTATTGAAAGAGTTACTGCAGCTGCAGCGTAGCTTTATCACCAAACTGTGTGCGTGCGTGCACTCACGGCCTCATCCACGCAATTGCAAACGGGCCCGTTTCTCCTCTCTTCTCAGAGGCGAATGCCTGTTGGATGGAGATAAACCCGCAGTGTTTTTATCTCATTGCATATCCAGCGGCGGCCCATTCTCCGCTCGGCTCGCCGCACGTGCTGCCTGGTCAGATGGCACGTCTCAAACCGACACTCCGTCATTTTCACATTGAGGGCTTGTCTCTGTTGTGCTAACTTAGCATCCCAAACATGTCTTGTGCTATTTAAATTTCTCTCCTTTCACTGTGTGCAACTGTCTTCACATCGTCGTTTTGCAAACGTCGAATCGCTGATGCTACGCCAGCACAGACCGGGCGTAGTGACGTAACGCGTCGTCCCTGAAACCCAACTGCATTATTATGATCCACAGAAGGTTATTGAGTTGAATCGCTTGACAGCAGTGCCTTTCGGTCTTGGAATGTTTACAAATCACCTCATTTTCTACAATCTTGCTTTTGGGGGGATAATCGCGTGAGGTGCTATCACAATGGATTGTTTGCATTTCCATTTCACTTCAAAAAATTCATCTAAAATGGCTTTCGCATTGTTTTAAACTTTTCTTTTGTGTTTTTTTTCTTCCAGATTTTTATATTTAAAAGGGACAAATAACACTGCCGCAAATGAGAACATTTTTACCATTTGTGCAAAATGTAATCGCAAACATCTGCTCATAAATGTATGACCAACCTCATTTTTTTTCGCATTCATCAACTTCAAACTTTCCAACTTGCCGGTGGGGTTTAACGGATGATGGGACCCCTGTGCTGGACCCCAACGCAAACTGAATGGGCGTGGCTTTGAGAAATGCTGAATATACCTTGACAACGCCTACCCGTGGCCAACAACCACCTGTCACCACCCTCGTCAGTGAAGAGGTTCCCATTCATGGCCGGCGAGGAAGCGACTTCGTCGACATGATCGAAAGGGCGCAAGCAAATGTATCATGTTTGTTTGTGGAGTTTGTTTGTGCATGGTACACTTGTAATTAATGGGATGCATATTTTTGCACGTGATCCTGAGTGAAAGATGTCATCTATTTATAATTCCAGCAGTCTGTGTGTGTGTGTGTGTTGTGTGTGTGTGGTGTGTGTGTGTGTTGTGTGTGTGTGTGTGTGTCTGTCTGTCTGTCTGTCTGTCTGTGTGTCTGTGTGTCTGTATGTGTGTCTATCTGTCTGTATGCGACCGCAGTTTCTCGACGACCGCCGGTCCAATCGGATTGAAACTTGCCAGGAATATTGCCGGGACCCGCGGATGTGCCTTTTCGAGGTTTGATATCAATCGGACGAGCGTTCCCAAGTTACGGCCATTTATCTGTCGACCAATGACAAGACACGGTGCTATGACATCACGAATGACGTCACAATTAATGTTTGTTTATGTATTTATTTATTTATTTTTTGCACGATTGACGGTCCGATCTGATTGAAACTTGCCAGGAATATTGCTGGGGACCCACGGATGTGCCTTTTCAAGGTTTGATATTAATCGGATGAAGGGTGCCCAAGTTATGGCCATTTATTTACCAAACCAATGACAGGACACGGTGCTATGACGTCACTCGTGACGTCCCAATTAATATTTATTTATTTATTTATTTTTTGTTTTTTTGTGAATACATTTACAGAGAGAGGGGTGAGAGAGGAGGGGGGAGAGAGGAGGGCAAGAGGGGGGGCAAGAGAGGGGGGTGAGAGGGGGAGGGAGAGAGGGGGCGAGAAGGGGGAGAAGAGAGGGGCGTCAACATTCAAGAGAGGGGGAGAGAGGAGGGGGCGAGAGAGGGGGTGAGAGTGGGGGCGAGAGAGGAGGGGGAGAGAGGAGGGGCGAGACTAGGGGGAGCGAGGGGGGCGAGAGAGAGGGGGCGTCACAATTCTTCGTTTGATATGACGTCACAATTCTTCTTTTTGATATGACGTCACAATTGACGCTGGGACCTGAGTATGTTTCCCAGGTGTTTCCAAGTTATGGCCATTTATTTACCAAACCAATGACAGGACACGGTGCTATGACGTCACGAATGACGTCACAATTAATATTTATTTATTTATTTATTTTTTGTTTTTTGTGAATACATTTACAGAGAGAGGGGCGAGAGAGGAGGGCGAGAGAGGGGGCAAGAGAGGGGGCGAGAGAGGGGAGGGAGAGAGGGGGGTAAGAGAGGGGGAGAGAGAGGGGGTGAGGTGGGGGCGAGGAGAGAGGGGCGAGAGAGGAGTGGGGAGGAGGAGGGGCGAGACTAGGGGGAGCGAGGGGGGGCGAGAGAGAGGGGGGCGTCACAATTCTTCGTTTGATATGACGTCACAATTCTTCGTTTGATATGACGTCACAATTGACGCTGGGGACCTGAGTATGTTTCCCAGGTGTTTCCCAAGTTATGGCCATTTATGATACGGTTGGTCCGATCTAATTGAAAAAAATGCCCCAATCCAGTCGTCGTTTACGAGAGCGAAGGAACGAAGCTGCACATACTGGCACGCCTCACCCATGAGAGAGGGTACTGGAACGAGAGAGGGGGAGAGAGGAGGGGGCGAGACAGGGGGGGTGAGAGGAGGGGGGTGAAAAATGCCCAATCCCAGTCGTCGTTTACGCACCTACGGGCCCGCACAAGTTCTTACAATGAATGATTTTATTTGTGCGTTTGTGGGTTGAAGAGACTCTAGGTGGAACCAATAAGATGGATGTGTTAATGATATGAATCCAAACTATATGTCTCGCATTTAGTACTTATCTCAAGTATTGTGACATCATGTGTTGCGTCACAATTTAAACATTCCACTGTATAAGATGGTTAACACGTCTTCCTGCTCTGAGATGAGTTCCCTTTTTGTCCACAATGTCTTCAGTTGATCGTATCCTCTTAATTTCATCCAGACAGGTATCATGGGCATCGGTTCTGTGTTTGGGCATTGTGTGCTTCTCCAAGAAAGGGCATCTCAGGCCTTCTCAGAATCCGAGAAGTAGAGCTGAGAGACAGGGCACATCGTGCGATGTTTACGCGATATCCACCTTGGGACGATGAAACACCTGGTCGAGCGTCCCTCGTCGTGCCATTACACGGGTCAGTGGACACTCGTTAAAAATCTGGCACAACATCAAATGGCAATGCAGTAACAACACCGATGTGTCAGGCCTAATGCTTTATTACCAAGTCATAATTATCATGCCTTGTCATTTCTGGTTAATCCAAAGCATCCATATCCATGCGGTTAACTAGGGAACAGGCCCCTTGTGTGGTTCGTCAAATCAAGTCGTCAGAAACGTCACAAGACTGTGAAGCCTTTGCTGATGGCAGCTTGAGGGAGTGGTGCACTAAGTAATCTTCCTTGCGAGTTGTTAATCCACTCATTATGCTCATGATATGCAGGGCCTGCAAAACAGTACTTGTTGGCCCTTCTTTTTGAATCTCTTCTTCTTTTTTTTTAAAACTTTTTCTTCTTGTGCCATATTTTCTAACTCATTTTTGCGTCTTTCTGTCTGTGTTAGTGAAGCTGTTTTTTTTTTTTGTTTTTTTTATAAATGTTTTCATCACCGTTGCATTCATGGCATCCCTTGCCTGTAAGCCGGGTATTTTGTTGTTTCTTCCACCTGTCCTGTTGATGAAGCCATTAAGATCGAAACAGCATGTGGAGCTTGTTAGGCCTTGTGTTGTGGCCTTGGGGTCAGCATGCCTGTGTTTGTTGTAAGACCGTTCATTTTTGGCCTTTGAGTCAAGGTGCAAGGTGTATCGCTCTCAGGTAAGCTTTACCATATACTTTGGTCTTCAGGCTAAAGTACACGTGCTTCGGTTTTTCGTGACGTTTGCATTTATTTTAACTCTTTTAGGTGGCAAGGCATTAATCAACTGAGGCGAAGGAAGAAAGAGCACTGTCCAAGGACTGGTGTTAATGTAACCTTGTGATAATCCACGTGACTGTCGCACACTATTCCCCTTATTGTGCGATTGTCAATGGTAACGTCGTGTGGACATCTCGCCGTTGGTTATGTCCTTCAGAGATTCCCGTTGCAGTGCTTCCTATTGTTTGGGTTGTTGATATGACAAGATGAAGGTTTATTAACATTTCCATGAATAATATCACGTGAGACCATTTAATGTTGCATTTGAAGCAGCGTCGTGGTCTAATTGCTCAAGTATCTCATTCACCTTTTTCCAAATACAAACAACATTTCTCGTGTCCAAAACAAATCCCTGGTTAAGAATAAATGTGATCTGGGAATCCCGCAGGCCTGAGTTACTCGGGCATCCGTGGCAGGAGCGATCTGTTAGTCTGCGGATCCCGGTACATCTGAATTGTTTCGACAGTTGATACCTGTGCTTGGTCCGTGATTCTGCTGTGGGCTTGCTTCCTGGTCCGACCGTAAAACTTTGGATCGGTGTTTCATCACAAACTGCTCCGTCGCTCGGACGGCCGTTAAGCCAGGTGTCCCGTCTGCTGGCTTTAGTTTGTGGACGTTAAAGATCCTGCAGTGTCTTTCTCGAAGAGTATGCCAGTTATTGCCGGTACCCTGAACAAATTACTCATTCCTCTCCAAGTTGCCTCTAATCGAACGTCAGGCCAAGCCAGCTGGTTCATGGAACACTTAGGTCAAACAGCTTTTTCCAGCTGACCCCACAAGAAGGCGTGAATAATCAGGACGCTAAAACGAAGCAGTCGTAATAGAGCTTGGGGTACTCATGTTTGCAGCCAACCAGAAAGTTATCAAAGAAACTTGTAAACTCATAACTTGTGACTCGTAACTTTTCAAGATGTAACGACTGGGCAGCAATGCTCGTTCGTTCCGTGAACCAGACATGTTCATAAAATATTGAGAGGCAATTTGATGGGGAAAACCTGGACAAAGAGGAGTGAGTGCTGTCACGCCAGGAACAGTGTGGGAGGGTTCAGCACGATCATGTACGTTGGTAGTTTATAAAAAAATTTTTTTACAACAAATTCATCAAGGCATTGTTCTTTATTTTATATATATTTTTATTTTTTTAATTCTCTGCTTTCATCGTTGTGATACGTGGTGTTAGAAATGTCGAGCTAACGTGACTCAGGAACCCTCTCGGGTTGGCTTGAAGCATCGTGCGTTCAACCGCCGAACCCAAAGTCTCTGTTAAATTACAGAATCTGCCCCCAAACTTGGCTTATTTTCAGGACATTCCAGGAAGAGAAGCGAGCAAACCTCTGCCGGTGACATTATCAGGCCGTCTGTACACGCAGCGTGGCTGTGTGGGAAGCTCTGCATACCCAGCTCACCCCGTGCAGTGATTATAAGGGAGTAAAAGTTATCTTATGTGCACTTTGTGTCCATAACTTTTACCTCGAGGTTTTATAGACACACACACACACACACACACACACACACACACACACGGCTCTCTCCAATTTAATTTACTATCTCCTATAGCTATAGCTCCAACACTTCGATGTTCATCTCCCAAATGGTAGTGATTGGTATGTGATGATAATGAGTGAGTCATAAAGCAAACAATTAGCTGCAACTAATGAAGCAGAAAAGATTAGTTTCAGTATTTCATGATTGTGCTTATTTTGGGATGGCACTCATTTCTCTGAATAACTTGCGCCTTTATTATATTGTTAAAAGTATCGGGACAGTCAGGATGTACGTAAGGCGGATAATTTGGAACCGTTGATTTGGTTTCTAATACAGTGGCACAGTTAATCATCACTTTTCATCCATTATTGGGACATATGATACGATACGATACGATTATGAAGTGTAATGTTGGGCCATTCCACGATTTCAGATTCCTCTGGCCCCCATCTGTCAATAATTTTTTTTCCTGTTTTGTTCCACATGACCCGTCGACTGCCATTTCCTGAGGTCATTGCCCACAATTGACTTGAGAAAGGCCTAAATGTGATGGAAATGTCGACCCTCTGGCACCCAATAACCGTTCCGGGTTAAATTTCATCCAGTTCTTAACGTCACGGCATCTTGATTTACACCTGAGGTTTTTAAATACCTGCTGCACCCCTTCATAAAGCAAAAAAATGAGGCTTTGCATTGTGCTGGAAAAAAATATGCACATTCAGGCTGGGAGTGTTGATGTCGTGTGTGTCTGTCTGTACAATTTCAGTTGTTAGGAGGTCCCTTTAATATAACCGATTGTTTCTCTTGTTCACCGCTTGTAAGTGAGCACCTATTAGGAGCAGGACATCTCAAGTCTGAGAAAAGCTTTGCCGCCGCGTTGCTGAACCCTAAGTTCAGTCTCAAGGACAAGGAAGGAAGGAGTTAAAAGGCTGAATCAGCACAGAATCGAAGAGGTGCCGTGTACAGCTCAATAGTCCCCTGTTTAATTTAATTTGGACAGGAATCCATTGCACGAGGCGGCCCGCAATTCCCATCTCAGCGGTTTGTTCGTGTGCGCCCAACAGACGTGCGTTAATCCTGGTGGTGCTTTAGGGCCAAAGAAAAGAAGCAGTTTTGTTAATTAAAGTTATGTGTAACTGCACGGCATTGCTTGTGCGAGCAAACATGGAGCACTAACCCCCTCGGCAGGAACAATTCCACCCCGGGGTCTCGACCACAAAGCACTTTGGATGAACGTGACTCCCAAGTTTTTCTTTGTTTCCGAACGTGTGCGAACCAAAGGTTTAAAAGTACCTTTAGGGACCGTATATTTATTATGGACACGAGGCGGAGGTGGGGGAACATGTTCGGCCCGGTATTTACCGGCTTCGGGTATGCATGAATCAGGCTCGTCGATGATTTAATTAACATTTCACTGCCGGTGTTTTCCACCAACTTTCCTGGATTTTTTGTCCTTGTTTTGATTAAGTGCCGCTTCTGGTAATAAAGAAGCTATTACATTTATTATAAGCCCTACATCATTAATACAATCTATTAATTTGCTCTTTGTCTAAATCCACCCATCCCTACCATGAATTGAATCAAATTGAACCGCTATATCCCCCTTAAAATGAACTTTGACATTTCATGGATCATCATTGCTTGTGCAGCCTTATTGGATCTCCCTCCCTCAACACCCCACACACCACACACCTCCCGGCTTGTGTCGGCGTTTGTGCGTCCATTACCGATTGATAGCTCTGCCTGTGTGAGAGTCGCTCTTGGAAGGTGAGGAATTGGTGGTTTGAAGGGGTTCAAGCATCAAGCCTACAATGCAGAGCCTACACCTGCATCCATTAAAATATTTATTTTAATTCACCTTCAATTTAAAAAAAATTATTTCTTGTCTTGAGGTTAATTCTCGAAAGATCAATATATAAAGTATTGTATGCTTCCTGGTGGACAGAGGAAGTGTTGAAGGTAGTCTACGAGAAGGAAGAGGATAAAACAGATCGAGGAGGGAGGAGGACAACAGCATTGTTGCACTTGTATGGGCAGAAGAAGAAAGTTGCAAAGAGAGGTGTGGATAAGACATGGAATAATGTGGAGGTGGACTTGTACAGCAAGTAAGATTAGATGGTCGGAAGAAGATGATCTATATAATAGCTCGAGGCAGTGATGATGATGGTGAGGATATGAAGGGTGGAGGTGGGGTGGAGACCAAGGAGCTTTCCAAAGAAGTCAGAGATAAAGTGGTGGAGAAGCACCGTTCAGGAGAGGGTTATAGGATGATTTCAAAGTCGCTCGTTATCCCTTTGAGTACGGTGAAATCCATCATAAAGAAGTGGAAGACGTATCTTACCATCCAGACTCTACCCAGATCAAGTTGCCCATCCAAACTCAGCAGCCAAGCAAGCAGGAAACTGGTTCGGGATGTGACTGTGAATCCAACAACGACTTTGAATGATCTGCAAGGCTCTACATCCGAGATGGGGGTTAGTGTTCATCAATCAACAATATCCCATTCCCTTCACAAAGCTGGCCTCAATGCACAGGTGGCAAGAAAGAAGCCACACCTGAAAAAGACGCATCTAAAAGCCCACGTGGGGTTTGTGAAAAAGCATCTTAATGATACTGCAGGCATGTGGAGAAAGACGAGACAAAAGAAAAGACGGTTGTGTGGTCAGACGAGACAAAAATTGAACTTTTTGGTCTTAATTTAAAGTGTTACATCTGGCACAAGCCGAACACTGCACACCACCCAGTCAACACCATCATTACTGTCAAGCATGGTGGTGGCAGCATCATGGTATGGGGCTGCTTATCATTAGCAGCGACTGGCAAACTTGTCAGTCAAGAAGGGGCAATGGACGGTGCAAAGTACAGGGGAATTCTTAGTGCTTGAGTGAGACATGAATCTGATGCTGGGTAGGAGAATCACATTGCAGCAGGACAATGATCCCAAGCACAAAGCTAAAGCCACACTGGAGTGGCTGAAAAAGAAGAAAATAAATGTTCTTGAGTGGCCCGGTCCTGCATGTCCTGACTTGAGCCCAATTAAACATTTATGGCGAGACTTGAGGATTGCAGTCCATCGGCGATCCCCATCAAAGTTGCCAGAACTCGAGCAATTTTCACGTGAAGAATGGGGAAAGATTTCACCATCTCACTGTGCTAAGCTGGTAGAGATCTACTCAAAAAGACTCGGAGCAGTAATTGCTGTAAAAGGTTCCTCCACCAAGTACTGACCAAAGGGACTGAATACTTTTACAACCTGTGAATTATGATTTGTACATGTTTTTTTACAGGTATTCCTCATGAGCAACCTGCTTCAACTATAACAGTGTTTAGTTTGATCTCTTCAGTTATGAATGAAAAAGTTAATTTGGAAAAATTGTTTCCACATAATTCATCATCTACCTATAATTCCAGCAATCTGTGTGTGTGTCTGTCTATCTGTCTGTCTGTCTATGACCGCTCTTTCTCGCCAACCACTGATCCGATCTAATTGAAACTTGCCAGGTATATTGCTGGGGACCTGAGTATGTGCCTTTTCAAGGTTTGATATTAATCGGACAAGTGGTTCCCAAGTTATGGCCATTTATTTACCAACCAATGACAGGACACGTTGCTACGTAGGCGTGGCTGATGGGGAAAGGGCACCATTTAGTTACCAATGACAGGACACGTTGCTTGGAGTTTTGCACCCACAGTATCTATCTTCTATCTACAATTCCAGCAATCTCTGTTTGTTTGCCTTTTCAAGGTTTGAAATTAATCGGACAAGTGGTTCCCAAGTTATGGCCAAGTTGGAGCGCGTTCCCCATTACGGGTTACAACGTACAGACTTCCGGATAGTGATGACTTACTGTATTCTAATAATTTCTCGATTTCTTATGCGCATTTATAGATAAACACAATGCCCCAATCCAGTCGTCGTTTACGAGAGCGAAGGAACGGCCTGTGTGGTTGTTTGGAAGTTTTTTTACAAAAATTTTTTTGCACGTAGGCCACGCACGTACGGGCATGCACGTACGGGCACGCACTAGTTCATCTACATCTGGTATCATTGGGAGGGGTGAACACTTTTGCAGTCCACAGAAATATACATATACGTATATATATATATATATATATATATATATATATATATATATATAAATATTGTTGCGAATTCGCGCCCGCCGGCGTGGAAACGGCCGCTCGACTCGAATGGCGGCCGCCTCGCCCACCGGACGGACAATTCAGTCGTGACCCTCTTGGAACTATCGCCAAGGAGCTAGTCACGGGTGGGGTTTAACCTCACCACAACCCAGTCCGCATTCTACCCGCGCGAAATAGGGTGAATCGCCGAAAGTCGATATACCTAAGTACTCGCACGGGTAACCTACCGAGGGGTTGTACCACGCCACAGGTCGACTCAGGACACGAACCGCTTAAGCGGCTCGTTCCGTGCTACAGGGATAACCGAGCGGAGTTATCGTCGACCTTGACGGTTCAGATTAATTATCGGGCGTATCACGCCCACTACGAACCCTTTTACGTGAAGCAAGATGGAGATTCAAACGAAGGAAAGGACGCAGCGAACGGGGAACAACTCAACACAATGCATATTTATTTCATACAACACACGAGAGCACACATATACAGCCATACAGTCAGAAATGCACAAAAAGCAAATGTAATGCGAAAAACAATAAAGCAACGACGACAGCAGAGCACAACCGACTACGCGAAACACACGGCAACACTTATACAATAATTCTACGGACGGCGCCACACACACCGTTCACACAGAACCCAAAAGAAAAGAAGTGGCGACTTCCCTTGTCTGGCTGGTGAGTCCCTCTCCCGTGACCGTCAGCGTGGCCGCGCCTGGCCCCGACCTCTCTCTCGCGGCCGGCGAACCCTCTCCGGCACTTCTCTCCGGACGCGCAGGTCCACCTCACAACCGACGCCGCCGCGTCTCCCGTCCGTGCCTCCATTCACAGGTCGCTCACCAAGCCGCGAGCGCAGGACCTCTTCCCGACAAGACAAGCAGACAGGAAGCCTCGAAGACAACTTCACTCGCGAACCAACTCGACCAACGAAGACCAACAACAACTCAACTGAAGAGGAAAGAAAAGACGCTCTTTGCGCCCGGCCGTGTCCGTCTTTTATCGCTCGGGGCTCCGCCCTTTCACCCCGCCCCGTTCTTGGCCCCGCCTCCCTTCGAGCTTCTTGGAGAAGCCTCTCGAAGGGGGCGTGCCCTCGCGCTTTCCCTCCACCCCGCACCGTCCGGGGCCGGGGGAGTCAGTTTTTGGCTCAGGGCCAGAGAATTATTCCCCCAAAAAGAGCCCCCACCCTTTCTCACCTTTGACCCCCGACTCGGATCGCACTTCCACCACACCGAGCGCGGATAATTTAAACGGGAGCAACAGGCGGGAAAACCTGCGCATCCTCGTTGGTTTTTATTTTCCCTTGCGGAGATCGTAACCGCACGGAGCCTGTTGAATGGCGAGTGGCGAAGATGCCAGTAGCGTAGATGGTGGAGGTGGCGTGGTTGCAGTGTGGTTGGCACTGTGGTGGGATGGCGTGGTTGTGGTTGAGACGTGGTTGGTTCAAAAATAAAGAAAGAACAGAAAACGACTGACTCAAAGCGTCGCAGCCCGAATGAATCACATTAATTCCTCTAAACAACGGGTTTGGGGTAACTACACATGTACTTCAGAAATACCTCACCTACGGGACCTGAATGGTGGTTGCGAATTTCCACAGCCATAACACTACCCCCTCCCCTTTTTACAGACTCGTCCCGAGTCGTCAAATTCTCGTGTGCCATCATGTGTAGTTCTCCCCTAGTACGTTTTACCTACGGATCCCTGAGTGCGACATTCAGGTATTCGTGTCCCAAAAATAAATAACCTGAGGGCTGAGTAACTAACTAAACAAACCCACTCATACAGACGACTTATAAAATTGCCGGTGCTAGACAGACATGCCGGGGGCGCACTCATATTTACAGTACAATACATCTTAACCTTAACTTACAAATTTACACTAAACCATGGCCCAGGATCAATGGCTCTGCAAAAAGAAAGCAGTTAGCAGGGAGCCAGGCTGCTCGCATGCAGTCTCTGGCTCAAGCAATGCAGGTGGCAGGGAACTGGCCGCTGCTCACACGCAGTCCTAGGCCTCCACTTTTAAATGGGCGCAGCGAACAATGGCGCATGGGCTGCGCAAATGCAGTCTCCGTGCCAGCTCAAGTGGCACACGCAATGAGCACAACGGATGGATGATGGATGGATGAATGGATGGTTGGATGGCACGCAAACACGGTGCACGGGCGCCACTCGCAGGCCGTGTTGTAACTGCCAACAGGGAGTTCTCGCAGCTTGCAAACTGTTGCCTTGATCCTGGCGCACATGGCAATGAACAAGGGGGGCAAAGCAAAATTGAACAGGGCTGGTGAACATGGCAGTGGGCATGGCATGGCAAAGGTGGACAGGCAAGGCAAGGCAAAGGTGAGCAGGCAAAGCATGCAAAACAGGGCCACTGTAGCAACAGCCGGCAGATGAACTTGGCCGGCACAGGCCTTGAAGCAACGCGA
>CM068955.1:22552226-22577605 GCA_035128595.1 Eptatretus atami
GCTGGCCATTCCATGATTTGAAGCCTACCATCTTGTTCTTTTCTTCTAAGGTAGTTCTGACATCGCCTGTAGGTACGTTTTGGGTCGTTATCTTGCTGTAGGATGAACCCCTGACCAACCATGCGTAGACCAGAGGGTATTGCATGGTGCTGCAAAATGCTGTGGTAACCCTTTTGGTTCAGGGTGGCCAGTCTCTCTGCAAGTCGCCGACTCTGGATCCAGCAAAAGAGCCCCAGATCATCACGCTTCCTCCTCCATGTTCGACAGTTGGTGTCACACACTGAGGAACCATCCTTTCGCCTACTCGATGGCGTACAAAAACCCTGCGTGATGAACCGAAGAATTCAAATTTTGATTCATCGGTCCATAAGACCTTCTTCCAGTTTTCAGTAGTCCACGGGCGGTGCTTCATGGCCCAGGCAGCCTCTTTTTCTTATTTTGCCATCTTAGCAATGGTCTTTTACTGCCACTTGACCTGTCAAACCTGCAGCTCGAAGTCTTCTTTCACAGTTTAAACTGAGACTTCCTTACTTCGACCAGTGTTAAACTGTGCTTGAAGCTGCTGTCCTGTGAGCCGCCCATCACGCAAACTGTTGACTCTCAGAAACTTGTCTTCTGATTGTGTTGTGGCTTTGGGTCTGCCAGACCTCTTCCTGCCAGAGTTTCCTCCAGGTTCCAAGTGCCTTTTGATGGTGTAGGAAACTGTACTCACTGACCCTTGGCTTACTTTGCAATTTCTCAAAAGGAAAGACTGACACTTTTAGGGTTATAATGGTCTGTCTGTCTTCCTTTGTTAATTGTCTTTTTCTCACCATTATGACAGCAACATACTACTTCCTGCAGTGCAATATTGTCCAAATAATGCTTCAGAGGATGGAGCAACACAGTCTGTTCCAACACTGCTTTTATACAGACAGAGGGTTTGTAACTAATCAACAAAAGTTGGGACACCTGTCGGAATTGTTTGCATCAACTTCCAAGGCTTAATTTATCCCATTGCTGCAGAACAGCTGCAGTTGCTAACCCATTACTTGTTCCCTGAAAAGGGCCTTTTTTAACAACTCTGAAATTTACATCATTTTTCAGTTTTTGGTAACCTAAACTTTTGTTTTTTTAACCTCTGGCAGTTTACCGCGTAGTTTTGTACCATTTCAGGTTATTCACTGGATTTGAACTGCTTAAATTTCAGTAAAAACTGAAAAAATGGGGGTGTTCTTAAACTTTTGACCGGTGGTGTACATGAACGAACACACGGACTACGCTAACTTAACATACTAGCGAATTTGCATCGCCTTCAACCTAACTTAACATACTAGCTAATTTGTACCATTTTCAACTTTACAAAATCTTCTCGGGATATGATTGGGAACAATTCTGAAAATGTTCTTCATATCATCCTGTCTTTACTATCATGCAGTTCACACCACATGACCCTCTTACGCTGAATCGGTTGTTCGATTAACGATAATAATTCAAATGACAAGTTATCTCAATTTTCACATTTTGATCACCACCTTTTGACTTTGAAGAGCTCACGCTCCAAACGGTGGTTGGCTGCATGTTCCCCTTCCTGTAAAGCAGGTCACATAGATCTGAAAAGACTTCATTTCTTTCCAATTGCCATGCTACGAGTATGTCATTCCATTATCCTGATGATGTCAGCATCCTTTACAGGTACTGACAATCTCAATAAAATTTTACACCTGCGAGCTTCTGGTTTTATCGAGTGGATCGGAAACGTGTGTATTCAATGGTGATATCTAATTTACAGAACTAGATACACACATTGATACACACTCTCGTACCAATAAAAGGAGCATTGTGATGATGTGCTTTGGAATACTTAAATGTATAAAAGCTAACAAAATATTGTCAAAAGCTGTATTTTTCTCCTGAGTATTGCAATGTGTGTGTAGTTTCGTGTATTATGGTGAATTGATGGAGATCATTTAATCTGTGCATCATAAGAGATGTTCATTTCAGTAATTGATAAGTAGCAGTTACATCATGATCTAGTCTGCGTCACGTAAGTATTTAATATGAATGAAAAGCCGAGGCTATAAAGTAATGGTAATGACTAATGATGACTTGTGATGATCACAGATAGTTTATCAACCAAAACCAGTGATGATCACAGATAGTAATATATAGATGCTGATGATAAGCCGAGCAGTGAAAGCAATGTCAACTTTAGAGACACTTGACATGATTGATGACGATACCAACCTGACGGTTTTGGTGACTATAATAGCAATAGATTAATTATACATTTATGACAATGAGGTGACAATGTTGACTGAATACATAATACATACATACATGATGAGAGTTTAAATAATATATATATAGATAAATATTCAGGGATTGATGACTTGAATTCCATAGAAATTGTAAATAACGTGTTAGTCCATTATTTGGTGTAACATTTCTCAAAATGAGGTTTCCATCTATAAATTCTTACATCATCATCATCCACCTTGACTTTAGGTTTTCTCAGTTTAACCTCCTTTTCATGTTCTAATTTAATTTTGGACATATTATTTTGCTGAGGAATGGACGATGTTATTATATTCGTACAAAGCACCTTGAAATGCGGAAAACGTTATTGATTCCTCAGCTCTGTAAGTTTCTTGTTTGGCCGCTCCTTCATCCGGACCCGTCCTTCAAAGTCCGTCCGTCTGTCCATCTGTCATCAGCTTATGATTGAGGAACTACTTATTTAAATTGAATGTTACATTTTGAACATGAATCCGAACGTGAATAAGAAGACAAGTCTGTGTTTGCACGTACTTTGGCTTCAAATTTGACCCGAGAGCACATGCACAGAGAGGAGTGAGATGATACGTTTACAATGTCAGCCCGCCCTGGCAGTCAAACAAAATTGAAAATAATTCCAAACAGGAAACTTTCTGTTTTTAAAGATGTTATAATGGACACAAAAGGCACGAAGAACTAATGTAACGCGTTAGATAGGATGATGTAATAGATTCTGGAGGAAAAAAAAGGCGGTATAACCCGGAATTTTTAAATTTATATGCCTATCAACCTCTTTAAGCCATGTTTAAATCGAATTATATATTTGAACACTAGAACGCAATCGCCTTCATAGTACTTCCAAGAACCTCCAGTTTTGCCGATGTGTGTTCAGTTAAAGTTTCTTGGCCAGCGCCAAGTTTCAAGCAAGCACTCAATTCGAAACGAATGACGATGAACGGCTGGCTTGGCAAATGCCAGCTCACTGCTTGGTAACTGAACACACCTCAGTCCCTGAACAGAATTAATTTATTTATACAACTTTTACAATCTGTATTTTATTTAAATTTAATTATATCCTTGAAGACTGTAGTTCCACAATTATGGTCTATCATAATACTTCCAAAAACCTCCAGTTTTGCAGTAGTACTTCAATTTAGATGTGACTTCAATGGGCTGGTGTATAAGGGTGGACTACTTCAATAGCACGAAACTTTTGGATTTATTTTAATGATCATCAAAATCATTATTTCATGAACATTGAAGGAACTGCATGGGAATATTGTGTTCTGTGAGCTCTAGTAAGTTCTGTATTGCCTCATGCATGCCCCGCGCCAACCTTCGAACCACCATCGCAACCGTAGCTGCCACGAAGACCACACGTATCAAAGCAGATCGCTTGAATCAATTTAGCCGAGTCAACCACTCTGAATAGGTCTACAACATGGCAGTTATCGATCATATAAATGACTCTAATTTAATTCTTGAGAGGGTTCCAAACCAACCCAAAAGTGATGTGACAAAGATGGTGGGAACCAGAAATGCGCAAATGTTCTTTATAAATATAATAACTTATTATGCACATGAGACAAGACAACAAACGGAATCCCCAGCGTGAGACAACACAGATAGAACACAGTCATAGATAAATACACTACTCAACTACAACAGCCACTCCCACCAGGTTAATTGGTTTACGTTTTGTATCCCACTGATAGGCCTAATCTGAATTCAGACCTGAACTAAAATTTATTTGGCTTGTTCTTGTCACCTAACCAACTCATCCACCAAGTTTCATCTGAATCCGTCCATAACGTTTTCACATATTGTGTAATATATCGTTTTATATCCCCATCGCTCAATGGTGAAGAATCATTTTATGAATTCTCGGATCCGGTTTTTGATCTTCACCAAATTTGAATCAAATCTTCCTCGTTACTTACCCAACTGGCCCACCAAGTTTCGTCCCAATCCGTCTGCAACCTTTTCAGAAATCTGACTCGATGTCGTTTTTTAGCTCGCCTGTTCGAAGAACAGAGAGCTATAGCGATACCCCCAGCATGAGCGTCAGCGTCAGCGTGAAAATGTTAAAGTTTTTGGTGCAAGTTATTTCCTTTCTAATGTTTTTATCTACCACACTATTTTTTACTGATTACAATATACAAATACATATATTGCTTTAAAATTATTTGGATCAGACGTCACTGCAATGCTTTATAAAAAATATTATTAGACTAGTCTTTTAAAAACGATAAATGTATAAACAGGCGAGCATTGGGTGGCTTTGACACCAACTCTCTGGTTGAGATTTCCTATGCACTACCTGATGTGGTCCATACCTGCTACGAGCTTGTATCCTGCAAATGCAAGGAGGGTTGTGTGAAGTGCTGCAAGTGCAGAAAGGCTGCACTTGCACTCACACACACACATACAGGGCTGTGCATTCGAGTGTTTGCAGAATTGACACCCTGGCCTCCAGTGAGACCTGATTAGAACAATGACTGTGACAATGGTGAGGCCTGAGGTTCTGAACAGAATTCACTGCGATATCTGATGAGGACTCCACTTGATATTCAACACCATAGTGACATTGTTTGACATGTTTGACATTGCTTGACTGATCTGTGGAATGCTTTTAAGGACTTTGTACTTTTGTTCTGTGCCAACTATGCCACAGTAATTTTTTTTTTTCAGGTGGATGAACATGATGGACAGCTCCACCTTGATTTAGAGTTTCTGCTCATGATTGAGGCCTACACTTAGACATGGGTGGAAATGTCAGTACAAAAGTTTCATTTTTCTTTGCTTTGATAATTTTCATGCACCTCATCTGATTATGCTCTTCATGGTAATTAGGACAAGTCAGCTGACTGGCTTGGTGATCTTAGTATGTTATTAATACAACAAGGTTATTTCATCACAGAAAATGATATTTCTGCACCACTGTGTCACCAAAATATCCATTTTATAATCACATATGGCAGATTAGCAATGATTGGTAATAGTCTCATAGGACCTATCATTGGTATAATTACCCCACTGAAACCAGCTCCTTGTTCTGAATTTAGCAGTTCCTCATACTTACCATCTCGCTTGACAGACATTTTGTAAGATGGCTGACACGGTCATCAGGGGCCAAATCTGCAATGCCACAACATCCAGACCTGATCGATATATATATATATTATATTATATATATATATATATTATATGTATATTATATAATATGTATAGTATGATATATTTATATATGATATGTATATATATGTATATTATACACAGCTGGTAGGCGGACATGGGTAGTCGAACAAGTCGAATTTAGTCGTTTTTCAGCCGTTACTAGCCAACAAAAGCGTCCATAGCAACGGTTCTTTCTCACACATAACTAGGACATACCATGAACCTACCATACCAGTTTCATGTATATCTGACTCATAGTCTCTGAGATATAACGAACTTCGTTTTTTTTATGTTTTCGACCAGGGTTCATTCAAAGTCTATCTTCTCCGACAGTTTTCATAGGATCCGGCTGGAAATTTTTGACAATCTGGCTGAATGTACTGCCCACAGTCGCTCGTGGCCCGATTTTTGATTTTCGAAAAAATAATTTTTTAATGATTTTTCAAAATTTCAAAGTCCCGTTGCTAGGCAACGGATGGGTCCATAGCAACGGTTCTCATTTGCACACAAATAGGTCATGGTATTAACCTACCAACCAAGTTTCATCGAAAATCGCCATTGTATTAACTGAAATCGCCATTTTAAATACAGTAATAAGGGTAGAACAAATCTCAAAAAAAAAAATTGAATTTTTTTTTTTCGACTAGATCGACTACCCAACAAACATATCGACGGAAATACTGATAATAAGTGTAGATAGATAGATCGACTACCCAATAATATATATATAGTATATATATGTATATTGTATATGTATATATATATATGTATATTGTATATGTATATATGGTATACTGTATATGTATATTGTATATGTATATTATATAATATGTATATTGTATATGTATATATTATATATGTATATTGTATATATAATGTATATTGTATATGTATATTATAATGTATATTTGTTGTATATATATGTATATATATGTAATTGTATATGTATATGTATATGTATATGTAGTATTGTATATGTATATTATGTATATTGTTATATGTATATATAGTATATTGTATATGATATATATATAGTATATGTATATTGTATATGTTATATATGTATATTGTATATGTAATTGTATATGTATATATATGTTATATTGTATATGTTATATATATGTTATATATATATGTATTATTGTATATGTATATTGTATATGTAGTATTATATATGTATATTATATTGTATATGTATATATTGTATATATGTATTTATATATGTATATTGTATATGTATATTTATATTATTGTATATATATGTATATTGTATAGTAATATATTTGTATATGATATTATATGTATTGTATATATGTATATTGTATATGTATATATATGTATATTGTATATGTATATGTATATGTATATATATTATGTATATTATATATATATGTATATTGTATATTGTATATGTATATTGTATATGTATTATATTATATTATATATATATATATATATATATATATATATATATATATTGGTCTTATTGTGCCAAATTTTGTGCTTTCACCACAAAATGCACAATGAGTTTACTATGGCACCCTACTACAAACATCAGGCTTCATTTAGCCCTTGTTATTTTTTCCCGAAAATAAACCAATCTAACTTTTCTCTTAATGTTGGATTTTGGATTTGCGACAGATTTTCTATATATATATATATATATGAAAGAAGAGGCCATATAGGCCAAAGAAGAGGTTCATGGATGCGGTGATGGCGGAAGCAGTGGTTGGAGTGTCAATGGAAGATGTGGAGGATAGAGCGAAATGGAGACGGTTGATTCGCTGTGGCGACCCCTAACGGGAGCAGCCGAAAGATGAAGAAGATATATATATATATTATGTATATTCTTGATCATTAAATTTTATCTCACTTTCACAGATGGGTAGAAAATCATCTGCTTATTTCTCTTAAAGGTCCCCTGACATGCAAAACTTCTTGTTTTTATATATTAACTTGACCTTCCTTGTGAAGAAATCACCCATGTTTTTTTTTTAATCAAAAATGGGATAATTAGAGCAATATTTCGATCATTTCTGGAGCTATTCACAACTTGCTATGCCCCGCCCCTAAAAAATTGACTTCAGCGAATTGCAGCGTGACGTCACATACAGAAACTCGCACAGAGTGGATTTACTCGAGAGTCGAGATGTCGCACGCCTTAATAAGTACGTACAAATGCATTTTGCATATGTTAGTGCAATCTCTGTGATCGTCTTAATTCCATGGATTGTTTCGCGAAAGTTTTTAAGAGTTTTAGCCGTACTTTCGAAAATGCCTGCAAGATGTATCGTAGCAGGATGCAGCAATACAAGCAAAGACGGTGTAAGCCTTCATGTATTCCTGAAAGATGATAATCGTCGGAGATATGGACATCTAAAGTGAAGGTACTGCTTCCATTGGCATCCTATTCATTAACAATTAGCCAAAATGCTGTTAATAAAAGAAAAGGGAAAAAAATGTTTGCACAACTATGAAAAACAAATTTATCTGTCCTATTACACGGCCTCATAGCCTCGGGACTCTTACGCATTGACTTATACATTGTGTGCATGCGAATACAAGTTACTTGTCAACTCTAGAGTCTAGACTAGTCCGATAAATCCGTCGTCCGCCGACTGGTCCGATAAATCCGTCGTCCGTCCGACTCGGCCGATAAATCCGTCGTCCGTCCGACTAGGCCGATAAATCCGTCGTCCGTCTGACTAGTCCGATAATCTGACGTGCTGTAGCTTTATTTTATTATTCTCTTTTCTTCATTGTTTTCTACTGGTGCTACATAACGACAGTCGGAATAAAATCAATAAAAATGCAATAGAACGACGTCAGATTTATCGGACTACTCGAGACAATTGTGTCACAAGGTGTGTTCTGCACACAAGTTTTCATCGTATCCGGACAGCGAGATTGCTTCGTTTATGCGCGAGAGATACGGCCGATGACATGCGCTGGCCTTGTTTGTGATTAATTCGCGCGAAGCAACATGTCCACTGCGCTGCGCTGTTCACGTCACCTCACTGAAATATTTCTGATATCGAGCAGTATGCAAGTCGAATTTACATTATTGAATTACGAATAGGATTTAGTCTAACCAGTTGTTATTGCGAAGTATTCCTTCGATGTCCTCCCGTATCATATGAACTCCAGGAATTTCATTCGCCATTTTTCTCTGCTTGTCCTGCTTCGGGTCGAACTGCTAAGGCCGTACTTCATTTCCAGCTGCCTGAACTTCACCTCCGCGACTACGTTATCCGACAATTCTCCATGTGATTCAGACCAAAATCCTTCGTTTCTCTCACACTCACTGTCGTTACCAGACAAATGAAAGTCCATGTCATCCATTATTCAAAACCAAATGTTCGATTTTTTTAAGCAGAAATGAACGAAGCGATTGAGTCGACCAATCGAATGTGGAAACACACAGCAAGCCAATAGAATCACGTCGACCACCAACCCGAGTAATTAACGTGCAGCCTTTGTAATCCTGTAGTCGACGTCATGTTGGTTACGCCCCTTTCAGGAGAACTTTTAGGGGCGTTCCCGGAAGACGTATTTTTTTTAATTTTACATTTTACAGAATGAGTATTGTGAAAAAACATTGTCAGATCTGAAATCACGATAAAAACTCTTCTAGGACTATATATATATATATATATATATATATATATATATATGAAATTTCAGTACTTTTGCGTGTCAGGGACCTTTAAACAAAAAAAAATCTTCAAAAAGAATGAAATTGGTGGTGTAATGGTTGAGTGTCCATTCTGATCTGATAGTCGGAGGTTCAAACCCTGGCTGAGTCATAGCAAAGACTTTAAAAAGGGTACATGCTGCTTCTTGCTTGACGTTCAGCATTTGAAAGGATAGAGCACGGACAATCCCCATATGTTGGCATCCATATGGGGGAGGAAATCCATCCTTAGGAAATGCCCTGCTGAGTGCGGTGAGAAAGGTGGCACCATTGTTGTGACGTCGCTAGTATTCAGAGTGCCCTGGGAAGTGACTGCACTTTCCCAATCTCATTGCCTGAGTTGGTCTCGTCTAACAGTCCTGTATTCTCTCGTGTATTTGTCTGTATGTCCATGTGTGTGGGGCAGGTCCACTATGAGCGTTAAATCCTGTAAATAAAATAAAATCATTCCATTTATTATATAAAGTTTGGATTGGAAATACACAAAATTCTCATCTCTGGTTTAATCTTTACCGATAAATGTCAGTGTGTGTGTCTCATCCATAACCCCAAATCCATAAAACCTAGCAGCCTGAAACTTTGCATGCTTACTAAGTCCAAGGAAGTGAAAGAGTGAAAATTGGGTGTTTGGGTTAATTAAAACACCCCTTTGAAGATAATTAATGGCCTTATTTACTTGTATCCTTAATCAGGTGATCCTCGGCCACCTTGCTTGTTGGGGTCTCAAAGCATATCCTAGGTAACTTCGCTGGGGTCTGAAGCCGCCATGTTTTTTGGCCTGCTCGACGATGCTTTGATTTGGAACAGGCCACAATGATTTCTTAACGATAAAGTTTTTTCCCCACTTTTCTCAGTCATATCGAATGCCTGTTTCATCGTCGCTACAACTCACTAGGTACATCGCAATGCTTATAAACGCCCGGAGATGACAGCGTCCGTGGCTTTATTTCATTTCTGCGCATGCCATCACCTCGAGAATCTCTTAAACTAAGCATAATTTCAAAAATTTAAGCTCCAGAATCGAACTTACAAGCAGTTCCGACTCTGAAAAAAGTGTTCATTTGTCCAATTCAGACATATTTTACACTTTGGGGGTCTCAGGGAGGTGTATGTTCAATATGACGGTTCAGTGATTGCTTCATCAGGGATCATTTAATATCACCTTTCATATCTACCTCCAAAGGATTATGCACTATGGAATGATTTTTTTTTTAATCCATTTTTTTTTTCCAAAAAAATTGAAACATTCCCCGACACTCACTGATGAAAGTTTGACGAAGATCCGTTTGGCCATCTCTGAAAAAAATGGCGACACACACACACACACACACACACACACACACATTACGTCTAAAACTGGGTGACCCATCTGCCGGGATTAGTTGGTGAACTTTAAAGATCCCACGGTGTCCTTCCGGAAGAATCGTCGAGCTATTGCCGGATCCCTGAACAAATTACCAATTCCTGCATTTACTTCCTGATCCAGAGTGGGGACCTGACCAGGATTGTAGCGAATTAAGCAATTGCTTCAATACCACCAACGCTCTGCTGATGATGATTTCTTGTCTTCTTTATTTTAAATGAATTTTTATAACCACCCCGTATACAGTAACGTGTACGTATCCCATCTTCCAGTGTATATCCTCTTATCCTGGAATGGGGGAGGAAAAAAATGATTTACTTCCTCCATACCGATACGCGTTTATGACCTCTTGTCATATTTACAGCTTCGTAGTGTGTTCATCTTTGTGTATTCTTTATTGTTATTGACAATAATGATAGTGTGGAAGGATGATCGTTTCGTTTACTCCCCCTTCCTTGATTCCTTTTGCTTTCTTTTCATTTTCAGCTTTTTTATCGGCAGACATTTTACATTTTAATGCATAAAATTCTGTTATTATTAACCTCCGCCATCGAAGATCGGAGGTTACTGTTTTCACCCCTTTCTGTTTGTTTGTTTGTGAACCAGTATTACGGAAAAACTCCTCGACGGATTTCGACGAAACTTGTGGGGGGATTAGGTATGGTCCAAGGATCATGCCATTAGATTTGGACTTGGTCCAAAATCCAATATGGCCGCTATGGCGGCCATTTTGAAAAAATATTTGAATTTTTTTTTTTTGCATTTCTACATGTTTTAAGTGATTTCCAACCCCTCCCCCCCCCCCCCCCAAAAAAAAAAATTGTTAGAGAAAAAAAAAATTTGCAACTTTTTTTCAACAAAATTTCGATTTTTTTTTTTTGCATTTCTACATGTTATAAGTGATTTCCAACAAAAAACATGCCAAAATTATAATTGCGGCTGATTTGGAACTTCAGGTGGATATACCCACGTAAAATCAATTTCTGTCTCAAGGAATCGAGTTATGACGAATGAATTGAGTATGTAAAAGTTAAAAGTAAAAGGGAAAGTTGCAAACTATAACTCTGTGAGCACTGTTGACGTCAAATTGAATGAATAGGATATCAGGTTCACTTAAGTGACCTAGCAGTATTGGCGGCGGAGCTTTTGCACTCTACCGAGTGCTCACCCTCTAGTCTTATGTCTGAGTTCATCCTTACTCTTTCCAATTACCTTTTTGTTTCCAGTATTAAAGTGAGGTTCATCTCCTCGACAATCTGAAGTTTCATACGTATCAAAATCTTGAATATATTGATGATAATCTTCAGTTTTTATATCAACGATTCAACTATCGGTATCAATGTTATACAAGTTCACGCCACTCTCTGTACCTTATCTTCAGATTATTCCAGGGGTAATCGATCATACATCAACTCTTTGTTCAGATCTAGTTCAATAGTAGCTCAAACGAGCGATTGCGTTTTCCACTGGTGTCTGTTTCTAAAGCAATTGGCTATTTTATATGAACCGGGTATGCTTGAGAAAGGTTATGTTGTTTCTCTTTGTAAGTTTCAAACCAAAATAAATTTGACAACACCTGATTTCTGAGCCATTTGCCGTATTATCGTTTTCCAAATTACCGAACCAATTTTTTTTTTTCTACCTGTCACATCACGATTGCCAGCTGTTTATAAAGAATGTTTTGGTGTAATAATTTCAAAAAACCATCTCCTTCAAACTTAAAAAAATCAACGTTGCTATTTTAATTTGTTTATTGAAATGCACCCCAAACAAGGGTGAAAATGCCTGGTGTTAGCTTCATGTTTAGGGTGGCGAAACTTGGATCTCGCGGTTCCTCGAGTTTCAAATCCTGCTCGGCCGTTGAATTGATACCAGGTGGGGTTGACTCAGCCTGTCATCCTTCAGAGGTCGGCAAAAGGAGTACCGGCATGCTGGTATCCTGTGTTCGAGTGGCGACCCGTCCAGGATTGTGCCCAATAGCCCAGGAGACTGCTACGGCAGCAGCAATCCTCTGTATAGAATATGGTTCCAATGGAATGGAATGGAAAGGTGAAAGCTACTCAAGGTTTTTGGGTTGTATTCAGCACTGTAACCAGTAATTGCCACTCACACTAACTCCAATCGGCCAATGCCGATCACCAAAAAATTGCTCATGTCGGCCTGTGCCGATTACTGATACCGATATCGACCCAGCACTCGTACGTAGTCGTGGCCATTGTTGGGGGTGCATGGGTGGGTGGCGATGCTTTATGCCCACAAAACGCACGATTATCTGTAGCACAGGGGCCGCAAAAGTAGAAAAGGTACACATTTAAAAAAAAAAAACCGTGAGTAACTGGGTTATGCAAATCCATGAATGTCGGGGTTTTACGCGATATTCATTTTTTCATCTTTAATTTTTCCTTCAACATACCTCAGATGCTTGGAGGTCACAACCACACACACATTTTGTAGTTGGATGATCACATCCTAAAGATTGTAACCATAGCCAAAGTTACAGGCCCAGTTGTGGCCCAGATTCCAAGCAGTCGGAGTCAATAGGCCGTTTAACAATGTATGAGGGAAACAGCATTCATGCCGTGATAAAACTGACTCTTGTTTAAAAATATCAGGGGCTACCCAGCAGTGCCCAGGGGAGGGTGAGGGAGAGGAGTGGGTTGGAAGAGCTACCCGACGCTGCCCTGCTGGGTGAGCTTTTCTCGGCAGTGGTTTCGGCACGTGTTGGACATTGAAAAGCTATGGAGGTATTGGCATCATGTTGGTTAACTTTTGCCTGCGGGTCGGCGGCAGCATTGTCTGATCCTCCGCCCCAATATACACTATATGGCGGCCTTTGGTGACCTCAAAATGGATGTCAAGGCCATTGTGTGAAAGCTTCAAACCTTATACAGATTCTGAAGAACCTCCACCCAAAATATGGGGCTTCCAGACGCTACAGTTTGGGTGTTTGAATGTTATTCTTTCATGGCCAAACGCTTGAAAATATGAAATTCACCATATTATCTTCAAACCGTACTCAACCAAGCCAATACGGAGAAGAGATAGTTCACAAAAGTGCGTCAGCACAATCTCCGAATTATAAGACCAGGGCAGCAGCGCAGCCACAGTATGTAAGCACGTTTAGATGTTGTAATTGATCATGATGGTGCAGTAAGCCATCGAGGCAGGTGCGAATCTTACTTTCGTTGGAGCAGTTTATGGTTGACCCGATGGCGCAGTGTGCAGTAGAGGCGGTTGCAACAAATTTATAACGAAGGCAATTTTTCAGCAGAGGACAAAGCAGGAGCAGATATCGACATTATAATGTCTGTGCAGTGCAGTGATGCTGAGAAGCTGTGCTTTGTGATAATTGTGTTTGCGATAACAGCACAGAATGATGCACTTATATTGTTGAACACATTATGTAATTTGAAGAATTTTAACCAAAGGTGAGTTAGTGGCCTCTACTTATTACTTAACCGTGTGGGAGTGGTTCTAATGTGAGAAACTTGAAATTGAGAAAAGGATGAGAATGAAAGATGATAGATGAGAGTAGGGTAGATCACAGTGTGAGAGAAGGTGGAGAGAAAGGGGGAAGAAGGTTGCGCGGAGACGCGTTAATGGGAGTATATGGGAAATGAGGGAGGAGGGGTCAAAAATTCCATCATATTTGCATAAGTAATTAATAGATGGCCCCGAACTCAATAAATTTGCATTTAAATGCTTCAACCGACATGATGCGCTTGATTATATAATTGTCCTCTCTGCCATTGATCAATAACAGAATTGCAAGATGTCGAAGCCACGTCGGGGCATAAATGAGGCAGGAGCATAAATTTCTGTTCAAACAAGTCTCTTTCCATTGTCACGTTACATGAAAGTGTCTCGAAGCGAGGCGTTTTGTGATGAACCGCAGCAATCTTCGTACATAATAAAATATTAATTTTGCTCTTTTAAGAGTGCATTGCCCGGGACATGAATCCCCACGAGTGAAACATTGCTGCTTTGTATGGATGGATAGTTTGGGAGCTTTTTACCGCTGCAGGTGTACATGGGGTTGCTTTATCGTACGTTAATTGTACGTACATGCTAGGGTTGAGCTTTGCGTTAGAACCGCAGCTGCATTATTAACCAATGACCGTCACATCCTCTTCCTCCCCTAACTCATTCCCTCATCGTTCCTCAACAAATCCCACAAAAACTGACTTTCACGCACCGGTTTATCCCGTCCTGTCTTCAGCTGTCCCATCCGTCCGCTTGGTCCTAGTACCCTGAACCGAAGCGGTTGCATTCAAGCAGCTTGCTTTCTCAACATAGAAGGCTAACCCGAGTGATGGCAACTTTATGTCGTCCATAACTTTCAGCCGTAAAGCTTGCATACAAGACAAGTGTGTCCATCCTTCAGTAAGCCATAAAGAAACACCATTTTGCAAATCTCAAGGTTGAACTCTCCAACCAGTCTCCTTCTGCAAAGTCATGGTGGTTCCTTGTCAAGTCCATCTCTGGTGTTTGCCCCCCCTCCATCCCTTCCTTCACCACAAACCACTTCACTGCAGACTATGTTGAAGATAAAAGTGAATATCTCGGCTCAGTGTTTAGCTCTGAAATTTGAATATCTAATCCCTCTCGATTCTCACCTTACCCCCCTCACACCGACGTGCTCCTGTACTCTGTGCCTTCCTTACCCCAGAAGATGAAGAAAGTTCAGTCCTGCCTCGACTTTGCATCGGCGAGGGGCCCAGGTGGCATCAGTGTCCATGTTCTCAAATCCTGCTCGGCCGCTCTTGTTTTTCCTCCGTCTGTTCTATTCAGTCTGTCATTCTGCTTTATCCATCACCAGTCTGCTTGGAAGTCAGTAAACATCACTCCCATCCACAAGAATGGTGTAAAAACAGATCATGTCAACTACAGTCCAATAAGCTTACTTCCAATTATAAGCAAAGTCGTGAATTCCATCATCACTGCTGATGTCGAGCGTTTCCTCCTTTCAAACAGCTCGATCTACTTTTCGATTTGGATCTGGTAAGAACATGTCTTTCAATCCCGGCACATCTTGGACTCACCTTGTCACTCCAGAAGGATCGTCAAAAGATCTTGTAAGTAGCATCTCTGAACATGCCTGGTGTTGGCTTAATGGTTCGGGTGGTGGGCTTGGGATCCTGGGATCCTGAGTTCAAATCCCACTTTTCTGTTGAATTAATACCAGGTGGGGTTGACTCTGCCTGTCATTCTTCTGAGGTCCGCAAAAATGAGTGTCAGCTTGCTGGAATACTGTGTCGGAGTGGCGACCCGTCCAGGATCGTGTCCACCAACGCTCTGTACAGTGTATGGTCCAAATGGATGGATGGATCTCTGAACGGTGCACTGTAGTTGTTTACCCCGAATGCAAGCCGATGACGTTCCATCGATTTGGAGTTGGGTGTTGAAGGAAGATCGCATTTACTTTAATCGGTTGAAGTTTTGCCTCCTTGGCTCGAGACAGCTTGGAAGATGGAATTTACATTTTCTCAGCATGAACACTCAATATCAATTCTGCATCGGAAGTGAAAAGCTTATTGCATAAAACGCTTTGTTAAGTGGGACTGCTAACTGTTAATCGGAGACTACTGGGGGGTTTGTCAGGCTCATTTTAATCTGCGGTTAACCCGAGAAGTTCCCCCGAGAGTCCAGTCTGTGGCTTCCTTTGGCATGTGCTTTCAGTGCGATGTCATCGTCTTCCTCTTTGAGAGGCTGTTTTCAATACACTGAGCGGACGAGTAGTTCGCCCGTTTCCCCCAAATCAGGAGGAAGCCGTGCCAAGGTGCCCGATTCATGATTGAAGGAAGTCCTTTAGTTTCTCAAGTCAGCCGTCAGTCCTGAACCGTGTACTTCCATGTACCTTAAGACATTCACAGGCAACGGGTGAATTGCTGTAGCCGTATAGTACGTGTGATTTGAACCCGTGTTCCGAGCGTCGTGAGCCATCGGTTCAGGTGAGAATGCCAAACAGATCGACGCGTAATCGTTGTTTTGTGAAAAAGGTGGTTCACAACTCAGGATCTTCAGTTGTTTTAAAGGGTTTGTTGTTGCCAACATCATGTGGCTTCTGTGTGTTGGACAGACATTGTGTTTTACTGTTGCGATAAACGCGTGGATGTTCAGTTGGAATGTGGAACGTGAAGCATTTCAACAGCTTTGAAGAATCAAACCTTATTTTAATACAAGGTTGAGGCTCAAGGAGAAGTGCAACTGTTAAGGTCTTGTAGTTTTGGTTATAGTGATAAAAAGTGTGTGTGTGTGTGTGTGTGTGTGTGTGTTGTAAAATCAGGAACACGAAGCACGCCTCATGTGGTTCATGAAAGCTTTCCTGATTCGCTGCCCTGACATTGCAGTGTACGTTTACCTTTAACATCACAAAAATCTCATTTCCTCACTCCTTTCTGCCATTTCTGCTTCCATTTGGTGAAATGAAAAGAAAAATTGTTTTATAAAGTGTCTGGATGTTGAAATTTATTAATATTTTGATTGTGGCTCAGACTCTGCGGTTGGAACTCAATATTTTCCATGCAGTCCAATGACGGGCCCTGGGACCTCGTGAATGGCCAAGGACATCATGAGATATCAATTTGCCTTTTTCTTCACAGGTAGCATAACTTTTTTTTTTTCTAAAAAGAATTAAACATGATCTAAGGCCTCAAATTTGGGGGGAAAAATTGAGGGAGCTGGCAACATCTCACCGACTCTTTGGGAAGGACACCATGGGATCTTGAGCGTCCACCAACGACCGGTGCGAGCAGGAAAACACCATCATGGCAGTTTATACCCAGGTGGGGATTCAAACCCAGGATAGACAGCTCAAAGGGGAGTGCGCTCATTTCTTGGCTGTTGAGCCACACTCATCCTGAACAATAATACGAGGGACCTGAAGCATTTTTAGTCAGCAGGTTGTCATCATAATCCAAGCATGCAAGTTGATGCGGTGACTTTAAGGGAATGAAATCCGTCACTGTACAAAATCGATAATGCCGGGTCGATTTAATAAGTACCTGGAGTTCAGGTGGAGGTGAATATTTATTTATTTATGTATTTATTCCAAGAGTGAAACGTTTCACTGCAAACCTCGATACACGTTTGAGATCGGAATGAACAAAAACCAAGAAGTTAATTCAATGACACTGGAAATACATCCACAGGTGTACTGTTAACTTCACCTGTATGACGAATGGACGTCAAGAGTAGTTCGGAACAAAGTGATGTTGCGTTTAATCGCACGAGTCGTGCCGCGGCCAATTGGCCATTTGCCGACTGCTTCGCTTCGGCCACATCCTGGCCGACCCCTGCATCTTCCTGGTTCAACAGAGATGACAAAATCTGTACAAACCGAATTTTTAAATCCCAAAATGTACTTCCAAGAGCGTGTTCTTCTTGGAAGTAGAAAGTCGGTTATTTTCACTTCTCTTGCTTGTATAAATAAATGGACCACATATCGAGGTCCCGTCCAGCTCAAACGGATCATCACAGCACTCGGGTGATGTGCAAACACCAAGAATGTTTCCTGAAAATGGACCGCTTGTCCTTCGTGCTCAGTGTGTGACTGGTGTATAAACAAACAGGTTTCGAGGAACCATCATGGAGCGTTTTATCTCTCCGGCACTTCCACACATACCGTAATTGCGTGAGTTCACCAAAGCAATTCGTCCTTCGAGGGAGGACCTGCCCGTGCGCCTTTGCATTGCGCCTCATACGCATTCACCTGAAACTAACTCCAAGGTGAATAAAAAGTGAAGTTTATGCTCTGAGTGCGGCGAGATTCACAGGAGCCGGTGGTTTTTCGCCGAGTGAGGAAAAGCCGGGTGGCGTGCGGTTTCCCGATCGCATTAGTCTGTCCCAATGAGGAGAGGAAGGGTGCCTGGGCCCGGCCCGGCTCGGTGGGGAGCCATGAAATGAGAGGCTGCTCCTGTGCTTATCGCTGGCAGCCGGCGTAACGTGCAAAATAAATTGCCATGCCATGGCGAACCGCCACGTGGGCTCAGCCACCTCGGCGACACACTGCGGTGGAATTAAAGAGTGCCGTCAGACGCGCTCATGTTAAACCGCACTATTCTCTGCTCTACGGCTGCTCCGGACTTTGCTAATCGATCGCCATCTTTTCAGACTGTTTGGGGATGTTTAAAGGTTAGAAAAAAAAAAACACCTCGTTGGGACAGGTGTTTTAATGCCAGTAATGCTATAGTGCAGCGACAGGCACATTTTAAATAACGGGTGCCACTCCGACATTTACTCTAATGGTGAAATTGCAGGCCTTACCATCTATCTACTCCTTATGTATGTCCTAATAGGCTCTGCTACCGAATATGTCGGGTTTTCTTAACCGCTACGTGAGACACATGCACTCTGCTGGACCCTCCTGGAGGAGTGTACCGCTGAGCTGATGGGGGAAGGATAAGCACTTCTGCATTGATGCCTGTGTGTGTGTGTGTGTGTGTTTTTGGAGACCATGTACAAATCAACGCCACAGAAGGAATTTGAACTTGAGATGAGTTTAGAATCGAAACGCTAGACACACCGACCCAGTGCCAACCGGAAAACTTCTCAATCTCTTCTTGTTGGCAATGTTCCCCAGAATGTGTTGGGTTCTATCAGTTTCTGTGCAAACATTAGACAAAATGGAATTTCCACCACCGATTTGACATGCAGAGGTCTTTTGTGATAAATATCTCAAGACGAGTAGCATGAACTCAACTTGATGAGTTTTACTTTTTGAATTCACATCTCTGTGTGAATCTCGTGCTCTCACGGCTGCCTCTCTTGAGAGATCTTCTCGTGAACGCACCAAAATATTTCTACGATCAACCACTGGAAGAGGTTTCACTCTCTTGTGTTTCTGGGCCTCACCTTCAGTCGCAGCCACTCTTGGACAGACGACGCGTGCAACATGGCCTCCAAGGCCAGTTTCAGACAGGGCATCCATCCTCGTCCATCATACCAAGTCCTTCCCTGGTATTAACTCTGAACTTCTCGCAGCCTAAAAGGCCCTTGGCCTTAGTTCAGTGGAATACTGTTCTCCCGTATGGGCCAGTGTCTGCACTCCCCCCCCCCCCCCCCCCCCCCACACACACACTTTCTCACTTTCTACTGGATGCTGTGGAATCCAGAGCTCTCGATGTCTTTGCCATTTCCGTACATAAAAGCTGAAGCCCAAGGCATGATGCTCTCCCATTGCAGACAGGTTGGTGGCCTTGCTTCTTTCTTTTTTTCTACTTCCACTATTCCAGTCTTGCTCCCCCTGCTCCTTCAACCTTCTTACCCTCCACAGTTCCTCAAGGACGCATGCATTGTTCCATCAAACCCTTCCTTGTTGAACTCCCAAAATCCAGACCCAATACTCACCTTGACTCATTTGTTCATCTTTTCTCCTGCTTGTGGAACTGCATTCCTGAGGCAGTGAATTCCACTCTTCCTTCCAGGAGTTCAACATGGTTGTGTATCACCATTTCAGGTCATCCTCCATCTCTACCTGGGATTTTTTTTCTATCCCCCATGAACCCTCCCGATCCAAGCTCTCTTACAGGTTATGTCGTCTCCCAACTCTCCTCTATCCTCCTTTTTTTTCAACATTTATTTCTTTCCTTCTTATGTCCACCTGTTGAAGCCTGGTGTTGGCTTAGTGGTAAGGGTGGCAGCTTTGGATCCTAGGGTCCTGAGTTCAAGCCCCGTTGGCCACTAAATTAAAAATACACCAGGAGGTTGACTCAGCCTGTCATCCTTCCGAGGTCGGCAAAATGAGCACCAGTGTACTGGTAAGGGGGACACTGCATCAGCGGCATAGCCGCATCCCAACCAATGATGCAACCAGCAGCCACAGGCTGCACTCGATAGAGAGAGATGTCCACCTGTTGTACGACTGACTGTACGTTGTCTTTATTCCCTCTGCCACATTACATTTCTGCTCTTGGATGAGCCTAAACTTTGTAATTTTTTTTTTAACTCCATTGTATGACTGCATGAGTTTCACAAAAACAGACATGTGCTGTAAATACGTCACTGAAAGTAAAATTACACGATGAGTTGGAACACATTAACAAACCCCACCTAAATCCATCCTGCTTCCAATTTTCCAGTTTTCCCTCCTTGGAGTTTTTTCTGTATCCATCTTGTCCACCGCATGAATCTTGTGTGTCCATCTTGTCCACTGCATGCATCTTCTGTGTCCATCTTGTCCACCCCATGCATCTTTTCTGTCCATCTTGTCCACCCCATGCATCCTCTGTGTCCATCTTGTCCACCCCATGCATCTTCTGTGTCCATCTTGTCCACCCCATGCATCTCTTGTCCATCTTGTCCACCCCATGCATCCTCTGTGTCCATCTTGTCCACCCCATGCATCTTCGTGTCCATCTTGTCCACCCCATGCATCTTCTGTGTCCATCTTGTCACCCCCATGCATCCTCTTGTGTCCATCTTGTCCAACCCCATGCATCCTCTGTGTCCATCTTGTCCACCCATGCATCCTCTTTGTCCACTTGTCCACCATGCATCCTCTTTGTCCAACTTTTCCACCCCATGCATGTGTCTTTGTGTCCTGTTTTTGTCTGTTATATCCTGATCCGTTCAGTGTACGAGCTCTTCCATGAGCCTCCACTATGTATACACAAGAAAGAAAGAAAAAAATGAGTGGGAATTGCCTGTGCCTTCTGAATAGTACTCAGCAGAGGAGACCTCATTGAGTTGACAGTTCATTGTATTGCTCAGGATTACAGCTGCCAACTGATGGAGTTTGCAGGTACCCACTCATCATGGAGGAGATGTAAGGTCAAGGTAAAGCAAGCCCCAGTAGCATTATGTGCAATCTGATTAAAAAAAAAAAAATTAATCCAATATTTGTTTTCAAGGAGGATAACTTCGAAGCCGTGTTAACAAGCATGAGCGATGCTAAAACATTAGGACTTGCAGATCATGTTCGAGAGATGAAATAAAGGCAGAAGGCTACAAAATTGGCTTCCCAGGCCAGAGGTCGAATTGCTCAACACCTTCGTTCGTGCTGCGAGGAAGTGACAAGAAAGAAGCATTTTTGAGGAGGATTGGAGGCTGCGCGGCTTAAACCGTAGTAACAGGGATATTTTATTGCCTTCCATTCGGCACTGTTAACTACCCTCCATCTGCTTTGTCCTTCAACGTACCGCAGCGAGCCGCGTCTATCTGTCAGAAAAATGGCCTCCTTGCAGCTCATTGTGGAGAAGTCAGTATATTATCTGTCAGCCGAGGAAGCGCGGGGGGAGTGTGGGCGGCTAAAGGGTGCTAATGTGGGGAAGCATGCAGCGAGGCTGTGAGGCTATGGATGTCATACTAGCTCGGAAAGGAATCGAACACCGAAGGTACCTTGATGTGCAGGTGGTCATCAGGTCGAGATTGTTTAATCGTGTTAGTGGAGATAACCGATTGGTCATCGGGCAGGGAGCGTAGAACCGATAAACGACTATTTTCACGATTGCACTGGATGAACACGGCATTGTAAATCTAGTGGTAAAGAGGAAAAAGGTTCTTCGCGATGGTTTGTGGGGTTGTTTGTGTGTCCATGCATTTTTAGGATCCGTCGCTATGAGCTCCGTAGGGCAATATGCTCTACAGGCGCTCCTTGTGGGATCCACGGATCATCGTCCTCGCCGTGGATTCGAACCATTCGAATGTGCCAACGTTCCTGGAAGGCTCCGATGGCAATTACCCGGTTTTTATCATATATCTCCCTTCTATATCATTAACTTGGCCACAGATTAGAAATGTATGATCTCTGGGGTAAGAGAATCATGGCTACGTTTGGACAATTGAGTGTTTATTTTTAAATACCATTACAAGAGCATCATCGACCATTGACAGACACCGATGGAGCGAAAGTGAAAAATTAAATCTTCACATTCTATATACCTATTGATTCTTTCAACACATTTAAACCGCACCTCGATCCGTATAGATCCAACCGCGCATGCTCATCGGTGACGTTGTACCATTGGGCACAAGAAAACCAGCTCGTTGGACAAGCTGATGTACAAGGGTGACTTGGGGTTTGCGTACATCCATTTTGATGACAAGTTTGAAAGCACCAATCCTATTTTTACAATTGGGTACCACTCAGACCAGTCCCAGGAGATGGTGTGTATCTTTCGTAATAAAACTTGCTTTGTGTTGAACTTTTTCACTGGAGAGAGTTTTCTCGTGGAGGGACTTTGACGTGGATGTCCTGAGAAAGAAAACCATGCTTGGCGACGCGCTCGGCATTTGTAGAAAATTTGACTTCAAGTTCAGCTTCCCTTTAATAAGGGTCATTAAAGCTACAAACGTTGGGTTCGGAAGGACCATTATATGCAACATTGACCCAAAAATATTATTTTTGTGCATTTAACTCAATTTGTATGCCTGGTGTTGGCTTTATGGTTAAGGTGGTGGGCTTGGGATCCTAAGATCCTGAGTTAAAATCCCACTCGGCTGGTGAATTAATACCAGGTGGGGTTGACTCTGCCTGTCATCCTTCCGAGGTCGGCAAAATGAGTGCCAGCTTGCTGGTATCCTGTGTCGGAGTGGCGACCCGTCCAGGAATGTGTCCGATAGCCAAGGAGACTGCTTAGGTAGCACCAACGCTCTGCACAGAGTGTGGTCCCGATGGATGGATGGATGGATGGAACTCAATTTGTCCCTGAATTTGGGATAGCTCAATTTGCATCTTAAGGGGGATGGGTCGGGGTGGTAAATGTACATTATTAATTGATGGACAAATGAACTGTTTGTGTGTTTGGGGGTGTCAGGATGATCATGATGATGCTCCACAAGAATGCCAAAAAGACCTGCTGGGGTCAAATATCAGAGACCTGCACCATAGTCTGCAAGCATCAGGCCAGCACAAACTACATTACCTGTCCAAACTGCTGCACATCGTGTGTGTGTGTGTGTGTGTGTGTGTGTGCGTGCGTGCGTGCGTGCGTGCGTGCGTGCGTACGTAAACTGTATATCTCTTGTGCATTTCGATACTACAACACTATGATGGATTCAGTTGTTGTTTTTGTTTTTTCACGTGCTTTGTAAATACCCTTGAGTGTCAAATGATGACCCGTGGGGAAATTTTCACGACAGGATATGTAATTTGTTCTTTTTGGTCCAAATAACAGTTCGTTTTCGCAGTATCACTGCCTACGTCCCAGGGCGGCACACCGGACCCGGAGAACGAAAAGAAGAGGGAAATCTTCAACCTGTAATCGCTGCAGGAACCCACCTTGGTTGGGAATAAGAGAATAAGCGAAATGCCTGAACATCGACATGTGGCACTTAATCGATGTAATGCCACCGAAGGGGTGCCGCGGTGTTGTAAAGCCCAAGCAATCTTTAAAACCCATTAAAGTCCTGCTAACAAAAACGGAATCTTCATCAACAGAGTGCACAGATACATGCAGTGAAAGGATTTGATTTTGTAATCAAAATTGGTCCAGAACAGGATTCAACTGCTGTAATTAATGCTCGCTACGCTCTCGGCCCAATTCTGCAATCAAATGAACCAATTAACTCCCGTACGGTTTGTCCCCAAAGCAGCACACGATCGAGCATTTGTCGCTCTCACACCATCAATCAGTGAGACGAGGAGAACGTGGTGGCCTCATGTCCTGGAGACGATAGGCATGCACGTCGGCAGCGGAGAAAAGCAGACCAGCACAGCTTGAGAGGAAGGGATCGTGGACTTGCAGAGTGGACCACTTTTCCGCAGTCCTTTGTCGTAGCATAAGGAACTGATGGGCAAATGCTCGAAACATCGGACACACCTTGCCTCACACTGTGGTTCACTTTGTCGGTTATCAGTTGATAGAATCCATCATTTTCATTCCGGTGTTTCACTTCCTTATAGCTGTGTTCCGTTCATCTACTGTACTTGTCCGGATCCTCTTGGTTCAATGGAGTTTCCTCACTTGCATTCAAACACTACACTTTGATAGTTAGAGAAGTTACATGCATCGTCGTAGGAATTGTCTTAAGCTGCGACTGAACGAGTATTTATTTAATGTAACACAGAAAATCTCCTAAAGCCAATAGGAATTGATTTGGGATCCATTTTCTGGGCTGTGCTTCAACTATTTGGAGTGCAATTCACTTGTACTGCGTGTGCATCGTGCGCAGGTACTTCTTGTTTTATGAGAGTAACAAGTATCCCTCTTTTTGGAAAAGTTTCGTACAAACACAAATCCGAAAGTTATTCTGGAAGATTTCCAAACATTGAAACTTTGGGCAACGTTTCTTTACATCTTGAAAGATGCCAACAGCAAGGTCATTGTTGTTCCTCCTATATTGTTCCTCCCAAGTGGATTTGCTGGGGCCATGCAGAAGTTTGAGTTGGTGGTGAGGCAGAAGTTTGAATTGGTGGTAGCGAGGTCAGAGGTCAGGTCAGGTATTGGAGCATGCGCCGGAGCAGCGCGTCGCTGCATTCACTTTCCGCCGGTACTCCAAGGGCCTCCATCTGGCCATCCCCCAAGTAGAGGCCTGGCCCATCCCCATCTCATTGAGATGTTGAAGAATCTGCTGCAACCACGAGGCACATGGTTGGACCATTGGCCTGCTCCACTCACGAGGCTCCCTCGTTGAGAGAGTCTGGTAAGCAGGATCAGCGTCAGGAAAATGAGCCACGTGTCCATACAGCCGCAGCTGACGCTCACGGACGATGCAGGTAAAAAATGTCATTTGAATCTCTCTCAGCAACTGCTGATTGGACACAAAGTCCGACCAGCGATAGCCAAAGATTCTCCGAATTCCCAGTCCCAAAGGAATTAAGTCTCCACCTCCAATCCTTGGTCAGAGTCCAAGTCTCACATCCATAGAGCAAGAATGGAAGCACCAAGGACCTGAAAACTCGGACTTTCATCCTCCCGCACAGGTACCGGCAGCACCACACCCCATGAT
>CM068955.1:22597695-22624238 GCA_035128595.1 Eptatretus atami
TTCAGTCCATGCTTTTGGTTAATGTTCCCACAAATATTCCAGAACCAAGATATCAAAGTTTTTGCCGATCTGCCAGCAGTTAACTTTCCAAACTCTGTTGTGTCATTGTGTGTACAATTGTTCTGACATGAATTTATTAATTTTTTTATCGTGTTTGGTCATTAAGCATAACATGTCGCTCTCTTTGCCAACGCCACCTCCACCCCTCACCTTTCTCTTTGTTTTTTTGTTTCCTCCTCCCCCCCCTCCCCACTCACTCCCTCTGTCTGTCCCCTCCACATCCCCCTCCGAATAAAATGCAGCATTCTCTCCCGTGTGTGTGTGTGTGTGTGTCTTTCTCGCTCTCGCTCTCGCACCCCTCCTCCCGCAGTGTATAGTAACGTTTTGTGAGGTATTGCTCTCCCCACCACTACCTCCCTTCCTCGCCCTTCTCCCTTCCTAGCTTCCCCTTCTTCACCCACTCCCCTCCCTCTCTCTCCCTGTCTCTTTCTCCACCCCCCTTCCCCCTCCCCCTCCCCTTCACACCCGCGTCAGTGAAGCGACGGGCTGTATTTGTGAGTATTAAATAAGATTTTGATAGGTTTAACAATGTTATTATATTATTATTGTTTATTATTGTTTGGCTTTCGGCAGTTAGGTTTCAACTCTATAGTAGTTGCCTGGTGGTTAGCGACTCTGTCTGTAAAGCATGAGTCACATTTGCTCTACGGCTAGGATATGGCAGCCGTACCCCCCCCCCTGAATTGACAGAAACGTGCGTGCGGCCGCAGAGTTTCTGAGGTGCCTCAGGATGGCCCTACGCCGTATGGCTATCTTTTACAGGCCGTAGGGGTCTCCGTGGAATTAAAGCGCGGAGTTATAACTTTTTTTCATTTCAGGTTGGCCGTAGCAATTCGACAAGCCGTAGCCATGACGTAGATGTTCCACGTCGACCGTACGTAGGGCGTACGGTGGGGCTTGCATTATTCGTGCGGCTGCCGTAGGCTCTTATCAATGAAAAATAAATTTTGCCAACCCCAAAAAATTACGGCAGCCGCCACTATTTCCACGGTCGCCATAGGTAGTCCTAAGGCATCCGTGTGTTCAACGTACGGTGGCCTTGCGGTCTGTGTGACTACCTGCGGGCATCGCAGGGTCGACACACGGTTCCCCTACGCCCGCCGTGCGTCCTATGTATGGCCTCCGTGGCAGTCTGCGTCGACCTTGCGTCCACCGTGTGCTACCGATAGAGATCAGAGTATAGGTGTTTGCCACACACATCATCACATTTTCATCTTCTTTCTTTCTTCTTCTTCTTCTTCTTCTTTCGGCTAGCTCCCGTTAGGGGTCTCCACAGCGGATCAACCGTCTCCATTTCGCTCTATCCTCCACATCTTCCATTGACACTCCAACCACCCGCATGTCCGCCCTCACCGTATCCATGAACCTCTTCTTTGGCCTTCCTCTTCTCCTCTGCCTGGCGGCTCATCTTCAGCATCCTTCTCCCGATATACTCCACTTCCCTCCTGTGCACATGTCAAGCCATCTCAATCTCGCCTCTCACTTTGTCTCCAAACCGTCCTACCTGCGCTCTTCCCTCTAATATACTCATTTCTTATCCTATCCATCCTCGTCACTCCAACGAGAATCGCAGCATCTTTAACTCTGCCACCTCCAGCTCCGCTTCCTGTCTTTTGTTAGTGCCACGCCTCCAAACCATACAACATAGCTGGTCTCACTACCGTCTTTATTCTTTACCCTTCTGTCACAAATCACTCCTGCAACTCTTTCTCACCCACTCCATCCTGCCTGTACTATCTTTTTCACTTCTCTCCCACACTCTCCGTTACTTTGGACAGTTGATCCCAAGTATTTAAACCATCCACCTTCCCACCTCAACTCCTTGCAACCGCACCATACCACCACCCTCCCTCTCATTTACGCACATGTACTCCGTCTTACTCCGACTGACTATCATTCCCCTTCTCTCCAGTGCGTACCTCCACCTTTCGAGGCTCGCCTCAGCCTGCTCCCTACTCTCCCTACAGATCATGATGTCATCCGCAAACATCATAGTCATGGAGACTCCAGTCTGATCTCGTCCGTCAACCTGTCCATCACCATTGCAAACAGGAAAGGGCTCAGAGTCGATCCTTGGTGCAATCCCACTTTTACCTTAAACCGGTCCGTCATTCCTACCGCACACCTCACCACTGTCACACTGTCCTCATACATATCCTGCACGATCCACACATACTTCTCCACCACTCCCGACTTCCTCATACAATGCCACAACTCCTCTCTTGCACCCTATCATAAGCTTTCTCTAAATCACAAAACACACAATGTAACTCCTTCTGGCCTTCCCTATACTTTCTCCATCAACATTCTCAAAGCAAACATTGCATCAGTGGTGCTCTTTCCTGGCATAAACCATATTGCTGCTCACAGATCGTCACCTCTCTTCTCAACCTAGCTTCCACTACTCTTTCCCACACTTCATGGTGGCTTAACAACTTTATCCCTCTGTAATTTCCACAGCTCTGCACATCACCCTTGTTGTTGAAAATCGGAACAGTACACTTAATCTCCACTCCTCCGGCATCCTCTCACTTTCCAAGATTTTATTAAACAATCTGGTTAACAACCCCACTGCCAACTCTCCTAAGCACTTCCATGCCTCCACTGGTATACCATCTGGGCCAACTGCCTTTCACTTTTCATCTTCTTCATAGCAGTCCTCATTCATCCTTACTGATCCACCCCACTTCCAGATTCACTATCTCCACCTCTTCCAACCTTCTCTCTCTCTCATTTTCTTCATTCATCAGCTCCTCAAAGTACTCCATCCACCTCTCAACCACTCTCCTCGCTCGTCAGCACATTCCCATTTGCGTCCTTTATCACCCGAAACTGCAGCACATCCTTCCCAGCTCGGTCCCTCTGTCTTGCAATCGGTACAAATCCTTTTCCTTCTTTTGTATCAACTTCTCATACAGCTCGTCATATGCCTTTCCTTGGCTTTGCCACCTCTCTTTTGCCTTTCGCCGCCACTCCTTGTACTCCTGCCTACTTTCTTCATCTCTCTGACTATCCACTTCCTTTTGCCAACCCCTTCTTCCTTATACTTTCCTGTACTTCCTCGTTCCACCATCAAGTCTCCTTATCTTCCTTCCTCTGTCCAGATGTCACACCAAGTACCTTCCTAGCTATCTCCCTCACCACTTCTGCTGTAGTTGCCAATCATCCCACCCATCTTTACCACATCCAACGCCTGTCTCACCTCCTCCTAAATTTCACGCAACAGTCTTCCTCCTTCAGCTTCCACCATCTGGTCCTTGGTTCAGCCCTCACTCTCTTCCTCAACCTCACCTCTAAAGTCATCCTACAGACCACCAATCGATGCTTCGAGCTACACTCTCCCTGCCCCACCTTACAGTCACAAATCTCTTTCAGGTTGCATCTCCTGCTTACGATGTAATCCACCTGTGTGCACTTTCCTCCACTCTTGTATGTCATCCTGTGTTCCTCCTTATTCTTGAAATACGTATTTACCACTGCCATTTCCATTCTTTTTGCAAACTCTACCACCATTTGCCCTTCCACATTTCTCTGTTGAGACCGTACCTACCCATCACCTCCTCATCCTCTTTATTCCCGTTCCCAACATGCCCATTGAAATCTGCTCCAATCACACTCTTTCATCCTTGGATACACTCTCCACCACTTCATCTAACTCAGTCCAGAAATCTTCTTTATACTCCATCTCACACCCATATGGGGGCATATGCACTGATGACATTCATCATCACCCCTTCAATTTCCAACTTCACACTCATCACTCGGTCAGACACTCTCCTCACCTCCAATACCCTTGACATAATCTTCCTTCAGGATTACCCCGACACCATTTCTCCTCCCATCCACACCATGGTAGAACAGTTTGAAACACCTCCAATGCTCCTAGCCTTACTCCCCATCACTTGGTCTCTTGTACACACAGTATGTCCACCTTTCTTCTCTCCATCATATCAGCCAACTCTCACCTTTGCCAGTCATCGTCCCAACATTCAGAGTTCCAACTCTCACCTGCACACTTCTACCCTTCCCCTCTCCCACTGCCTCCGGACTCGCCTTCCCCGTCTCCTTCTCCTCCTTCGCCCAGCAGTTGCACAATTTCCACTGGTACCCTGCGTGACCACCGGTACGCGGTGCGGTCGTTGGTAACCCGGGCCGCGACCGATCCGGTATGGAAATTCGTTTTGTTGTCCGCATAATGATTTGGCATAGGTTTTTACGCCGGATGCCCTTCCTGACGCAACCCTGGTCGCCTCTTACGACACACAGGGATATGGTACAACTATTCTAACCGGGGCATACACTGCTGTAGTTGCTTACTACTAAATAAAATGTGACTCATCACATTTCATATTATATATTATTACAGCATATTATACAGTTTATACAGCACATATATAATATTATCATATTATACAGCACATCTGTATATAACCTGGTCCACAATCTATATGACAGATATGAGATATGATGTACATATGAAAAAGAACTGATATGTACCCACTCGTTACGTCCGTCTGGCCGCACGTTCGCCTTAGGGCCCCCCTGCGGTCGCCTTGCGGGCACCTTGAGGCTACCTTGAAAATTCTATGGCCGCCACAGGGACGCCCTAAGGTCACCGTGCACATCAAATCAAAGACCGTACGGCACCCCCACGTTTTCGGTCTCCACAATTTATAAATACGCCATGCGGCTCCCCGAAAAATAAAAACTATGTGACTGCTACATTGTGTGACCGTGGAAATACTGTGGCCGCCCTATAATTGCTAGTGGCCGTAGATTTTGGAGACCCCACGGCCGCCGAGCCAAAGTAAGACTGAAGCATAAGGAACGTTCCATCACAATGCCACACCAAAATGTAAAGTGTCAAAACATGTTGTGATGGTAAACCAGAAGAGGATTGCGGTGTCATGTTGTGGCATCATCATGTGGTGTCTGTCATTCCTTCCTTGTCTGGTTGTTTTTTTTGAGATCTCATCCTCTGTTTTTGCAATTTTTTTTTTAATGTTTGTTTATTTTATTGTGGTACATCCCCCCCCCCCCCCCTCCGAATGTCCCCTCCGAATCAGTCAGTGAGAATTTGACCTTGACTTTCATTCATATGTAAATAAAGTTTGTATAACTAAATAACGATACTTACGTTACGTTTTAAAATGTTCTCTCGGTTTAAACACAACGCAGGACACCTTGTGTTCGTCAAGATGAGATGTTCATCTCGCTTGGTGTTTGCATTGTTTATCAAGGTGGTTCATCAGCCTGTGAACTTGCACGTCCATCCTGAGTCATTTGTCCATCTCAAATCCGGATGTCGTGGACAAGTAATCATCACCAGCGTATCGTTTAGCCAATCATTTATACACAGGCTTGATGGTTTAGTTGATTAAAATTCGTAATTATTCTCCGTTCCACCTCTTGGCTTCCTCATTTGCCACCATCTTGATTTTCATTGTGAGTGTCAATGCAAGAACCACTTGATTGTGGGTACTGCTTTCCAACACTGGAAACACAAACTCCTCAACAATTCTACATCTACAAGCATTACTCTGCTCACTATAGATAAAAACCCAGATGACATTTTAACAATCATCCTAATTGCTTACGCTCTTGCATCCAGACTTGTTTTTCTCAACTTGTTTGTTTCCTACATGTCACCCGACTGCATCTGGTATTGAATTCCACGTTTTCATGTTTGCTGCCTGTGCAAGCCGCCACGTACCGGGTCCGGCCGCGTGCAGAGCCCCGACTCGTCGAGGGATTGTTTTATCCGCTACAAACGCGATTCCCAAGGTTCAGGAAACTCGTGATTCAGCTCCCCTTACCTTGGTGATCAGGTGTGAGCATGACCCGTTGACCCCGGTTTTTATCGCTACGTTCACATCGAGAGCTGAACTTCTACAAAGCCCGTAATTGAATAAAATGTCAAATGATTTAAAGTAAAAATTGCAATCATCACGAACCTAATTTTCATACCACGGTGGCACCTGTATATTCAAGGAGATAGTTTGCGCTGCCACAGTTTGCTGAAAACCTGCATTTTTGTGACTCGACGTTCTGCCAAGAACCACTTTGTGGTCTCGGCTTCATCACGTCCCTGTTTTTTACTAACTCTCTTGGACCAGCCGTCACGTTCCTCTCCCCGAATATAAACCATGCCTCTGGTGGAACAACTCGGCTTGCCATCGGAGTTGGAATGAGTTCATTGAATTGCTGGTTATTTATTTATTTATTTATTCATTCATTCATTCATCACACTTCCTCGACTTTGAATAAAGCATTTCATGGCTTCGCTTCACTGTTGAGCACTCGTGAATAATAATTGTGCTATCGCTTTGCAAAAGGGGTGCATTTAGTATCACCGTTTAATGACGACACTGGCTTCCCTGAGTTGATTTCCATCGAACACAAGTGTTACACGTCGGGTCAGGTGATCTCATTTGCAGCCTTAAGTTGTTATATTAAAGAAATTAAAGCAACAGCTTTTCCTTTCTCAGATACAGTAGGTGTTTGAAACGCATCATTGTGGAAAGAGATCCAGATCAAAGGAGCGTCAGACTGGAGCAATTGCCTATCATCACAGGGTTTGTCGTTACAACGCTTGCTTGATTCAAGATATTTCCCCCATTGACTTGTGGGAAATGCCAAAGTAGTTGACATTCGAAGAGCTCATCACTCTGGGGTGACCCCGTCGGCCTGTGCACACCATAACTCTTTCATATTTTTCTGCCAAGAGGCAGAAATCCAAGTAGGCCTGCCTCTGCTTGTGGTTAGTTTGCAAGCGATCTCGTTCGACGGTACAATTCCAGCATGGTGTCATTTGTGGTAACATGACGTACGAGGAAATTCTGATCCATCACTATCCCTTATAGCTCGTCTCCGGGCCATCGATCTGATCAAAATGACCCGACATGGTTCCAGCATCGGGTACAGGGCTGCATCGTGGAGCGTGTCGGCGTTAAGCCTGTTGTCTCATCCGTATTTGTGTGGATCTAAAATATACCATGGTATCTTCCACAAGGGAAGGTCCTGATGCTGGTGGCCCCGAGGCCACATAGACCGCGTCAATCAAATTAATGAAATATAGACTTCAAGCTCGGGGTGAGCAAAGGGTTTGCAAATGTTGATCGGAAGCAAATATTTCCATCGATTAGTCGTGTGAAATGATTGAGTAAAAGTAACAGTACAGTATCTCGTGAAGGTAACATTGTGCACGCTGTTTGTCGTTCGCAGGGAAGGTTCAGTCATCGTCTCCGATGGCCTTGCACTCCCTCCAGGCGGATGAACAGGACGAAGAGAACATGAGTAAGAAGCGCATGATTACCTTCCCACCGGCGAGATAATTCTTCTGCTAACTACTCCAGTCGGGGAGGGATAAGGTTACGAAGGGTTTGCCTTCACAAAACTCCTTTATTTATGACGGCGACTGTGTGTTTATTCATGAGTTGTCCCAACAACATGGAAACCTTAATCTCGTGACCCATACTTCATTACGGTGCATAAATTCTTTAAATGCTTCCTTTCGAACTAAATCACGAAGCAGGTATCGGTGATAAACCGTGTAGAATTGGTTATAGTGGAGCTTGGAATGAGTCAATTCAGCAGGGAGGGATCACAATTGAGCTGCAATATTTCAGATCATGTCTAGCTGTCCGTGGCACGGGCGGTGACCGTAAGGAGACTCGACATGATACACATATTTCTCATAAAGTAATTTTATGAAAGTGAAACTTATCGTCCTGTTGGATTTTGCCTTTGCAGGTTCTGGTTCTGTCAAAGAGAACGTCTCTTTGTCAGACCAAGAGGACTTGCCACCACCACCAGCTAAGCCCTGGCCTTCCCATTTCTTCTCTACCCTAAAACGAGCTCTGGATCACGAGAGACATAAGCATGGCTCAGTCTATGTGCGAAGAGCAGAGAGGTGTGCGTCCGAGTTGTGGGCCTGTCCGAAGCGTAGACGTCAATCCGGAATGTCACCGCCACTCAGGAATGCGGTCTCTCAGCTGCACGCGTTACGCCCTGGGCTGGAGTATCGGCTGGAGGCACGCACTGGTCCTCTGCATGCCCCGCAGTTTGTCTTCACTGTGGAAGTGAATGGAGCGACGTTTCGTGGTGTGGGGCCCACCAAGAAGCAGGCAAAACTCACTGCAGCACGTCGGGCCCTTCACTCTTTCATCCAATTCCCGAATGCATGGGAAGTACACCGTGCAATGGGTGTCACCACTCCAGCCTTTCACCCTGACTTCACTGCTGATACACATGATGAAGTCTTTCCTTCGGACAACAATGAAGACTTTATTGATATGACTCAAGCTGCCTCCACAATCACTACCCCCTGTAGTGATCCCTTAGCTAATGTGTTGTCCTCTTCAAAAATGTCCTATGACATTGGAGTGCTTACTGCCCTAGTTTACAATGGTCCACATCACAGGGACAACAGAGAGACAGTGACTCATCAGGAACCATTATGTTCCAAGTTATCAGACACAGTACCTTCAGCGCACGAACTTTCATCGCAACCTTCAATCTCCACAAGCTTGCAAGGGTTTCTCTCCTCACCAGTACCATCACTATGTGACCCGCCTGTTAAGCTATGTTCCTGGGAAGCACCGTGGCCTCAGCACACGGATGGGCAACTTGCAGGACCGGTTGCTGGTTTGGACTCATTGCGACCCGGTCTGCGCTATGAAGTGGCTCCAACTTCTTCACACAGCAGTCAAGCACGACACAACACAGTGGTCACAGTTACAGTTGAGGGACGGACATTCCGTGGGACAGGACGGTGTCGGAGACAGGCAAAGGCCAGGGCTGCACAGGCTGCTCTTCGGACACTCTTTGGTCTCAGTGTTCCAAGGGTATCATGGAGAGGGATGAGGACCACTCACAAGCAGCTTTCCAAGGTATGACTGAACCGGAGTACAATTACAACCCCCTTTTTGTCAGGCTTAAACATTGTGCTATTTTAGAGTTCATACAGTTCCGGTATTTATCCGGTATAAAATAAACAATATTTTAGAGTTGATAGAGAAGTATAATGCAAGAATACAAAATTAGAGGAGCATTTTGTTGATTAGCAACAACAATCCAAACCAGATGAAACTAGAAGGGCACTCTGTGGAGAGCATACCTCCACCACGTAATGCCTGATCCATGAGAACATATCGGGCCCAATACGTTTTTGACTATCCTGCTATATATCGTTTTTGGCCCGATCTCTCAATGGTGAAGAATCACTTTGAAAATTAAATAATTCTCGTATCCATCCGGATCAAATCTTCACCAAACCGAACCAATTATTCATGGTCACAAACCCAACCTGCCCACCAAATTTATCCGGATCCGTCTGCAACCTTTTTTAGATATCCTGCACACAAACAGACAAACAAACAAGCAGTCATAGACTGGTACTTACGAAATCGTCAACTTGACCTCTGACCTTGTCTAATAAAAGCTGTCTCTAGAGAAGGTAGCGACGCAAACCAGAAGTTTCTACGATGATTCTGTACCAACCATCAAAAATCGAATGTTTGACCTCACCGTGACCTTGACCGTTGACCGATTTTGACCAAAATCTAATCAGCACTAGCCATCACCTCCTGAATCACGTGGTGTAATTTGACATTGGTAGCTTCTTCCGTTCTCGAGTTATCTGTACAAAACCATCAAAAATCGAATGTTTGACTCTACCGTGACCTTGACCGTTGACCGATTTTGACCAAAATCTAATCAGCACTAGCCATCACCTCTGAATCACGTGGTGTAATTTGACATTGGTAGCTTCTTCCGTTCTCGAGTTATCGTGCCTACAAACAAACATACAAACAAACAAACAAGCAGTCATAGACTGTACTTACGAAATCGTCAACTTGACCTCTGACCTTGTCTAATAAAAGCTGTCTCGAGAGAAGGTAGCGACGCAAACGAGCGCGTAATGCTGTGTCTACAATCCCCCTCATTAGCAAATCTTCAGTGCATAATACCTCAGATACGAACCCGACATAAATCTCATAAAACATCCGATTTTTACCAAGATTTCGACAACCGAGTTTTAAGCGTCGAAGCGATCGCAAAAACCGAAGACAAAATTAAAATCGAAGTTAAAATGAATCTTAACGTCGAGCAAAGCAAAAATCGGCATTTCTCCACGCAATTATACCTTAAGTCGGAATCAACGACGCGTCTGCTCGAGCGCACTGCATCATGGACGACCCGTGACGTCTGCTCGAGCGCACTGCATCATGGGACGACCCGTGACGTCTGCTCGAGCGCAATGCATCATGGACGACCCTTAACGCTTCGAGTGAAAATATTTTATACAATCTTAAAACGTCTCCAAAAACATCCGATTTTTACCAGAATTCGACAACCGAGTTTTAAGCGTCCTAAGCGATCGCAAAAACTGAAGACAAAATTAAAATCGAAGTTAAAACGAACTCGTAACGTCGAGCGAAGCAAAAATACTCCATCTCCACGTTAATTTACGGAATTATTTGACCTCACTGTGACCTTGACCTTTGACCGATTTTGACCAAATCTAATCAGCACTAGCCATCACCCTCCTGAATCACGTGGTGTAATTTGACATTGGTAGCTTCTTCCGTTCTCGAGTTATCGTGCCTACAAACAAACAAACAAACAAACAAGCAGTCATAGACTGTACTTACGAAATCGTCAACTTGACCCTGACCTTGTCTAATAAAAGCTGTCTCTAGAGAAGGTAGCGACGCAAACCAGAAGTTTCTACGATGATTCTGTACCAAACCATCAAAAATCGAATGTTTGACCTCACCGTGACCTTGACCGTTGACCGATTTTGACCAAAATCTAATCAGCACTAGCCATCACCCTCCTGAATCACGTGGTGTAATTTGACATTGGTAGCTTCTTCCGTTCTCGAGTTATCTGTACCAAACCATCAAAAATCGAATGTTTGACCTCACTGTGACCTTGACCTTTGACCGATTTTGACCAAAATCTAATCAGCACTAGCCATCACCCCTGAATCAGGTGATGTAATTTGACATTGGTAGCTTCTTCCGTTCTCGAGTTATCGTGCCTACAAACAAACAAACAAACAAACAAACATACAAACATACAAACAAACAAACAGAAACGGAAGTCATCAATATACTTACGAAATCTTAGATTTGTAAGTAACAAACAAACAAACATACAAACAACAAACAAACAAACAACAGAAACGGTAGTCCAATATACTTACGAAATCTTTAGATTCGTAAGTAACAGACATACAAACAAGCAGTCATAGACTGGTACTTACGAAATCGTCAACTTGACCTCTGACCTTGTCTAATAAAGCTGTCTCTAGAGAAGGTAGCGACGCAAACCAGAAGTTTCTACGATGATTCTGTACCAAACCATCAAAAATCGAATGTTTGACCTCACCGTGACCTTGACCGTTGACCGATTTGACCAAAATCTAATCAGCACTCGCCATCACCCTCCTGAATCACGTGGTGTAATTTAACATTGGTAGCTTCTTCCGTTCTCGAGTTATCTGTACAAAACCATCAAAAATCGAATGTTTGACCTCACCGTGACCTTGACCGTTGACCGATTTTGACCAAAATCTAATCAGCACTAGCCATCACCTCCTGAATCACTGTGTGTAATTAACATTGTAGCTTCTTCCGTTCTCGAGTTATCTGTACCAAACCATCAAAATCTAATATTTGACCTCACTGTGACCTTGACCTTTGACCGATTTGACCAAAATCTAATCAGCACTAGCCATCACCCTCCTGAATCACGTGGTGTAATTTGACATTGGTAGCTTCTTCCGTTCTCGAGTTATCGTGCCTACAAACAAACAAAAACAAACAAACATACAAACAAACAAACAAACAAACAGAAACGGTGTCATCAATATACTACGAAATCTTTAGATTTCGTAAGTAACAAATTAAATTGCTCGTTGAGCAAGGAATTGCCGGAATAACTTTGTCATATCTCCATTATCTGTGAAAAAAACAAAACCTGGATTTGATCTTTCAAGGTCACCAGATTTGCCTGACTGCTGACTTCAAATAGTGACAAGCTAGCATGCTCGAGATCAAACCTCCTGGAATGAAACCAATAACAACGAGTTTACAACACTTGAACTTTGTTGCCATGGTAACCGGAAGTGGCTGAACCAAATTCATCATTTTGGCAAATAATAGGACACTCATACCAAGATACCTCGTGCCAAATTGGAAGTCAATCGGGATGGAAATGACGTTTTTATCACAATTTAAAGTTTTGACCACACCCCCCTGACATTCGACCCCCGACCGCTAAGAAGGGTGTGTGGTGTGACACCCCCAATGAGACGTATGGTTGGATGCAAATTGGAAGATGCACATTTTGGATTTGGTTTGAATCGAAACGACCGTTTTAGCGGACGTTATTGCGAAAATAAGAATTTTCGGTGACCTTGACCTTGACCTTTGACCTAGATTCACCAAAAACGACAAGTGTCTAAGTTGGACCATGGCCGACGTCTGACCCAGTTTGGTCATGATCGCTGAAAGGTGTGGCTGCTACAGGGTAAACAAAACACACAACAAACAAACAGACAGACAGAATGACACACACAACCGACCAACATAATGGCGAAATCCAAAGGATTCCGGCAAGTTAATGAAAAATCACTCAGAGTGACACCAGGTGATGCGGAACGACACTCGGTAGAGTGCATCCCTCTGCCAGGCTGAACAGTTTAAATTCTGCATCCCACTGATCGGTCGGACCTGAATCCGGACCTTCACCAAAATCAAATCAGCTTGTTCTTTTCGCCGAACCAACTCTTCCACCTCGTTGTGTCATAACTCGTCCACAACTTTCAGAGATATTCTGCTATACATAGTTTTTGCCCCCATCTCTCAATGGTGAAGAATCACTGAAAAAAGATTCTCGGATCCGGATCCGGATTCGAATCTTCACCAAAACTGAACCAAGTAGTCCTTTTCACACTCCCAACCTCTCCACTAAGTTTCTGCGGAATCCTTCCATAACCTTTTGAGATATTGTGCTTTTCTGTATGTCCTTTTTGGCCCCATTTCTTCATGGTGAAGAATGACACGAAAAATTCTCAGATCCTGTTCCGGATTCAGATCTTCACCAAAATGAAGTGTTGCTGTCCTTGACCAGTCACCTACACACACAAAAAATTTCTCGATTGTTTTAAAACTGTGGCCAAAAATCGTGTGACACAGACAGACAGACAGACAGACAGACAAACAAACAGACAGACAAACAGACTAACATACTTGGCAAAAAAATAATAATTGCCAAGTAACAAACAGACAGAGAGGGGTGAAAACATAAGGTCCTTCACCTTTGGTGGCAGAGGTAATAATCATTCATTATCCCATGAATTTCCGCAGCGTTGATCAAACCGAGCAAGTCGCTGAGTTTGAAAATCAAAATGTATCTAAAGTGAGGAAGATGCAATGTGGATAAATTTATCCAAAACTTGCTCTCAAACCTGACTTCAATTATATACCTCATTTATTGTTTGTAGAAATGGAGGGATTCATGTCACAACTTTAATTACTGGATTCTTTCACAGCACTTTCCGGAAACTTTTACATTGACTAAATCATTCGTGCATAACTACAACTGAGTGATGGCTGATATAAATGTCTGATCACGGCAAAGCAAGTCCTGATTCACAGGCATCCAAGTTACAGTTCCGAGGTGTCGAGCCCCGTGCTCCGGGTATCCAGCCAAAGTATCGAAATTGATTTGAAACCGTTCACAGGTGTCAAGTTAGTATGACCTGTTTGAACTCGGTTTGCTGCCATTTCATAGGTGCCGTGTCCGAATCCCACTTCAGAGGTGTCAGGGTCCCATTTCCATTTCCGAGGTTCAGCATCCGAGTCCCGTTTCCAGTTCTGGGGCTCAGTGGCGTTGTCCCAGTGTCAGTTCTGGGGCTCAGCATCCAAGTCCTGGTTATAGTTCCAAGACTAAACATCCGATACCTGGTCCCGGTTCTGAGGCTCAGCGTCCAAATCCCAGTACCGAAGCAGAGTCCCAATCCCAGTACCGAAGCGCAAAGTCCCAGTCCCAGTACCAAAGTGCAGAGTCCCAGTCCCAGTTCCGAGAGGCATAGTCTCAGTCCCAGTTCCGAGAGGTATAGTACCAGTCCCAGTTCCGAGAGGTATAGTACCAGTCCCAGTTCCGAGAGGTATAGTACCAGTCCCAGTTCTGAGAGGTATAGTTCCAGTCTCAGTTCCAAGAGGAAGAATCCCACTCCCAGTTCTGAGAGGCATAGTCCCACTCAGTTCCGAGAGGTAGAGTCCTAGTCCAGTTCTGAAGCAGAGTCCCAATTTTGAGGTGGCAAGACCGAGTTCAGTTCTGAGGTGGCGCTTCAGAGTCTTAGTTCCGAGGTGGCGAGTCAAGTCTAGTTCCGAGCGCGAGTCCGAGTCTCGGTTCCGAGGTGGTGAATCTGAGTCAAGTCGGGTCTCAGTTCTGAAGTGGTGAGTCCGAGTCTCAGTTCCAGGGTTGGGTGGAGTAGGTAGTCTCAGTTCTGAGGCGGCGAATCAGAGTCTCATTTCCGAGGTGGCAAGTCCGAATCTCATTTCCGAGAGGTATAGTACCAGTCTCAGTTCTGAGGCGGCAAGTCAAAGTCTCAGTTCCGATGCGGCGAGTCCGAGTCTCGGTTCCGAGGTGGTGAATCTGAGTTGGCAAGTCAGGGTCTCAGTTTGAAAGTGTGAGTCTCAGTTCCAGGGCGGGAGTAGGAGTCTCACGTCCGAGTCGGTGAGTCTGAGTCTCAGTCTGAGTCGTGAGTCCCGAGTCTCAGTTCCGAGTCGGTAGGTCGAGTCTCAGTTCCGAGTCGGTAGTCCGAGTCTCAGTTCCGAGTCGAGTCTCAGTTCCGAGTCGGCGAGTCCGAGTTTTCAGTTCGAAGCCGGTGAGTCGAGTCTCAGTTCCGAGTCGCGAGTCGGTCTCGTCCGAGTCCGAGTCGGTCAGTCGAGTCGGCGAGTCCTAGTCCAGTCTGAAGTTGGGCGAGTCTGAGTCTCAGTTCGAGTCGGCGAGTCCGAGTCTCAAGTTCCGAGCCGGCGAGTCCGAGTTCATTCTGAGTCGCGAGTCCGAGTCCTCGTTCGAGTCGGCGAGTCCGAGGTCCTCAGTTCCGAGTCGCGAGTCCGAGTCTCAGTTCCAGAGTCGGCGAGTCGCAGTCTCAGTTCCCGAATTCGGCGAGTCGAGTCTCAGTTCTCGGGTGGCGAGTCCGAGTCTCAGTTCCGAGTCGGCGAGTCCGAGTCTCAGTTCGATCGGTGAGTCCGAGTCTCAGTTCCGAGTCAGCGAGTCCTAGTCTCAGTTTCCGAGGTGGGCGAGTCTAGTCTCAGTTCTGAGGCGGCGAATCCGAGTCTCAGTTCCGAGGGCGCGAGTCGAGTCTCAGTTCCGAGCGCGGCGAGTCAGAGTCTCAGTTCCGAGGCGGAATCGAGTCCCAGTTCTGAGGGGCGGCGAATCCGAGTCTCAGTTCCGAGGCGGCGAATCTGAGTCTCTGTTCCGAGTGGCGAATCCGAGTCTCAGTTCCGAGGTGCGATCCGAGTGCAGTCTCCAGTTCCGAGGCGGCGAATTCGAGTCTCAGTTCCGAGGCGGCGAATCCGAGTCTCATTCCGAGCGCGAGTCCGAGTCCAGTTCTGAGGCGGCGAGTAGAGTCTCAGTCCGAGGCGGTGATTCAGTCCGAGTTCGAGGGGGCGTCCGAGTCTCAGTTCGAGGGCGATTCCGGTCTAGTTCCAGAGGGCGAATCCGAGTCTCAGTTCCGAGGCGGCGAATCGAAGTCTCAGTTCCGAGTCGGCCCAGAGTCCGAGTCTCAGTTCCGAGGCGGGATCTGATTTCATTTTCCGAGTCCGAGTCCGAGTCTCAGTTCCCCGAAGTCGAGCGAGTCCGAGTCTCAGTTCCGAGGCGGCAGTCGAGCTCAGTTCCAGGGGCGAGTCGAGTCTCATTTCCGAGTCGGCGAGTCCGAGTCTCATTTCCGAAGTCGGCGAGTCCGAGTCTCATTCCGATCGGTGAGTCCGGTCTCATTCCGAGTCGGTGAGTCCGAGTCTCAGTTCCGAGTCGGCGAGTCCGAGTCTCAGTTCCGAGTCGGTAAGTCCGAAGTCGATTGAGTCCGAGTCTCAGTTCCAAGTTGGGAGTCCGAGTCTCAGTCCGAGTCGTGAGTCCGAGTCTCATTTCCGATCGGTGAAGTCCGAGTCTCAGTTCCGAGTCATTGAGCGTCCGAGTCTCAGTTCCGAGTCGGTGGAGTCTGAGTCTCAGTTCGAGTCGGCTGAGTCCGAGTCTCAGTTCCGAGTCGGAGAGTCGAGTCTCAGTTCCCGAGTCGGTGAGTCTGAGTCTCAGTTCCGAGTCGGTGAGTCAGAGTCTCAGTTCCGAGTCGGCGAGTCCGATCAGTTCTAGCGTCGATTGCGAGTCTCGTTCGAGCGGCGATCCGAGTCTCAGTTCCGAGGCCGGAGTCGCGAGGTCTCATCCGAGGCGTCGAGTCCGAGTCTCAGTTCCGAATCGGTGAGTCCCGAGTCTCAGTTCCGAGTCATTGAGTCCGAGCGGTGAGTCCGAGTCTCAAGTTCCGAGTCGGAGAGTCCGAGTTCTAGTTCCGAGTCGGAGAGTCGTCGTCTCATCGGAGTCGGTGGTCCGAGTCTCAGTTCGAGTGGTGATCGAGTCTCAGTTCCGAGTCCGGTGAGTCGAGCTCTCAGTTCCGAGTCGGTCGAGGATCCGAGCTCAGTTCCGAGCGTGAGCTCGAGTCTCAATTCCGAGTCGAGCCTGAGTCCGAGTTCAGTTCGAGTGGCGAATCCGAGTCTCAGTTCCGAAGCGGCGAATCCGAGTCTCAGTTCCGAGGCGGCGAATCCGAGTCTCAGTTCCGAGGCGGCGAATCCGAGTCTCAGTTCGAGCGGCGAGTCCGAGTCTCGTTCGAGGCGGCGAGTCCGATCTCATTTCCGAGGCGGCGAGTCCGAGTCTCAGTTCCGAGGCGGCGAGTCCGAGTCTCCTGTCCAGAGGCGCGAATCCAAAGAATCCGCAGTTCCGAGGCGGCGAATCCCGAGTTCTCAGTTCGAGGCGGCGAATCCGAAGTCTCAGTTTCCGAGGCGGCGAATCCGAGTCCTCAGTTCCGAGGCGGCGAATCCGAGTCTCAGTCCGAGCGCGAATACGAGTCTCAGTTCCGAGGCGGCGAATCCGAGTCTCAGTTCGAGGGCGAATCCGAGTCTCGGTTCCGAGGCGGCGAATCAGAGTCTCAGTTCCGAGGCGGCGAATCAGAGTCCAGTTTCCGAGGCGGCGAATCCGAGTCTCATTTCCGAGGCGGCAATCCGAGTCCCAGTTCCGAGGCGGCGAATCCGTCTCAGTCCGAGGCGGCGAATCCGAGTCTCAGTTCGAGGCGGGCGAATCCGGTCTCTTTCGAGTGGCGAATCCGAGTCTCAGTTCTCGATGCATGGCGAATCCGAGTCTCAGTTCCAGGCGGCGAATCGGAGTCTCATTTTCGAGGCGGCGAGTCCGTAGTCTCTGTTCCGAGGCGGGAGTCCGAGTCTCCAGTTCCGAGTCGGTGAGCTCCGAGTCTCAGTTCGCGAGATGGCGAGTTCGCGAGTCTCATTTTCGATGGGCGGCGAATCTGAGTCTCAGTTCCGAGGCGGCGAATCCGAGCGCAGTTCTGAGGCGGCGATATCCGAGGAGTCAAATCCCGAGTCTCAGTTCCGAGGCGGCGAGTCCGAGTCTCAGTTCCGAGTCGGCGAGTCAGAGTCTCGTTCCGAGTCGGTGAGTCCGAGTCTCAGTCCGAGTCGGCGAGTCCTAGTCTCAGTTCCGAGGCGTGAATTCGAGTCCCAGTTCTGAGGGGGCGAATCCGAGTCCAGTTCCGAGGCGGCGAATCCGAGTCCTTCCGAGTGGCGAACCGAGTCTCAGTTCCGAGGTGCGAATCCGAGTCTCAGTTCCGAGGCGCGAAATCCCGAGTCCAGTTCCGAGGCGGCGAATCCGAGTCTCAGTTCCGAGCGCCGAGTCAGAGTCTCAGTTCCGAGGCGGCGAAGTCAGGTCTGTTCGAGCGTCAATTGATCCAGTTCTGAGGCGGCGAATCCGAGTCTCAGTTCTGAGGCGGCGAATCCGAGTCTCTGTTCGAGCGGATCGAGTCTCCAGTTCGAGCGGCGAATCGAATTCAGTTCCGAGGCGGCGAATCCTGAGTGCTCAGTTCCGAGCGGCGAATCGGTTCATTTTCGAGGTGGCGAGTTCCGAGTCTCAGTTCGAGGCGGCGAGTCCGAGTCTCAGTTCCGAGGTGGCGAGTCGAGGTAGAGGGCGAGTCCGAGTCTCATTCCTTCCGAGTCGGCGAGTCCGAGTCTCAGTCGAGTCGTGAGTCCGAGCTCAGTTCCGAGTCGTGAGTCGATCTCAGTTCCGAGTCGGTGAGTCCGAGTCTCAGTTCCGAGTCGGTGAGTCAGTCGTGATCGCGAGTCTCAGTCCAAGTTGGTGATCCGAGTCTCAGCTCCGAGTCGGAGTCCGAGTCTCAGTTCCGAACGGCGAGTCCCGAGTCTCAGTTCCGAGTCATTGAGTCCGAGTCTCAGTTCCGAGTCGGTGAGTCTGAGTCTCAGTTCCGAGCGGTGAGTCTGAGTCTCAGTCCGAGTCGGAGATCCATTCCAGTTCCGAGTCGGTGAGTTCCGAGTCTCATTCCGAGTCGGTGAGTGAGTCTCACGTCCGAGTCGGTGAGTCAGAGTCTCAGTTCCGAGTCGGCGAGTCCGAGTATCAGTTCCGAGGCGGCGAATCGAGTCTCAGTTCCGAGGCGGCGAATCCGAGTCTCAGTTCCGAGGCGGCGAGTCCGAGTCTCAGTTCCGAATTCGTGAGTCCCCGTAGCTCTCAGTTCCGAGTCTCATTGAGTCCGAGTCGTTAGTCCGAGTCTCAGTTCGATCAGAGAGTCCGATCTCAGTTCCGAGTCGGGATCCGAGTCTCAGTTTCGCGATCGGTGAGTCCCGAGTCTCAGTTCCGAGTCGGTGAGTCCGAGTCTCAGTCCGAGTCGGTGAGTCAGAGTCTCAGTTCCGATTCGGTGAGTCCGAGTCTCAGTTCCGAGGTGGTCGAGTCCAGTTCCGAGTCGGCGAGTCCGAGATCCAGTTACGACGTGGTGAATCCGAGTCTCAGTTCCGAGCGGCCGAATCCGAGTCTCAGTTCGAGGCGGCGAATCCGAGTCTCAGTTCCGAGGCGCGAATCCGATCTCAAGTTCCGAGGCGGCGGTCCGAGTCTCAGTTCCGAGCGGCGAGTCCAATCTCATTCCGAGGTCGGCGAGTCCGTAGTCTCAGTTTCCGAGGCGGCGATCCGAGTCTCAGTCGAGGCGCGATCGAGTCCAGTTCCGAGGCGGCGAATCCGAGTCTCAGTTCCGAGGCGGCGAATCCGAGTCTCAGTTCCGAGGCGGCGAATCGAGTCTCAGTTCCGAGGCGGCGAATCGATCTCAGTTCCGAGCGGCGAATCCGAGTCTCAGTCCGAGGCGGCGAATCAAGTCTCAGTTCCGAGGTGGCGAATCCGAGTCTCAGTTCGAGCGGATCGAGCTCTCATTCCGAGCGGCGAATCAGAGTCTCAGTTCCGAGGCGGCGATCCGAGTCTCAGTTCCGAGCGCGCGAATCAGTCCAGTTCCGAGCGGCGAATCGCGAGTCTCAGCTCCGAGGCGGCGAATCCGAGTCTCAGTTCCGAGGCGGCGAATCCGAGTCCTCAGTTTCGAGGCGGCGATCCGAGTCTCAGTTCCGAGGCAGCGAATCCGAGTCTCAGTTCCCAGGCGCGAATCGGAGTCTCATTTGAGGCGGCGAGTCCGAGTCCTCAAGTCCGAGCGGCGAGTCCGAGCTCAGTTCCGAGCGGCGAGTCCGAGTCTCAGTTCCGAGGCGGCGAGTCCGAGTCTCAGTTCGAGCGCAGCCGAGTCCGTCAGTCGGAGTCCGAGTCTCATTTCCGAGTCGGTGAGCCCGAGTCTCAGTTCCGAGTTGCGCGGTCCGAGTCTCAGTTTCTTGAGGCGGCGAATCTGAGTCTCAAGTTCCGAGGCGGCGAATCGAGTCGCAGTTCGAGGCGGCGAATCCGAGGTCAAATCTCGAGTTCCAGTTCCGAGCGGCGAATCCGAGTGCTCAGTTCGAGGCGGCGAGTCCGAGTCTCAGTTCCGAGGCGGCGAGTCCGAGTCTCAGTTCCGAGGCGCGAAGTCCAGTCTCAGTTCCGAGCGGCGAGTCCGAGTCTCAGTTCCGACGAGTTGGCGAGTCCGAGTCTCATCTGAGGCGGCGAATCTGAGTCTCAGTTCCGAGGCGGCGAATCCGATCGCAGTTTCCGAGGCGGCGATCCGAGGCAAATCCGAGTCTCAGTTCCGAGGCGGCGAATCGAGTCTCAGTTCCGAGGCGGCGAATCCGAGTCTCAGTTCCGAGGGGCGAATCCGAGACTCAATTCCGAGGCGGCGAATCAGAGTCACGTTCCGAGGCGGCGAGTCCGAGTCCAGCCGAGGGATCCGAGACTCAGTTCTGAGGGGCGAATCCGAGTCTCAGTTCGAGCGGCGAATCAGAGTCTCAGTTCCGAGGCGGCGAATCCGACCTCAGTTCCGAGGCGACGAATCCGAGTCCCAGCTCCGAGGCGGAGAAGTCCGAGTCTCAGTTCGAGGTGGCAATCGGAGTCTCATTCCGAGGCAGCGAGTCCGAGTCTCAGTTCCGAGGCGGCGAGTCCGAGTCTCAGTCCGAGGTGGCGAGTCCGAGTCTCAGTTCCGAGTGGCAAATCCGAGTCTCAGTTCCGAGCGGCGAGTCTCGAGTCTCAGTTTCCGAGTCGGCGAGTCCGAGTCTCATTTCCGAGGCGGCGAATCCGAGTCTCAGTTCCGAGGCGGCGAATCCGAGTCTCAGTTCCGAGTGGCGATCCGAGTCTCAGCGAGCCGCGAGTCCGAGTCCGCAGTTCGAGGTCGGGAATCCGAGTCTCAGTTCGAGTCATTGATCCGTGTCTCAGTTCCAAGTCGGCGAGTCAAGTCTCAGTTCCGAGGCGGCGAATCTCGAGTCTCAGTTTCCGAGCGGCGAATCGCGAGTCCAGTTCTGAGGCGCGAATCAGAGTTCTCAGCCTCCGAGGGCGGTCGAATCCGATGTCTCAGTTCCGAGTCGGAGTCCGAGTCTCAGTTCCGAGTCGGGATTCCGAGTCTCAGTTCCGAGTCAGTGAGTCCGAGTCTCAGTTCCGAGTCGGGCTCCGTGTCTCAGTTCCGAGTCGGCTGATCCGAGCGTCGAGTCCGAGTCTCAGTTCCGAGGCGGCGAATCCGAGTCTCAGTTCCGAGGCGGCGAATCCGAGTCTCAGTCCGAGGCGCGAACCGCAGTCTCAATTCCGAGCGGCGAGTCCGAGTCTCAGTTCCGAGGAGCGAGCACAGAATCCTTTCCGAGGCGGCGAGTCCGAGTTTAGTTCCGAGGGCGAATCCGAGTCTCAGTTCCGAGGCGGCGAATCCGAGTCTCCTTCCCGAGGCGGCGAGTCCGAGTCTCATTCCGAGTCGGTGAGTCCGAGTCTCAGTTCCGAATCGGTAGTCCGAGCTCAGTTCCGAGTCGGTGAGTCCGAGTCTCAGTTCCGATCGGAGAGTCCGAGTCTCAGTTCCTCGAGTCGGCCAGAGTCCGAGTCTCAGTTCCGAGTCGGTGACTCCGAGTCTCAGTTCCGAGGCGGCGATTCCAAGTCTCAGTTCCGAGGAAGCGAATCCGAGTCCAGTTGAGCGGCGAATCCGGGCGGCGATCGGCGAGTCGAGTCCAGTTCCGTCGCGAGTCCGCGTTCTCAGCTCCGATCATTCTGAGTCGAGTCTCAGTTTCCGAGTCGGCGAGTCCGGTCTCAGTCCGAGTCGCGCGCGAGTTCCGATCTCATTCCGAGTCGGCGAGTCCGAGTCTCATTCGAGCTCGGCGAGTCGAGTCTCAAGTCGAGTCGGAGTCGAGTCATTCCTGAGTCGGTCCGAGTCTTTCGACGAGTCAGAGTCTCAGTTCGAGTCGATGATCCGGTCTCAATTCGCGAGTCAGTGGAGTCCGAAATCTCAGTTCCGAGTCGGTGAGTCCGAGTCTCAGTTCCGAGTCGGTGAGTCCGAGTCTCAGTCCGAGGCGGCGAACCGAGTCTCAGTTTTCCGAGGCGGCGAATCACGAGTCCTCAGTTCCGAGTTGGCGAGTCCGATCTCAGTTCCCGAAGTCTGGCGAGGCCGAGTCTCAGTTCCGAGTCGCGAGTCCGAGTCTCAGTTCGAGTCGGCGAGTCCGAGTCTCAGTCCGAGTCGGGAGTCCGAGCTCAGTTCCGAGTCGGCGAGTCGAGTCTCAGGTTCCGAGTCGGCGAGTCCGAGTCTAGTTCCGAGTCGGCGAGTCCGAGTTCAGTCCAAGGCGGTGAGTCCTCGGTTGTCTGTTCCAAGGTGGTGAATCAGCCATCACTCGGTTGTAGTTATGCACGAGTGCTTAAGTTAATGTAAAAGTTTCCGGAAAGTGCTGTGAAAGAGTCCAGTAATTAAAGTTGTGACATGAATCCCTCCATTTCCGCAAACAGTAAACGAGGTGCATTAATACACACTAATACCTTCTCTTTATGTCCTTGGATTTCCATTTCTACTTTGCCCTTGGAAATCGAACCGCCTTGTTACTTCACTTGATTGTGACTTGTTCGCCCTATTTGATTAAAAAAAAACAAAAAACTTTAACCTTCTCTTCTCGTCATGTTCCCCTGGACTTCCTCCCTAGTTTGGTTTAAATGTTTCATATCTTATAACGTTCGTGTACTTTAAGGTAATGTGAAGCTATCCACAGCAATAATGTATTCGGCCAAGTTTTCCATAATCACAGTGAGCCGATGGTCATGTTCTGCCTGCACCATTGCTCTGTGAATGAAGGAATGCTCCATCCAGACTCTTACTCTTCCTGAAAGTATTTACTAATTGCAGATCTAGGGAGATCGAGGCACGTCAACTCTGGTCTGCATTTCATCCTGTTTTCTCTGGTCCTCAATGCTGCTAAACTCATTATAACCTTTCACAACCATTCTGCCATGCTGAGTCTCCCGAACCAAATGAGAAATCGTACCTCAACTAAAGCATAAACGTCTGGTTCCTACAGACATGCTACAGGAATCATGACGTTTAATAATACAGGTTTAGTCTTGCCTCGTTTTCAATTGGTACCCCGCACACATGAAGCAAAAAGCGGGGTTAAGCAATTGGTTCATATCTGTCCATCCGTCTTTTGTCTATGTTATCAGTTTATGATCGAGGAACAACTTCTTTCAATCGAATGTTATATTTTGAACATGAATCGGTACATGAATAGAAAGACTTCTTTCTTTTTACCGTACTTTGTCTCTGAATTTGACCCAATCCCACACGCACAAAGAGGAGTGAGATTATATTTTCACTCTGTCTGCCTGCCTGGCAGATAGTCAACTAAAATTGAAAACAATTCCAAACAGGAAACTTACTGTTTTAAGGCTGTCACAAAGGACACAAACAACAGGCACGAATAACTAATGTAAAGTGATCGATGGGGTGATGCAATAGACGCTTGAGAAAACTACAAGGGCACTCGATAGAGCGCATTCCTCCGCCACGCAATGCCTGATCCATGAGAACAAATCGGGCCCAATACATTTTTGAAATATCGTTTTGGCCCAATCACTTAAAAAAATATATCAGATCTGGATCTGGATTTGGATATTCACCAAAATTGAATCAATTCTTCCTTGTCACACAACCAACATGTCCACCAAGTTTCGTCCGAATCCGTCCACAACATTTTGAGATATAGCCAAAAATGGTATATAGCACGAAATCTCTCAATGGTGAAGAATCACTTAACAATTCTAGTCGTCGGATCCAGATCCGGATCTTCACCAAAATCTATGCAGTTCTTCCTTGTCAAATACTGAACCTCTCCACAAAATTTCATCCGGATCCGTGCACAACGTTTTGAGATATCCTGCACACAAACAAACAAACAGACAAACAAAGGAGAAAGCGACGTCGTGTGGAGCATGATATTTGCAAAATCCATGAAACATCAACAATAATTGGTGGATGAATTCAGTGACCATATAAGCAACTCCTCTTCAAATTTCAAGTGAATCGGATGAAAATTGACAATTTTAGAAATTCGGCCTTTGTTGACCTTTTGGTCGATGTTGACCTTGAAAACAATTGGCTGTTTGAATTCAGTGACCTGAAATATATATTATATATATAAAATATATATATATATATATATATATATGTATAATGTATATATCCTCTTCAAATTTCAAGTCAACCGGATGAAAATTCAGGATTTTAGAAATCTGACGAATTTGTTGATCTTCGGCCTGTGTTGACCTTTTTGACCTCAAAAACAAGAGGCTTCTTGCTTATGCCAAACTCTACCATGTGGTGAAGTTTCATAAAGATCGGTTTAAAATTGTGACCTGGTGGCAAGAAAAAGACAGACAGACAATAACAAAATTGATTGGCCAATATACTTGAACAAGGACAAATGTGTCCAAGAGCCGCGTCCTAAAGGCAATAACAACAACAACAACAACTTCCGATATTTTGTCACGTGCCTTGATGGAGCCAATAGCGAGACCCGTCATGGAGGCTCCTGTTCATGACGAGAAAATCGTGTATTTACGAAATTACAACAACACATTAAATGGAATAATCTTTAAATAGTAACGTGAACTTTACGAAACTTTAAAGCAAATGTCCGAATATATTTAAAAGTTCGTGATAGACGCTCTCAAAAGGCACCGTCAATGCGAGGATGTGTACAGGTGTTTAGTATTTAAGGAGATCCGGATCCTGTATATAAAAGGGCCGCGTCCTAAAGGTTTTGTCTTCACCAGAAGAAGAAGAAGAACAAGAACAACGCGGAGCTCTCTTAGAGCCACGTTCGCTACGCGAGACGCGGCTAAAAAATCTTCGATTTTGCAACTAACAGACAAACAGACAGAAAGCGGTGAAAACATAACCACCTTCACCTTCCGGGGGCAGAGGTAATGACAGAAGACCCTGTAATTATTTATTTATTTATTTGCCTTTAAGTCTCTTTAAACCTTTATTTGAATTGAATTATATATTTTAACACTGGACAGCGCAAATCACCTTCATAATACTTCCAGGAACCTTGCAATATATCGACATGTCGCAGTAGAGTGTGTGGCATGTGACATAGTCCAGTTTCTGGGGGTGAAGAAGAATCTGCCATCTGGCTACGTACATCTGCGGTGATCAATGATGCCTCATCTTCTAAACTGCGACTCAACGTCGTCTTATTCCAGTTTATAAGGTGATGTATAAGATTGCTTCAGTGGTGCTCAACTTCTGGGGGTTTTTTTTTTTTTGAACGATCTTGAACACGTTGACTGACGACTCTTCTGGTATACACCACTCCCATTTACAAGCCAAAGTGTGTCTGTGCATGTACTTTATTTTCAAATTTTACCATTCCATGAGAAAATATAAGTTCATTTCTTATCCATTGCTGGGGAAACCCCGCGTTACGAGAAGACTCGTAACAGGCAGTGGGACAAGATTTTCAATTCTGTATGCCAGGTACAAGCTATGTGGTCGGTCTATTTTTTTAGCACCGAATCGACCTTGGTATTCGGTCTTGCTTACGGTAGATCGTGTGCTGAGTGTCACATGTCTTTTCTTTTTTGCTCTTAGTCATTACCCTTCCAACTGGCACGTATGAATGCAGATGAAGTGATAGTCTCATTGAGACTGACCGTGATGATCATGGTTAGTACATCGGTTTCTGTTCACCGAACTGCCAGCAGATTGTCCGTTGTGTTACCTGGCATGGCAGGATGTTCTGTTTCTAACACAATAGTGTGATCGTTTCCATGAGAATACTCGTGGTGGCAGAATGTGGTACACCCAGCACTACGAGGATACCTATAGTCGGCAGTCAAAGTGTTAAAATCATTTTCTTTAAATTGAACGATATACTTGAACACTGCGTGGGGTATCATGCTCCATGAACTCTGGTATATTTTGTCATGAGTAACATTCAGTGACTCACTGTCAATACAGAGACTTAAAACTGATGCCGAATAAGAAACACTTGACATCAAATGCCTCTGCCTGAGTAAAACAACCTGGAGGAGATCCCCTTTGGTAACATGACACTCATGGTGCATCTCATCCAATCTGTGGTCACAAACACTGTCCACACCATGTCAACGCAGTCAAACAGCCAGCACAAGTCTTGCACCAAATTTCTATTCCCCGAGTGCTCTGGGATGAAAGTGGTTGAATTTGAGTGTTCTTGGATAAAATTGTTATATTCGAGAGTTATTGGGCTAAATGCCTCTTCCTGGGTGTTCTTGGACCAAATGGCCTGACCTGCATATTCTTGTACAAAATGGCTCTGCCTTAGCGAGAGCCATCTGGTCTGAGAATACTGAAAATTCTCGGACTAAGTGAGTTTGTTTCAGTGTTCTTGGAACAAATGGCTCAGCCTGAATGTTCTCTTTTTTTATGTATACAGCAGCAGGGAAAATATTATATAATATTAATATACAGGGTGAGTCAGAAGTAGCGCCCGATTTCTGTCAGTTGATTGTTT
>CM068955.1:22624248-22634248 GCA_035128595.1 Eptatretus atami
TGTATTACAGTGTACAAGAAGGTAGAAATAAATGAATGACATGTTTATCCAATATAACCATTTATTCAAGAAAAAATTATTACGGAACTGTACCAAGCTGTTTTACTTGCAATTTTCAAAGTGCCGTCCCTCATGATCGATGCACAATTGCAGCCGAGCAGGCACAGAGCGGCACACACGTCGCAGAGTTCGATATCAATTTCCTCAAACTTTGCAGTGATTTGAGCCTTCAATTCCTGAACGGTACGAGGCTTTTCACGATAAAGAAGGTCTTTCGTGAGCCCCAAAGAAAGAAATCTGGAGGTGTAAGGTCTGGGGAGCGTGCCGGCCACTCGATCGGACCGCGGCGGCCGATCCACTTTCTGGGAAAGTTTTCATCAAGCCACTGATGAACATAACGTCCATAATGAGGTGGAGGTCCATCATGCTGGAAATAACAGTCCTGATCTTGTACCCTGGGCCAAAAGAAGGTTTGCAGCATATCCAGGTAAATTTCTGCAGTGCAGATCCCTCAAAGAAAAAGGGTCCAATTATCCCGAATGGAGATATGGCTGCCCAAACTGTCACTCCAGGTAAAATTTACCTCCTTCTCAACTGTCACTCTTGGGTTATTCGCAGCCCAGTAGATACAATTGTGTCTGTTAATTGTGCCATTAAAGCTTCAATTTGGTGCAAATTCAGTAACTTTCCAAACTCGCAGCAACAACCTGCAAAACAAAATCAAAATAAATAAATTATGAAAATTAATAATCTGCAAGACAATAATTAACAACATGACTTCCCAGAAAGAATCTGACAGCCGAAAAAAAGAGATCGTTGAGTTCGAGTCTCAAGTCCAAGTATGGTGAAGTCCGAGTCTCAGCTCCAGCGGAGTCCGAGTCCTCAGTTCCGAATCGGTGAGTCCCGAGTCTCAGTTCCGAGTCGCATTTGAGTCCGAGTCTCAGTTTCCGAGTCGGTGAGTCCTGAGTCTCAGTTCCGAGTCGGTGAAGTCGTGAGTCTCAGTTCCGATCGGGAATCCAGTCTCAGTTCAGCAATCCGAGTCGTGAGTTCCGAGTCTCAGTTCCGAGTCGGTGAGTCCGAGTCCTCAGTTCGAGCGAGTCGGTGAGTCAGAGTCTCAGTTCCGAGTCGGCGAGTCCGAAGTTCAGTTCCGAGGCGGCGAAGTCCGAGTCTCAGTTCCGAGGCGCGAGTCCGAGTCTCAGTTCCGAGGCGGGCGAGTCCGAGTCTCAGTTCCGATCGGTGAGTCCGAGTCTCAGTTCCGAGTCCAGTTGAGTCCGAGTCGGTGAGTCCGAGTCTCAAGTTCCGAGTCGAGAGTCCGAGTCTCAGTTCCGAGTCGGAGAGTCCCGAGTCTCAGTTCCGATCGTGAGTCCGAGTCTCAGTTCCGAGTCGGTGAGTCCGAGTCTCAGTTCCGAGTCGGTGAGTCGAGTCTCAGTTCCGAGTCGGTGAGTCCGAGTCTCAGTTCCGAGTCGTTGAGCTCCGAGTCCAGTTCCGAGTCGGCGAGTCCGAGTCTCAGTTCGAGGGGGAATCCGAGTCTCAGTTCCGAGCGGCGAATCCGAGTCTCAGTTCCGAGGCGGCGAATCCGAGTCTCAGTTCCGAGGCGGCGAATCCGAGTCTGCAGTTCCCGAGGCGGCGAGTCCGAGTCTCAGTTCCGAGGCGGCGAGTCCATCTCATTTCCGAGCGGCGAGTCCGAGTCTCAGTTCCGAGGCGCGATCCGAGTCTCAGTTCCGAGGCGGCGAATCCGAGTCCGCAGTTCCGAGAGGCGGGAATCCGAGTCTCAGTTCCGAGGCGGCGAATCCGAGTCTCAGTTCCGAGGCGGCGAATCGAGTCTCAGTTCCGAGGCGCGAATCCGAGTCTCAAGTTCCGAGGCGGCGAACCGAGTCTCAGTTTCCGAGGCGGCGAATCAGAGTCTCAGTTCCGAGGTGGCGATCCGAGTCTCAGTTCCGAGGCGGCGAATCGAGTCTCAGTTCCGGGCGGCGAATCAGAGTCTCAGTTCGAGGCGGCGAATCCGAGTCTCATTCCGAGGCGGCGAATCCTAGTCGAGTTCGAGGCGGCGAAATCCGAGTCTCAGCTCCGAGGCGGCGAATCCGAGTCTCAGTTCCGAGGCGGCGAATCGAGTCTCAGTTTCGAGGCGGGCGATCCGAGTCTCAGTTCCGATGGCAGCGAATCGAGTCTGCAGTTCCGCAGGCGGCGATCGGAGTCTCATTTTGAGGCGGGCGAGTCCGAGTCTCAGTTCCGAGGCGGCGAGTCCGAGTCTCAGTTGCCGAGGCGGCGAGTCCGAGTCCTCAAGTTCCGAGGCCGGGCGAGTCCGAGTCTCAGTTCGCAGAGGCAGCGAGTCCGAGTCTCAAGTTCCGAGTCGGCGAGTCCGAGTCTCATTCCGAGTCGGTGAGTCCGAGTCTCAGTTCCGAGTTGGCGAGTCCGAGTCTCATTTCCGAGGCGGCGAATCTGAGTCTCAGTTCCGAGGCGGCGAATCCGGAGTCGCAGTTTCCGAGGCGGCGAATCCGAGTTCGAGTCAAATCCGAGTCTCAGTTCCGAGGTCCGGCGAATCCGAGTCTCAGTTCCGAGGCGGCGATCCGAGTCTCAGTTCCGAGGCGGCGATCGAGTCTCAGTTCGCGAGGCGCGAGTCCGAGTCTCAGTCCGAGTCGGCGAGATCCGAGTTCAGTCCGAGTTGGCGAGTCCAGAGTCTCATTTCGAGGCGGCGAATCTGAGTCTCAGTTCCGAGGCGGCGATCCGAGTCCGTTCCGAGGCGGCGAATCCGAGGAGTCAATCGATCTCAGTTCCGAGGCGGCGAATCCGAGTCTCAGTTCCGAGGCGGCGAATCCGAGTCTCAGTTCCGAGGGCGAATCGAGCTCAGTTCCGAGGCGGCGAATCGAGTCTCAGTTCCGAGGCGGCGAATCCGAGTCTCAGTTCCGAGGGGCGAATCCGAGACTCAGTTCGAGGTGGCGAATCCGAGTCTCAGTTCCGAGGCGCGAATCGAGCTCAGTTCCGAGGCGCGAATCGACTCTCAGTTCCGAGGCGACGAATCCGAGTCCGCAGCTCCGAGGCGGCGAATCCAGTCTCAGTTCCGAGGGGCGAATCGGAGTCTCAAATCGAGGCAGCGAGTCCCGAGTCTCAGTTCCGAGGCGGCGAGTCCGAGTCTCAGTTCCGAGGTGGCGATCCGAGTCTCAGTTCCGAGGTGGCAAATCCGAGTCTCAGTTCCGAGGCGGGCGAGTCCGAGTCTCAGTTCCGAGTCGGGCGAGTCCGAGTCTCATTTCCGAGGCTGGCGAATCCGAGTCTCAGTTCCGAGGCGGCGATCCGAGTCTCAGTTCCGAGGTCGGCGAACGGTCTCAGTTCGAGGCGGCGAATCCGAGTCGCAGTTCCGAAGGCGGCGATCCGAGTCTCAGTTCCGAGTCATTGAGTCCGTGTCTCAGTTCCAAGTCGGCGAGTCCAAGTCTCAGTTCCGAGGCGGCGAATGCTGAGTCTCAGTTCCGAGGCGGCGAATGCGAGTCTCAGTTCTGAGGCGGCGAATCAGAGTCTCGAGTTCCGAGGCGGCGAATCCGAGTCTCAGTTCCGAGTCGGCGAGTCGAGTCTCAGTTCCGAGTCGGCGAGTCCGAGTCTCAGTTCCGAGTCGAGTGAGTCCGAGTCTCAGTTTCCGAGTCGGTGAGTCCGGTCTCAGTTCCGAGTCGGTGAGTCCGAGTCGTCAGTCCGAGTCTCAGTTCCGAGGCGGCGAATCGCGAGTCTCAGTCCGAGGCGGCGAATCCGAGTCTCAGTTCCGAGGCGGCGAATCCGAGTCTCAATTCCGAGGCGGCGAGTCCGAGTCTCAGTTCCGAGGAGGCGAGCACGGATCTCATTTCGAGGCGGCGAGTCCGAGTTTCAGTTCCGAGGCGGCGAATCCGAGTCTCAGTTCCGAGGCGGCGAATCCGAGTCTCACTTCCGCGCAGTCGGGAGGCGGCGAGTCGAGTCCTCATTTCCGAGTCGGTGAGTCCGAGTCTCAGTTCCGAGCGGTGAGTCCGAGTCTCAGTTCCGAGTCGGTGAGTCCGAGTCTCAGTTCCGAGTCGGAGAGTCCGAGTCTCAGTTCCGAGTCGGAGAGTCTCCCGAGTCTCAGTTCCGAGTCGGTGACTCCGAGTCTCAGTTCCGAGGCGGCGAGTCCAGTCTCAGTTCGAGGCGAGTCGCGAGTCTCAGTTCCGAGGCGGGAGTCCGAGGCGGCGATCGGTCAGAGTCCGAGTCTCAGTTCCGAGTCGGCGAGTTCGTCGTCTCAGCTCCGAGTCTGAGTCGAGTCTCAGTTCCGAGTCGGCGAGTCGGTCTCAGTCGCGATCGGCGAGTCCGAGTCTCAGTTCCGAGTCGGGAGTCCGAGTCTCATTTCCGAGTCGGCGAGTCCGAGTCTCAGTTCCGAGTCGGGGCTAGTCCGAGTCTCAGTTCGAGTCGGCGAGTCCGAGTCTCAGTTCCGAGTCGGCGAGTCGAGTCTCAGTTCCGAGTCGCTTGAGTCGCGAGTCTCATTCCGAGTCAGTGAGTCCGAATCTCAGTTCCGAGTCGGTGAGTCGAGTCTCAGTTCCGAGTCGGTGAGTCCGAGTCTCAGGTCCGAGGCGGCGAATCCGAGTCTCAGTTCCGAGGCGGCGATCCGAGTCTCAGTTCCGAGTTTGGCGAGTCGAGTCTCAGTTCGCGAGTTGGCGAGTCCGGTCCGGCGGAGGGGGGGGTCCGTCGGCGGCGGGCGCCGCCGAGTCTCCAGTTCGCCGAGTCGGCGAGTCCGAAGTCTCAGTTCCGAGTCGGCGAGTCCGAGTCTCAAGTTCCGAGTCGGTGAGTCCGAGCCTCAGTTCCGAGTCGGCGAGTCCGAGTCTCGGTTCCGAGGTCGGCGAGTCGCGAGTCTCAGTTCCGAGTCGGCGAGTCGAGTCTCAGTTCCAAGGCGGTGAGTCCTGGCGTTGTCTGTCCAAGGTGGTGAATCAGCCATCACTCGGTTGTAGTTATGCACAGAGTGCTTAAGTTAATGTAAAAGTTTCCGGAAAGTGCTGTGAAAGAGTCCAGTAATTAAAGTTGTGACATGAATCCCTCCATTTCCGCAAACAGTAAACGAGGTGCATTAATACACCTAATACCTTCTCTTTATGTCCTTGGATTTCCATTTCTACTTTGCCCTTGGAAATCGAACGCGCCTTGTTACTTCACTTGATTGTGACTTGTTCGCCCTATTTGATTAAAAAAAACAAAAAACTTTAACTTCTCTTCTCGTCATGTTCCCCTGGACTTCCTCCCTAGTTTGGTTTAAATGTTTCATATCTTATAACGTTCGTGTACTTTAAGGTAATGTGAAGCTATCCACAGCAATAATGTATTCGGCCAAGTTTCCATAATCACAGTGAGCCGATGGTCATGTTCTGCCTGCACCATTGCTCTGTGAATGAAGGAATGCTCATCCAGACTCTTACTCTTCCTGAAAGTATTTACTAATTGCAGATCTAGGGAGATCGAGGCACGTCAACTCTGGTCTGCATTTCATCCTGTTTTCTCTGGTCTCCAATGCTGCTAAACTCATTATAACTTTCACAACCATTCTGCCATGCTGAGTCTCCCGAACCAAATGAGAAATCGTACCTCAACTAAGCATAAACGTCTGGTTCCTACAGACACTACAGGAATCATGACGTTTAATAATACAGGTTTAGTCTTGCTCGTTTTCAATTGGTACCCCGCACACATGAAGCAAAAAGCGGGTTAAGCAATTGGTTCATATCTGTCCATCCGTCTTTTGTCTATGTTATCAGTTTATGATCGAGGAACAACTTCTTTCAATCGAATGTTATATTTTGAACATGAATCGGTACATGAATAGAAAGACTTCTTTCTTTTTACGTACTTTGTCTCTGAATTTGACCCAATCCACACGCACAAAGAGGAGTGAGATTTATATTTTACTCTGTCTGCCTGCCTGGCAGATAGTCAACTAAAATTGAAAACAATTCCAAACAGGAAACTTACTGTTTTAAGGCTGTCACAAGGACACAAACAACAGGCACGAATAACTAATGTAAAGTGATCGATGGGGTGATGCAATAGACGCTTGAGAAAACTACAAGGGCACTGCATAGAGCGCATTCCTCGCCACGCAATGCCTGATCCATGAGAACAAACGGGCCCAATACATTTTTGAAATATCTTTTGGCCCAATCACTTAAAAAAATATATCAGATCTGGATCTGGATTGGATATTCACCAAAATTGAATCAATTCTTCCTTGTCACACAACCAACATGTCCACCAAGTTTCGTCCGAATCCGTCCACAACATTTTGAGATATAGCCAAAAATGGTATATAGCACGAAATCTCTCAATGGTGAAGAATCACTTAACAATTCTAGTCGTCGGATCCAGATCCGGATCTTCACCAAAATCTATGCAGTTCTTCTTGTCAAATACTGAACCTCTCCACAAAATTTCATCCGGATCCGTGCACAACGTTTTGAGATATCCTGCACACAAACAAACAAACAGACAAACAAAGGAGAAAGCGACGTCGTGTGGAGCATGATATTTGCAAAATCCATGAAACATCAACAATATGGTGGATGAATTCAGTGACCATATAAGCAACTCCTCTTCAAATTTCAAGTGAATCGGATGAAAATTGACAATTTTAGAAATTCGGCCTTTGTTGACCTTTTGGTCGATGTTGACTTGAAAACAATTGGCTGTTTGAATTCAGTGACCTGAAATATATATTATATATATAAAATATATATATATATATATATATTATGTATAATGTATATATCCTCTTCAAATTTCAAGTCAACCGGATGAAAATTCAGGATTTTAGAAATCTGACGAATTTGTTGATCTTCGGCCTGTGTTGACCTTTTTGACCTCAAAAACAAGAGGCTTCTTGCTTATGCCAAACTCTACCATGTGGTGAAGTTTCATAAAGATCGGTTTAAAATTGTGACCTGGTGGCAAGAAAAAGACAGACAGACAATAACAAAATTGATTGGCCAATATACTTGAACAAGGACAAATGTGTCCAAGAGCCGCGTCCTAAAGGCAATAACAACAACAACAACAACAACTTCCGATATTTTGTCACGTGCCTTGATGGAGCCAATAGCGAGACCCGTCATGGAGGCTCCTGTTCATGACGAGAAAATCGTGTATTTACGAAATTACAACAACACATTAAATGGAATAATCTTTAAATAGTAACGTGAACTTTACGAAACTTTAAAGCAAATGTCCGAATATATTTAAAAGTTCGTGATAGACGCTCTCAAAAGGCACCGTCAATGCGAGGATGTGTACAGGTGTTTAGTATTTAAGGAGATCCGGATCCTGTATATAAAAGGGCCGCGTCCTAAAGGTTTTGTCTTACCAAGAAGAAGAAGAAGAACAAAACAACGCGGAGCTCTCTTAGAGCCACGTTCGCTACGCGAGACGCGGCTAAAAATCTTCGATTTTGCAACTAACAGACAAACAGACAGAAAGCGGTGAAAACATAACACCCTTCACCTTCCGGGGGCAGAGGTAATGACAGAAGACCCTGTAATTATTTATTTATTTATTTGCCTTTAAGTCTCTTTAAACCTTTATTTGAATTGAATTATATATTTTAACACTGGACAGCGCAAATCACCTTCATAATACTTCCAGGAACCTTGCAATATATCGACATGTCGCAGTAGAGTGTGTGGCATGTGACATAGTCCAGTTTTCTGGGGGTGAAGAAGAATCTGCCATCTGGCTACGTACATCTGCGGTGATCAATGATGCCTCATCTTCTAAACTGCGACTCAACGTCGTCTTATTCCAGTTTATAAGGTGATGTATAAGATTGCTTCAGTGGTGCTCAACTTCTGGGGTTTTTTTTTTTTTTTTGAACGATCTTGAACACGTTGACTGACGACTCTTCTGGTATACACCACTCCCATTTACAAGCCAAAGTGTGTCTGTGCATGTACTTTATTTTCAAATTTTACACATTCCATGAGAAATATAAGTTCATTTCTTATCCATTGCTGGGGAAACCCGCGTTACGAGAAGACTCGTAACAGGCAGTGGGACAAGATTTTCAATTCTGTATGCCAGGTACAAGCTATGTGGTCGGTCTATTTTTTTAGCACCGAATCGACCTTGGTATTCGGTCTTGCTTACGGTAGATCGTGTGCTGAGTGTCACATGTCTTTTCTTTTTTGCTCTTAGTCATTACCCTTCCAACTGGCACGTATGATATGCAGATGAAGTGATAGTCTCATTGAGACTGACCGTGATGATCATGGTTAGTACATCGTTTTCTGTTCACCGAACTGCCAGCAGATTGTCCGTTGTGTTACCTGGCATGGCAGGATGTCTGTTTTTCTAACACAATAGTGTGATCGTTTCCATGAGAATACTCGTGGTGGCAGAAGTGGTACACCCAGCACTACGAGGATACCTATAGTCGGCAGTCAAAGTGTTAAAATCATTTTCTTTAAATTGAACGATATACTTGAACACTGCGTGGGGTATCATGCTCCATGAACTCTGGTATATTTTGTCATGAGTAACATTCAGTGACTCACTGTCAATACAGAGACTTAAAACTGATGCCGAATAAGAACACTTGAATCAAATGCCTCTGCCTGAGTAAAACAACCTGGAGGAGATCCCCTTTGGTAACATGACACTCATGGTGCATCTCATCCAATCTGTGGTCACAAACACTGTCCACACCATGTCAACGCAGTCAAACAGCCAGCACAAGTCTTGCACCAAATTTCTATTCCCCGAGTGCTCTGGGATGAAAGTGGTTGAATTTGAGTGTTCTTGGATAAAATTGTTATATTCGAGAGTTATTGGGCTAAATGCCTCTTCCTGGGTGTTCTTGGACCAAATGGCCTGACCTGCATATTCTTGTACAAAATGGCTCTGCCTTAGCGAGAGCCATCTGGTCTGAGAATACTGAAAATTCTCGGACTAAGTGAGTTTGTTTCAGTGTTCTTGGAACAAATGGCTCAGCCTGAATGTTCTCTTTTTTTATGTATACAGCAGCAGGGAAAATATTATATAATATTAATATACAGGGTGAGTCAGAAGTAGCGCCCGATTTCTGTCAGTTGATTTTTGTTTGCCATTTGTATTACAGTGTACAAGAAGGTAGAAATAAATGAATGACATGTTTATCCAATATAACCATTTATTCAAGAAAAAATTATTACGGAACTGTACCAAGCTGTTTTACTTGCAATTTTCAAAGTGCCGTCCCTCATGATCGATGCACAATTGCAGCCGAGCAGGCACAGAGCGGCACACACGTCTGCAGAGTTCGATATCAATTTCCTCAAACTTTGCAGTGATTTGAGCCTTCAATTCCTGAACGGTACGAGGCTTTTCACGATAAAGAAGGTCTTTCGTGAGCCCCAAAGAAAGAAATCTGGAGGTGTAAGGTCTGGGGAGCGTGCCGGCCACTCGATCGGACCGCGGCGGCCGATCCACTTTCTGGGAAAGTTTTCATCAAGCCACTGATGAACATAACGTCCATAATGAGGTGGAGGTCCATCATGCTGGAAATAACAGTCCTGATCTTGTACCCTGGGCCAAAAGAAGGTTTGCAGCATATCCAGGTAAATTTCTGCAGTGACAGATCCCTCAAAGAAAAAGGGTCCAATTATCCCGAATGGAGATATGGCTGCCCAAACTGTCACTCCAGGTAAATTTACCTCCTTCTCAACTGTCACTCTTGGGTTATTCGCAGCCCAGTAGATACAATTGTGTCTGTTAATTGTGCCATTAAGCTCAATTTGTGGCAAATTCAGTAACTTTCCAAACTCGCAGCAACAACTGCAAAACAAAATCAAAATAAAAATAAATTATGAAAATTAATAATCTGCAAGACAATAATTAACAACATGACTTCCCAGAAAGAATCTGACAGCCGAAAAAACAGAAATCGGGCGCTACTTTTGACTCACCTGTATATTCATAAATATTATATAATATTAAGAATATTAAGAGGGGGGAGGGAAAGAGGGTGAGGAGAGAGAGGAGGGGTGGGAGGGAGAGAGAGGAA
>CM068955.1:22637520-22647732 GCA_035128595.1 Eptatretus atami
TCTATATAAGGTCCCACAGTTGACAGTGCATGTCAGAGCAGAAACTCTCTCAAGAAATCCAAGGAATTGTCCGTAGAACTCTGAGATAGAATTGTGAAGAGGCATAGATTGGGGGAACGGTATGAAACAACTTGTAGAGTGTTGAAAGTTCCCAAGAGGACAGTGAACTCCATCATTAGGAAATGGAAAGAATATGAAGCTACGCAGACTCTTCCTAGAGCTGGATGTCTGACCAAACCAAGCAACTGTGCAAGGACCCTTGGTCAGGAAGGTGACCAAGAACTCGATGACCACTCTGACAGAACTACAGAGTTCCTTGGTTGAGATGGGAGAACCTGCCGGAAGGACACCAGTCTCTGCAGCACTTTGCAAATCTGGGCTTTGTAGGAGAGCAGCCAGAAGGAAGCCACTCCCGAGAAAAGGGCACATGACAGCACACCTGGAGTTTGCAAAAAGGCACCTGAAAGACTCTGACAGCATGAAGCAAAGATTCTGTGGTCTGATGAGACGAAAATTGAACTCAGGCCTGAATGCAAAGCGCTACGTCTGGCGGAATCCGAGCACAGCTCATCACCCATCTAACACCATACCTACCATGAGGCATGGTGGTGGCAGCATCATGCTGTGGGGATGCTTTTCAGCGGCACGAACTGGGAGACTTAAAAAGGATAGAAGGAACAATGAATGGAGTCAAATACAGACAAATCCTTGAGGAGAACCTGCTTCAGAGTGCAAAAGGCCTTTGACTGAAGTGAAGATTTACATTACAACAGGACAATGACCCCGAGCATACAGTGAAAGCAACACTGGAATGGCTTCAGAACAAGAACGTGAAAGTCCTTGAGTGGCCCAGCCAAAGTCCAGACTTGAATCCCATCGAGAATCTGTGGAAAGACTTGAAGGTTGCTGTTCACCGACGTTCCCCCAAAAACTTGACAGAGCTTCAGCAAATCTGTAAGGAAGAATGGGAGAAAAATCACCAAATCCAGATGTGCAAAGCTGATACAGATGCACCCAAGAAGACTTGAACTGTAATCACTGCCAAAGGTGCTTCGACAAAATATTGACTTTGGGGGTTGAGTACTGACACACAACATTTCATCTTTTCATTTTTAAATTATTTGTAAAAATTTCTAAAAACGTGTTCCCACTTTGTCATTATGGGGTATTTTGTGTAGATCGGTGACAATTTTTATTTTGATTTAATCAATTTTAAATTCAGGCTGAAACACAACAAACTGTGACAAAAGTTGAGGGGTCTGAATGCGTAATGAAGGCACTGTAATTTATTTTGGGTTAATTAGGCAAAGGGTTTGAATACTTATGCAACTGAGAATCATCTGCTTTTCTCTGTCAATCAAACATATTCACATTTTATCTACTACATTTTTAGTTTTATCACTTTGGAGTAGTTTATGAAGACTCAAGATATTAAGTTTGATTTGAAAGCATCATGAAATAAGGTCAGGTAGCATCAAAATGTGAAAACTTTAGAGGTGGGGTGAATACTTTTACAAGCGACTGTCGACGCTGAAATCGGGGAGTGGTGGAGGCATGAGCGAAGTTGTCCATGAATGCTATATGCAGAGAGGTTGGAGATCAAGGCGTGGTGCTAAACTGTATAAAAATGCTCAAGATATGTCCAGAAAGACTCCATGATCTCATGTATGAGATTGAGGGCTTCCATCCAATGTTGGGATAGTAAAAGCAGCATGTCCAACGTGGAATGACCAGATCTGAAACTGAATTGATGACCTGAGGTGAGTCCATTGGAGAAAAGGAAAGATTTGATGTCAACTGCAATGATCGATTCCATGATCTTGCTTATCATTGGAAGTTAAGAGGATCTGTTTTAACACCATGCTTCTGTATTGCAGTGATGTTGGCTAACTTCCACGCAGACAGAGAGAATGATCGAGTGAACAGATTATTAAATGTATGAGCAATGGCAGCAGAGCAGGTTATTGGATCAATTAGTCTGACTTCAGTGTTTTTAGACCAAAGAGCTTGACTCGAATGTTCCGAGACCAACTAGCTCTACATGAGTGTTTTTGAACCAAAGGCTCGGTGTTCCTGGACCAATACAAATGGCTGTACTTGAATCTTCTTGGACCAAATAACTCCAGTTGAGTGTTCTTTCACTGAATGGCTCCACCTGAGTATTCCTGGAATAAATGGCTTTAATTGAGTGTTCTTGGACCATATCATTCCATTTGAATGTTATTGAACCAAATGGCTCCAACCAAGTGTTGTTGGACACAATGGCTCTCGTTAAGTGTTCTTGGATGAAATGGCTTTAATTGAGTGTTATATTTGAGTGGTCTTGAACCAAGTGGTTCCAACCGAGTGTTCTTGAATCAAATGACTCTGTTTGGTTGTTCATAGACCAAATTGCTGCACTCTGTTTTTGAACTCTCTTGTTTGCATGTTGTGTGCTGCAAAATGGTGCAGTAAAAGGTGCTGACGAACTCATTATTGTCCAGACGATTTCTGTCATTCAGCCTCAGCTTGGGATCCCTTGATCCCATGCTGTCTACAGCTGTTTCGCTCCAGCAGTAAGCAAGCCATAAGCACTTTCGAGCATCGTGCACCCAAGACGCCTCTTTGTCCGGGTACCAATTTAACGTGAACTCGTGCCGTGCTTTGTGGTAATTCGCTGTCACTTCCAATCCAGCCATGTTCTCCACATGCACCATGTGCGCCGCATTCCCATGTGGCTCCGGGTTTTGCACAATGGTTTGCAATATGGCGTATTCACCATCACTGTGACAAAGAATTATGATGGAGAAACGCTTTATGCTTAAACTACCTGCCTGTAATAGTTTTGTGCCAAATATTATGACTGGTTTGGTGCCTGTGCCTCCTGTGCCAACAATGCTCACTGAAGATTCCCCAGCTTCATCTCCCATCCAACATCCGGTGTACTTATCGATGAAACAAATGCCCTACCCATGAACCACCAACCTGACGGTTGTTAATGGGCTCAAGAATCAAATCCAGATGAGATATCTCAAGGGTAAGAGGGCTACCTCTGCCTTGTCCTATCGGATACAGATTTGCAGTCATGTTCATGGTGTCATTGTAAATTGGAAAATAATTACAAATTTTTATTCTTGTTTATTTCAATCCTAGAGGTTGATGTGGTAACATGGTAATATATGTGGTAACATGGTGACACTTGGCTACGTGCTACATCTCTGTTGTAAGCTGTATGGGGTGATCGGAAGTTGCCCTTCATTGGGTTAGCGTTACATGTTGAGAAAGCAAGCTGATTGGCCACAACAACTTCCCCACAACAATCAGTATACCAGGGTCGAGAGGATGATAGTTGGACTCGACTCACGTCTGTGGCTCGCCTCCTAACACCATCATTATGGTTATGGTCCAACTAAAACCAGGATGACCATCACCTACTGATGCTTTTTGACATGTCCACCTCCTGATGCTTTTCGACATGTCCACCTCCTGATACTGTACTTTTCGACATGTCTACCTCCTGATACTGTACTTTTCGACACGTTCACCTCTCGATGCTTTTCCACATGTCCACCTCCTGATGCTTTTCGACATGTCCACCTCCTGATACTTTTCGACATGTCCACCTCCTGATGCTTTTCGACATGTCCACTTACTGATCGTTTCGACATGTCCACCTCCTGATACTTTTCGACATGTCCACCTCCTGATGCTTTTCGACATGTCCACCTACTGATGCTTTTCCTGCTTTTCCACATTTCCACCTACTGATGCTTTTCCACATGTCCACTAACTGATACTTTTTGGCATTTCCACCTACTGATGCTTTTCCTGCTTTTCCACATTTCCACCTACTGATGGCTTTTCCTGATTTTCCACATGTCCACTAACTGATTCTTTTCGACATGTCCACATACTGATGCTTTTCGACACATCCACCCACTGATGATTTTCGACACGTCCACCCACTGATGATTTTCGATAGTCCACCAACTGATTCTTTTGACACGTCCACCTTCTGATACTTTTCCACACGTCCACAACTGATTATTTTTTGACACGTCCACACGCCCACCTTCTGATACTTTTCCACACGTCCACCAACTGATTATTTTTGACACGTCCACACGTCCACCTTCTGATACATTTCCACATGTCCACCAACTGATTATTTTTGGCATGTCCACCTACTGATTCTTTTCCTGCTTTTACACACGTCCACCAACTGATTACTTTTGACATGTCCACGTCCACCTACTGATGCTTTTCCACACGTCCCCCAACTGATTATTTTTGACACGTCCATGTCCACCTACTGAGGCTTTTCCACACATCCACCAACTGATTCTTTTTGACACGTACACCTAATGATTCTTTTTGACACGTCCACCTACTGATTCTTTTCCTGATTTTACACACGTCCACCAACTGATTACTTTTGACATGTCCACGTCCACCTACTGATGCTTTTCCTGCTTTTCCACACGTCCCCCCAACTGATTATTTTTGACACGTCCACGTCCACCTACTGAGGCTTTTCCACACATCCACCAACTGATACTTTTCCTGCTTTTCCACACGTCCCCCCAACTGATTCTTTTTGACACGTCCATGTCCACCTACTAATGCTTTTCCACACGTCCACCAACTGATACTTTTCCACATGTCCACCTACTAATGCTTTTCCACACGTCCACCAACTGATACTTTTCCACACGTCCACCAACTGATACTTTTCGACACGTCCACTAACTGATGCTTTTCGACACATCCACCTATTGATCCTTTTCAACACGTCCACCAACTGATACTTTTCCACACGTCCACCAACTGATACTTTTCCACACGTCCACCAACTGATACTTTTCCACACATCCACCTGCAGATACTTTTTGACACATCCACATGCTGATACTTTTCAACACATCCACCTGCAGATACTTTTCGACACGTCCACCTACTGATACTGTTCGACACATCCACATACTGATACTTTTCGACACATCCACCTCCTGATGCTTTTCGACACGTCCACCTACCGATGCTTTTTGACATGTCCACCGACAAATGCATTTCCACATGACAATCTCCTGATGTTATTTGAATGAACATGACGATCTATCTCCTGGTATTATTTCATTCCAGATGACCATCTCCTGGTATTATTTCATTCCACATGACCATCTTCTGATGTTATTTGAATGAACATGACAATCTATCTCCTGGTATTATTTGATTCCACATGACTATCTCCTAATGGTATTTGATTCCACATGACCACCTCCTGAAGTTATTTGATTCCACATGACCACCTCCTGATGTTATTTGATTCTACATGACCATCTCCTGATGTTATTTGATTCCACATGAACATGTCCTGATGTTATTTGATTCCACATGACCATCTCCTGATGTTATTTGATTCCACATGACTATCTCCTAATGTTATTGGATTCCACATGACCATCTCCTGATGTTATTTGATTCTACATGACCATCTCCTGATGTTATTTGATTCCACATGAACATCTCCTGATGTTATTTGATTCCACATGATCACTCTCCTGATGTTATTTTGATTCCACTCCTGAAGTTATTTGATTCCACATGACCACCTCCTGATGTTATTTGATTCCACATGACCACCTCCTGATGTTATTTGATTCCACATGACCACCTCCCTAATGTTATTTGATTCTACATGACCATCTCCTGATGTTATTTGATTCCACATGAAGATCTCCTGATGTTATTTGATTCCACATGATCACCTCCTGATGTTATTTGATTCCACAGATCACCTCCTGAAGTTATTTGATTCACATGACCACCTCCTGATGTTATTTGATTCCACATGACAATCTCCTGATGTTATTTGATTCCACATGACAATTCCTGATGTTATTGGATTCCACATGACCATCTCCTGATGTTATTTGATTCCACCTGACCATCTCCTGATGTTATTTGATTCCACATGACCATCTCCTGATGTTATTTGATTCCACATGACCATCTCCTGATGTTATGGATTCCACATGACCACACTCCTGAAGTTATTTGATTCCACATGACCATCTCCTGATGTTATTTGATTCCACATGACCATCTCCTGATGATGTGATAATTTTGATGCTGGTCGTCATGGCTGGTTTTGGTCCATTCAGTTTCTTTGTTACCCTCGCCGAAGGATTCGGAGAGGGTATTGCATTTGGGTCCGTTTGTTTGTCTGCCTGTTTTTTCTGACTCTGTTTGTTTGTCCGAACAGAACTTTCGTGTTTTGTCCGACAGGACCACATGTCGGATTGAGACGAAATTTTCACAATTGGTGCAACTACTCATGTATAATGCTTCAATGATAATTTTGACGTCATAGGCCACGTGGTGTGGCAGCCATTATTGGAAAAACGGAAAAACTTTGGACCTCTGTATCTCTGAAACCGCACCAAGGAAAAAATTTAAACTTGGCACATAGCAAGTACTCCTCATGGGGAATGTGTGGTTTTTATGATGTCATAGGTGCCCTCGTTATGACATCATAATTGCATATGTAGAACGCCACATCTGATCAGTATGAAAATTTTTGATGGTCATCTATGGATAAAACAGAAAAAAATTTCATGACATCATTGGTCACATGATTCGGCAGCCATATTGTTTATTTTTTTTAAACTTCAAAAATCTTCTTCTCTGAAGTGGTTGAACAGATCGAAGCAAAACATTACATGTATGACTGCCTGTCAGTGAGGAACAAAAGGTTCACACATATGATGTCATTGGTCACATGGTTTGGCAGCCATGTTGGATTTACCCTAAAACCTTTTTTTTTTTTTTAAATACACCACTCAAAAGAAGTCCGAGCGAGGGTTTGCAATCTCTGATTGCTCTTTTTCTTGTTGTTCATTATTTTACTTTGTTGGTCTTTTAAATTTTCACACATGTGGAATTATTTAATTTATCATTTTTTATTTATTAAAAACTGCCATGTTTGAAAATTGGGCCTGTCCATTTACTATGCACCATGGCCTATGACCTCTGCCATTCTCCATCCTCTGAGAACTTACCCCCCCATCTGCCATAGCTCCCCCACAACGATTTGCCACAAAGAAGCCAATTCATCACGTCTTATCCTCTTTTGCCCACTTCTCTTGCTTATTCCTCAGTTTTTTGGGGGTTTTTTTGTAGCATCCTCTGCCATGTGTAAGTAATAAATATATGGCCCTTGAGTTAACAGAGAGTAAAGGTAACACTGGCGTGATGGGCCAAGCTGCCTCCGCCTGCACGTTAAGTTCCTTACGACTTGTATAAATGGCAATCTGTTAACGTCTTGTTGGTTTACATGTCTTGGGGAAACTTGAGCAATAAACTTGAAGATCTATCGAGCGTTCGGGAGCAATATATTGATAAAGTTACTGATGACATAATGCGTGGCCATAGCCAGTACAATATAGGGATTATTTGTTACCTTTTTTATGTGGAGGTCAACTCTTTGACCGAAAGCAATTTTGTTTGAATCAGAAATGTCAAATCTATTCATTCATGACGAAATTACTGCACAAAGCTCCTTGTGCCTTTTTAATATGTCCTTGGCTGAAGTTAATGCGACTAATTCAAACTAAATTTTCATCCAGGTGTATATAACGCTGAGCCGATTCGACACGGAAAGGTTTTCGAACCAAGAAGAATCCATTTTTTTTGTTGCTGCAGTGAAGCTTTAAGGTTTCGCCTTTGCTAAACGTTGCATTTTCGTGCAATGCTTTTAATTTCACCCATTATCCATCGAGTGGTCACGGATCTGAAACACCTGGTGATTATGACGTCATTTTGACTCTTAATGGTGAGCAAAACCCCCCAAAAAATAAGGAAAACAACCTATTGCACGTAGTGCTTGCCCACAAGGTGCAAATTAGAGCTTGGCATTCAGAGCTTGTGAATAACGTTTGGCAAGTTGTCTCTTCTGGCATTTTATTTAATCATCAGGCTCCTGAAATTGATCTCCATGAAGAATTAAGAGCACGCGTTTGGCCGACATTGCCGCCACTGACGCCGCAGTAATTAATTCAGATTGCTATCGACGTTTGACTCGCAAAGTCACAATTCATTGTTTACTTCGACTCTTGCTGCTGCTTTCCACTTTGTTTCATGTCATCAAGTAAACTTTGAGTAAATTCAGCTGTTGAAGTTCATTTGATAGACTCACACCCTACCCCCATCTTCTGAAGGTACGACGTGCTTCAAGTTGGGCAATACAGTGGAAGATGGTCTGCATCCCTTGGCACACACCATACCCGAATCATTTAAAGACACAATGCGGTTCAAGCAGGACAGTCCGTTGGAAGACTGTCTGGATGAAAAAGAAAATCCCAATTTTTATCCCTTTATTTTTTTTTCAAGCTCCCTTCCCTACCATTACCGAGCTTTGTGTGTTGTGCCTTTTCTTGGCGTGGAGCCATTCGGAGCCATTATCCTTAACACACAATCTGCAGATGGATGGGACAAGGCCCGGGTGCTGTCCCGCGCTCCTGCTGGGCCTTCCCTTATCTGGAGGTGGCAGCGGAACTGACAGCTACACCCAATGCGCAATATCGGACATCCTCCCATGGACAGTGGGGTGTCAAACTTGATGTAGACAAAGCACTGTGGGGCTGCAAGACGAAAGGCTGCTCCAAACGCCTGGGAATTGAGAATCAAGTTTCCGATCATGATGAAATATCAGTGTTCACACTTTCTCCACTAATCCGCCACTTGTTTGCGTTTGTTTCATTCCCACTTTGTGCTCCTTCTGAGATGCCATTCCCATTGCATTGCGATCTTTGTGTTGCGCTCATGTGCAAGTAATTTCGGTTTGGCAAAATTGGAAGCGTTAATTGCCCGGTTATTCGTAGCATACCAGATGAAGAATCGTTGAATGCACAGGACGTAAAACTTGATCATTTCGAGCACCGCTTACGTTCATCGGCTCAGAGTTTTGCTGTTGGTGCCTCCATGTGATACCAGTTCAAAATCTGATCCCAACGAACGATGATTTCTTCCCCCTCTCATCTAACTTATGATTAAGATCGCACGAGTGGGTGTGTATATGTATACTAAATGGAGACCTTTGTGATATTGGTTATTGTAAATTTGTTAATGTTGCATCCCATGAACCTGGAGCCAAAGTTCGAATCGGTTTGTTGCTTATAACTATCAACGTACTTGTACTAATCACTAATTCATTTCCCCCATTCTGCTCGACCCTCCGACCCCCAAACTCTCCCCATCCAATTCCAAACATGGATCAGGCAGAGGCAGAGATGCTGACTGGACTCGTTGTTGGGAAATTATTTGAGCTCACAAATGGAGGGGCCACGATCTTGGCCAGACACAAGGTCCTGGCTGCCATCATCCTCACCGGTAGGACCAAGGAGTTCCAGAAGTCTGTGCAATATATGTGTTTTGAGATGCAGATTTTCCTCTTCATAATGTTCATTGGTGTTTACACCTCTAAGTGTATCATTTAGAGCAGTGGTCCCCAACCTTTTGATCCCACGGGCCACATTCACTACTCCCAAGGATGTTGGGAGCCAGAAAAAAATTGATGCATTTATTGAGTTTTATTGATGCAAATTGATTTGATTCCTCCCGGCGGTAAGCGGCAGTGGCCGGCAGCGGCATTGTGTAAGGCTTTTCAGGTCACGGCGCCGGCAGTGGCATTGTGTAAACCCCTTTAAAATTGCTACATGGAAATGCGTTTTGATTGGAAAGTCCTCGCGGGCCACAGCATAGGGCTCTGTGGCCGCATGCGGCCTGCGGGCCGCAGGTTGGGACCAATGATTTAGAGTGTAAGGTTTCTGCATTGTCCTACAGAGCTTTGTCTGACACCCCAACACCATGTCGCAGCTTTTTCATTGTGGTTTGTAAAAATGCCTTTCAACCCACGAACCATAAAACTCTCCAATAAAAATTGATTTTTCCTCTTCGTGCAATAATCAAGTATATACTTATACACAGAGGCCTTCCTCTCCACCCCCTATCCCTTACCTCCTCACCATACCCCTAGAGGAGGGCACTTTGTTAAGGAACCCACGGGTGGTTTCTCTGGCAATGGGAACCAAGTGTCTGACCGAGAAGTTTTTGAGGACCGGTGGTACGGCTCTGAACGACTCACACGGCGAGGTGCTGGCAAGGAGAGCTCTGCTTCGGTTCCTCTACTCCCAACTCCAGCAACTCACTAGGTCAGATACCTCTCCGTCTGCC
>CM068955.1:22650970-22666886 GCA_035128595.1 Eptatretus atami
CAATGGAATCTTTTCATCTCTTCTCCCTGTCAAGACTGGAGTGCTACAAGGCAGTATTCTGTGCCCAGTCCTATTCCTGATCCTCATGAATGATATATCTGACTCTCTGGAAAATCCTATTTACCTATTTGCTGATGACTTCACCCTCTGCTGTGACATCCCTCATCCATCAGAGAGGCAGACTGCAGCCTCTTCCCTCTCTTCAGACCTTGAGTAAAATCACAAGCTTGTCAAACACTTGGAATATGTCTTTCAATCCTGACAAATCTCACACTCTCACTGCCTCTCTCCGAAGGAAAGTTGACAACCCCCCCCCCCACCCCCATCTGCTTCTCAACTTTTGAGGAGGTACAGTCATTCAAACTCCGAGGTCTCACTATCAGTTATTATCTTTCTTGGGCAAACCACATTCCCAAGTCAGCCTCCAAAGCCAGCCGCTGGCTGACATCTCTGTCACGCAGTTCTTCATCAGCACACCTGAACCCTATCCACCTACAAGGCCTTCAACCACAGCTTGATATAGTACTTCTCTCACCCTCTCAACTGGCACCCATGTCTCACATCTTGCTCACCTTGACACCATGGAAACCAAGGCCTTCAAGATCATTGGAATCTCTCACGATGAACCTGAGTCCATGGGTCTATTACCTCGCCGTCGCAGACAGGTCAGTGGTCTCTCTGTCTTCTCTTGTCTCCTTTCTGTCTTGCTCTTTCCGTGCCTCACCTCGAGGTCTTTGCAGGGCACACACGGTCCACCATCAATCCCCTTCTGGTGAATCTACCTAATTCAGGATCACTGCTCACCTACACTCATTCATTTCTCTTTTTCCCCACTTGTAGTACCAACTTCCACATCCTCTTCAATTTCATTATTCCCTCCAGGTCTTAAAGACAATGTTCACCAACATCTCAGATCGTCCCAATCCAAGACCATGATATTTTCTACCCTCGTTAACCCCACCCCTATCTTTCCTCCTTCCAAATTTCCAGTTTTCTCTCCTGAGAGTTTCCTTCTGTATCCATCTTGTCCACCCCATGCATCCTCTCCTGCCTCTCATTCCTCTCCACACCATTGTTTGTCCAAGTCTGCCTCTATTTTGGCCTTAAACTCTCCTGTTGGTGTTTTCCCTCCTCTCTCATCTGTTCCTTTTGTCCTTTTACTTCCTGATCCATTCAGTATACTAATTCCAGCCCTTCCGTAATCCTTGACTATGTGTACAAAAAAAAAATATTTATATATCAAAACGTGTAGAGTGTGACGGAGCACTCCCCTGATCTCCATTGGACATAGTCCGAACACCAAAGCATCACCTCCAATGCAGAGGCCTCGGCCCAGCGACTCTGTCAAACATACAAACATTACATGGCCAACATCAGTTAAACATCAAACAGAGCCACCTATCTGGATTTTGGGCTTATTTGCCCTCATCAGGCCAGCATACTGATAAATATCGAACCAATGATGACCACATTCGTCGTTTAAACATCAGACGCACCTCCTGACTGTTATGGCGAGCATCAAATGGAGATCAGGGGCGTGCTCGTCACACTCCACATGTTTCGACTTTACCGCTGATCACATCACGTGCCTTCGGGTTGACTGGTTTGCATGAGCAGGAACAACTGTCTGGGTGGCAGATGGACGGTTGTTCTTTGCAGATTATGCGGTTTTACCACACGAGACATAATCCGCGGCAATGCTCACCATAACAGTCAGGAGATGCATCTGACACACACACCACACACACACACACACACACACACACACACAGCACACACACACACACACACACATTGTTGGTTCTTTTTTTTTCATTTGCACTTTCATCTTTTGTTTTTTGTAGTATAAGTGGGCTCTGATTTTGTCATCAGTGCATTTTTTTGTCATATTTTTGTCATTTTGTCATCAGGAAAATGGGAAGAGGTGTAAAGGCAAGTGAGAGCTGTTAGGTGGGTTGAGGGATGGTAACAGGACCAGAAATGAGAATGGGAAAACAGGTGTGAATATATGTAGAACATTCCCAAATCCTAATGAATTACATCCTAATTATCAGAGAAGCATGAGGAATGAAAGAGGCAATGGATACTTAAGTCAAGGGAGGGAAGAAAAGGGTTTTTCTGACTGTCTTTTTTATTTCAATGTATTTCAAAAATGAATTAATTGTTTGGAGCTAAGTGGGGATTTTGAGGGAGGAATGTTAGCAATGTGTGGAGATGGGGAGATGGGGAAGATGGACCTGGACCATGTGGAACACGAAAGGTTAACATAGCAATATGCAAATAAATATGGGACATCGGGTCCAAGGATGAGCACAAAAGATGTCTCCAAAGTTTAAAGAACAGTTTTGAGGTTCCGGAGGAGGGTACAGAAATGGGGACAGAAAACAAAGATAGAAACTAGTCGAACATCTGGGCCTCCTGAAAAAATCCGAACAATTTACAAACAGCAAGTTAACGTCCGACGTACAGGAGGATTAAGGCCAATCAACACAACAAAGTTTAACAATATTAGAATCAAGTTACAACAGGTGGACTCAAAAATAATCCGCCGGTAAACTTGCCTTTGGAAGAGTCAAGCAGGACTCGGGGCGTCGAAATCCGCAGACATGGAAATCCCAGCTTTGTGCTTCTTTACCTTTCTGTCTTTACCTGTTTTCTTTTTTTCTTCTTTCTATTCACAAGATGGAAGCGGTGCTGCCTGGGACTGGTGTTAATGTGAAATTATGAAAATCCATCATGTGATCACTGGACATGTTCTTTTGGGTGGTGTTCCATGATAATGTTCTCGGAATATCTTTTCTAAATTTCAATTTGTGTAACCCCCCCACCCCCCACCCCATCCGCTAATGCACGTACATCATAAGTAGATGATTATTAAAGATAGCTGAAGGGTTCATGAACGAAATACAAACCAGCACATTTATTACGAATTGTTCACGTGAATTGTCAGTAAAATATTGAACAACAACAAAACAATTATGAGAAGGTTGCTTATTTTGTTATCATCCATTCCGTAGATGGTTTCTTCGTGCAATAACATCCTTCAAAAAGTAATACCAGGCCCACGACAGTGGCATCAATCAGAATTTCTGAAGCGACATCATCACATTCGTATCTAATGGAGTTCACCGATCAATTAACTATGTGGATGGAAGGATGTGGAGCTCCGATAAATACAGGGCATTAACATGGGAATCGACAAAAGTGTCAGCACCACTATATCAATCGCTATTGATTCATTACAATGTTCCCTGTAATTGTCAATAAGTATTAATCAGTGCATCTGAAAAGATTTCAAACCTTTAAATTTTTGCGAACATCGAGCTGTACATAGACTACATTGTGAGATATGGTCTCTAAAATGATTATTCAACGAGGCCATGCAGCATCCTTATAAATTTTAACAAGTGCGGTTTATCTTGTCCGAAGTTGGAGGACGAAACCCCCAAAGGCTTATAAGGGATGAGGCCACTGTGCAAGGGGAAGGCTTTAATGAAACGGCCGTGTCGGCTTATGCACGCTCACATGCGTAACAATTGTCATTAAAATCTCATTCGTTTGAAAATTATTCGAGCAATACTTACAGGGGGCATGCCAGATGTACCTCACCCGATGCACACGTCGCATGGAGTGCTTGTCTGGATGCCACTTCATTGCTGAGTCCAGATGATGACAAAAGCAGATTGTTAAACACACACTGATCCAACCATACCTATTAATATCCGGGGAATGCTGTTCTGTTGGATTTCCATTGGAAGTGCCATTCATTCAATCCCTCCATCTCCAATTCCCACCCCCCATTTCCAAACATATAACTATCAGCAGACTATCCCTGTAGGTGCCTGTGGGCACCTGTAGCCATCAAATTGACTGCCCCCATGATAATTGCACTTACTTGAACGTTTTTTCCACTACGATTCCTAAATCTTTTCCTTGGCCAAACTTCTGCAGAAGTGCCCCATAAGGAAATTGAAAATGAAAAAAAGGTTGTTTTTTTTTGCCCCTTTTTCTAGAAATTGTTTTAAGCTTCCAACATCTGGTGTTGCTGCACACCCTCCACTCCTTTGTTCCCCTTTTGTCCCATTTGTGGATATGCCTACCAGAGACCGTTCAATGCCACTTTTTCCTCCAGGGAATCAAGAAAGCGGTGCACCACCACCTCGTGTCTTACGGTCTTACCCCATCTCGATATGTGGTATTTTATACCCCCATTAACCAAGCCTAATCCACCCCCATTAACCATGCCTAATCCAAACCCCAATAACCATGCCTAATCCTACCCCCATTAACCATGCCTAATCCAAACCCCATTTACCATACATAATCCAAACCCCAATAACCATGCCTAATCCTACCCCCATTAACCATGCCTAATCCAAACCCCATTTACCATACATAATCCAACCCCCATTAACCATGCCTAATCCAACCCTCTTAACCAGGCATAATCCAACCCCCATTAACCAGGCATAATCCAACCCCCATTAACCAGGCATAATCCAACACCCATTAACCAGGCGTAATCCAACCCCCATTAACCAGGCGTAATCCAACCCCCATTAACCAGGCATAATCCAACCCCCATTAACCATGCGTAATCCAACCCCCATTAACCATGCGTAATTCAACCCCCATTAACCAGGCATAATACAACCCTCATTAACCATGCGTAATCCAACCTCCATTAACCATGCGTAATCCAACCTCCATTAACCATGCCAAATCCAACCCTCATTAACCATGCCTAATCCTACCCCCATCAACCATGCCTAATCCTACCCCCATCAACCATGCCTAATCCTACCCCCATTAACCATGCCTAATCCTACCCTCATTAACCATGCATAATCCAACCCCATTAACCAAGCAGCTCGGTCTACGTGTATTATACAAATTCCCATAAAGAAAACCCTACTCTTTCAGCTGGATCATTTAAATACGTTAAAAGCAGCAATGGACCCGATCCCACCACTGTGGTACTCCGCTAGTTCATACCTTCCATCCCAGCTTGTGCCCATTTGTTGCAACTCCCTCGTCAGTTCTGCCATCTGCCGAGGAAACCTCATAATGGTGTCCTTGGAACGGAATACCTTGCAGTGGGAAACGAGGCACCTGTTTCCTGTTCTTGAGCCAACAAGGGACCTGGCCTGGCTGGCTCGTCTGCCTTTTGTCGTTTTGTCCAAACTTCGCTCATAACCTTCTACATGGCACCTCAACACAATTTTTACATAAATCGAGATCAAACTGAAAATTCTATACTACCATTTAAATCATAGAAACTCCCCCCCCCCCCCCCAAAAAAAACTTTCCCAAAAATTTAAATCAGTTTGTTAAACCAACTTGTGCTGACCATCACAGATAAAACCTTTCTAGATATTGTCTCTCATTACCGTGTCACCGAGGAAATGACGACGACAGCATAATGATGTAAAATTCAACAAAATTTCATGCTGAACAAGAATGGTATGGACGTCTGGAAGTACAAAGGAAGAATGGAAGTGATGGTAAAACTTCACTTCCACAGTACCATAGCATACCCATTGAAACTGGGCCACTCAGGCCTACACAAAACGAGTATCGATCCGACAATCCGATCAAAATACACTCACACAGTTAGCTATAAGCTCTTCATTGTTAACCAGATATGGAGAAGACTTCCGATCACAAGAAGTAAACAAATTGGTAGTCTTGGGTGGTTACCGATGATAGTTAATGACCTCAAACTGTGCGGGGTAACACCGAGACGATGTGTGGGCTGAACAAAGTGGTGGCGGTTCACGGGTTCTAACCACGTGGTGTAACGTCGTGCATTCAAAACGAAATAACCAGAAGTATATATCATCAGTGTCGCTGACCAATTAATCAATAATGTTGTAATCAGTTATGATCTGCTTATGAATCAATCAGTTATGATGTTCATCATCTGATAGCCATTATCTGACAGCCATTATCTGACATTCATTATCTGACATTCATTATCTGATAGCCATTATCTGATAGCTATGATCTGATAGTCATGATCTGCTGTTCATTATCTGATAGCCATTATCTGATGGTCATTTTCTGATAGCCATTTTATGATCGCTATTATATGATAGCCATGATCTGATATTCATGATCTGATATTCATTATCTGATATTCATTATCTGATATTCATTATCTGATAACCATTATCTGATATTCATTATCTGATATTCATTATCTGATAACCATTATCTGATAGCTATTAAATGATAGCCATGATTTGATATTCATGATCTGATATTCATTATCTGATATTCATTATCTGATATTCATTATCTGATAAACATGATATGATAGCGATTATCTGATAGCTTAAAAATCATCCACCCGTGGAAAAATCATTCATGATCTGATATTCATTATCTGATATTCATTATCTGATAGCCATGATCTGATATTATCTGATATTCATTTTCTGATATTCATTATCTGATAGCCATGATCTGATATTCATTATCTGATAGGCATTATCTGATTGGCATTATCTGAGAGGCATTATCTGATAGGCATTATCTGATCGCCATTATCTGATAGCCATAATCTGATATTAATTATCTGATAGCCATTATCTGATATTCATTATCTGATAGCCATAATCTGACAGCCATTATCTGAAAGTCATTATCTGACAGGCATTACCTGACATTCATTATCTGATAGCCATTATCTGATAGTCATTATCTGATAGCCATTGGTGTTTTCTGTTGAAACAAAAATTTACTATTGATGAAGTTTTTATCAATATCTGATAACTTGTAGGGTTATGATTATGGTTAAAGGTGTGGTTCGGATTCCAGTTAGAGTTGTGGTTCGGATTCCAGTTAGAGTTGTGGTTCGGATTCCAGTTAGAGTTGTTGGTTCGGATTTCCCAGTTAGAGTTTGTGGTTCGGATTCCAAGTTAGAGTTGTGGTTCGGATTTCCAGTTAGAGTTGTGGTTCGGATTCCAGTTAGAGTTTGTGGTTCGGATTCGCAGTTAGAGTTGTGGTTCGGATTCCAGTTAGAGTTGTGGTTTCGGATTCCAGTTAGAGTTTGTGGTTCGGATTCCAGTTAGAGTTGTGGTTCGGATTCCAGTTAGAGTTGTGGTTCGGATTCCAGTTAGAGTTGTGGTTCGGATTCCCAGTTAGAGTTGTGGTTCGGATTCCAGTTAGAGTTGTGGTTCGGATTCCAGTTAGAGTTGTGGTTCGGATTACGGTTAGAGTTGTGGTTAGGATTACGGTTAGAGTTGTGGTTAGGATTACGGTTAGAGTTGTGGTTAGGATTACGGTTGGAGTTGTGGTTAGGATTACAGTTAGAGTTGTGGTTAGGATTACAGTGAGAGTTGTGGTTAGGATTACAGTTAGAGTTGTGGTTAGGATTACAGTTAGAGTTGTGGTTAGGATTACAGTTAGAGTTGTCGTTAGGATTACGGTTAAAGTTGTGGTTAGGATTACGGTTAAACTTGTGGTTTGGATGACTGTTGGACTTGGGGTTCAGGATTACAGTGCGAGTTGTGGTTAGGATTATGATTAGAGTTGTGGTTAGGATTACGGTTAGAGTTGTCGTTAGGATTGCGGTTAGAGTTGTGGTTAGGATTACAGTTAGAGTTGTGGTTAGGATTACGGTTAGAGTTGTGGTTAGGATTACGGTTTGAGTTGTGGTTGGGATTATGGTTTGAGTTGTGGTTCGGATTACGGTTTGAGTTGTGGTTCGGATTACGGTTAGAGTTGAGGTTAGGGTGACGGTTAGAGTTGGGGTGAGGATTATGGTTGGAGTTGTGGTTGGGATTACGGTTAAAGTTGGGGATAGGATTACGGTTTGAGTTGTGGTGAGGATTACGGTTGGAGTTGTGGTTGGGATTACGGTTAAAGTTGGGGATAGGATTACGGTTAGAGTTATGGTTAGGATTACGGTTAGAGTTGTGGTTAGGATTATGGTTAGAGTTGTGGTTGGGATTACGGTTAGAGTTGAGGTTAGGATGACGGTTAGAGTTGTTAAGTTTATGTTTGTAGTTGGGGTTCGGAATACGGTTTGAGTTGTGGTTCGGATTACGGTTTGAGTTGAGGTTAGGATGACGGTTAGAGTTGGGGTGAGGATTATGGTTGGAGTTGTGGTTGGGATAACGGTTAAAGTTGGGGATAGGATTACGGTTGGAGTTGTGGTTAGGATTACGGTTAGAGTTGTGGTTAGGATTATGGTTAGAGTTGTGGTTGGGATTATGGTTAGAGTTGTGGTTAGGATTACGGTTAGAGTTGTTAAGTTTATGTTTGTAGTTGGGGTTCGAATTCCGGTTAGAGTTGTGGTTAGGATTCCGGTTGGAGTTGTGGTTAGAATTCCGGTTGGAGTTGTGGTTAGGATTCCGGTTGGAGTTGGGGTGAGGATTATGGTTGGAGTTGTGGTTAGGATTCCAGTTAGAGTTGTGGTTAGGATTCCGGTTAGAGTTCTGGTTAGGATTACGGTTAGAGTTGTGGTTAGGATTACGGTTAGAGTTGTGGTTAGGATTACTGTTAGAGTTGTTAAGTTTATGTTTGTAGTTGGGGTTCGGATTCCGGTTCGAGTTGTGGTTAGGATTCTGGTTGGAGTTGTGGTTAGGATTCCGGTTAGAGTTGTGGTTAGGATTCCGATTGGAGTTGTGGTTAGGATTATGGTTAGAGTTGTGGTTAGGATTCTGGTTGGAGTTGTGGTTAGGATTCCGGTTGGAGTTGTGGTTAGGATTATGATTAGAGTTGTGGTTAGGATTACGGTTAGTGTTATGGTTAGGATTACGGTTAGAGTTGTGGTTAGGATTATGGTTAGAGTTGTGGTTAGGATTCCGGTTAGAGTTGTGGTTCGGATTCCGGTTGGAGTTGTGGTTAGCATTTTGGTTAGAGTTGTGGTTAGGATTACGGTTAGAGTTGTGGTTAGGATTCCTGTTAGAGTTGTGGTTAGGATTCCGGTTAGAGTTGTGGTTAGGATTACCGTTAGAGTTGTTAAGTTTATGTTTGTAGTTGGGGTTCGGATTCCGGTTAGAGTTGTGATTAGGATTCTGGTTGGAGTTGTGATAAGGATTCTGGTTAGAGTTGTGGTTAGTATTATGGTTAGAGTTGTGGTTAGGATTACGGTTAGTGTTGTGGTTAGGATTACGGTTAGAGTTGTGGTTAGAATTATGGTTAGAGTTGTGGTTAGGATTCCGGTTAGAGTTGTGGTTAGGATTCCGGTTGGAGTTGTGGTTAGGATTTTGGTTAGAGTTGTGGTTAGGATGACGGTTAGAGTTGTGGTTAGGATTCCGGTTAGAGTTGTGGTTAGGATTCCGGTTGTAGTTGTGGTTAGGATTTTGGTTAGAGTTGTGGTTAGGATTACGGTTAGAGTGTGGTTAGGATTACGGCTGGAGTTGTGGTTAGGATTATGGTTAGTCTTCAAAATAACCTCCTTCTGTAGCCTTGGATCAAAGCTATCCAGTTTGGAGTTTCATCCATTGTCAGGCTCCGAACTGCTGCTCACCTCAACCACACAAATTACCACATCCTGAAAGTGGTTTATTACCTCTGCCACCAAAGGTGAAGGAGGTTCTGTTTTCACCCCTTTCTCTCTGTGCTTGTTTGCTAGTTTGTATACAGGATATCTCAAAAAGTTGTGGATGGATCCGGATGAAATTTTGTGGACAGCTTCGGTGTGTTACAAGGACGAACTGCTTAGATTTTGGTGAAGATCCGGATCCAGATCTGACTACTACAATTTTTTGAGCGATTCTTCACCATTGAGAAATAGGGCCTAAAATGATATATAGCATGATATCTCAAAAAGCTGTGGACAGATTCGGACCAAACTTGGTGGACATTTTGGGTGTTCGACGAGAACAAATTGTTTCGATTTTGGTGAAGATCCGAATCCACATCTGGATAAGAGGATTATTTAATTTTAAAAGTGATTCTTCACCATTGAGAGCGAGGGCCGAAAACTATATAGCACTGTATAGCATGTTTCAAAAATGTATTGGGCCCAATATGTTCTCGTGAAAATTAAGTAAATGCTTTAAGCAAATTCAGTAAAAGCCTCCAGTGACCACTTACCGCTTCTGCCATCCTTCCCCTCGATGCGATTTGTGTGGTTTGTGAAATGCTGAACTGAACACACACACACACACACTGCCCTGAAGTTAGAGCGAGGCCAAGAGAAAAATAACTTTGTCTTTGTTTCCTCCCAATCAAAACTGTTTGAGTTGAACTCAATGATGTCACACAGCTGCACCCTGTGAAGATGTCAGGTCTGCCTTTTTATTTCTACATGAGCAAAGCTCCTGGAAGAGGAGAGGCTAAATTGATCGTGGAATAGTGGGGAAACAATTCAGCACAACTGGCACGGGGATAAACAAACACAGTGAGAGAGAGAGAGAGAATGAAATCAGCAAATGAGATGGATGGGTTAATGGGGGTAATAAAGATCATGTGTCAGAATTGGGAATGATAAGAGATGGCTGTTCACTGCTTGCTTGAAGCCCTGGAGGGAAGAGTGGGACTGAACAGCCTGTGTATGGTGGTTCCCTAGATGGGAGAAGTGAAGAATAAATGAGTTGTGATATGCAGTCAGCCCGGAGTTTGTAAGTTTAACCAGGAAGGGGTTACTGTAAGAACATGTGCATCATGGAGTTTCTGTGGATGGTTGGAGGACTGAGAAAGCAGATGGAGCAATGTTGGAGAATAGGTGATAGAAAACAGAGACCACCGACCTACCTGCGGTGTGAGAGCAACAGACCTTGAGCTTCATCCTCATCATGGGAGATTCCAATAATGTTGAGCTTTAGATTCCACAGAATCCAGGGGAGAGAGAGAGAGAGAGATGTGATGCTGGAGTACCAGCCCACAGTGGAGGGCAGAACTCCACTGAGCTATGGACAAAGGCCTTGTAGACTGTGAGTAGCTCTGATTTTTCAAAGAAAGATTTGGATCGACGGATGATGCCTTGTTTTCAGCTGGCTTAGGAGGCCAACTTTGCTACGTGGTCAGGGCAGGAAAGTTATTGGCTGATGGTAAAGCATCGAGTTTCATGAGACTGACCCCCTGACAATGCATGACAAAGGAAATAGGTTAGTAAGTTTGTTTGAAGATCATTCAGAAGAGATAGGGTGAGACTATGGGATTTCCCAGGATTGAAGGACATGTTTCACTTATCAGACCAAAGTTTATTCAATTCCAGATCAGCAGAGAGAGAGACATAGCACTTGTTGCCAATCAGTGGGATGGTGGTCCTGTATGACACAATGAGTTATCTGCAAAAAGGAAGATGGGGTTTTTCCAAAGCATCAGAGAGGTAATCAATATAGATGAGGAACAAGACTAGGCCAAAAACACTATCTTGGGGAACTCCAGGCCCCACTCGGAGAGGGGAGGAGAGGGTTCCATTGATAACACAAATTGTACATTAAACGTTTGCGTCACAAGCCTGTTGCAAAAAACACGAGTCATTCTGAAATGTAAGGAATGGTCTTGAACCAGAAATGTTTTATTTTATCGTTTGCAGTGGGGGGGGGAAGGGGGTCGGGGTTTAAAAGAATGCGTGTAGTTTATATTAAGTTACACATTTCCTTCAATCTTTATATGTACGGTCACACAAATGTACCATATACTAAGCATTTGTACTTGAAATTTCTTGCAACACCATCACCTAGATAGTTATCTACAGCAGACATCGTTGAGACCGAGCATGTACCCGTGACCGAGAAGGTTACACGGGAATGGGGTGTCTTGCCCTGTTGTGTTTTTTACTCAAATATACCGTACTGTACGGCTAAGTCCACTTCCTGGACAAAATGACCGACTGGTGTTGATTTTGACAGGATTTCCACCTTAATCGCTCAGTGAAACCAGTCACCGTTGCCAGGCATCAAATATGACGATGCGGCATCCACAGAGGCACCATAGAGAAGGATCCACAGGTGCCCAAACAATCACTCTCGAGAGGCTGCTCGCTGATTGCAGTGATTGAAAGCTGCTCGGAAAACCATTCATCAGTGTGGTTCAACTGCTTGCGGGGGAGGGGGGGGGCCTTAGCCGCATCCCACAGTCAAGAGGCCGTACCTGAGCTCCATGGTAACACCGAGGTGGTAATTTACTATTGATTAGGTTTTTATCAATTAAGGAAATGCACATTTTGAGTGAATATTTAATCTGGATGTGATTTCGAGCTCCATAGGTGCAGTTTGAGGTTTCAACTGCTTTGTCGTGTTCGTTGAAATGATTTGCCCGATTGCGACCGACCTGTGAGCTCTCTCTCTCCATATGGGTAGCGATGCTTCCACTGTGAACATCCCATGGTATAATCAAAACGATAGTGAAATTGATACATCAAGGAAAGAGTGTCGTTATTGTTGAAAGCATTCCTGTTTGAACAGACCACTTGCAAATAGCATTTTGCTTTCAAATTGTCAGTGCAAGCTGGACCTTGTGTTGTTTTGGGTTTTTAGATCCTCGTGGAGGATCTCTAAGTCTTACTCACGTTGTTGTTCTTCTGCTTCTTCTTGTGGACTTTTTTGTTTCACAGCCTACATTTTCATCGAAACTTCCTGAAACTTGGCATATATAATGTAAAAATACCCTGCGCAGACAGTAACCATCTCCGATTTTGAAAATTCCTCCGAGAAAAAAAAGTTATGACGTCAAAATATCTCCGCTAATGGAAATCGCCTAAAAAATTATCTCTGAAACTGGGCAAGCTTTTTGAATTCTGTTTGTGGGAATCGAACAGGGCATTAGCAGAGATGAATTACCGCACATATGGTACATCACTATGACGTCATATCAACTTTTATGACGTCATTCTATTTTTTTGACATTTTTTTCACAACCCAGAGTTTTCATCGGATCTTCGTGAAACTTGCCAGTATATGCAGAAAGCCACGCGCAGGCAGTAACCATCTCCGATTTTGGAAATTCTTCCGAGAAAAAAAGTTGACGTCATAAATATCGCCGCTAATGGAAATCGCCTATACCATTATCTCCGAAACTAGGCAAGCTGTTTGAATTTTGTTTGTGGGAAATCAAGCCGGGCATTAGCACAGATAATTTATCGCAAACCTGAGATATCACAATGACGTCATATTCGTTTTTATAAACGTCATCATTAAGAGGACGAGGATCTTAGCTCATTTGAGCTTGTTTATAACAGAGTCGGGGGGGGGGGAGGGGGACGCACAACAGTGTAGTTGAGGAACAAAATAAAGAAAGACTCGAAGATGAGGGATGTGAGGATTAGGGGAAACATGGGGTGGAGGGACAAGATGGATGTCGAAGCAAACTTTCATTAAGGAAAACAATAAAGTTGGAAGGATGTGAGCTTGGATGGTGAGAAAGATGATGATTTTGGATGGGAATGAATGGAGGTTTTTTTTGTTTCTTCGTTTGTTTTTTGTGTACATCGTCGAGGATCGTGTAAGAGCTAGTTCACTGAAGGGATCATTACGTAACAGGACAAACAAACAAGTGAGAGAGGGGGGGGGGACACACCAACAGCAGAGTTTAAGGCCAAAAATAGAGGCAGACTTGGACAAACAATGGGTGTGGGGAGGAATGGGGGATGCATATGGTGGACAAGATGGATACAGAAGGAAACTCTCAGGAGGGGAACTGGAAATTTGGAAGGAGGAGGGATTGGGGAGGGATGGGTTTAACAAAGGTAGACGAGATCATCGTTTTATATTGGGGACGATCTCAGATGCTGGTCACCAGCTGTCTTGAAGACCTGGAGGGAAGAATGAGATTGAAGAGAATGTTGAAGTTGGTTTCACAGATGGGAAAAAAAAGAGGAATGAATGAGTGGAGATGAGCAGTGCTCCGGGATTTAGGTAGTTTCACCAGAAGGGGGTTGATGTGTGCATCCAGAAGATACAAAGGGGACAAAGCAAAGAAAGAGCAGAGAGTCGGTTCAGGTATGGGAGCATGTGCCAGAGCAGCGCGTCGCTGCGTCCACTTTCCGCCGGTACTCCAGGGGCATCCGTCTGGCCATCCCCCAGGCAGATGGCAGATGCCTGGCCCATCCCCATCTCCTTGAGATGCTGATCAACCTGCTGCAACCACGAGGCACGTGGTCGGCCCATTGGCCTCCTCCATGCACAAGGTCCCTCGCTGAGAGGATGGTACCATTCTCCTGGATTTAAGGTGCAACTTAAGAGTTGCTACAACAAGCCGGTGGTCAGTATTGAGGAACTGAGCACTCCGGTAGCCCTGCAGTTCTGGATCATCCTCCAGCAGCCATAAACGAGCACATGGTCAATCTCCTTTGCCACACCACCAGCTAGCCGATCAGCCCCGGTCCGAAATTTTGGTCACCGGTATCAAATTAGGGGAGAATGCTCATAGTGTTTTTTATGAAGGTATAAACCCTAGAGTTGGAAACATGTGATAGCATTGTGGCGGTGGCGCTTTATGGGAGTTATCCCCCTTTTTCCAAAATGGCCGCCAAATGCTCAATACCCTATATATAGCAGATTTTAGACCACCTAGACAGTGATACTGGTGTCTACGATTAGGTTTGAGGGGTCAGATATATCATTTCTGTATTTACCTAAAATATTGGATACAGCCTTAATATTAAAATTCAAGATGGCCGCCAAAATGGCTGCAGACACATATTAATGACCGCGTTTAAGGTCCTAGAACAGTTACGACAGTGATTTTGGTGTACATTTCCAATATTTTAGGTAAATACAGAAATGATATATCCAACTGTAGTGAAATGTACATGATGACTCTAATACTCATCATTTACTGTCAATAATTACTGTTCATCGGCATCCACATCGTCATCCTCGTCCGTACTCTCCACATCATCTGATGACCGATTCTCGCAGTCTGACAGTTTGCACATATCAGTGCACTTAAGTCCATTTGCCAGACATACACAATTTGGCAGCGTACACTTCCTTGAACATTTGCAGGCCAGTAGGGCCAAGATAGCCTCAGGTGCTGGCTGACCATCCATCAATCCACTACATTAATTTCTCGACTCCATCATGTCAATTTTCCACCCTCTGCCAATTGGGACTTGGTACACCTGGGTCTTGCTCAGACATCTTCTCCATATTCCAGCCTGGTAGTTTGCCCTTTGTGCATGTTTGACTAAGCAGTCCCTCAGGGTGGAAGCTGATGACTCCTATCTCACCTTTCTTAACACAGAAAAGTTGTACCTGAGATCATTGACCTTGGTGAATGCTGCTTTGGGGCCATAGAGGAGACTGTGACACACTCTAGTTTGTTCATCAGTTCTGAGGAGAGGTCCCATTCCTGGCCCAACTCTGTGAATGTGTTCTTGATTTCCCTGTTGTTGGTCACTAATTTTAGAGCACTTGCCTTCCCTTTACCTGCGAAAGCACTGCTAGTGTCACATCCAGTGTATGCATGTATACCAATAAAGCTCTGCAGACATCTATGCCGACAGTGGCAGCGACTTTCCCGATGTCAACTAATCTAGTTCTGGTTCTAGTTCCACATTTCTGGAATAACGGAGCTCCTATCTTGTCATGGAATGCCAAACACATGATAAAGACATCTGTGTCCTCTGCGCATATCACTACAGCCTGGTAGCCCTCTCTAGCAGCATGGACAGCATGGAAAAGTAGGCGCCCATCTGTTCCTCCTGCTGGCACTGAAGATCTGGTACTCTTCACTGCTCGTGATGTAATTCTGTAGCATTGTTCATCTACAGTTACATACAGAATCTTCTCATGTAGTTTCTCTCGTACACTGGCTTCCTCCATTCACTGACAATGAAGCTAATCAGACTGGTTTTGTTAGTTATTCTGTCAGGAACTTCTCCATTGCCTCACAATCTGTGCGTTGTGATACCTGCAGCTGGTGTCCAGTCTTTCACCTCGTGCCGTCTCTCACTGTTCTTGATAGAATTTCTCGATACGTGTCGAACACAACATCTATTCTGGTACTGTTA
>CM068955.1:22666911-22687208 GCA_035128595.1 Eptatretus atami
AGAAAGAGATGAATAGGTGATAGAAAACAGAGCACCGACTACCTGCGGTGTGAGAGCAACAGACCTTGAGCTTCATCCTCATCATGGAGATTCCAATAATGTTGAGCTTAGATTCCACAGAATCCAGGGGAGAGAGAGAGAGAGAAGATGTGATGCTGGAGTACCAGCCCACAGTGGAGGCAGAACTCCACTGAGCTATGGACAAAGGCCTTGTAGACTGTGAGTAGCTCTGATTTTTCAAAGAAAGATTTGGATCGACGATGATGCCTTGTTTTTCAGCTGGCTTAGGAGGCCAACTTTGCTACGTGGTCAGGGCAGAAAGTTATTGGCTGATGGTAAAGCATCGAGTTTCATGAGACTGACCCCCTGACAATGCATGACAAAGGAAATAGGTTAGTAAGTTTGTTTGAAGATCATTCAGAAGAGATAGGGTGAGACTATGGGATTTCCCAGGATTGAAGGACATGTTTCACTTATCAGACCAAAGTTTATTCAATTCCAGATCAGCAGAGAGGAGAGACATAGCACTTGTTGCCAATCAGTGGGATGGTGGTCCTGTATGACACAATGAGTTATCTGCAAAAAGGAAATGGGTTTTTCCAAAGCATCAGAGAGGTAATCAATATAGATGAGGAACAAGACTAGGCCAAAAACACTATCTTGGGGAACTCCAGGCCCCACTCGGAGAGGGGAGGAGAGGGTTCCATGATAACACAAATTGTACATTAAACGTTGCGTCACAAGCCTGTTGCAAAAAACACGAGTCATTCTGAAATGTAAGGAATGGTCTTGAACCAGAAATGTTTATTTTATCGTTTGCAGTGGGGGGGGAAGGGGGTCGGGGTTTAAAAGAATGCGTGTAGTTTATATTAAGTTACACATTTCCTTCAATCTTTATATGTACGGTCACACAAATGTACCATATACTAAGCATTTGTACTTGAAATTTCTTGCAACACCATCACCTAGATAGTTATCTACAGCAGACATCGTTGAGACCGAGCATGTACCCGTGACCGAGAAGGTTACACGGGAATGGGGTGTCTTGCCCTGTTGTGTTTTTTACTCAAATATACCGTACTGTACGGCTAAGTCCACTTCCTGGACAAAATGACCGACTGGTGTTGATTTTGACAGGATTTCCACCTTAATCGCTCAGTGAAACCAGTCACCGTTGCCAGGCATCAAATATGACGATGCGGCATCCACAGAGGCACCATAGAGAAGGATCCACAGGTGCCCAAACAATCACTCTCGAGAGGCTGCTCGCTGATTGCAGTGATTGAAAGCTGCTCGGAAAACCATTCATCAGTGTGGTTCAACTGCTTGCGGGGGAGGGGGGGCCTTAGCCGCATCCCACAGTCAAGAGGCCGTACCTGAGCTCCATGGTAACACCGAGGTGGTAATTTACTATTGATTAGGTTTTTATCAATTAAGGAAATGCACATTTTGAGTGAATATTTAATCTGGATGTGATTTCGAGCTCCATAGGTGCAGTTTGAGGTTTCAACTGCTTTGTCGTGTTCGTTGAAATGATTGCCCGATTGCGACCGACCTGTGAGCTCTCTCTCTCCATATGGGTAGCGATGCTTCCACTGTGAACATCCCATGGTATAATCAAAACGATAGTGAAATTGATACATCAAGGAAAGAGTGTCGTTATGTTGAAAGCATCCTGTTTGAACAGACCACTTGCAAATAGCATTTGCTTTCAAATTGTCAGTGCAAGCGGACCTTGTGTTGTTTTGGGTTTTTAGATCCTCGTGGAGGATCTCTAAGTCTTACTCACGTTGTTGTTCTTCTGCTCTTCTTGTGGACTTTTTTGTTTCACAGCCTACAGTTTTCATCGAAACTTCCTGAAACTTGGCATATATATGTAAAATACCCTGCGCAGACAGTAACCATCTCCGATTTTGAAAATTCCTCCGAGAAAAAAAAGTTATGACGTCAAAATATCTCCGCTAATGGAAATCGCCTAAAAAATTATCTCTGAAACTGGGCAAGCTTTTTGAATTCTGTTTGTGGAAATCGAACAGGGCATTAGCAGAGATGAATTACCGCACATATGGTACATCACTATGACGTCATATCAACTTTTATGACGTCATTCCTATTTTTTTGACATTTTTGTTTCACAACCCAGAGTTTTCATCGGATCTTCGTGAAAACTTGCCAGGTATATGCAGAAAGCCACACGCGCAGGCAGTAACCATCTCCGATTTTGGAAATTCTTCCGAGAAAAAAAGTTGACGTCATAATATCGCCGCTAATGGAAATCGCCTATACCATTATCCCCGAAACTAGGCAAGCTGTTTGAATTTTGTTTGTGGGAATCAAGCCGGCCATTAGCACAGATAATTTATTCGCAAACCTGAGATATCACAATGACGTCATATTCGTTTTTATAACGTCATCATTAAGAGGACGAGGATCTTAGCTCATTTGAGCTTGTTTATACAGAGTCGGGGGGGGGGGGGGAGGGACGCACAACAGTGTAGTTGAGGAACAAAATAAAGAAAGACTTCGAAGATGAGGGATGTGAGGATTAGGGGAAACATGGGGTGGAGGGACAAGATGGATGTCGAAGCAAACTTTCATTAAGGAAAACAATAAAGTTGGAAGGATGTGAGCTTGGATGGTGTAGAAAAGATGATGATTTTGGATGGGAATGAATGGAGGTTTTTTTGTTTCTTCGTTTGTTTTTTGTGTACATCGTCGAGGATCGTGTAAGAGCTAGTTCACTGAAGGGATCATTACGTAACAGGACAAACAAACAAGTGAGAGAGGGGGGGGGACACACCAACAGCAGAGTTTAAGGCCAAAATAGAGGCAGACTTGGACAAACAATGGTGTGGGGAGGAATGGGGGATGCATATGGTGGACAAGATGGATACAGAAGGAAACTCTCAGGAGGGGAACTGGAAATTTGGAAGGAGGAGGGATTGGGGAGGGATGGGTTTAACAAAGGTAGACGAGATCATCGTTTTATATTGGGGACGATCTCAGATGCTGGTCACCAGCTGTCTTGAGAACCTGGAGGGAAGAATGAGATTGAAGAGAATGTTGAAGTTGGTTTCACAGATGGGAAAAAAAAGAGGAATGAATGGTGGAGATGAGCAGTGCTCCGGGATTTAGGTAGTTTCACCAGAAGGGGGTTGATGTGTGCATCCAGAAGATACAAAGGGACAAAGCAAAAGAAGAGCAGAGAGTCGGTTCAGGTATGGGAGCATGTGCCAGAGCAGCGCGTCGCTGCGTCCACTTTCCGCCGGTACTCCAGGGGCATCCGTCTGGCCATCCCCAGGCAGATGCCTGGCCCATCCCCATCTCCTTGAGATGCTGATCAACCTGCTGCAACCACGAGGCACGTGGTCGGCCCATTGGCCTCCTCCATGCACAAGGCTCCCTCGCTGAGAGGATGTACCATTCTCCTGGATTTAAGGTGCAACTTAAGAGTTGCTACAACAACCGGTGGTCAGTATTGAGGAACTGAGCACTCCGGTAGACCCTGCAGTTCTGGATCATCCTCCAGCAGCCATAAACGAGCACATGGTCAATCTCCTTTGCCACACACCAGCTAGCCGATCAGCCGGTCCGAAATTTTGGTCACCGGTATCAAATTAGGGGAGAATGCTCATAGTGTTTTTTATGAAGGTATAAACCCCTAGAGTTGGAAAACATGTGATAGCATTGTGGCGGTGGCAGCTTTATGGGAGTTATCCCCCTTTTTCCAAAATGGCCGCCAAATGCTCATACCCCATATATAGCAGATTTTAGACCACCTAGAGCAGTGATACTGGTGTCTACGATTAGGTTTGAGGGGTCAGATATATCATTTCTGTATTTACCTAAAATATTGGATACAGCCTTAATATTAAAATTCAAGATGGCCGCCAAAATGGCTGCAGACACATATTTAAATGACCGCGTTTAAGGTCCTAGAACAGTTACGACAGTGATTTTGGTGTACATTTCCAATATTTTAGGTAAATACAGAAATGATATATCCAACTGTAGTGAAATGTACATGATGACTCTAATACTCATCATTTACTGTCAATAATTACTGTTCATCGGCATCCACATCGTCATCCTCGTCCGTACTCTCCACATCATCTGATGACCGATTCTCGCAGTCTGACAGTTTGCACATATCAGTGCACTTAAGTCCATTTGCCAGACATACACAATTTGGCAGCGTACACTTCCTTGAACATTTGCAGGCCAGTAGGGCCAAGATAGCCTCAGGTGCTGGCTGACCATCCATCCAATCCACTACCATTAATTTCTCGACTCCATCATGTCAATTTTCCACCCTCTGCCAATGGGACTTGGTACACCTGGGTCTTGCTCAAGACATCTTCTCCATATTCCAGCCTGGTAGTTTGCCCTTTGTGCATGTTTGACTAAGCAGTCCCTGCAGGGTGGAAGCTGATGACTCTATCTCACCTTTCTTAACACAGAACAAGTTGTACTGAGATCATTGACCTTGGTGAATGCTGCTTTGGGGCCATAGAGGAGACATGTGACACACTCTAGTTTGTTCATCAGTTCTGAGGAGAGGTCCCATTCCTGGCCCAACTCTGTGAATGTGTTCTTGATTTCCCTGTTGTTGGTCACTAATTTTAGAGCACTTGCCTTCCCTTTACCTGCGAAAGCACTGCTAGTGTCACATCCAGTGTATGCATGTATACCAATAAGAGCTCTGCAGACATCTATGCCGACAGTGGCAGCGACTTTCCCGATGTCAACTAATCTAGTTCTGGTTCTAGTTCCACATTTCTGGAATAACGGAGCTCCTATCTTGTCATGGAATGCCAAACACATGATAAAGACATCTGTGTCCTCTGCGCATATCACTACAGCCTGGTAGCCCTCTCTAGCAGCATGGACAGCATGGAAAAGTAGGCGCCCATCTGCTTCCTCCTGCTGGCACTGGAGATCTGGTACCTCTTCACTGCCCTGTATGTAATTCTGTAGCATTTGTCATCTACAGTTACATACAGAATCTTCTCATGTAGTTTCTCTCTGTACACTGGCTTCCTCCATTCACTGACAATGAAGCTAATCAGACTGGTTTTGTTAGTTATTCCTGTCAGGAAACTTCTCCATTGCCTCACAATCTGTGCGCTTGTGATACCCTGCAGCTGGTGTCCAGTCTCTTCACCTCGTGCCGATCTCTCACTGTTCTTGATAGAATTCTCTCGATACGTGTCGAACAACAACATCTATTCTGGTACTTTTACTTCCTTCACGCAATGCCATAGACAGTATTGTAGTGGCAATGTCTCCAAACGTAGCTTGATCACCTTTACTCTTTGAACTAAGTTCATTCCATCGACCACAGAAGCCGGATTTTGTGGAGTTGGTCTGCCACTGTCACATTCTTCTGCAAAGTAGTGGCTAAGGAAGCTTTGTTTGTTTTCCTGAGTAATCCGTCTGGGGTAGAGAGAGCCCAGGGTAGTGGTCCCAAGGGGTGAGAGAGGATGTCCTCCATCGTGAGATTGCGCCCTTGTGCCATCGCTATGATGCGACCAAACAGAGACCGTCAGATTTCAAGATTATGTCCTTCCCACTTGTTTTCACTACCTTCTTCTTACACATATTTGTGAATGTCTTCAGCTTGTTAGTTTTCATCGGATCGTGAAATGGTTTCGCTGATGGGTCGTTCTCCAGTCTCTCGTTCTGGAAAGTGGCATAACTCTGCTCTCCAATATCACATGCCTTCATCAGGTCAGAGGCAATGTCTCTACTGGTTAGTGCTACCATCCTTTCGTCTCCCTTTCTGACGGCACTCCCTCGTAGTGTTTGATCTACTCTCAGTTGTGAAGCTAGCGTAAGTTTTTCACGTGTATTGGAGTGCTTTTGGTACTTGACCTTGCTACAGAATATGCAGATCGGATCATAAACTCTTGATTCTGTTGTCGATCTTCTGGAAGACCGTTTTGGAGGACAGCCACTACTACCAGGTAGATCACGACTGCTTTCACCTCTTTCCTTTTCAAAGTCTCCAAGTCTCTTTTCATGGTGGAGATGCTTCTACATTTTCGATGATAGAAACATAATTGGAACTTCTTTGTCCTCAAGCGTTTTTGCAACGTCTAAAATGGGGACATGGTTCCTGACTTTGGCGGCTTCAAGTAAGGTTAGCCAGCAGTCATGACTTTGAGGACTGATTAAATGTTCATCTTCGTCGATACTGCCTGGTGTATGATGCACAGTTTCTTGGCGGGTCCTGGGGCGTTTCCATGCTGACGGACATCTAATGCTAGTCTACTGTATTCCAGGCCTCTTACGTAGAACTTCCACAGCTACCAGGATACCTGAAAAAGAGAAATAAAAATTATATTACATATATATATATAAATATACATACATTCAGCCTGGGGGTTGGCGGTATCAAATCGGGGGGGGGGGGAGGGGATGCTCATAGTGACTATCTTGGCGCCAAAATGCCCAGTACCCTATATATAGCAGGTTTTAGACCACTTAGAGCAGTGATACTGATGTCTATGACTAGGTTTGAGGGTCGGATATATCATTTCTGTATTTACCTAAAATATTGGAAATGTACACCAAAATCACTGTCGTAACTGTTCTAGGACCTTAAACGCGGTCATTTAAATATGTGTCTGCAGCCATTTTGGCGGCCATCTTGAATTTTAATATTAAGGCTGTATCCAATATTTTAGGTAAATACAGAAATGATATATCTGACCCCTCAAACCTAGTCGTAGACACCAGTATCACTGCTCAAGGTGGTCTAAAATCTGCTATATATAGGGTATTGAGCATTTGGCGGCCATTTTGGAAAAAGGGGATAACTCCCATAAAGCTGCCACTGCCACAATGCTATCACATATTTTCTAACTCTAGGGTCTACACCATCCCAAAAATCACTATGAGCATTCTCCCCCAATTTGATACTGACCAACCCCCAGGCTGATCGGCTAAGCGTTGGAATACCAAGTCTAGAGATGAGATTGTGGGCGCTGAAACCATGAACCAGCCACCTGAAGTCCATGACTTCTTGCAAAGTCAAGGAACTTAGTGCTATTCAGGTTCACAGTTCCAGACCCATGGGGACCAACACACGTCTCATAACCATCCCTATCAGTTGTCAGTTCCAGTCGATGCATTGAAATCCCCCAAGACTAGAAGTGTATCTCGCCTGAGGCACTGATCAACCAGAGACTCGAGCGTGGCGTAGAATGTGTCCTTCACGGTGAGGTCACTCGCCTCGGTCGTAGCATAAACAGAGACCAGGGAAATGACACCTAAGGAGTGACGAATCCTTCGTCTCATAATACGCTCGTTGACCGGTGTTACCTCAATTATCATTGGAGTCAGCTTATTGGACACAGCTACAGCAACTCCTTGGGCATTGTAACCATCAGAGCGACCAGACCAATAGGAGGTGTAACCACCCACCATGATCTCACCGCAATCCAGTCTCCGAACCTCAGAGAGTGCTGCAATACCAATGTCCAAACGCTTGAACTCAGATGATGACAGAGACAGGTGATCATGCTCTCTTCAGGATAGGACATTCCAGGCACCCACCTGAAGCGACTGCCTTAGGTTAACTCAAGGAGACCGCCGTCTGGTGGATGACACCTCAGCACCACCCCAACACACACTCCCACAATCTGACCTGGGAATGTTTCCCGTGGTTTCCCTCCTATCTTCAAAGATTGGGGATCCCGAAGGCTTTGCCCCAATCTTGTCATCTGGTGAGCTGCCCTGCGAAGGGGAGCTGCACAGGAGGTACTCCCACGGAGTGGGTTTTCAGATTTATTTTATGCTTCTGGAATGTTTTGCGGAATGAAGGGTTTTACGGTGGCCGGAGTGCAAATCTTGCCACCAACCTCCTAATAAGAAGTAACCCAACTGCAGGAGGACGTCCGCAGACACAGTCGTGCGCTAGATATGGATGGCCATTGGTTCACAAGGAGCTGCTCCGCCCTTTGACAGGTTTTTGTTCTTCATCCTGCTGGATGTCCATATAATATCATACACCCTCCTCACCAAGAAACTTGGTGGGGGAGACGGTTTAATCACCGACAACCCGGCCATGAAACAGGTTAGTACAGGTTTACATGATACCTGTAGGAAGTCACAGATCGAGTCTGACCTGATATGACAACTGGACACAGAAGCAGCATGCCGACTAGTGGCATGGCGACTCGTTGTCCTCCAATTGGCACGTCGGCCAGACTTTAACAGCGACACAAATTTGATAATTCAACACAACTAGGTAGGTGTGGTTCGACATGGAAAATTGGCCGAAAACACAACTAGCAACGCAGAAAGAAAATAAAACGGTGAAACACAACGGATCCGTTCTGGGAAACAGCTTTTCAAGGTTCACCTGCGCTTCGTCATTCAAGGTTCACCTGCACTTAGTCATTCAAAGTTTACTGCACTTCGTCATTCAAGGTTCACCTGCACTTAGTCATTCAAGGTTCACCTGCACTTAGTCATTCAAGCTTCACCTGCACTTAGTCATTCAAGGTTCACCTGCACTTAGTCATTCAAGGTGCACCTGCACTTAGTCGTGATCTTTTCTGCCCAATTAACCCATCATAACCCAACCCTCTCACTTGCATGTGTCTGTGTATATTCCCCTCTTTCTCTTCGTTCCCTGTTATTTTCATTCCTTCGCTTGTTTTATCCACACGTTACCCCACTGCCAGCTCGTTGCTATTTTACCCTCCATCACCTCGCTCTTCCGTGAGTTTCGATCCTCCATAGGGAAACTTATTTGAGCCCTCACAACCAGTTCATTGTTATTTATTTATTTATTGCAATGCTATAACAGAAAAAGAGAAATTGGCTACGTCCGGTTAAACGGTTCACTGAAAGTACACAAAGCAAAACGAAACGCATCGAGACCTCCGAAGACACATTTTCGAGTCGAAAGAGGTAAACTGTACATCATGAAACGCCATTCATCTTCAGCGTGTACCACTGTGATCAATTACCGGTGACACCAAAAGACTGAGTAAGGGAGAGGATGATAAAATAAATGTTTAAAATCCGTTTTATCCACCATTGGGATTGGTCGAGCGGCGTTTATGATGCGAGGGGGGTCGTGGGTGGACGACAAGATCATTTGACGGACGAAGCAAACGGTGATGTCTCCGCGTCTTGGAACGAGATAACGGACCAACGCCGCATTGTGCACGGTCGGACAACCTCGCACGGCACTACGGAGACCTAGCTTGTGCATTGGACGCGGCGTGGGCACACAAGATGACCGGCTTTTCATCATGGTGTTAATTTATTTCATAATTTAATTGCAAAAACTGAGCAATTTTTCTTCGTCATGGTTTTTACAATGCAATGAAAATCCCATGTAATGTTTCTTCTTTTTTTTTTTCCAGCCTGACCTTTCCTAACTTTGAGATTTCAACCATTATGGGATTTATGACCCAAGGCGGTAATATTATCAACAATGGCTTTGCTGATTACTTTTTGAAATCATAAAGATTTAGCGAGCCCCTTACTGCTAATTGCCCTGTACGGATGATTGCTCTTGAGAATTGCTTAATGGCGATCGTTATCACCGGCTGGTTACACTATCCGGATATTGAAGCAGACATTTCGTCCCCATAACCCCCCTCATCTCCAGTGCCCCCATTATCCGGACCACGACATGACACGTTTGGGGGTGAAAGACGAAGATTTGGTGAAAGTTCCGGAAACTTCATTTTCTACCCATGTTTGTGGGAATGTTAAACGGAGTCAAATTTTGGGATATTTAAACATTTAGGATATGAGAAGCCCCACAACAGGAAGAGGTGAGAGGTCAGAAATACAACGTTGTGTAAATGTGGGTGACCTCACTTTTGTCAATGTTAATTACATTTTTAACCCCCTTCCCCAATCCGCGTACATCATAAATATATGTGGGACCAAATACAAATTTGTTGTCTGGTCTTGTATGTCAAAGGTCGAGAAGTGCGCGACCGCTGGCGCACTGACAGCATCGCCGGGACAAGGTGGTTTTGTGCTTCCATTGAGTTAAGTTGTTCTTGATCAGGACAATCAGATGATCTCCTGGTGGACCAAGTTCTTAAAGGCTGACCTTTGAAAATTTGGTCTTTGATCAGGATAGCCTGACGGTCTCCTTGTATACCGAATACCTGGAGAGTTTGAGCTTTTTTTTCTGTCGCCACTCGCAGCTTCGGAAGCACTTTTACCATTCATTATTAATCCCGAGAAAATGAAAGAATTCAGGTAATTTGTAAAAGTGAGGTTTTTTTTTTCTCCTTTTTTTATTCTAACCAATCAAACTGCCATTGTGGGTTTTACAATAAGGCTGAAATGCAAACAATTAAGTAATCAGTGGGAAACGTTTCCTTCCAGCACTTGAGTGAAAGTATATAACAGAGAGTCACAGCTTGCACCATTCAGCTGAGGAGGGAGGAGAGCAGGAGGGAAAGGATGAGAAGAGGTTGCAGAGAGGAGGGGGAAGAAGATAGAGAGACAGACGGACAGGCAGACAGACAGGCAGACACAAAGCTCACTCTCGATAACCTTGATTGTTGTAAGAATGTTGCGAAATTCCAAATTCCAGACACCAGCTTGTCACTAAAAGATACCCACGAGACAATCCTCCAGTGACACTTCTCTTGCAACAAGGAAAGATGCATAATGGTCAAGAAGGTGTACTTTGAGAGGAATGTCATGCAGGACTTGGAAATCAGAATTTTGACATTGAGGTGCATATACACTACAATCAGATTGGGTACTATGCTGTTGGAGGTATCAGGTATGGTGAAAGTTCTACACAGTATTCTCAAGGCCTCAGCACGTCCGCAACGCTGACGTCTCGGTAGATGGAGCACTTTTTGAGAGAAAGAGCTCTGACGAGTGGGAAACGTCAGCTTGACAATGTTTCCCACGGTGGTTAACATAACCTTTTCTCCTCATGGTGGTTAACATGACCTTTACTCCTCACGGCGGCTAACATAACATTTTCTCCTCATTGCGGTTAACATAACCTTTTCTCCTCATGGTGGTTAACATAACCTTTTCTCCTCATTGCGGTTAACATAACCTTTTCTCCTCATTGCGGTTAACATAACCTTTTCTCCTCATTGCGTTTAACATAACCTTTTCCTCATTGACAGTTACCGTGACCTTTTCTCCTCATGTGGTTAACATAACCCTTTTCTCCTCACGACGGTTAACATAACCTTTTCTCCTCACGACGGTTAACATAACCTTTTCTCCTCACGATGGCTAACATAACCTTTCTCCTCACGATGGTTAACATGACCCTTTCGCCTCACGACGGTTAACATAACCTTTTCTCCTCACGACGGTTAACATAACCTTTTCTCCTCACGATGGCTAACATCACCTTTTCTCCTCACGACGGTTAACATAACCTTTTCTCCTCACGACGGTTAACATGACCTTTTCTTCTCCGTATGGTGAACATAACCTTTTCTCCTCACGACAGTTAACATAACCTTTTTCTCCTCAGTATGGTTAACATAACCTTTACTCCTCACGGCGGCTAACATAACATTTTCTTCTCAGTACGGTTAACATAACCTTTTATCCACACGATGGTTAGCATAACCCTTTCTCCTCACGACGGTTAACATAACCATTTCTCCTCATGACGGTTAACATAACCTTTTATGCTCACAACGGTTAACATAACCTTTTATCCTCATGACGGTTAACATGACCTTTTCTCCTCATGACGGTTAACATAAGCTTTTCTCCTCATGATGGTTAACATAACCTTTTATCCTCACGACGGTTAACATAAGCTTTTATCCTCACGACGGTTAACATGACCTTTTCTCCTCAGGACAGTTAACATAACCCTTTCTCCTCAGGACAGTTAACATAACCCTTTCTCCTCACGACGGTTAACATAACCCTTTCTCCTCACGACGGTTATCATAACCCTTTCTCCTCGTGACGGTTAACATAACCCTTTCTCCTCACGACGGTTAACATAACCCTTTCTCCTCAGGACGGTTATCATAACCCTTTCTCCACGACGGTTAACATAACCTTTTTATCCTCAGGCGGTTAACATAACCCTTTCTCCTCACGACGGTTAACATAACCTTTTATCCTCACGGCGGTTAACATAACCATTTCTCCTCACGACGGTTAACATATACCTTTTTCTCCTCACGACGGTTAACATAACCCTTTCTCCTCACGACGGTTAACATAACCTTTTCTCCTCACGACGGTTAACATAACCTTTCTCCTCATGACGGTTAACATAACCATTTCTCCTCACGACAGTTAACATAACCCTTTCTCCTCACGACGGTTAACATAAACCCTTTCTCGCAAACGCAAAACGCAAAAAAATCTGAAAAACCACTCCGTGGGAGTACCTCCTGTGCAGCTTCCCTTCGCAGGGCAGCTCACCGGATGACGGGATTGGGGCAAAGCCTTCGGGACCCCCAATCTTTGATGATAGGAGGAAACCACGGGATACATCCCTGGGTCAGATTGCGGGAGAGTGTGTCGGAGTGGTGCTGAGGTGTCGTCACCAGACGGCGGTCTTCTTGGGTTAACCTGAGGCGGTCCCTTCGGGGGGGTGCCTGGAATGTCCTATCCCTAAGAGAGGATGATCACCTGTCTCTGTTATCATCTGAGCTCAAGCGTTTAGACATCGGTATTGCAGTACTCTGAGGTTCGCAGACCGGATTGCGGCGAGATAATGGTGGGTGGTTACACCTACTATTGGTCTAGTCCTCTGATGGTTACCATACTCAAGCAGTTGCTGTAGCTGTGTCCAATAAGCTGACCCCAATGATAATTGAGGTAACACCGGTCAACGAGCGTATTATGAGACTAAGGATTCGTCACTCCTTAGGTGTCATTTCCCTGGTCTCTGTCTATGCTCTGACTGAGGTGAGTGACATCACCGTGAAGGACGCATCTACGCCACGCTCGAGTCTATGGTTGATCAGTGCCCCAAAGTACACTTCTAGTCTGGGGATTTCAATGCATCGACTGGAACTAATAGGGATGGTTATGAGACATGTGTTGGTCCCCATGGGTCAGGAACTATGAACCAGATAGCAATAAGTTCCTTGACTTTGCAAGAAGTCATGGACTTAGGGTGGCTGTTCATGGTTTCAGCGCCCACAATCTCATCGCTGGACTTGGTATTCCAACGCTGGCGGAATGGCAAAGGAGTTTGACCATGTCCTCGTTGACGGTCGTTCGAGATGATCCAGAACTGCAGGGTCTACCGGAGTGCTCAGTTCCTCAATACTGACCACCGGCTTGTTGTACAACTATAAAGCTGCACCTTAAATCCTGGAGAATGGTACCATCCCAGCCGAGGCTGGATGTTGGCAAGCTCAAGGATGAGAGAGTAGCTGTGGAGTTTGCGAACAGGCTGAGTGGCATTTGGGGTGTCTGGGTGCTTTGGGGGTCCTGAAGAGTTGTGGAGTGCCTTCAAGACCACCGTCCTTGATGTTGCTGGTGGATGTCTTGGAACTCACCGCAGGCAAAGAAGAATTTTGTCTCTCAAGGACACTGGATACTATTGACCAGAGTCGCAGGGCCAGGCTGAATGGCAGAGCTGAGCTGTTCAGGGAGCTGAGGCGTAAAACTGTACGTGCACTAAGGGTGGACAAGGAGGCCTATGTGCGAGTAATCTGTGAGGGGGTAGCATCACCTGTGGACAGGTGATCTCGTCCCACTTACAGGGGAATTCGCGCATTGTGTTCATCCAAGCCCATCCCTCGAGCACTGCAGTTAGAGCAGAGAGTGGTAGGCTCTTGACAGAGGAGTCTGAAGTGAAGGCCCGCTGGGCCGGTTACTTGAGCGGCTGTACCAGGCTGATCCCCCAGCTGTCGAGTTGGACGTCAAGGGTGTTACAATCCCTGTTGCTGACCCTCAATCAACTGTGGTCCACCTTCGCTTGTGGAAACAGGGCTGCGGTGAACCGGTTGAACGGGGTAAAGCTCCAGGGATCTGTGGCATCCATGCTGAACTTCTCAAGGCTGGTGGAAATGCTGTATTCATGTCGTTGCATGTAGTTTGTGTTGTTCCTGGAACACAGGCATCATCCCAACTGATTGGAAGAGGGGCCTTGTTGTCCTCTCTGGAAAGGGAAGGGTGATCCCAAGACTGCAACAATACCGAGGGGTGACGCTGCTCTCAGTGCCGGGCAAGGTCTTTGCTCGGATATTCTTGATAGGGTTCGCCACCATCTGCTTAAGCACCAGCGTCCAGAGCAATCAGGCTTTACACCAAAGAGGTCAACGATTGACCGTATCCTTGCTCTTCGTGTCCTCACCGAACGCAGACGAGAGTTTCGGCAGGGGCTGCTTGCAGCCTATGTTGATCTCTGTAAAGCGTTCGATCTGTGAATCGGGATGCCCTCTGGAGGATTCTTTGTCTTCGTGGGTGCCACCAAAACTGATCGATCTGATGTCTGAACTCTACTCTGGTACTGAAAGTGCTGTGAATGTGGTGGTACCATCTCTGACTTATTTCCAGTTGTTACTGGAGTTCGTCAGGGGTGTGTACTGGCCCCCACCTTTTCAGCACTTGTATGGACTGGATTTTAGGGAGGATGTCGGAAAGATCAAGCTGCGGTGCATCGTTTGGGAATGTCAAGATCTCGGACCTTGATTTCGCAGATGATGCCGTCGGTCTTTGCGGAGACTTTAGATATCCTTTTGGGGGCCCTCGAGGTGCTGAATGAGGAGTCGGAGCCGGTGCGATTACAGGTTTCTTGGGTCAAAACTAAGATCCAGTCTTTCAATGACATCTTGGATGCTGCTGTCCTGTCTGTGTCTGTTTGTGGTGAGGATGTTGAGGTTGTGGAGAGATTCACTTACCTTGGCAGTGATATTCATGTCTCTGCTGGCTGTGAGTCAGAGGTCAATAAACGTCTGGCTCGGGCCTGGGGAATCATGGATTCACTGGATCATGGGGTGTGGCGCTGCCGGTACCTGTGCGGGAGGACGAAAGTCCGAGTCTTCAGGTCCTTGGTGCTTCCAGTCTTGCTCTATGGATGCGAGACTTGGACTCTGACCAAGGATCTGAGACGGCGACTTAATTCCTTTGGTACCAGGTCTCTTTGGAGAATCCTTGGCTATTGCTGGTCAGATTTTGTGTCCAACGAGCGGTTGCTGAGAGACACTCGGATGAGATTTGCTACCTGCATGGTCCGTGAGCGTCAGTTGCGGCTGTATGGACATGTGGCTCGTTTTCCTGACGCTGATCCTGCTCACCAGATTCTCTCAGCGAGGGAGTCTCGTGAGTGGAGGAGGCCAATGGGCCGACCACGTGCCTCCTGGTTGCAGCAGGTTGACCATCATCTCAAGGAGATGGGGATGGGCCTGGCATCTGCCTGGGGGAAGGCCAGACGGAGGCCCCTGGAGTACCGGCGGAAAGTGGACACAGCGACGCGCTGTTCTGGCACATGCTCCCATACCTGACCTCACGATGGTTAACATAACCCTTTCTCCTCACGACGGTTAACATAACCCTTTCTCCTCACGACGGTTAACATAACCCTTTCTCCTCACGATGGTTAACATAACCCTTTCTCCTCACGATGGTTAACATAACCCTTTCTCCTCACGACGGTTAACATAACCCTTTCTCCTCATGATGGTTAACATAACCCTTTCTCCTCACGGCGGTTAACATATCCTTTTCCGCTCACCCCGGTTAACATAACCTTTTCTCCTCACGACGGCTAACATATCCTTTTCCCCTCACCACGGTTAACATAACCTTTTGTCCTCACGATGGTTAACATAACCCTTTCTCCTCACGATGGTTAACATAACCCTTTCTCCTCACGGCGGTTAACATAACCTAACCTTTTCCCTCACACGGTTAACATAACCTTTTGTTCCCACGATGGTGTAACATGACCTTTTCTCTCACTGGCGTGTTAATCATAAACCTTTTCCCTTCACTACGGTTAACATAACCTTTTCTCCTCATGACGGCTAACATCCTTTCTCTTCTAGCTACCGTATTACATTAACCTTTCTGCCTCACAAACGTTAACATAACCGTTTCTGTCTCAGACGGTACAATAACATTATTATCACACACGACGGTTCAAACAACCCTTTCTCCTCCTGACGGTTAACTATAACCCTTTCTCCTTCACGACGGGTAACATATAACCTTTTCCCTTCAAACGCGGTTACACTAACCTTTTTATTCCTCACGGACGGTAACTTAACCTTTTCCCTCACGAGTTTAACATAACTTTTGATCCCACGACGGTTTAAACATAAACCTTTTACCTCATAATTGGTAACATACAGCTTTTCCTCACGATGGTAACATAACCTATTAACCTCAACACGGTTACCTCGATAACCTTTTTCTCCTCAAGACGTAATCTAACCTCTTCTCTCACGAGCGGTTAACATACACCCTTCTTCCTCACGGACGGTTTAGACATTACCCCTTTCTCCTCACGACGGTTAACTATAATCCTTTCTACTCACGACGGTTAACAAACCCTCTTATCTCACAGACGGTTACCATAACCTTTTCTCCTCACGACGGTAAACCTAACTTTTTTCTCTCTCACGGCGTGTAACATCACCTTTTTTCTCACGATGGTTAACCTAACCTTTTCTCCTCACGACAGTTAACATAACCCTTTCTCCTCATTGACGTTAGATGACCTTTCTCCTCACGGGTGTTAAACATAACCTTTTCTCCTCACGTGGTTAACATGAACCCTTTCTCCTACGATGGTTAACATAACCCTTTCTCCTCACGGCGGTTAATAACCTCTCCCACGGTTAACATAACCTTTTGCCTCAGTAGCGATGGTAACATGACCTTTTCTCCTCACGGCGGTAACATAACCTTTTCCCCTCACCCGGTTAACTAACCTTTTTCTCCATTGACGGTAACAAACTTTCTCTCAGTACGAACATAACCTTTTTCCTCACAACGGTTAACATAACCGTTTCTCTCAGTACGGTTAACATAACCTTATCACACGACGTAACACTTCTCCTCAGACGGTTAACATAACCTTTCTCCTCACTGACGGTAAATAACCTTTCTTCCTCACGACGGTTAACATAACCTTTTCTCCACGAACGTTACACTAACCTTTCTCCTCACGACGTTTAACATACTTTTCCTCACGACGGTTAAGCAAATCCTTTTATCTCTCAGTTATGGGTAACATAACGCTTTCTCCTCACGATGGTTAACATAACTCTCTTTTAACCTCACGTACGGTTACCATAAACCTTTTCTCCTCAAGTGACGGTTAACATAACCTCTTTCTCTCACGACGGTTAACATAACCCTTTTCCCTCAATCGACGGTAACATACGCCCTTTCTCCTCACGATGGTTACATATACCTTTTCCCCCTCTTCTCACGACGTTAACAAACCCTTTACCTCACGACGTTAACAAACCTCTCCTCACGACGGTTAACTACACTTTTTCCTCACGCGGTTAACATCACCTTTTTTCTCACGATGTTACCTAACCTTTTCTCCTCACGAGCTTAACATAACCCTTTCTCCTCATGAGCGGTTAAGATGACTCTTTCTCCTCACGGTGGTTAACATAACCTTTTCTCCTCACGGTTACATAACCTTTTCTCCTCAGACGTTAAATAACCTTTTCTCTCACGACGTTAACATATACCTTTTCTCCTCACGACGGTTTAGCATAACCCTTTTCTCCTCATGACGTTAACCTAACTTTTCTCCTCACGACATTAACATACCCTTTCCCTCATATGTTAACATAACCTTTCTCCTCCAGGTGGTTAACATAACCTTCTCTCACGACGGTTAACATAATCTTCGCCTTCACGACGGTTAACCTAACCTTTTCTCACTGGCGGTTAACATAAACCTTTTTCCTCACGACGGTTAACATAATCCCTTTCTCCTCACGACGTTAACATAACCTTTTCTCCTCACGACGGTTAACCTAACTTTCTCCTCACGGCGGTTAAGCATCACCTTTTTTCTCACGACGGTTAACCTAACCTTTTCTCCTCTACGACAGTTAACATAACCCTGTCTCCTCATGACGGTAAGATGACCTTTTCTCCTCACGGTGTTAACATAACCTTTTCTCCTACGGTGTAACGATAACCTTTCTCCTCACTGCGGTTAACATAACCTTTCTCCTCACGACGGTTAACATAGTCTTTCTCCTCACGCGTTGCATAACCTTTTCTCTCACGACGGTTAAACCTACCTTTTCTCCTCACGACAGTTAACATAACCCTTTCTCCTCACGACGGTTAACATAACCCTTTCTCCTCATGACGGTTAGACATAACCTTTTCTCCTCACGACGGTTAACCTAACTTTTCTCCCACGACGGTTAACCTACCTTCTCCTCACGACAGTTAACATAACCCTTCTCCTCATGATGGTTAACATAACCTTTCTCTCCTCACGGTGTAACATAACCTTCTCCCACGGTAACATAACCTTTTTCTCCTCAGTGGTTAACATAACCTTTTCTCCTCACGGTGTTAACATAACCTTTCTCCTCACGCGGTTAACATAACCTTTTCTCCTCACGACGGTTAACAAACTTTCTCCCAGACTAACATGACCCTTTCTCTCACGGTGTTAACATAACCTTTTCTCCTCATATGGTTAACATGACCTTTTCTCCTCACGGTGGTTAACATAACCTTTTCTCCTCACGGTGTTAACATAACCTTTTCTCTCACGACGGTTAACATAACCTTTTATCCTCACGACGGTAACAGAACCCTTTCTCCTCACGAAGTAACATGACCCTTTCTCCTCACGGTGGTTAACATAACTCTTTTCTTCCCATCGCAGTTTGCATCACATCATGAACCCTCAGTGGATAAAACCTATTGAATTGTTCACAAACCAGCCAGAGCCTTGACTAATTTGATTATTCCTCCAATCCTCCATCCATTGTGGGTTCCACTCAGACTTCCGAGTTCAACCCTTTTTAACTATGTGTTCCGACTCCGATATGGTGCAAGGATCATTTGAGATTTATTCTGCCATGTTAACTCGACCAGTGGAGTGGTGTTTCTCCTTACCGGTAACTGTCTGTCCGCGACACATCTTGTGGAGCGCTCTCTCAACCTGCAACATCGTACCCAAGCAGTATTCCTGATGCCTTCCCTGTGTTCTTTACAGAGTCATTCGTATCCATATGCTGGTGCTCCCAACAGATAGTTCGCATTGTTTACCGACTCCATCCGAACAGTCTTGGTTTCCAGGCTCATGCATTTTATACCGTTGTCCCCAAGTGCATCCATGATGGTCTCCTTGCTTCGGTGAATTCCCATTTTCCTGAAATTGTTTTGTTCTCTCATCCTTTTTCTCCTCATACGTCCGCCACCGAAGATTGGCGAGGTTATGTATTCACCGCTGTTGTTTTCTGTGAGCATGATATCTCAAAATGTCAAGGACGGATTGGATGAAACTTGGTGGACATGTTTGGTGTGTGACAAGGACGAATGATATTTTTGGTTCAGTACGGATGCAGTCCAGCTGTTCAAAAATGTAAACTGTTCAGCCTGGCAGATGTATGCACTCCCCGAGTGCCGGTTTAGTTTTCTTATTCATTTATTTCATTCTTCATTTGCTTTCCACAAGCCTTATGTTTGGAAAATACAAACTGTAATCATGGAATGCCTCGAGAGCAGTGGTCACTCTCATGGATATCTTTTAACCTTTTAGTTTTGTGACGAATTGTTTGTTGCAGTCTTTTAACCTCAAACCACAAGCAACCTGCAAGTACACAGCACTTTCAGTTTCAATCAGTGCTGTAGACCTTACCACTTGCTTAAAAGCTGGCTGTGTTGACCTTCGCCTTTCTCTTTAACCTTTGGGCAGATCTTCCACCATTTAATGTTAGAAGATTTAAATTAGGTAATTAAAGATGAAAAGACTTTTGGTTTTCACTCGCCACAACATTATCTTGTATTGTCATGACAACCAGAATTATGGAGATTACACTGGATTAGCACCTAGAGATTATGGGTTTAACCCTGGATGGACGCAGCACTTTTTAAGAGATTATATTGAATTTGCCACAAACGCACCGTTTCCCTACCAAGTGAGGTGTCGGTCTGACGTTTCAACACAGAGGCGTCTCCATTCATGACCGATGAAGATCACTCGGTGGTGAGCACCTCTTGCTTGCTTGTGGTGGAGCTTTAGTTTTATTATCATGAGCGATCTTCATGCGTATTACTCATGTTCTCTCGCAATGTCAATAAAAACCTCCCTAGGTACTAGTTTAATGGAGAAGAGGGTACGATGGAATGTTAAT
>CM068955.1:22694967-22716184 GCA_035128595.1 Eptatretus atami
ATATACTCAAGAACCACAACCATTCCCCCAAAACCACGACCATTCCCCGTGAACCACAACCATTCCCAAACCATTCTGTGTGTCAATGAGTGAGTGATTCCACACTGGTTCTCAGATCTACTTAATCCATATATTTCAGAACCACAACCATTCCCGAAGCATTATGTGTGCCAGTGAGTGAGTCCACATTAGTTCTCAGACCTACTCTAATCTATACACTCAAGAACCACAACCATTCCCCCAGAACCACAACCATTCCCCCAGAACCACAACCATTCCCAATGCGTTCTGTTCATCAGTGAGTGAGTACACACTGCTTCTCATATGTACTTTAATCTACATATTCAAGAACCACAACCATTCCCAAAGCATTCTGTGTCAATGAGTGAGTGAGTCCACACCGGTTCTCAGATCTACTCTAACCTATATACTCCAGAACCACAACCATTCCCCCAGAACCACAACCATTCAAAATGCATTATGTTGGTCAGTGAGTGAGTCCACACTGGTTCTTAGATCTCCTCTAATATATATATATATATATATATATATATATATTATATATATATTATATATATATATATATATTACATACTCAAGAACCACAACCATTCAAAATGCATTATGTTGGTCAGTGAGTGAGTCCCACACTGGTTCTTTGATCTCCTCTAAATATATATATATATACATACTCAAGAACCACAACCATTCCCCCAAAACACAACCATTCCCCCTGAACCACAACCATTCCCAAAGCATTCTGTGCATCAGTGAGTGAGTGAGTCCACACTGGTTCTCAGTTCTACTTAATCCATATATTCCAGAACCACAACCATTCCCGAAGCACTATGTGTGCCAGTAAGTGAGTCCACATTAGTTCTCAGACCTACTCTAATATATACTCAAGAACCACAACCATTCCCCCAGAACCACAACCATTCCCAATGCATTCTGTTCATCAGTGAGTGAGTACACACTGCTTCTCAGATGTACTCTAATCTACATATTCCAGAACCACAACCATTCCCAAACATTCTGTGTCAATGAGTGAGTGAGTGAGTCACACCGGTTCTCAGATCTACTCTAATCTATATACTCCAGAACCAAACCATTCCCACAGAACCACACCCATTCAAAATGCATCATGTTGGTCAGTGAGTGAGTCCACACTGGTTCTTAGATCTCCTCTAAGATATATATATACTCAAGAACCACAACCATTCCCCCAAAACCACAACCATTCCCCCTGAACCACAACCATTCTCAAAGCATTCTGTGCATCAGTGAGTGAGTGAGTGAGTCCACACTGGTTCTCAGATCTACTCTAATCTATATACTCCAGAACCACAACCATTCCCGAAGCATTCTGTGTGCCAGTGAGTGAGTCAACATTGGTTCTTACATCTACTCTAATCTATATTCCCCGGTGATGCTCTGCATTGATCAAGGCTTTGTCTTGTTGTATGAAACGTCTGAATAATTGTCCACACTATCAACACTGATTTCCCACTATTCTGCAATTTCTCATGCAGTAATTTGGTGATTCTATAATATGGCGTGTTCAGCACGTTCAATGGTTGCTCAAATGACAGCAGTTGCTTGCACGTGTGAATGCTCGTGGTCACTTACCAATTTATAGCAATTTTGAACCCACTGTACCATCGAAATGCAAAACTACATGAAAGACACCCATCAACAGACTGTGCAGACGGCTTCCCGTGGATGAAAGCTGGTTCGATGTTCTCCTTCAGGAAGCACTCTAATGATACATCTCTGTTCTACAATACACAAGACTATTTTAAACGCCATCTTGGTTTTACCCACAATGCCTTGACCAGTGTTATATCACTTCCTCAACATCTTGCTCAGGTTAGAATATGTCATTGCACAAAATTTAGGATCTGATCTATCATTTTTATGCGTTCATATTAAAACATTGATTATTTTATGATGTGGTCTATACTTTCCTAAAGGAATAGTTGTGGGGACAGAGAATGGTTTGTAGCTGGTAAGAGGGATCAGAGTAGCCCATTGTTTACGGATGTGATTGGCAAGTGGTTGTGAAAATCAGAGTAGCGTGGAAAGGTAGGATGAGTTGGGAGGTGATGAAAAGTAGAGCAACTTGTGGTTTCATCTTGCTGCGAGGTGTTGAAAGTTTGACTGAGAATAAAAATGCAGATTCACTGTTATGGTGAAACCTTTCCTCCCATCTGAGAACCTTTCAGCCAACCTGGGATTATGGAGTATAGGAGAGAAATTATGCCTTTGGTAAGGATGGGGTTGGGACAGGGTTAACTGGCTGGGCACGGAGCGGTAAGCGGATTGTGGCAGCCATCATTTCCAGGCCATGTATTCCCGTAATAGGAAGGTGATTGGGTTAGAAGTACAGCAAAGGTCATCTGTCATTGGCTACTGGCAAGAGAAAGTGCCAGGTGCAAGATGGACAACTGATTGTAAGAGTACAGGAGAGGAATTGCACCTCTTTCGACTTGGATGAGGTCATCCATAGCTCTTGGTGCATGGGAAGTCATATATTTAAATCATTCATTTGAATGGAAAAAAAGATTTCCAGCTGATTATACAAATAACCACATTAACGGTTTTTAAAGTACGTACAACAAACATATTTAGGATCTATTTAGATAGTGGTCCGGTTTATGATATCTTCGCATACATCCCAGTGGAGACAATAATCATCCCAGGATTGATCTCACCACCCCAGAACTGAAATTGGAAAATGTTATCTCATCTAAAGAAGAACACAACTGAGATGAGTGCCGATTATAGGTGTCTATGATGGATAGCATGGGAATAAAAAGCTGCGTTTGAACCAGCCATGATGCTTGAACATAGTTTGACTGCCACTGTCTCCAATATTGCCAAGGAACCTGAAAACTTTACATCTGGAGAACCTTTGAAATTGCTTTTTAAAAAAAACAAACATAAGGTGAGTTTTTGGGGCAAGCTTATTGAAGCTTAACTTCCTTCCGATTGGAAGGTCACCAGTAAACATAACTCGCCATATAGCCTGGTATATACACAATTCATAACACCTGTGATATCTGCTCAATATCCATTGCAAAAATGAAATTCTGGCCTCTGGGAAGTCTCGGGAAGCCGAGTTCTATTGCTGATGTCGTTCTGGGTTGTTTGTATAGCTCAGACGTTCCTGTGAAGTTGAGCCCCAAGCGGCTCATCCAAGGATGTCCGTGCACTCCCGGTGCAGCCAAGCACAGTGAATCGCTGAAAATGTCTGCAAGATGAGAGATGCCTTGCCTCTTCATACGGAACCCCATTTGCCAGCTATTGGAAATGCTTCTAGGCCTTCCTGGTTTCTTGCACAACTTCTGAAAGGGTTTCAATCTGATCTTCCTGACACGCGTCACATCTATTATGCATAGAGCTGTAGCTTTGGAGAGCAAAACTGTCTTCGACTAACAGCAGGTGCCTTCGACTTTCTTTGCACGTGCAATGCACCGATTCTGACGAATCGATATTGCAACGGAAAGCAGACTAATGCCTAAAATGACAGGCAATTACGCCATTAAATAATCATGCTTAATTCTGGCTCTTTGATTGTTCCACCTTCAGACCTACAACTGCGAAGAAAAGAGTTGGGGGGAGGAGGGGAGGGAGGAGAAGGAGGCGTTGACCTTCCTTAACAAGACTTGATCGATTGGCACCATTGTCCTTCTTCTCCCATTTTGTCCGCTTTGAGGCATAGCATGAGTTGCATCGTTGTGACGTTTGAAAAGAAAGATGGCTGAAAATCTTTAATAAACGAACAAATTCTCAGTCATGAGGGTTCGGGTTATAGCTGTTCTGTTGAGAACACCATCTCGGAGTTCAGTGGCGATGCCTTAATTGACCCCCATTGTGTTCTGTCAGTAATTCTGACTTTGACTGTTGATGTGTGTTGATGTGATACTACATGTTTGTGTGTAGATGTAAAACATCTTCTTCTGGAGCTAAAAATTACTCCAACGTAGACGGCAACCTCCCGATAAATCACAATGGAGACTATTTCTGACCACACTGGAAGCTCTGAGGATTAAACCAAGCGGTCACTTTTAATCACAGACTAACGGCGAGCAGTGAACGTCAGTCCATGCTTCGCTTACAGTCCAGCATCACACCGGTCATAAAAGAGGATTACCACCAATTTAACCCTCCAGGGATTCCAATTAAAGCCAAACGTCAGTGCTGCATCACGTGGTGCCTCACCTCTCTTGAAGAAATAAACAAATCATTTATTCCAAACGCAAGAGGACAAAATGTTGAGGACACAGAACAAAACGTTGAGCAGACAGACAAAGTATACGATTATTAAGCACAATACAATGCACAAGAAACTAATCCTGGATATAATGGGCCCATATACACATCATGTACTCCAACTGGGCAAGTCAGAGGGGACAGCATGGTGTGAATAACACCAGGCTGTTCCAGGACTCGTATGTGTGGTGCACCACTTGCCTGAAGGCCTGGCAGGAAGAGTATGATTAAGTAGTTTCAACAAAGTAGTTCCACAGATGGGATAAAAGAGGAATAAAATAATGGAGGCATGCAGAAAGTTGGGTTCTTGAAAGTTTAAAGCGAGTTTCGAAATTCAATCAGTTTTGGTTCGGAAAATGGGAATACGCTCGACGCTATTGGCTCTCTGAGCTTGTCCCTGCAGCAAGAGTTCCAAGAGGCAAGAGATCAGGCACGGGGGCGAGAAAGAGAGAGAGAGAGAGAGAGAGAGAGAGAGAGAGAGAGAGAGAGAGAGAGAGAGAGAGAGAGAGAGAGAGAGAGAACACATCCCAGTAGCAAGAGTAGAAATGAGAGTGTCCCCTAGCATTGGACGTGCACCTTCATTCCCTACCCCACCCTGCAGCAGTATGCCTGGTGTTGGCTTAATGGTGAGGATGGTGGGCTTTGGATCCGAGGGTCCTGAGCTCAAAACCCGCTCAGCTGTTCAATTAATACCAGGTGGGGTTGACTCGGCCTGTCATCCTTCCAAGGTCGGCAAAATGAGTGCCAGCATGCTGGTATAGTGTGTCGGAGTGGCGACCCATCCAGGATTGCGTCCAATAGCCAAGGAGACTGCTTAAGCAGCACCAACGCTCTGCACAGAGTATGGTCCCAATCTCCTCCTCCTCCTGCAGCAGTCCATCCCACCCCCCGCCGAGGCCAACAAATCACCAGACATAAGGGGGTATTTCTTCCCCGATGGGTCCATAAATCACAACCCAGGAAGTCTTTGGAATGCAAACCAATCATGAGATGAGAGTGGTCCAAGGCTCACCTCCCACTTCCTGATGGACAGCTAGAAGGAGAGGCCTTCTCCCTTTGTTGTTGGGAGAGAAACATGCGTACCACTCCACCACCCCCTCCACACTCTCAGCCTTTCCGAGGTTAGCATGGGGAAGCACATGAACAAGGCTTGGCATATTTGTGGAAAATCGAAAATTATTCGCCGTTTGGGTTAAATCGTACCACGATGTAGCCCGTAGACAGTACGAATATGGCGGTGGACTTCCAGGTGTGTCACCATGGCTAAGCGTGACAAAGAATAAGATTTCGACTTTTAATTGCAAAATTACTTACTTTATAAATCACAAATCAGAAAAAGACGCATCATATCTATTTTTTGGGGTATCAAGGGATAGATTAGCGTTGAGGTAGGTGGCCTGAGCGTTTGGGTTTCCCTTTAATACGTTTGGTTTAAAATGTCCAAAGATTCTATCTGAACACAAACGATGGTTAAGGTCGAAAACTAATTATCCCCAAATGTCCTCTACACCCCCATCCCCCTAAATCTAACAGCACTATTTACTAAAACAGGCATGGAAGCTACTAAGGCATCTTGGAGCTGCCTCACCCGCCCAACATCAACCTCCCAAAGTTTTGGCGAATGCTGTTGCTTCAAGGCTACTCAACTCCAAAGTTGCCTCAACCAAAGAGGCTCACATCCCTACTTTCTTCCCCCTACACCAGGGCTGACATTGACACTGGCCTTTCCTACATCAAAGCAAGAAAAGCAACAGGAATTGATGGTGCCTATCCTGAATTCTTGAAGAACTTTGGACATTACGAACTTGATTGGTTGGCTTCTCTTTTCACTAACATCTATGCAACTGGAGTCATACCATCAACCTGGAGAGAGGCTACAATCATTGCCATCCTTAATCCAGTGAAACCTGCTGCTGATCCATCTATCGACCCATATCTCTGTGATATACGACGTAGAAGTTGTTTAAGTGTGTCCTTCCGCCCAGGCTCTCTCCACTGGTACAGCCTAGCCCATCCTTCCCAAGGAACAAGCTGGCTTCAAACTTGGAAGGAGTTGTGCTGATCAAGTACTTGCACTTACCACCCACATTGAGGCTACCAATGCATGTTCAAGACAGGTGCTGTACTAATTGACCTTTCATCAACATATGATACAATGTCGTGACATGGTCTTCTGTTGAAAGCTGCCAGACTTTTCCAGTGCCAAACCACAATGTGTGTCCTTTCTTCTATGCTTAGCAATTGAAGATATAGGGTTTCACTTGGAGAGCAAACAAGCTCCATAAGGATTTTGAATGATGGTCTTCCTCAAGGGTCTATCTTGGCTTCAATCCTCTTCAACATATATGTGAGCGATATGCCTTGTCCAACCTCCAGAAAGTTTACTGACGTAGATGATCTTGCCCCTGCTACCCAAGCAATCAACCTTGAAGATCTCAGCAGTACCCTATGCCAGGACTTAAAGCTAATGGAGCAATACTTCATCTACTGGGCACTTCCACCCAAACCCAACTAAGACTACAGTTACCACTTTCTATCTAAGCAACCGACTGGCTCGCAGTAAACGCCAGGTTTCCTTTTGCGGCAAACCCGTCAAAAATGAACCATTCCCCAAGTACCTTGGAGTTACCCTTGATCGCAGCCACACCTAAAATGTGTCACAGAAAAGATCAACACCAGGGTAAACATCATCCGGAAATGCTGGAGATCAAGCACTCACCCTCTTGTGTACTCTGCAGCGGAATACCGTTTTCCTGTTTGGGTAGTGAGCAGCCACACAAAACACTTGGAAACTATCTGAAAACACTGGTGTGGATAATTAATCAGCGGTACACTGAAATCAACACCTGTGCAGTGGCTCCCAGTCCTGTCCAACATCCCCACCCCCAGACAGCAAGAATACTGAGAGAGTTTGATTGCATCAAAGCCAACCCAGAGCTTCCAATCCATGAAGACCTGCAGAATCTATCAAATATGCGACTCAACTCACGCAAACTTTTCTAGGGCTCTGCAAACGTTTTGAGTGGTGTGGGTTTTAACACAAAGGACAAGTGGTGTAATCTCTGGACGGAAAACAACATTGCCAACAAAGAAATGTTGAGTGATGGACATCACACCACGTCCACAAATGGAATTTCAGAGACAGCCCAGCATGTGACCGTGGTCACCCAGATCAGACGATTCATCACATTGTGAACGAGTGGCACCTACAGAGATTTGATGAAGGATTGGGGCAATTCACCGAACAACAGACAGTGCTGTGACTTGTCTGTCCAACTTAGACTTCGATCTGTGTGCTGTAATTTGTCATACACAAGATTGAGATGAGATTAAAACAACACAAGAAAAGTCTTGAATGGGCACAGATTCATGCGAAATAACTGTACCTGCAATACAGCCACCAGTTGAGGAATTTTCAACATTACCAACCTGTGCTCTCCTTGTTCCGGCAGTACCATTGTGAGCTCACCTTGTTTAACTGTTGTGCTGAATAAGATTGATACTTTTGCTCAGAAACATGAATCTGAAATGATTTTTTTTTTTTAATCCTAACTGTTTAAAGCAACAATTAACAGAACAATGTATGCACAGGGAAACATGTTTTGTTTGATATTGTTACCATCTGCCCAACTTGGCCTAGTTCATTGTTTCTTGACCCATTGTGGTAAAGCCTTTTCTTATAATCCTTGCTTACCTGCCTATAGAATATCTCATAATATTCTTCTGCTTCTTCTTGTGTATGGCAGCTTGACTGCCGGGTAGCTATCATTTTGTTGGGGTGCGACTATGTCGCTGATGCTGTACCCCATACCAGTACACCGGTACTCATTTCACCGACCTCAGAAGGATATTCTTCTTCTTCTTGTGTATGGCTAATATGGATTGCATGAAAGTTTAATGTCCAGGTTCTGCAGCCATGTGGCTGCCTCATGGGTGAGTTGGTGGAGAGCTAAAAGTCCTCCCGATAACTTCCGCAAGGGACAGTGTGTGGTGATGTGCTCCATCGTCTGAACTCCTCCGCAATCACAGAGTGCGTCCGACCTCATCCTCCATCGGTGGAGGGTACTACCGCAAAGGCCCTGTCCAGTGTGGAGTCTGTTGAGGGTTGTCCATTGCCTTTGTGGGAGTGTGAAACCGGATGGAGGAATGGTTGGATTATGTACAATAAGTTTATTCGGAACTATGGCAGCCTCCCAGCTGGCCCTCCACAAGTCGGCTTCACTTTGATGGGCTCCGGTAAGGAGCTCGGCACGGTTCCATGCTAGTTTTGGGACTTGAGGCAGCAGCACAGATGTTCAGTGAGAAGATGCTGGGGTGGAATTTCAGGAGCCAAAATGCAGCTGAAGTATTGGGGTGACAGCACATCCCTACGGATGGCTGGGGGAGCAATGTTTCAGTGGATAGGAAGCCACTCAGTCTTTGTTGGCTTGAGGGTTCCAGACACTGTTCTCATCGCAGTGTTGAAATGAACGTCGATGGCCTTCGTATGGACACTCGCCGACCAGACTGGTACGCAATACTCTGCCGTCGAGTGTATGAGGCATTGCCGTGCGTAAGGTGTTAACGCCGGCTCCCCATGATGTTCCAGTCAGTCAGTTTCCTGTACCCTGACCTTCTCCTTGCATCTTTGCAGGTGTTCTTTGAAGGTCAGGGTCTGGTCCCAAGGTATTTGGGATAACGGACATTTTCAACTTTCATACCACAGAATGTCACATCTACCTCTGCGTTTGCTGTGCGATTGTCAAAATGGTGGGTACATACGGCTGTTTTGTTGGGGTTTGGGCAGAGCTTCCATTTGTGTAAATACTCGTCCAGTATGCCCAGATCTCGGGTCAGTTGGTTCCTGACAGATTTTAGGCCAGGTCCCTGTGCTACGAGTGTGATGTCATCAGCATAAGTGAGTTTGAAGGAGGGTGTCATTGGCAAGTCAATAACATAGAGGTTAAAGAGGGCGGGGGCTAGAACAGACCCTTGAGGGAGGCAATCGTTTAGTGTTCGAATTCGGCTGATTTTGTCGTTGAGGTTAACGCGGATCTTTCGGTCCCCAAGGAATACCGACAGCAATCTGATTGTCTGCTGATAGCGGAAGACTTTCGAGACCGAGGAGCCCACGGCGGCAGACTGTCATCAACCGATGACAGGTCCACCTAGGCGGTTGCAATCTTTTGTTTTCTCTGGAAGCCACTCTCGATGATGGTGGAGAGGGCAAGAACCTGATCACAAGAACAGTGGCTGGGCCTATAACCCCCCTGCTCATCAGGTAGGAAGGCCTCCAGAGTGGTGGTTAAATGGGATAGTAGGGCCCTTTCCATCAGCTTTCCCATCACTGAAAGTAGGGCTATAGTGCGGTAGTTGCAGGGCAAGTCTGCTGGCTTACCAATTTTTAGGATGGCAATAGCATCAGCCTACTTCCAGGCTGCAGGAATTTGCCCCGTTTCATGGACGGCAGTAAAAAGGGCTGCCAACCAGGCACGACCCTTTTCTCTGAGGTTTTTAAGGAATACAGGGAAAATTCCGTCGGCCCATGTGACTAGCCATTTTTGGTTGCTGACAGTGTGGCGTCAATGTCTTTCTTTGTACAGTATATGGGGCCACTAGATGGCTGCTCAGTGGGCTTTCGTGGATGTTTCGGAGGTAATCCCTTTTTACCTCCTGCCTTCGTGATTTGGAGGTCAGTGCCTTTTCGGTCTGGAGGAGGTGTGACGCAATGAAATCAGGGGAAACTCTTGGAATGGCAGCAGTAGCATTTTCTGCGGCACCCAGTTTCCTCAGCAATGCCCATGCCTTGCGGCTGCTGTGGGTGAAGTCTGTTGACTCCACCAACTCCTTCCAGCACTTCAGATGTTCAGTGGCGAGAGCCTCAATTCGTGCCTGTGCAACGTCCAGGTTCCCAGTTTAGTTGTGCTCCTTTGGAAGCCTTTCAGTCTCAGCTGTCCAGCAAGGTGTGTAGGTCTTGTGGAAGCCATGCGGTATGGTATTTGTGACAGCAGAGAGAAGGAGGTACACAAATTCTGTTGTTTTACCTGGGACAGGTGATATATATATATATATATATATATATATATATATATATATATATATATATATATATATATATATATATATATATATATATATATATACATGTATATCACCTGTCCCAGGTAAAACAACAGAATTTGTGTACCTCCTTCTCTCTTGGATTCAGCTTGTTTTGGTGAAAGCAGTCCAATCCACTTTCCAGAGGTTCCAATGTAGTTCTGGCTTGGAGTGCACCAGCGGATCTTGATACCAATGTGAACAACAGTGGGGCAATGTTGGCTTTTTGGAAAGGGAGTGAACTATTCTCGATGCCATAATTGGTAGCCCTCTGTCATCCTTTATCAGAAAGCAGAGGTCAGGATTTGTTCGGGTCTGCCACAGTCCCGAGTGGAAGGGTTTTGGCTGCTTTGGGTCAAACAGCAGGTTGAGATTGGCCGTCGACGCCCTGTCAGTTAGCTGTTCTCCGGCCACGTCATTTTCCCTATATCCCCATTCAGTGTAGTGGCTGTTAAAAATCCCCGATGTAAACCGTGGGGTGGTTGTATTGGGGTAGGGCAGGTGATGGCCATGTTTGTGTGGGCGGCTTGTACATATTTACAACGGTGACACCACTTATCTTTACTGTTGTGTGAAGTGAGTTGTTGCCTATGGTTTCGATGTTTCGAAGACCGTGTCTGATTTGGGTGGCAAGGCCATGTTTTGCTGTATTAACAGAGGCAATGAGGTTGTCGCCTGCAATCTTTTTCTTTGCAGCCTTTTTGTCTTCCGCGCTATGAGTTTCCTGGAGTATGGCTATGTCGATGTAGTTTCAGAAGAATGACAGGCTGAATCAACCCCACCGAGTGTTAATTCAGTGGCCAATGGGGCTCAAACTCAGGACCCTAAGATCCCAAGCCAGCCACCCTCACCACCAAGCCAACACCAGGAAAATTCCACAACTTGGTGGTGTGGTGGCGATGCCATATTTTCACATCATTTTTACCCTGCACTCGCGAAGTGAAAAGCAGGGTTAGGCTTTCAGTTGCGTACATGCAAACGTGTGGCGTACGTGCATACGTGCGTGCGGGCGTGCGTGCGTGTCTGCATTTAAAAAATTCGGTTTCTCAGTAACCGTTGGTCCAATTGACACAAAACTTTACCACAGGAGTGCCTCCACCTTTAGAAATTTTTATTCCTAATTATGACATCATAGGTCACGTGGTACGGACGCCATCTTGGAAAAACGTTACACCTCTATCTCCCAAACCGTTCAAAGGAAAAAAATTGAAACATGGCTCATTGTTAAGTACTCCCAATGGGGAAGAAGATATGTTTATGATGATGTCACCGGTGCCTTCATTATGACGTCATAATTCAACAAGTACTACGCTTGATCTGATCAGTATGAAAAAAGAAATTCCTCTGCAACTGTTAGTCCGATGGACACAAAATTTTCAGAATATGAGCGGCTCCTGTCGAATTTTTTTAATGATAATTATGACGTCATCGGTCACGTGGTAAGGCACCATCTAGGAAAAAATACAAAAAAAGTTGCACTTCTATATCTCTGAAACCACTCCATGGAAAAAATTAAAACATGGCTCATTGTCAAGTACTCCCCTTGGGGAATAAGATATGTCAATGACGATGGCATCAGAAACCTTAATTATGACGTCATAATTCGACAAGTACAATGCTTGATTCGATCAGTATGGATTTTATTTCTCTGCAATTCTTGGTCCGATTGACACAATTTTTTTGTCATAAGAGCGCCTCATCCTGTACAATATGTTAATGATAATTATGACATCATAGATCACGTGGTACGGGTGCCATTCTGGAAAAACTTCACACCTCTTTATCTCTGAAACCACTCCATGTAAAAAATTGAGACCTGGCTCATTGTCGGCTACTCCCCATAGGGAATAAGATATGTTAATGATGATGCTATTGGTGCCTTCGTTATGACATCATAATTCGACAAGTACAACACTTATCCGATCATTATTTTAAAAAAAATTCTCAGCAACTGTTGGTCTGATGGACATGAAATTTTCACCACAGGAGTGGCTCCTCATGTATAATATTTTAATGATAATCATGATGTCATAGGTCTTGTGGTACAGGTGCCATTTTGTAAAAACCAAACAACGTTGCACCTCGATATCTCCAAAACCGTTGGCTGCGCAGGGTAAGTATTCTATGAATACCATCTAGTTCTCTCTGCAGTCAGTGGCCAATTATGGAGAAATCCCTCCCTCCCCCTTCCCCCATGGGGGTTGTCCATGTTTTATCCTCCAAATGCTGAGCATCAAGTGAGGAAGCAGCATGGGCGATTTTTAATCATTAGTATGCCAGGGTCAGAACCGAACGGCCAAGATACCAGCTTGAGAGCCTCAACCACAATGCTGCTATATACGGTAATTTTGAAAGTCTTAATTTTCAAAGTGATAAAAGTGAGGAGATCAGCAATGGGAATTGAAATATCTTGTTAAATTACTTGCTTTAAATACTTAACATGTAAAGAAAAGCTTCAAATACATATTTGTCACTGATGGCATGGGGGTGTTGATGATATGTGGGAGATCTCACTCTCTCCAGGTGGAATGTGCTGGGACTTCAGGGTGCTCTGCTGAGTCACCTGATTGAGCCCATCTACCTAAGTAGTGTCATACTGGGCTCATCATACCAAGGATCGTTGTTCGCACGTGCCTTGCATCAGCGTCTGGCTGGCCTCTCGTGCCTCCCTGCACCCTACCACCTCAACCGGCCTCATCTCAGCAGTAAGCAATCACAATTAGCTCTCATTTGCAAGCACATTTGATTGTGTGTTTTATTGAATTGCTCATTTTTGTACACAATTGTGGCTAATGAAGGGGGTAACATTGAAAGTATTTTGATAGTCAAACGAACCCCATCCCATTCCTGACACCAATTTTTACAATAAATTAGTTTTACTCATACTTTTTTTCTTTTTTTTTTGCGTTAACCCACAACTTTTATTTTGATAGAGATATCAGAATAGCCGAGTTGGTAATATAATGTGTTCTCCGTTGAGTTGTCCAGTCTTCCGTTTGATCTACAATCACAAGGAATTACAAGGAAATTAGATGCAGGTGGAGGCCCATCATGCCTGCACCACATCAACACCACAACAATTTATCAACACAAGATCAAATAATAAAATGCAAAATGTTCTTTTTTTTTGAAGTGGTTTTTTTGGTAGTTTTGTAGTTTTCATAAATTTTTTACAATGTACAATGCAGTCAAACTTGGTGAAAAATGGTGTACTGATGCAGTGCCAGCAGTGATATCCTTTAAATGTGGATGTGAATTGCTCCAATAGCTTGCAGTGCTGCGCTCTGGGTATGCCACAATGGTGAGAGACCAAATGGCCATCTGTGCCAAATTTTGTCTGCATTTTTGTTATATCCAGAAAAAAGCACATTTTGCTTTCATTATTATTATTCACAAGCAGATCAGATTGTGTGAAGTATAGGACTACGTTAATGACCCTAATTATTCCCACCTTCTTGGGCCATTGGCCAGCATTTTGGGGTCCATGGTTTGCACGAACGGGCTGGCCAAGCTTATAATGTTCAACTGAAATGGACTTTGATGAAATCTGTAATTAATTTCCATGATACCTTGCCTAGTAATCATGAAAGACGCCTGGTGTTGGCTTCGTGGTTTGAGTGGCGGGCTTGTGATCTTTGGATCCTGAGTTCGAGCCCCATCTTCCATTGAATTAACACCAGGTGGGGTTGACTCAGCCTGTCAACCTTCCAAGGTGGGTGAAATGAGTACCAGTGAACTGGTAATATGGGCATTGTATCAGTGGTGCCCCCATACTCAGCAGCAGTGGGGACGCATTGTTGTCCATAGCCAGCTGAATTCATGAAATCATGCCACCACAATAAGTGGAAGTATTTAAAAAAAAAAATCATGAAAGACAATGTTGGATCTTTGACATCCATTTTACGAATGCTGGACAATGTGACACCCAGCTTTACGTCCATCCAAGGGACTTTGTGATCCAAACCCCTGCCTACAAAGCACAATTTTGACAATGTATAGTTGAGACGAGAATCAAACTCAGACAAAACAGCTCATATGCAAGTTTGCTACCTCTGCACCAAGCTATGGGACAATGTCAGATTATATAAATTTTAACATTCATCTACGACTCATGGAGCAGCTTGTAGATAAAACAAGCTCAAATGAGCTAAGATCCTCGTCCTCTTAATGATGACGTCATAAAAACGAATATACGTCATTGTGATGTATCAGGTTTGCGATAAATTATCTGTGCTAATGCCCGGCTTGATTCCCGCAAACAAAATTCAAACAGCTTGCCTAGTTTCGGAGATAATGGTATAGGCGATTTCCATTAGCGGCGATATAATGACGTCAACTTTTTTTTCTTTGGAAGAATTTCCAAAATCGGAGATGGTTACTGCCTGCGCGTGGGCTTTCTGCATATACATGGCAAGTTTCACGAAGATCCGATGAAAAGTCTGGGTTGTGAAACAAAAAATGTCAAAAAATAAGAATGACGTCATAAAAATTGATATGACATCATAGTGAGTATCATTGTGCGGTAATTCATCTCTGCTAATGCCCTGTTCGATTCCCGCAAACAGAATTCAAAAAGCTTGCCGAGTTTCGGAGATAATTTTTTAGGCGATTTCCATTAGCGGAGATATTTTGACGTCATAACTTTTTTTTCTAGGAGGAATTTTCAAAATCGGAGATGGTTACTGTCTGCGCAGGGTATTTTTACATATATATGCCAAGTTTCAGGAAGTTTGGATGAACTAGGCTGTGAAACAAAAAAGTCCACAAGAAGAAGATGTAGAACAACTACGTGAGTAAGACTTAGAGATCCTCCACGAGGATCTAATAATAAGCAATTTCTATGTTTGCACACATTGTACTTTTACAGAAATTACAACGTACAATGAATAAGGCAACACAGAATATGGATTCATCCTGGGATCCCAGAATGATGAACCATGTTACCAAACAAGCCAAACTTTTGCCTGCTTGAAGAGTATCAAATGAAAAAGTTGATGCTAAGTAGGTACTCGAGAATGCCATTGAGATGCTGAATGCTGAATGACACGCCATTTTATGACGGTTTATTAAAATTACTTTTGAATCTTTACAAGCTGTTTTGAATTTTTCTTTTGAAATGGAAACCGCCAAAGATGACGCCTTGATAAAGGTTAATTAAATAAAGCCATTAATTATCTTCAAAAGGGGTGTTTCAATTAACCTGAACACCCAATTTTCATTCATGCACCACCTTTGAGTTCTCTAATCCTTTTATGTCCTTTTGAATCCTTTTATGTCCTCTCGTGAGCAACATTTGAAGACTTCTTAGCCGAACACACTCTTATACAGGGAAGATGTTCTAAAACTATACAAACACACACAGCATCTACAATCTTAACTTAACTATTGCCCCCTTCCCCATAAATGCAACAATATCTAAAGCATGCTGTCTCTTTGTTGGGGATCTCAATCCAGCTATCCATCTGCATATAGGAGATTGACTTTAAATATCCTACAGTATCTCTTGAAAAGAGTAGGACAGTAGGTTATTGTGTGCTGTATCCTTGCTAAATTTCCTGCGTATAGATTTGTTGAGATACTAGAAAATACCACCCTTAGTTTTGCTGATAGGAGTACTGAAAGAAGAGAGATCTCACGACCAGCCAACAAGAATTCAGGTGGGTGGTGGCGATGCCATATTTTCACATCATTTTACCCTGCACTCGCGAAGTGAAAAGCAGGGTTAGGCTTTCAGTTGCGTACATGCAAACGTGTGCGTACGTGCATACGTGCGTGCGGCGTGCGTGCGTGTCTGCATTTAAAAAATTCGGTTTCTCAGTAACCGTTGGTCCAATTGACACAAAATTTACCACAGGAGTGCCTCCACCTTTAGAAATTTTTATTCCTAATTATGACATCATAGGTCACGTGGTACGGACGCCATCTTGGAAAAACGTTACACCTCTATCTCCCAAACCGTTCAAAGGAAAAAAATTGAAACATGGCTCATTGTTAAGTACTCCCATGGGAAGAAGATATGTTTATGATGATGTCACCGGTGCCTTCATTATGAGTCATAATTCAACAAGTACTACGCTTGATCTGATCAGTATGAAAAAAGAAATTCCTCTGCAACTGTTAGTCCGATGGACACAAATTTTCAGAATATGAGCGGCTCCTGTCGAATTTTTTTAATGATAATTATGACGTCATCGGTCACGTGGTAAGGCACCATCTAGGAAAAAATAAAAAAAAAGTTGCACTTCTATATCTCTGAAACCACTCCATGGAAAAAATTAAAACATGGCTCATTGTCAAGTACTCCCCTTGGGGAATAAGATATGTCAATGACGATGGCATCAGAAACCTAATTATGACGTCATAATTCGACAAGTACAATGCTTGATTCGATCAGTATGGATTTTATTTCTCTGCAATTCTTGGTCGATTGACACAATTTTTTTGTCATAGAGCGCCTCATCCTGTACAATATGTTAATGATAATTATGACATCATAGATCACGTGGTACGGGTGCCATTCTGGAAAAACTTCACACCTCTTTATCTCTGAAACCACTCCATGTAAAAAATTGAGACCTGGCTCATTGTGCTACTCCCCATAGGGAATAAGATATGTTAATGATGATGCTATTGGTGCCTTCGTTATGACATCATAATTCGACAAGTACAACACTTATCCGATCATTATTTAAAAAAAATTCTCAGCAACTGTTGGTCTGATGGACATGAAATTTTCACCACAGGAGTGCTCCTCATGTTAATATTTTAATGATAATCATGATGTCATAGGTCTTGTGTGTACAGGTGCCATTTTGAAAAACCAAACAACGTTGCACCTCGATATCTCCAAAACCGTTGGCTGCGCAGGGTAAGTATTCTATGAATACCATCTAGTTCTCTCTGCAGTCAGTGCCAATTATGGAGAAATCCCTCCTCCCCCTTCCCCATGGGGGTTGTCCATGTTTTATCCTCCAAATGCTGAGCATCAAGTGAGGAAGCAGCATGGGCGATTTTTATCATTAGTATGCCAGGGTCAGAACCGAAGGCCAAGATACCAGCTTGAGAGCCTCAACCACAATGCTGCATATACGGTAATTTTGAAAGTCTTAATTTTCAAAGTGATAAAAGTGAGACAGCAATGGGAATTGAAATATCAGTTAAATTACTTGCTTTAAATACTTAACATGTAAAGAAAAGCTTCAAATACATATTTGTCACTGATGGCATGGGGGTGTTGATGATATGTGGGAGATCTCACTCTCTCCAGGTGAATGTGCTGGGACTTCAGGGTGCTCTGCTGAGTCACCTGATTGAGCCCATCTACCTAAGTAGTGTCATACTGGGCTCATCATACCAAGGATCGTTGTTCGCACGTGCCTTGCATCAGCGTCTGGCTGGCCTCTCGTGCCTCCCTGCACCCTACCACCTCAACCGGCTCTCTCAGCAGTAAGCAATCACAATTAGCTCTCATTTGCAAGCACATTTGATTGTGTGTTTTATTGAATTGCTCATTTTTGTACACAATTGTGGCTAATGAAGGGGGTAACATTGAAAGTATTTTGATAGTCAAACGAACCCCATCCCATTCCTGACACCAATTTTTACAATAAATTAGTTTTACTCATACTTTTTTTCTTTTTTTTTTGCGTTAACCCACAACTTTATTTTGATAGAGATATCAGAATAGCCGAGTTGGTAATATAATGTGTTCTCCGTTGAGTTGTCCAGTCTTCGTTGATCTACAATCACAAGGAATTACAAGGAAATTAGATGCAGGTGGAGGCCATCAGCCATCATGCCTGCACCACATCAACACCACAACAATTTATCACAACACAAGATCAAATAATAAAATGCAAAATGTTCTTTTTTTTTGAAGTGGTTTTTTTGGTAGTTTTGTAGTTTTCATAATTTTTTTACAATGTACAATGCAGTCAAACTTGGTGAAAAATGGTGTACTGATGCAGTGCCAGCAGTGATATCCTTTAAATGTGGATGTGAATTGCTCCAATAGCTTGCAGTGCTGCGCTCTGGGTATGCCACAATGGTGAGAGACCAAATGCCATCTGTGCCAAATTTTGTCTGCATTTTTGTTATATCCAGAAAAAAGCACATTTTGCTTTCATTATTATTATTATTCACAAGCAGATCAGATTGTGTGAAGTATAGGACTACGTTAATGACCCTAATTATTCCCACCTTCTTGTGCCATTGGCCAGCATTTGGGGTCCATGGTTTGCACGAACGGGCTGCCAAGCTTATAATGTTCAACTGAAATGGACTTTGATGAAATCTGTAATTAATTTCCATGATACCTTGCCTAGTAATCATGAAGACGCCTGGTGTTGGCTTCGTGGTTTGAGTGGCGGGCTTTGATCTTTGGATCCTGAGTTCGAGCCCCATCTTCCATTGAATTAACACCAGGTGGGGTTGACTCAGCCTGTCAACCTTCCAAGGTGGGTGAAATGAGTACCAGTGAACTGGTAATATGGGCATTGTATCAGTGGTGCCCCATACTCAGCAGCAGTGGGACGCATTGTTGTCCATAGCCAGCTGAATTCATGAAATCATGCCACCACAATAAGTGGAAGTATTTAAAAAAAAAAATCATGAAAGACAATGTTGGATCTTTGACATCCATTTTACGAATGCTGGACAATGTGACACCAGCTTTACGTCCATCCAAGGGACTTTGTGATCCAAACCCCGCCTACAAAGCACAATTTTGACAATGTATAGTTGAGACGAGAATCAAACTCAGACAAAACAGCTCATATGCAAGTTTGCTACCTCTGCACCAAGCTATGGGACAAGTCAGATTATATAAATTTTAACATTCATCTACGACTCATGGAGCAGCTTGTAGATAAAACAAGCTCAAATGAGCTAAGATCCTCGTCCTCTTAATGATGACGTCATAAAAACGAATATGACGTCATTGTGATGTATCAGGTTTGCGATAAATTATCTGTGCTAATGCCCGGCTTGATTCCCGCAAACAAAATTCAAACAGCTTGCCTAGTTTCGGAGATAATGGATAGGCGATTTCCATTAGCGGCGATATTATGACGTCAACTTTTTTTTCTTTGGAAGAATTTCCAAAATCGGAGATGGTTACTGCCTGCGCGTGGGCTTTCTGCATATACATGGCAAGTTTCACGAAGATCCGATGAAAAGTCTGGGTTGTGAAACAAAAAATGTCAAAAAATAAGAATGACGTCATAAAAATTGATATGACATCATAGTGATGTATCATATGTGCGGTAATTCATCTCTGCTAATGCCCTGTTCGATTCCCGCAAACAGAATTCAAAAAGCTTGCCAGTTTCGGAGATAATTTTTTAGGCGATTTCCATTAGCGGAGATATTTTGACGTCATAACTTTTTTTTCTAGGAGGAATTTTCAAAATCGGAGATGGTTACTGTCTGCGCAGGGTATTTTTACATATATATGCAAGTTTCAGGAAGTTTGGATGAAAACTGTAGGCTGTGAAACAAAAAGTCCACAAGAAGAAGATGTAGAACAACTACGTGAGTAAGCTTAGAGATCCTCCAGAGGATCTAATAATAAGCAATTTCTATGTTTGCACACATTGTACTTTTACAGAAATTACAACGTACAATGAATAAGGCAACACAGAATATGGATTCATCCTGGATCCCAGAATGATGAACCATGTTACAAACAAGCCAAACTTTTGCCTGCTTGAAAGTATCAAATGAAAAAGTTGATGCTAAGTAGGTACTCGAGAATGCCATTGAGATGCTGAATGCTGAATGACACGCCATTTTATGACGGTTTATTAAAATTACTTTTGAATCTTTACAAGCTGTTTTGAATTTTTCTTTTGAAATGGAAACCGCCAAAGATGACGCCTTGATAAAGGTTAATTAAATAAAGCCATTAATTATCTTCAAAAGGGGTGTTTCAATTAACCTGAACACCCAATTTTCATTCATGCACCACCTTTGAGTTCTCTAATCCTTTTATGTCCTTTGAATCCTTTTATGTCCTCTCGTGGCAACATTTGAAGACTTCTTAGCCGAACACACTCTTATACAGGGAAGAGTTCTAAACTATACAAACACACACAGCATCTACAATCTTAACTTAACTATTGCCCCCTTCCCCATAAATGCAACAATATCTAAAGCATGCTGTCTCTTTGTTGGGGATCTCAATCCAGCTTACCATCTGCATATAGGAGATTGACTTTAATATCCTACAGTATCTCTTGAAAAGAGTAGGACAGTAGTTATTGTGTGCTGTATCCTTGCTAAATTTCCTGCGTATAGATTTGTTGAGATACTAGAAAATACCACCCTTAGTTTTGCTGATAGGAGTACTGAGGGGGTTTGGGGGGGGGAAGCAGGGAGAGGGGAGAGAGAGGGGGCAGAGTGAGGATGGGAAGAAGGAAAGAGAGAGGAGGAGGAGGAGCGAGGAAGGATGGGGAGTGAGGAAGGACAGGGAGCGGGGGAGTGGGAGAGGGAAGGAAGCGTGAGGGGAAGGAAGGCAGTGTGAGAGAGGGGAAATGAAGGCAGCGTGAGGGGAAAGGAAGACAGTGTTCCGGGGTGAAAGTGCTTTCAATCGTCATTGTGAAAGTGAACTTTTTGCTGTTGCAGACTTTGGTTCCTTGAATCCGTATTCTCAACCGTCACTAAGAGCTTTTCTATGTCTCTCTCTTCTCTTCTCTTCTCTTCTCTTCCTCTGTCTCTGTCTCTGTCTTGTCTCTGTCTCTGTCTCTCTCTCTCTCTCTTCTCTCTCTCTCTCTCTCTCTCTCTCTCTCTCTCTCTCTCTCTCTCTCTCTCTTCTCTCACATTACAGTGATGAGAAAGGTCTATTGAATGAAGTGAGCATAGCAAA
>CM068955.1:22716209-22736413 GCA_035128595.1 Eptatretus atami
ATTTCGGACACGTCCGGAGATGAACACCGCCCGGACACGTCTGGAGATAAATAACACCTGGACATGTCTGGAGACAAGCACCGTCCAAAGATAAATGCAACTTGGCAACAAATACCGGCCAGACACGTCCGGAGATAAACACAGCCTAGAGATAAATATCACCTGGAGATAAACACCGCTGGACACATCCGTAGATAATTACCACCCGGACACGTCCGGAGACAAACAGGCTACAAAATGGACCTGTTTGTCCTGAGTCAAACAAGTCCATCCTCGCTCCCCCAACAATGTCCAAATTGGACAAATGAACACGTTTTAGCAGAAAGAACTGCTACTGAGGTCAATTAAGAAGTTTAAATTTTTAATTTTTTTTCCTTAAACCATTGCAGCCTGTTCCAAGTCAAGGCATTGTTGAGCAGGCTGAACAAAATGGTGAATTAAGACCCTAGCAAGCTGACAGAAGGCTAACTCAGGGGCTGACCAAAGATGACGCCTTGATAAAGGTTAATTAAATAAAGCCATTAATTATCTTCAAAAGGGGTGTTTTCATTCATGCACCACCTTTGAGTTCTCTAAGTATGCATGCAAAGTTTGGGGCTGATAGGTTTCATGGTTTTGGAGTTATGGAGGAGACGGACTGACTGACTGACTGACCGATTGACCGACTGACTGACTGACCGATGGACCGACGAACTGGCGAACTGACACACACTAACATTTATAATTATATATGTAAGTTAATTATGAAGAAAGAATGTTGATGTCAAGCTTTGTTAAGTTGTTGGTAAGAATGGGGTTCGAATTTAGAAGATAAGTAAATTGATTGATTGAGTTAATTGGATGTGGATACAGTTTCGGCGTGATGGGCCAAATGGTCTCTTACTATGTCAAGGTATCCTCGTACATGTATACCCTCGTATATGATTAATGTAAAAGGTAGAATTTTGACAGTACAGGCCATTCTCCAACAATATGCACTGTACCACCGTGGTAGTCCATTTCTCACGGCAGTAAATACAACATTTCCGTTACACCATGATGGTTATCCTGACCAATAAAGATTTCTCAGGAACTGATCATGCTTCATTGGGCTTTGAACACCACCTTTTTCCCCAAAACCATTCAGCTGTTTAGCCCTGTAGCAAAAACCTGTGCTGAGACATCACCAAGGTGGAATGGTGTCGAGGAAGGCGGTTACAGTGGCAGGACCATGACAAGGACACAGGAATGTGGCAAAGGCAGCAACAGGCAGGTAATTAGAGATAAGCAGAACGTCAACTGGTCAACCATGCACCTCTGTGTGCTCTTATCTCATCCTGATTATCTGGTACTAATGAAAGGCCCAGATATAAAGGTTAATGTGATTAGGAACACATGGCGCAGCGATAAGAAGTCCTGTTGTAAAAGGGAAGAAAGGGATTTGGATGAAATCTTTTCCATAATTAATTCTGCTTTTTGTTCACTGTTTAACCCCTTTTATTCACGTCTGAAATGATGCACTGGTCACCATTTGCATTTAAATTGAGAAAGGGCATTGAATGAGGAGCGAATGATTGTTTGAAATGAGTGGAGCCTTTATTTTCCTGTGCATGCATTGGCCAAAGTATGTAGCTGAGTGACTGGTTGAGAGAAAAGAAAAGACGTATTTGATCAGTATGCTGGTTCATTTTCACTTCCCTTCATGGAACTCCATAGATGTTTGGAATTTGAGAAAATCTTTCCACAAGGACACACAAGGAACGATGATGCAGGAGGAGGCCATTTGGTCCATCAAGCCTCATGCACTACATTTGCACCACATTAATTTGATCTCATGGTTTATCAACTTAGATTTACTGGGGAGGTGGGGGGCAGGGGTGGGAGTGGTGGAGTGGGCATGAGTAATTTAAATTTTTGTCACCAATCTACATGTAATACCCCACAATGACAAAGTGAAAACATGTTTTGAGAAATTTTTACAAATTAATAAATAATGAAAAGCTGAAATGTCTTGCGTTAATAAGTATTCAACCCCTTTGCTACGACGCTCCAAATTGAGCTCAAGTGCATCCAATTTCCTTTGATCATCATTGGGATGTCTCTTCAACTTGATTGGAGTCCACCTGTGACCAATTCAATTGATTGGACTTGATTTAGAAAGAAACACACCTTTCTATACAAGGTCCCACAGTTGACAGTGCACGTCAGAGCAGAAACTCTACCATGAAGTCCAAGGAACTGTCCGTAGATAGAACTCTGAGGAGGCATAGATCTGGGGAACGGTATGAAACAATTTCTAGAGCGTTGGAAGTTCCCAAGAGCACATTGAGCTCCATCATTAGGAAATGGAAAGAATATGGAACTACCCAGACTCTTCCTAGAGCTGGCCGTCCGACCAAACTAAGCAACTGGACAAGAAGGACCTTGGTCAGGGAGGTGACCAAGAACCCAATGATCACTCTGACAGAACTACAGAGTTCCTTGGCTGAGATGGGAGAATCTGCCAGAAGGACAACAATCTCTGCAGCACTTCAAAAATCTTGGCTTTATGGGAGAGTGGCTAGACAGAAGCCACTCCTGAGCAAAAGGCACATGACAGCACACCTGGAGCTTGCAAAAAGCACATGCCAGCACACCTGGAGTTTGCAAAGAGCACGTGAAAGACTGAGAAAGAGGCAAAAGATTCTGTGGTCTGACAAGATGAAAATAACTCTTGGCCTGAATGCAAAGCACTACGTCTGGCGGAAACCGAGCACAGCTCATCACCCATCTAACACCATCCGTACCGTGAAGCATGGTGGTGGTAGCATCGTGCTATGGGGATGCTTTTCCATGGCTGGGACTGGGAGACTTGTAAGGATAGAGGGAACAATGAATGGATCCAAATAAGAAAAATATTTGAAGAGAACCTGCTTCAGAGTGCAAAAGACCTTCGAATGTGGTGAAGATTTACATTCCAATTGGACAATAACCCCAAGCATCCAGCCAAAGCAACACTGCAATGGCTTCAGAACAAGAATGTGAAAGTCCTTGAGAGGCCCAGCCAAAGCCCAGACCTGAATCCCATTGAGAATCTGTGGAAGGACTTGAAGGTTGCTGTTCACTGATGCTCCCCATCCAACTTGACAGAGCTTGAGCAAATCTGTAAGGAAGAATGGGAGAAAATCCCCAAATCCAGATGTACAAATCTGATACTGACATACCCAAGAACACTCAAAACTGTAATCACTGCTAAAGGTGCTTTGACAAAGATTTCACTCAAAGGGTTGAATACTTATTGATGCAAAACATTCCAGCTTTTAGTTTTTAATTAATTTGTAAAAAAATTCTAAAAACGTGTTCTAACTTTGTTATTATTGGGTATTTTGTGTTGATCAGTGACAAAAAATTTAAATTTACTCCATTTTAAATTCAGGCTGTAACAACAAAATGTGACAAAAGTAGAGGGGTGTCAATACTTTCTGAATGCACTGTTTTTAAACCAGAGGAATATCTATATTACCATAGGATATCTTATATTACCATAGATATCCTTATATTACCAATGGGATATCTTTATTATCATAGGATATCTTATATACCATAGGATATCTTCTTATTATCATAGGATATCTTATATTACCATAGGATATCTTTTATTATCATAGGCTGTCTTAGTATTACCAATGGAATATCTTTATTTATCATAGATATCTTATATTACCATAGGATATCTTTTATTATCATAGGATATCTTATATTACCATAGGATATCTTTTATTATCATAGGATATCTTATATTACCATAGGATATCTTTTATTATCATAGGATATGTTATATTACATAGGATATCTTTTATTATCATAGGATATCTTATATTACCAATGGGATATCTTTATTATCATAGGATATGTTATATTACCATAGGATATCTTTTATTATCATAGCATACTTATATTACCATAGGATATCTTTTATTATCATAGCATATCTTATATTACCATAGGATATCTTTTATTATCATAGCATATCTTATATTACCATAGGATATCTTTATTATCATGAGCATATCTTATATTACCATAGGATATCTTTTATTATCATAGGCATATCTTATATTACCAATGGGATATCTTTTATATATTAGGATATGTTATATTACCATAGGATATCTTTTATTATCATAGGATATCTTATATTACCATAGGAAATCTTTTATTATCATAGCATGTCTTATATTACCAATGGATATCTTTTATTATCATAGCATATCTTATATTACCATAGGATATCTTTTATTATCATAGCAATATCTATATTACCAATGGGATATCTTTATTTATCATAGCATTCTTATATTAACCTATAGGATAGGATATCTTTTATTACCATAGGATATCTTTTATTATCATAGGATATCTTATATTACCATGGGATATCTTATATTACCAATATGATATCTTTCATTACCATAGGACACTATTTATTACCATAGGATATCTCTTATTACCGTAGGATATCTTTCATTACCATAGGATATCTTATATTACCATCGGATATCTTTTATTACCAAAGGATAATTTTTATTACCACAGGATATCTTATATATGCCTGGTGTTGGCTTAATGGTTTTGGTGGTGGGCTTGGTATCCAATGATCCTGAGTTCAAATCCCTCTCGGCTGTTGAATTAATACCAGGTGGGGTGAACCCTACCTGTCATCCTTCCGAGGTCGGCAACATGAGTGCCAGCATGCTGGTATACTGTGTCGGAGTGGTGACCCGTCCAGGATTGTGCTCAATAGCCAAGGAGACTGCTTTGGCAGCACCGACGCTCTGCACAGAGTATGGTCCCAGTGGATGGATGGATGGATAGATATCTTATATTACCATTGGATATATTTTATTACCGTAGGATATCTTTTATTACCATAGGATACTATTTATTACCATAGGATATCTTAATGTAGATTTATTTGTATAGTCCGGTTAAAGCTTTATCTTTAATCTTTCCAACAATCAAAGTAACCTCATTATTATACAGGTATTATCGCATAAAATAGTTTTTATATTAACACATCAATATCGCCTACACAGTACGCATCGTTCCATTATCGAGTTAATTATACCATATGCGCTATTAACTACCCACGGGTTATTAAATTCACTTTAACAGTTAATCAGAACCTGTCCTTGTTTTGATTATCACCTGTTTGTTGATATGAAAACTATTTGACGTCAAAATACTGTACTTCTACAATAACGAGGTTACTTTGATTTTGTTATTGAGGTTAAAGATAAAGCTTAAACAGGACGACACAAAGAAATCTGCACCCTTTTCTCCTTACAAATTTACTTATCGTACATTAAATGATTACTTGGAAAACCTTTTGGCACCATCGAGATACCCTTCCCCATTCCCTATCCACTGAGTTGACTATTCACTTGGCAATTCTTCTGGCTTAAAATTATACCATACATACTTACATCAATACATACTTACCATGCCACTACCATTTATCACCACGAGGGACCATGCACCACACCTTTGTCAGGGTAATACGACGTTTGTTCCATCATCTCTCTCACCTGTGACTCCCGATGGTATTTTCACCTGAAATACTGTATATTATGTTATCTTTATAACAAGCTCACCTTCTCACGTGGCACAGCAGCCCTCAGAAGGTTTGCGCCCCTTGTGCATGGCCCCGCCTCGTGGTGAACACCGACTGAATGTACTTTCGGGGTCCCCATCAGAAGCAATCAACACAGGCCAATCACTTCCCATGCCTGATGAGATCCTGCAGATAAAGCCATTCGCTCTCAATTGCTTGACGCACTTAGAGAATAATAGTCCATCTTCTAATTATTCAGCCATTTTTATCAAGTTTTATCGGTGCCTGCTGTAAAATCTGTCTGAGCAATACATCCACCATGATCCTATTGCGGCCATGCTCCACTTAGTTATTCAATCTCATAATCGTAAAATGACTTTTATGGCACATGCTGGAGGAAGAGAGAGAGAGAGAGACAGAGACAGAGACAGAGACAGAGACAGAGACAGAGACAGAGACAGAGACAGAGACGACAGAGACACGGTGAGTGTAAAAATAGCAGGAATTTATGGCGCTCTCAAAAACTGAAAGTACGGGCTGCACAAAACCACAAAACCACAATCGCTAACCTACAGTCCCACAATCCAAACTTTTACAAAAGAGGGAAATGGATATGAGTGCTGTGTTGGAGCTTTATGGGTTTGTGTTATGGCGCTGATCGTGTGCACTGAGTGAATATCTGGGAGGATAGGGAGGGTTCATTTCCAGTGGGTTGGGGGGGGCGGGGTAATTTTCAGTGGGGGTGTTGGTGGGGTTTCATTTCTGGGGGTAAAGGGAGGGCTGGGGGCGTTGAGCCCTGCAGCACAAACATCAAATATTTGATTGGCTCGGCTTATTAATTGAACATGGCGATCACACTTGAGGAACGCAGAAAACAGGTAGATCATAGAGATGTAATAAAGAAAGGGACAATCTGAACTCGGGCCTCTCATTTTAAACAAATAATGTAATCAAGCACCTCCGGGAAACATATTGCCACATCCCCAGGGTGGACCTCCAAATGAAGCAAGCTCGGACAGGCAATAGGTGGACACAACTTTGGGTAACTTCCGGTTAGCAACGGCCATCGCCATTTTAGCAGAGTGAAAACAGCTCCTTCGCAACGATTTGAACGCCATTTATTTTTGTCATGTTGGTCGTAGTTTGACTCAGTAACTCTTAGTTCCACACACTGTGGTATCACGACCGGTACAATTGCAAATGCATCCACCCATAAGTATATCCTACATTTTTAGATTTTTGATTTGTTTGTACCAATGCTTCAGCCTTTTGAGATAAGGAAAAGCTGTGAAGCTGTGTTTTGTACCAAACACAACCTCAAAAAAGGAGAAAAGTTATCTTTCTTCAAGTTTCCTTCCAGAAAGAAAGACCCTGAAAGATTGGACAAGTGGTCGAATGCCGTACAGAGCGTATTAACCAAAACTGGGAATCGCTGGAGTCCAGAGAAACAAGCCGTGCTCTGTAGCAAATATTTTGTCACTGGTAAGTGAGTGATGGTACTAGTATCGTTGTTTATTTATAGTTTGAGTTCAGACTGAAATCTTCATGACTTCGTCATATAAAATCTGCGACATCGTACGAAACGACGTTATTCCGATAAGGTTTTCCCATATACATCGTGATATCATGGGGGATGGATGCATTGCCAAGGGAAAAATATTGGTCACCCAAACTTATTTTAACCTTCACTTTTTTTCTTTTTTTTAATACAAGGTCGAAGGCTCAAAATCGAGCTGCCTCCCCCCCCCCCCCACCCCCCACACACACGGACATACTGACGAGAACAAACACTTAACACACCCACTGAGCATGGGGGAAGTGCCATCACTTCTCAGGACATCCTAGGTACCAGCAACGTCACAACAATGGCACCGCTTTACTCACCGCACTCAGTGGGGCATCTCCTAAAGAGGAATTTCTTCCTCCCCATGGATGCCAACTAACGGGAATTGTTCATACTCTATCCTTTTAATGCTGAGTGTCAAGCAAAAGGAAGCAGCATGTACAATTTTTTTTTAAGTCTTTGGGATGACTCAGTCGGGGTTTGAACCAATGACCTCCCAGACTGAGAGCAGATGCTCCAATAATTATTACACCACCAAGTCTCATAACCACTTAAGTACATATTGGAGATCAAAAAAAATGAACAAATTGATATGGAACATGATTGAAATAATGTATGTACACTGTACAGTGTACACAAATAGACAATTTAATGGTGCGGGTTGAGAGTGGAGAGACTACAGAGAGGCAGAGGCAGGCGCTATAATGCTTCGGTGGAACGTCCGAGTCAGCTAAGCAATGTGCAGGTACTCCCTCGCACCTGGTACCCAACTGGAAGCCTAGGATTACATCGCTACAAAGATCAGGTCAGATGGAAAGTCGAACATCATGGTATGCACTGCCCTTCAGCTCAGGGTTCACTAAACAATGTCCAGCTATTCTAGTCGACAACGAGGTCGATCCCATTGATACTCCACCTGAACCAGGTTGGACACAAAGTTAGTCTGCATTAACCAGCCTTTGGCAAACAAAACTTTCCAAGCTCCTTGTCCAAAAGTGCTTCTTACCATTCACAAGCATGTTAATGATTGCTTTAAATAGATTTTCAACCAACGCAGCGGATATTGTAGCTAGAGTTGGGGTGTGGAGCAAGGCTGCAGCCCCAAGTTCAGTCGATCTATAAACCTTAGCAAAATGTCCCGTTTTCCCACATTTATTACACACAGCATCCCGAGCAGGACAGACTCGTCAAGGGTGTTGAAAGGTCCCACATAAAAAGCACTTCTGTTGCTTTCCAGCAGCAGCAACTACTTGAGAGACATCTGGAAGAGGATGTGGGGCAAGTCCTTGTTTTGGCTTCGGCAATACAGTAGGTCTATCTATCGAAGAAGTTGTGACAGCATTCAGGGGTGTTACAGGTGCCGTATGTGGCTCGGAACATCTCTGCGCTTGATCAAGAGCCCAAGACTGGTCAAAAGCTGTCATGAGATCTAACATTTTATTCTCAAGGAGCTGTTGGCGAACAACGTGAGACTGCAATCCACTTATGAAGGCATCCCGACCGGATTCCTCCTTGTATTTCTCAGCAGTGACAGGCTTGTAATTACAGTCTCCACTCAAATGCTGCCTGCTGTTGGCTTTACGGTTAGGGTGGTGGCTTGGGATCCTAGGGTCCTGAGTTTGAGCCCCGTTGTCCAGCGAATTAACAACAGGGGGTTGACTCAGCCTGTCATCCTTCCGAGGTCAGCGAAATGAGCACCAGTATACTGGTAAGAGGGGCACTGCATCAGCGGCATAGCCGCACCCCGAACCAATGATGCGACCAGCAGCCAAAAAGGCAGCACACGATGGGAACTCAAATGCTTCAATTCACGCAGGTATTCATCAAGAGTTTCGCCCGGTTGGTGTAGATGTCTCGTCAATAGGTGCCGTGCATCGACTTGGTTCTTGCAGACATGTTTCGTGAAGTCTCCACGGCAGTGTCGTAGTCTTCACAGTCAGCGATTTATCACAAGGAATCACAAGGAAATTAGACACAGGTGGAGGCCATTCAGCCGATCAATCATGCCTGTGCCACATCAACACCACACCAATTTATCAACACAAGATCAAATAATAAAATGCAATTTTTTTTGTAGTTTTTGTCGTGTTGTTCCCCCCCCCCCTCCCCTGCTTTCAGGAGAGGGACATGGGCTTGAGTAAAAACACATACAACATCAACCACACAACACCCTTGATGAGACCCCACCAACAGCACTCCGTATACATGCACACAATCTCCCATCAATGTTCAAGCTACCTAAAAGTCCTGCTAACATCCCTGTACCCCTCTATCTCCATAACTTGCAGGTTCCTATCTATTCCAATTTAAACTTAATCGCTGCTCTGGTCCCACCACCTTCCAGGGAGGCCATTCCATGCATTCACCACTCTCTGAGTGAAAGACCCCTGCCTAACTACCATCTTTACTCTCCTCTTCGTCACTCTCAGGCTATGGCCCCTGGTCCTATCACTGTCTACTCTGCTGAATAATTCTTCTGCACTTATTATGTCTATGTCCTTCATTATCTTAAACATCTCCATCATATCACCTCGTAACCGCCTCCTTTCTAGTGTATAAAGTCCGGTCTCCTTCAGCCGCTCCTCATAGCTGAGTCGAGCGAGGCCCGGAATCAATCCAAGTGCCCTGCGCTGAACCTCTCCTCTGGCATCTATGCCCTTCCTTAGTTGTGGTGACCAAAACGTCACACAATATTCAGAAGTGCCCTCACGAAATTCCTGTACAATGATAACACCACCTCTTTTGATTTATAATTGATCCCCTCCGAATACAACCTAAAACCCTTTGCTTTACCTGTAGCTGCCTGACTGTGCTACCTGCTTACCTCCCGTATCTTATTACCACCCCAGATCTTTCTCCTTGTGACATGCTCCAAAATTACCCTTTACATCCTGTAATCTCTATTTTCATTGTTCTTTCCCATCCCCAACACCTTACACTTGTTCAGGTTAAATTACATCTGCCAATCTTTTGCCCAATCTATACAAGTATCAATACTCTCCTGAATCTGATCACCACCCCTCTGCTATCCACCTCACCTCCAAGCTTGTGTCATCTGCAAATTTGGAAAGCTTCTCTTCACCCCACTATCTAAATCATTGATGTAAATGATGAAAAATAATGGTTCTAATAGTGATGGCTGAGGTACCCCACAACTTACATCCTCCCTGCAAGAACATCCTCCCACTCACAGCCACTCTTTGCTTCCTATCACAAAGCCAATTTGCAATCCAATTAGCAACCTGACCAGCCACTCCACAAGCTTTACCTTGGCTAACAACCTCCGATGTGGTACCTTATGAAACGCCTTCTTAAAGTCTAGATATACTATGTCCACTGCCTTTCCCTCATCTACCCAATCAAACACTAGTTCACAGAACTCTAAAAGATTTGTAAGACAGGAACTACATTTGGTAAACCCATCTCTCTCCATCGAGTGCAGCCTGTGGCTGCTGGTTTCCTCATTGGTTGGACACGGCTATGCTGCTGATGCAGTGTCCCCCTTACCAGTGCACTGGTACTCATTTTGCCGACCTTGGAAGGATGACAGGCTGAGTCACACTCCTGGTGTATTAATTCAGCGGCCAACGAGGCTTGAACTCAGGACCGAGGATCCCAAGCCACCACCCTCACCACTAAGCCAACACCAGGCTTGTAAACCCATGCTGACTACCTTTAATTCATTTGTATTTATTTAAATGGTTCCTCATCTGGTCCCTCATTAACATCTCCAACAACTTCCCCAAATGAAGTCAAACTAACAGGTCTGTAGTTCCACAATTCTTCTTGGGATCCTTTCTTAAGTAATGGTGTTACATTTGCAACTGTCCTGACTCGAGTGAGTTTTTGAAAATATCCATTAACATCTCGCTTACCTGCAGCCACCTCCATCAATACTCTCCGGTGCATATTATCAGGTCAGGTCAGGTTTGGGAGCATGCGCCAGTGCAGCGCGTCCCTACGTCCACTTTCCACCCGTACTCCAGGGGCCTCCGTCTGGCCATCCCCAGGCAGATGCCTGGCCATCCCCATCTCCTTGAGATGCTGAGCAATCTGCTGCAACCATGAGGAACGTGGTCGGCCCATTGGCCTCCTCCACTCATGAGGCTCCCTGCTGAGAGAATCTGGTATCAAGGATCAGCGTCAGGAAAACGAGCGATATGTCCACACAGCCGCAGCTCACGCTCATGGACATGCAGACACCAAATCTCATTTGAGTCTCTCAGCAACCGTCGTTGGACACAAAGTCTGACCAGCAATAGCCAAACATTCTACGAAGAGACCTGGTGCCAAAACAATTAAGTCTCTTCTCAGATCCCTGGTCAGAGTCCAAGTCTCACATCCATAGAGCAAGACTGAAGCAACAAGGACCTGAAGACTCGGTCTTTTGTCCTCCCGCACATGTACCGGCAGCGCCACACCCCACGATCCAGAAAATCCATGACTCCCCAGGCCCGACCCAGACATCTGTTGACCTCTGACTCACAGCCAGCAGAGACATGTACATCATCACCAGGTAAATGAATCTCTCCGTGACCTCAACATCCTCACCACAAACAGGTACAGACAGGATAGCAGCATCCAAGATGTCATTGAAAGCCTGGGGCTTAGTGTTTACCCAGGAAACCCGTAATCCCAGTGGCTTCGACTCCTCATTCAACAACTCGAGGGCCCCCAAAAGGATATCTAGAGTCTCCGCAAAGATGACTGCATCATCTACGAAATCAAGGTCAGAGATCTTGACATTCCCAACGATGCACCGCAGCTTGATCTCTCTGACATCCTCCCCAGAATCCAGTCCATACAAGTGCTGAAAAGTGTGGGGGCAGTACACACCCCTGAGAAACTCTAGTAAAACTGGAAATAAGTCAGAGATGGTACCACCACATCTCACAGCACTCTCAGTACCAGAGTAGAGTTCAGACATCAGATCGATCAGTTTCGTGGCACCCACGAAGACCAAGAATCCTCCAGAGGGCATCCGGATTCACTGAATCGAACGCTTTACAGAGACCAACATAGGCTGCAAGCAGCCCTTGTCGAAACTCGTCTGAATATTGTATCCTTGAATATTGTATCCATTGAATATTGTATCCATCCATTGCACTTGAATATTGTATCCATCTTCTTTGTCCTGTGTACCCCACCCCATCCTCTTCCTTCCACAGCTCTCCTAATGTCTCTGCTCCCAACTGCTTTGTGGTTCCCTCTCCCGCTCCTCTTGTCTCCTGCTCCTTTGTTATACTGGTGTTATCCTGGTGCACCCTCACCACTGCCTTTCTCCTGGTGCACCCTCACCACTGCCTTCTCCTGGTGCACCCTCACCACTGCCTGCTCCCGGTGCACCCTCACCACTGCCTTCTCCTGGTGCACCCTCACCACTGCCTTCTCCTGGTGCACCCTCACCACTGCCTGCCCCGGTGCACCCTCACCACTGCCGTCTCCGCTGCATCCTCACCACTGCCTGCTCCCCGCTGCACCCTCACACTGCCTGCTCCCGCTGCACCCTCACCACTGCCTGCTCCCATGCCACCCTCACCACTGCCTGCCTCCCGCTGCACCCTCACCACTGCTGCTCCCGCTGCACCATGACCACTGCCTGCTCCCACTGCACCCTCACCACTGCCTGCTCCGCTGCACCATCCACACTTCCAATGTCCTCAGCAACCTCACCCCACAACCGTAACCAATTATTCGCTCAAAATTCTCACATTCTGCTACTTGCTGCAAATTATTATTCCATCCTTCAACCTTGTAATCACTATCCTCAAGTGGGCTATTTCCTCACACTTCCTTCAACAATAAGAACCCTCTGCTTCCCCTATTGTGATGTGACCTACATTGAGCATCAATCACATTTTAATGACTCTTCTTCCTTTCTCCCTCAGTCTCTATTATACCCTTTCTCACCCCCATACTCCCAAGGCCCCAAATGACTTCAATGCTAAACTTAACACGAGGCCTCCCCCCTGCTTCTTTCACTAACTAACACAACTACACGTTTATAAATAGTCTCACAGTCCCTGACACAAATCACGATGACAAAATACGCAAACACACAAAAAACCTTTTCTTGTGTCTGGCCGAGGACTTATACAGCCGTGTGCAAACAACCGGAAGTGACGCGAACTACTCGTACACACTTGGAACAACATGGTCAATGAGCAAAGTTAACTTCTTTGGTCCATGATGTACAATTGCTCTCAAGAAGTTGTCGGATGTCTTGTACAGTGGTTCCAATGCTTTGCAGCATTGCTCGAGTGTTGGGTTTGTTTCGAACCGTTCAGGTCGTAAGAACTTGTACCTTATGACGTACAGTATCTGTCTTGAATATTGCAGTGAACGTTGGGTAATAGAAGAATCTAAGGCTTACAGTACAGTACAGAGGATCTGGAATGACAATCTATTCCACTACCCATTGTCTTTTCTATTCAAATCAACCCTTCCCAGGCCAACCCTCTTGCTTGCACAGATTACCATGTTCTCTTTCTTTATATATTGTTGTGAATCCGGGGTTCCCCACGAGGGGAAACACTCGGGTCCTCCGAATGCCAGTCCTGAGGCACCGGACACAGATAACTCCACATGCTGGGGGGTTTTTGTTGTATACATTGTCGAGGCTCGTATAAGAGCTAATACACAGAACATATAACAAGGGGAGCAGGAGACAAGAGAGGTGGAGAGGGAAGGACAAAACAGTGGGGAACAGAGACATTAGGAGATCTGTGGAAGAGAGAGAGGGATGGGGTGGGTCCACAGGGTAAAGAATATGGCACGACAGGACTTTTTCTGGAAGGAAACAGGTAATTTGAAGGAGTAGGAGGTGGATTAACGGGGGTAGAAGAGATCATGGTTTTGGATGGGGGAAGATAAGAGATGGTGTGAACAACTCTGTTGAAGACCTGGAGGGAAGAGTGGGATTCAGGAGAATATAGAAGTTGGTTCTGCAGGAAAGAATAAAATAGGAGCAAAAGATAGCGCAGGTTTAAGGGGAAAGTCTGAATAAATTAATCATTTTGTACATCGCTTGCATATTGACTGTTGAGACAGAAATCGATTCCAGTCCACGTCATTGCTCGGTGGTGACTGCTGATGCAGTCACCTGTACTTCAGGGTGGAAATATGGGTTTTGTTCAGCATGTCAGCGATAATACTCTTACTTTCATGGAAGACACTGTGGGATCTTTAATTTACACCAACTTATTTTATCAGACACTCCACCGAGCTTAATGTTCAACTGCGCGATGGCACGATCTGTGTTATAACATGCGAAGCACCAATCCGGCAGTTTATAGTCGGGTTGGGAATTTAATTCAGTCTAGACAAGTTAAAGTTACGATTACAAACTAAAATACATCTGCTGGCCATCAAACATTTGCTCTGTGTGGCGAGATGATGTAATATTTACATTATTAATGGGATTATCATAAAGAATCATAGTCATGACCTTTCTTGGGCAAACCATATTTCCAAGATGCCTTAAAAGCCAGCTTCCGACTGGGTATCCTCCGTCATGCAAGGTCTTCCTTGGCCAATCTGAACTTTTGACAATGTACAAGGCCTTTATTCACAGCTTGAGAGAGTATTGCTTTCCCCTTTGGGCTGGTGTCTCACACCTTGCCCTTCTCGACCTTGCAAGCCCCTCAAAATCATTGGGATCTCCCGCGACGAAGCTGAGTGTCTTGGCCTGTTACTCTCACATCACAGGCCCCTTCTTGACCTTGCAAGGCCCTCAAAATCATTGGGATCTCCCGTGACGAAGCAGAGTGTCTTGGCCTGTTACTCTCACATCACAGGCAGATTGGTAGCCTCTCTGTATTCTCCCACCTCCTTTTTGGTCTTGCACTTTTTGACCTCTCTTGGTTTTGCCCCTCTCAGATTTCTGCATGGTACACATGGTCTGCCAGTAACCCCCTTCTTGTGAAAACTCCCAAAACCCAGGTGCACTGCTCACTCCACTCATTTGTTCTCTTTCTCTCACCTGTGGAAACCAACTTTCCCAGTCTGTTCAGTCCTGTCTTCACTCCAGGGCTTCATGATAGCTGTTCACCACAACCTCAGGTCTCTTCGACGCAAAATAACCCATTCTCAAGCACTCCCTTTTTCCAAGTTATTGTGATTGTTTTTTTCTCTCTCTCCTGACCTCTTTTAGTGAGTTGTCGGTTGGCTTGTTCACCCCCATGTGTCATTCTCTCCCTTCCTTGATCCCACTCTCACTCTTACTTATGCTCTGTTGGTGTTTCCCCCTTTCCATTTTTGCCCTTCCAGTCTGCTCTTGCTCTTTCATGAGCCTCAATCATGTATACAAGCAAAAAGAAGAATACAGTCATTTAGCTTCTAGAGGCACAGGAATCACCATTTGGTTAACAACATTATCTATCTTGTATGTGCTTTGTAATACAGTACAAGAATGGAGATCACAACTCTCATGAACAAGATGCAAACTGCAGATTTTGCCAACTCTCAATGACGATGCATTTCATTCGATCCCTTCAAGAAGAAAGTCATCACGAATCATTTTTTTTAAAAGTTTCTCCTCTTTATTGCAATCCCTTCCCCGATACAGAACTTCTTCAGCTCTTCCTCCATTATTCCACATCATCGATGTCCTCCGAGCCAAGACCATCTCGAAGATTTTTGATGTGAAGCGACAGCAGTGCTCGGAAATGTATGATCTGTGCAAATGCGCACTCCGACTCGGCTCCAAACGGAGTGCGGACAGCTCGAGCCACAGTGGAGCAGCTCCAGGAAATTCCCCGAATCAGCTGATGTCTGATCAACACAAGCACGTAACTGTTTCGTGATTGAATGATTGGTGTTTGTGCTGGATAAGATACCCCCAAACCACTTTTAACCCTCGATAGACAAGTATGGTCGCTTCTGTTGGAGGTGGTGATGGAGATAGAGAGAGGGAGAGAAATGGAGAGAGAGAGAGAGAAGAAGGAGGTAGAGGAGATAGGGGCAGAGAGAGAAGGAATATTTAAACAATGGAAAGGTGAACTCAAATTGCTGTAATAACACAATACCAAGATGTCAGAACAGAAGTTCATCTCCTTCCACATAATCTCCTTTTCGATCCGATCCACCAAGACGCCACGTACAGAAATGAGTTACCGGTTGGATCAATCACATCCCCTTCCTTTAATGTCTTCTTTTGCAGAAAGGCTTTGGACATAATGCATTCACGTTCCTCGACTTTTCGTGCCACCAACAGACAAAGCTGGCCTTAGATAAAGCGTCGTCTGTCTGCATGCTCTTGTCTCAAGACACCTGAGTCCGGTGCTCGTCGAGATCTTTTCTCCTTTTGTTCTCTGACACACCGCATAAGCAAAGGCTTTCTCGTGGGTAGGTGTCTGCCATTGCTCAGCGGACTCCATTTGCCATGAAGGGGTTAGGTGTCAGTACGCCGATTAGCCACTGACATTTTAATATGGCAGGTTTTGAGAGAAGCGGTTATCGGGCATGGGCGGACACGCGGGATTTTTTATTCTCCTTGCGGCTGTCCGCTGGCAAGGCTTTGACATTTAAAACAGGGTTCCTGGAGAGGAGGACTCGTTTCTTGGCGAGATGTCGTGTATCTGCGCAACGTGAGGTCTCTGCTGGAGCAGTGGGACCATCACTGGCTCCATGACCCTCCCGCCATTGACTAAAAGCTGCTCATGACGTGCGTATCATGTACGATGCTGTTTGGGGTGTACTTATTGCTGGGACGCAAAAATGCAGTACGCTGGCACAGTGTAGTGTAACACTTGATTAATTTGTGCTGTTCTTCGTCAACAGGATTCCAAGCGTAATGCTCATCTGGATTTGATTCCTGAATCCGACTATACACTGTCAGATTGTTGCTTCACAGGCAGGTGCAGCACCCCTCGGGTGAACGCGAAGCCAGGTGTCCCGTCGGCCAGCATTAACTTCTTTCCGTTAAATTTCCCATGCTCGTTTGCAGAGTACGTGAGTTATCGCCAGCAACCTGAAAGATTTAAAATTCTTGAACCAATCGTAGTAGTAGTAGTAGTTGTTGTTATAGTGTGGTACTTGCCAAAGCAAAATGGCTGTGTCATGGAGGAAAAAAAGTTTTCATCAATCTGCCCCTTGGTCATTCGAATGTGCACTCGGTGACTCGTTTCACTGTCTGTGCATTTAAGTGTTTCTTTGGACAAATTCAGAGAAACTGCTTTGACCATTTTAAATATCTTTTTTACTCGACTGTACTTTAATCACTATGACTTCATGAAGGATGAAATGTGCAACTGGATGATTCAACCTGTAACTGTGGCTTGTGTCTAACGCTCTTATTACACCCCTCATTTAACCCTCGTTTGAATCTTCAAAATGTAACCATCATTTACATAATCAAGCATTCCACACCATTGTTTAACACAGTAAACGTTAGCCTTGTGAGTACATGTCAATGTATACTGTGTGAGTAACATAAGCTTAAATATTCTTCCAGGTATTTAGACTCCAAACAATGATGGGCCAGTCATGTGAGTTTAGCCAATCTGTACACCTGTTTTGCATACATGTGACCTTCAATAGGAATTGTGACAGGACATGAAGATTACCTGTGCTGGCACCAAGGAAATATTAAGAGCCAAAATCTTTCAGTTTAATCCTGTGATAAGTGTGCCTGAGCTTTGGAGGACATGCATCCCAGACAACCCCCAGTGGTGATGCTGGACTTCCCACAAGCCCTATGTTTTGGCCATGAAATGCACCTGATGAGTCCTGAACGTTTGTATTGTTAGAGTTCATTCGAAGAGTATCATCACTCCATCAAGCCTGGTGTTGGCTTCGTGGTTGGGTGGCTGGCTTGGGATCTTGGGGTCCTGAGTTCGAGCCGTGTTGGCTGCTGAATTAACACAGGTGGGGTTGACTCTGCCTGTCATCCTTCTGAGGTCAGTGAAATGAGTACCAGTGTACTGTGTAGGGGCACAGCATCAGTGGCATCTGTGCCCCAACAAAATGAAGCTGCCATAAGCAAGAAGAAGAATATCACTCCATCGCAGGAGTGCGGACTTTTCAGCTTAGCATCTGTGGGAATCGAACCCAAAGCAATGAGACAATGCAACAAGCTTTACCTACTCCAACATGGCGGCAGTTCCAGAACTAAATCCTTATGGTTCTGAACTCCGACGTCAAACTAGACCTCTCCAGGATGGACCTTTTGGGATTTAGAGCTTTTTGGCTCTTTCTGAATTCTCATAAACTCGTCACCGGGCTAATATATAAAATACATCTCAAACCGTACAGGGATAAATGCTTCAGTCTCTTCTTTATTCATATTCCTCAAAGTGAATGTTTTAAACTCGATTAATAGACGACAGAAAACTCGAACATCCATCAATATGTTGAGCAGTGTTTTTTAATATCCAGCAAATGCAATGCATGTATCTTGTATAATGAGTTTTGTCACACTATGCTGTGATATAATAACACCATCCTAAAGTCCATTGCGATCCCTGACAGCGTCTACAAAACTGCAGGATAGGAACCTTATAACCAGGGCATGATTTCCAATAAGGGTGAATGTTATTGAAGACAATTTCTTTGGAATGAGCTCCCGGAGGAGAAATGAACTTCATTTAGGTAAATGTAAGCCAAAGGGAATATGTAAACCAACATTGATACCAACACTATTTTCTCGATGGTAAGGGCCCTGTCACACCTTGACGTTTTAAGCAGCAATGGCAACGTATAAAAATTGATCTAAAACGTTGACGTACGCTGAAATTTGATGGTTTTTTTTGAGTTTTTGGCGTATTCAAAACGTGTTGGTCGTTTGCATAACATATTAGTAACGGGCACAGAACGTTTCGTTGTGTTATACATAACTTTTACCAACGAATGCTTACCTTGTGATCGGCGTTCAAAACCTAAGACAAGCGATAGTTCAACTTACCCTTTGCGCACTATACGTATCGCCGGCGAACTCGTGGCGTAGCCTGTTGAGAACTTGCGGACGCCGATTGAAATCAAAACTGCCCGAGATTTTGAATTGTCACATTGCAGTCAACCTTGACGATTTTGCCAGCGTATGCCATTCTATGAAAAATGGGTTTTACAACGCTAGCACACGTCAATACGCTATAGGAAAGTTGAGTATACGTTAAGATTATGCTCGAAATCATTGAAGTACGCTGGCATATTACCTAGTCCGTTCGAATACGTCGTGAAATTTCAAGCATGCTGAAAATTTTAAGACGTACTCGACGTAAGGCTCACACGTTTCGCATGCGTTGGCATCTGTTCTTGCACGTTCCGCGATCGTTTAAACACGGGCGAACACACGTTACTTGTAGGTTAGTCATAAGTCGAAGCACGTCAAGTTATGGCAACCATACTTGAACCCAATTTATAACGTTGAGTAACGTGCTTTGAACAAATGAGTAACGTCAGCTTAGCCTATGTTTAACGTGCTTGAAAGTATGAGTAACGTGCATTGAAATATGTATAACTGGCCTTGAACCAATGGCTACCGTGCTATGAACGTAAGAGTAACGTGCGTTTAACCTATGTGTAGGCATGTTTTGAACCTAAGTAAAACGTGCATCTAACATTGAATAACATGCTATGAACCTATTTGTAACGTATGTATAACGCACATTGTCGTATGTAGACGAATTAAATTGACGTCTTCCGACAACCACAGAACTTACTGAAGTGTTTCTAACTTACATCTACCGTGTACTGACGTATTGGCAGCGTTTTAGGGAATTGGTACATACAAATGGGCTTCACAAGAGGAACCCATCATTGTTCAGACTCCATGTTGAGTAGATGTAATGCCAGTAGTATCAGTAGTAGTAATACTATTAGCAAGTAGTTGGTGTGCGTGACAGTAGTAATAGTAGTAGTAGTTGTAGTAGTAGCATTGGTAGTAGTAGAATGTCTACATCAGTAGTAGTAGTGGTATGTCTATGTCAGTAGTAGTAGTAGTATGTCTATGTCAGTAGTAGTAGTAGTAGTATGTCTATGTCAGTAGTAGTAGTAGTAGTTGTAGTAGTAGTATTGTAGTAGTAGTTAGGTCATGTCAGTAGTAGTATGTGAGCGTGATGGGGAGGTGTG
>CM068955.1:22736438-22749950 GCA_035128595.1 Eptatretus atami
AGAGAGAGATACGTCACACAATATTCAGAAGTGGCCCTCACGAAATTCCTGTACAATGTTAACACCACCTCTTTTGATTTATAATTGATCCCCTCCGAATACACCTAAAACCTCTTTGCTTTACCTTAGCTGCCTGGCACTGTGCTCCTCTGCTTACCTCCCGTATCTATTCCACCCCCAGATCTTCTCCTGTGTGACATGCTCCAAAATTACCCCTTACATCCTGTAATCTCTATTTTCATTGTTCTTTCCCATCCCCACACCTTACACTTTTGTTCAGGTTAAATTACATCTGCCAATCTTTTGCCCAATCTATACAAGTATCAATATCTCCTGAATCTGATCACCACCCCCTCTGCTATCGCACCTAACCTCCAAGCTTTGTGTCATCTGCAAATTTGGAAAGCTTACTCTTCACCCCACTATCTAAATCATTGATGTAAATGATGAAAAATAATGGTTCTAATAGTGATGGCTGAGGTACCCCACAACTTACATCCTCCCTGCAAGACATCCTCCCACTCACAGCCACTCTTTGCTTCCTATCACAAAGCCAATTTGCAATCCAATTAGCAACCTGACCAGCCACTCCACAAGCTTTACCTTGGCTAACAACCTCCGATGTGGTACCTTATGAAACGCCTTCTTAAAGTCTAGATATACTATGTCCACTGCCTTTCCCTCATCTACCCAATCAAACACTAGTTCACAGAACTCTAAAAGATTTGTAAGACAGGAACTACATTTGGTAAACCCATCTCTCTCCATCGAGTGCAGCCTGTGGCTGCTGGTTTCCTCATTGGTTGGGACACGGCTATGCTGCTGATGCAGTGTCCCCCTTACCAGTGCACTGGTACTCATTTTGCCGACCTTGGAAGGATGACAGGCTGAGTCAACCTCCTGGTGTATTAATTCAGCAGCCAACGAGGCTTGAACTCAGGACCCGAGGATCCCAAGCCACCACCCTCACCACTAAGCCAACACCAGGCTTGTAAACCCATGCTGACTACCTTTAATTCATTTGTATTTATTTAAATGGTTCCTCATCTGGTCCCTCATTAACATCTCCAACAACTTCCCCACAAATGAAGTCAAACTAACAGGTCTGTAGTTCCACAATTCTTCTTGGGATCCTTTCTTAAGTAATGGTGTTACATTTGCAACTGTCCTGACTCGAGTGAGTTTTTGAAAATATCCATTAACATCTCGCTTACCTGCTCAGCCACCTCCATCAATACCTTGGTTGCATATTATCAGGTCAGGTCAGGTTTGGGGGGGTGGGGGGGGGGGGGGGGGGGGGGGGGGGGGGGTGGGGGGGGGGGGGGGGGGGGGGGGGGGGGGGGGGGGGGGGGGGTGGGGGGGGGGGGGGGGGGGGGGGTGGGGGGGGGGGGGGGGGGGGGGTGGGGGGGGGGGTGGGGTGGGGGGGGGGGGGGGGGGGGGGGGGGGGGGGGGGGGGGGGGGGGGGGGGGGGGGGGGGGGGGGGGGGGGGGGGGGGGGGGGGGGGGGGGGGGGGGGGGGGGGGGGGGGGGGGGGGGGGGTGGGGAGGGGGGGGGGGGGGGGGGGGGGGGGGGGGGGGGGGGGGGGGGGGGGGGGGGGGGGGGGGGGGGGGGGGGGGGGGGGGGGGGGGGGGGGGGGGGGGGTGGGGGGTGGGGGGGGGGGGGGGGGGGGGGGGGGGGGGGGGGGGGGGTGGGGGGGCGGGGGGGGGGGGGGGGGGGGGGGGGGGGGCGGGGAAGGCAGCGCCCAGTGCAGCGCGTCCGGCCTACGTCCACTTTCCCCGTACTCCCAGGGGCCTCGTCTGGCCATCCCCAGGCAGATGCCTGGCCCATCCCCATCTCCTTGAGATGCTGAGGCAATCTGCTGCAACCATGAGGCACGTGGTCGGCCCATTGGCCTCCTCCACTCATGAGGCTCCCTTGCTGAGAGAATCTGGTTCAAGGATCAGCGTCAGGAAAACGAGCGATATGTCCACACAGCCGCAGCTCACGCTCATGGACCATGCAGACACAAATCTCATTTGAGTCTCTCAGCAACCGCTCGTTGGACACAAGTCTGACCAGCAATAGCCAAACATTCTCACGAAGAGACCTGGTGCCAAAAATTAAGTCTCCATCTCAGATCCCTGGTCAGAGTCCAAGTCTCACATCCATTCAGAGAAAGACTGGAAGCAACAAGGACCTGAAGACTCGGTCTTTTGTCCTCCCGCACATGTACCGGCAGCGCCACACCCCACGATCCAGAAATCCATGACTCCCCAGGCCCGACCCAGACATCTGTTGACCTCTGACTCACAGCCAGCAGAGACATGTACATCATCACCAAGGTAAATGAATCTCTCCGTGACCTCAACATCCTCACCACAAACAGGTACAGACAGGATAGCAGCATCCAAGATGTCATTGAAAGCCTGGGGCTTAGTGTTTACCCAGGAAACCCGTAATCCCAGTGGCTTCGACTCCTCATTCAACAACTCGAGGGCCCCCAAAAGGATATCTAGAGTCTCCGCAAAGATGACTGCATCATCTAGAGAAGATCTCAGGAACTGATCATGCTTTCATTGGGCTTTTGAACACCACTTTTTCCCCAAAACCATTCAGCGTTAGCTGTAGCAAAAAAACCTGTGCTGAGACATCACCAAGGGAAATGGTGTCGAGGAAGGCGGTTTACAGTGGCCAGACCATGACAAGGAACACAGGAAGTGGCAAAGCAGCAACAGGCAGGTAATTAGAGATAAGCAGAACGTCAAGCTGGTCAACGCTGCACTCTGTTGCTCTTATCTCATCCTGAATTATCTGGTAACTAAATGAAAAGGCCCGAATAAAGTTAATGTGATTAGGAACCATGGCGCAGCGATAAGAATCCTGGTTGTAAAAGGGAAGAAAGATTTTGGATGAAATTTTCCATAATAATTCTGTTTTTGTTCACTGTTTAAACCCTTTATTCACGTCTGAAATGATGCACCTGGTCACCATTTGCTTTAAATTGAGAAAGGGGCATGGAATGAGGAGCGAATGTATTGTTTGAATGAGTGGAGCTTATTTTCCTGTGGCATGCATTGGGCCAAAGTATGTAGCTGAGTGACTGTTGAGACGAAAAGAAAAGAGTATTTGATCAGTATGCTGGTTCATTTCACTTCCCTTCATGGATACTCATAGATGTTTGAATTTGAGAAATCTTTCCACAAGAGAACACAAGGAGATGATGCAGAGGAGGCCTTTGGTCCATCAAGTCATGCACTACATTTGCAACACATTAATTTGAATCTCATGGTTTATCACTTAGATTTACTGGGAGGTGGGGGGCAAGAGGGGTGGGAGTGGTGGAGTGGGCATGAGTAATTTAATTTTTGTCACCAATCTACCATGTAAACCCCAAATGACAAAGTGAAAACATGTTTGAGAAATTTTTACAAATTAATAAATAATGAAAAGCTGAAATGTCTTGCGTTAATAAGTATTCAACCCCTTTGCTACGACGCTCCAAATTGAGCTCAGTGCTCCATTTCTTTGATCATCATTGGGATGTCTCTCAACTTGATTGGAGTCCACCTGTGCCAATTCAATTGATTGGACTTGAATTTAGAAAGAAACACAACTTCATACAAGGTCCACAGTGACAGTGCCGTTCAAGCAGAAACTCTACCAATGAAGTCCAAGGAACTGTCCGTAGATAGAATCTGAGGAGGCATAGATCTGGGAAGGTATGAACAATTTCTAGAGCGTTGGAAGTTCCCAAGAGCACATTGAGCTCCAATCATTAGGAAATGGAAAGTATATGGAACTACCCAGAACTCTTCCTAGAGCTGCGTCGACCAAACTAAGCAACTGGACAAGAAGGACTTGGATCGGGAGGTGACCAAGAAACCCAATGATCACTCTGACAGAATAACAGAGTTCCTTGGCTGAATGAGGAAGCTCTGCCAAAGGACAACAATCCTCTGCAGCACTTCAAAAAATCTTGGCTTTATGGAGAGTGGCTAGACAGAAGCCACTCTGAGCAAAAGGCACATGACAGCACACCTGGAGGCTTGCAAAAGGCAACATGCCAGCACACTGGAGCTTTGCAAAGAGGCACGTGAAAGACTGAGAAAGAGGCAAAAGATTCTGTGGTCTGAACAAGATGAAAATTTAACTCTTTTGGCCTGAATGCAAAGCCTACGTCTGGCGGGAAACCGAGCACAGCTCATCACCCATCTAACACCATCCGTACCGTGAAGCATGGTGGTGGTAGCATCGTGCTATGGGGAATGCTTTCATGCTGGGAACTGGGAGACTTGCTAGGATAGAGGGACAATGAATGGATCCAATAGAAAAATATTTGAAGAGAACCTGCTTAGAGTGCAAAGACTTCGAAAATGTGGGTGAAGATTTACATTCCAATTGGAAATAACCCCAAGCATCCAGCCAAAGAAACTGCAATGGCTTCAGAACAAGAATGTGAAAGTCTGAGAGCCCAGCCAAAGCCCAGACTGAATCATTTGAGAATCTGTAAGGATGAAGGTTGCTGTTCAATGATCTCCCCATCCAAACTTGACAGAGCTTGAGCAACTCTGTAAGGAAGAATGGGAGAAATCCCCAAAATCCGATGTACAAATCTGATACTGACAATACCCAAGACACTCAAAACTGTAATCACTGCTAAAGGTGCTTGACAAGATTTCACCTCAAAGGGTGAATATTATTGAATGCAAAACATTCGCAGCTTTTAGTTTTTAATTAATTTTGTAAAAAAATTCTAAAAAAACGTGTCTAACTTTGTTATTATTGGTATTTTGTGTTGATCAGTGACAAAAAATTTAAATTTACTCCATTTTAAATTCAGGCTGTAACAACAAAATGTGACAAAAGTAGAGGGCGTGCAATACTTTTCTGATGCAACTGTTTTTAAACCAGAGGAATATCTATATTACCATAGGATATGCTTATATTCCATAGATATCCTTATATTACCAATGGGATATCTTTATTATCATAGGATATCTTATATACCATGGAATCTTCTTATTATCATAGGATTCTTATATTACCATAGGATATCTTTTATTATCATAGGCTGTCTTGTATTACCAATGGAATATCTTTATTTATCATAGGATATCTTATATTACATAGGATATCTTTTATTATCATAGGATATCTTAATATTACCATAGGATATCTTATTATCATAGGATAGTCTTATATTACATAGGATATCTTTTATTATCAATAGGAATATGTTATATTACGATAGGATTCTTTTTATTATCAATAGGATATCTTATATTACCAATGGGATTATCTTATATTATCATAGGAATATGTTAATAGTTACCATAGGATATCTTTTATTATCATAGCATACTTATATTACATAGGATATCTTTTTATTATCATACATATCTTATATTACCATAAGGATATCTTTTATTATCATAGCATATCTTATATTACCATAGGATATCTTTATTATCATGAGCATTTTATATTACCATAGGATATCTTTTATTATCAAGCATATTTATATTACCAATGGGATATCTTTATATCATTAGGATAAGTTATAATTACCATAGGATATCTTTTATTATATAGGATATCTTATATTACCATAAGGAATCTTTTATTATATAGCATGTCTTATATTACCAATGGATTCTTTTATTATCATAGCATATCTTATATTACCATGGATATCTTTTTATTATCATAGCAATTATTATTTACGCAATGGTACTCTTTATTATATATAGCAATTCTTATATTACCTATAGCATATCTTTTATTATCATAGCGATATCTTTATATTACCAATGGGATATCTGTTTTTGCCAAAGGATATCTTGCTGATAACCATAGGATTATCTTTTATTTACATAGGATATCTTTTATTATCATAGGATATCTATCATTTACATGGGATATCTTATATTACCAATTATTGATATCTTTCATTACCATAGGACACTATTTTATTACCATAGGATATCTCTTATTACGTAGGATATCTTTCTTACCATAGCGATATCTTTATTACCCATCGGATATCTTTTATTACCAAGGACTAATTATTACACACAGATATCTTATATAGCCTGGTGTGGTTAATGGTTTGGTGGGGGGCTTGGTATCCAATGACTCGAGTTCAAATCCCTCTCGGCTGTTGAATTAATACCAGTGGGGTGAAACCTACCTGTCATCCTTCGAGGCTCGGCAACATGAGTGCCAGCATGCGGTATACTGGTGTCGGAGTGGTGACCGTCCAGGATTGTGCTTCAATGCCAAGGAGACTGCTTTGGCAGCTACCGGAGCTCTGCACAGAGTATGGTCCAGTGGATGGATGGATGGATAGATACTATATTACCATTGGATATATTTTATTACCGTAGGATATCTTTTATTACCATAGGATACTATTTATTACATAGGATATCTTAATGTAGATTTATTGTATAGTCCGGTTTAAAGCTTTATCTTTAATCTTTCCAACTCAAAAGTAACCTCATTATTAATACAGGTATTATCGCATAAAATATTTTTATATTAACACATCAATATCGCCTACACAGTACGCATCGTTCCATTATCGAGTAATTAAACCATTATGCGCTATTAACTACCCACGGGTTATAAAATTCACTTTAACAGTTAACAGAACCTGTCCTTGTTTGATTATCAACCTGTTGTTGATATGAAAACTTTGACGTCAAAATACTGTACTTCTACAATACGAGGTTACTTTGATTTTGTTATTGAGGTTAAAGATAAAGCTTAAACAGGACGACACAAAGAAATCTGCACCCTTTCTCCTTACAAATTTACTTATCGTACATTAAATGATCTTTTGAAAACCTTTTGGGCACCATCGAGATACCCTTCCCCATTCCCTATCACTGAGTTGACTATTCACTTGGCAATTCTTTCTGGCTTAAAATTATACCATACATACTTACATCAATACATACTTACCATGCCACTACCATTTATCACCACGAGGGACCATGCACCACACCTTTGTCAGGGTAATACGACGTTTGTTCCATCATCTCTCTCACCTGTGACTCCCGATGGTATTTTCACCGCTGAAATACTGTATATTATGTTATCTTTATAACAAGCTCCCTTCTCACGTGGCACAGCAGCCCTCAGAAGGTTTGCGCCCCTTGTGCATGGCCCCGCCTCGTGGTGAACACGACTGAATGTACTTTCGGGGTCCCCATCAGAAGCAATCAACACAGGCAATCACTTCCATGGCTGATGAATCCTGCAGATAAAGCATTCGCTCTCAATTGCTTGACGCACTTAGAGAATAATAGTCCTTCTTCTAATTATTCAGCCATTTTATCAAGTTTTATCGGTGCCTGCTGTAAAAATCTGTCTGGAGCAATACATCCACCATGATCCTATGCGGCATGCTCACTTAGTTATTCAATCTCATAATCGTAAAATGACTTTTATGGCACATGCTGGAGGAAGAGAGAGAGAGAGAGACAGAGACAGAGACAGAGACAGAGACAGAGACAGAGACAGAGAAGAGACAGAGACGAGACGACAGAGACACGGTGAGTGTAAAAATAGCAGGAATTTATGGCGCTCTCAAAAAACTGAAAGTACGGGCTGCACAAAACCACAAACCACAATCGCTAACCCTAGTCCACAATCCAAACTTTTACAAAAGAGGGAAATGGATATGAGTGCTGTGTTGGAGCTGTTATGGGTTTGTGTATGGCGCTGATCGTGTGCACTGAGTGAAATCTGGGAGGATAGGGGAGGGTTCATTTCCAGTGGGTTGGGGGGCGGGGTAATTTCAGTGGGGTGTGTGGGGTTTTCATTTCTGGGGTAAAGGGAGGGCTGGGGGGCGTTGAAGCCCTGCAGCACAAACATCAAATATTTGATTGGCTCGCTATTAATTGAACATGGCGATCACACTTGAGGAACGCAGAAAACAGTAGATCATAGAGATGTAATAAAGAAAGGGACAATCTGAACTCGGGCCTCTCATTTTAAACAAATAATGTAATCAAGCCCTCTCGGAAACATATTGCCACATCCGCCAGGTGGACCTCCAAATGAAGCAAGCTCCGACAGGCAATAGGTGGACACAACTTTGGGTAACTTCCGGTTAGCAACGGCCATCGCCATTTAGCAGAGTGAAAACAGCTCCTTCGCAACGTATTGAACGCCATTTTATTTTTGTCATGTTGGTCGTAGTTTGACTCAGTAACTCTTAGTTCCACACACTGTGGTATCACGACCGGTACAATTGCAAATGCATCCCCCATAAGTATATCCTACATTTTAGATTTTTGATTTGTTTGTACCAATGCTTCAGCCTTTTGAGATAAGGAAAGCTGTGAAGCTGTGTTTTGTACAAACACACCTCAAAAAAGAGAAAAGTTACTTTTCTTCAAGTTTCCTTCCAGAAAGAAAGACCTGAAAGATTGGACAAGTGGTCGAATGCCGTACAGAGCGTATTAACCAAAACTGGGAATCGCTGGAGTCCAGAGAAACAAGCCGTGCTCTGTAGCAAATATTTTGTCACTGGTAAGTGAGTGATGGTACTAAGTATCGTTGTTTATTTATAGTTTGAGTTCAGACTGAAATCTTCATGACTTCGTCATATAAAATCTGCGACATCGTACGAAACGACGTTATTCCGATAAGGTTTTCCCATATACATCGTGATATCAGGGGGATGGATGCATTGCCAAGGGAAAAAATATTGGTCACCCAAACTTATTTTAACCTTCACTTTTTTCTTTTTTTTATACAAGGTCGAAGGCTCAAAATCGAGCTGCCTCCCCCCCCCCCCACCCCCCACACACGGAATACTGATGAGAAAACACTTAACACACCCACTGAGCATGGGGGAAGTGCATCACTTCTCAGGACATCTAGGTACCAGCAACGTCACAACAATGGCACCGCTTTACTTCACCGCATCAGTGGGGCATCTCCTAAAGAGGAATTTCTTCCTCCCCATGGATGCAACTAACGGAATTGTTCATACTCTATCCTTTTAATGCTGAGTGTCAAGCAAAGGAAGCAGCATGTACAATTTTTTTTTAAGTCTTTGGGATGACTCAGTCGGGGTTTGAACCAATGACCTCCCAGACTGAGAGCAGATGCTCCAATAATTATTACACACCAAGTCTCATAACCACTAAGTACATATTGGAGATCAAAAAAAATGAACAAATTGATATGGAACATGATTGAAATAATGTATGTACACTGTACAGTGTACACAAATAGACAATTTAATGGTGCGGGTTGAGAGTGGAGAACTACAGAGAGGCAGAGGCAGGCGCTATATGCTTCGGTGGAACGTCCGAGTCAGCTAAGCAATGTGCAGGTACTCCCTCGCACCTGGTACCCAACTGGAAGCCTAGGATACATCGCTAAAAAGATCAGGTCAGATGGAAATCGAACATCATGGTATGCACTGCCCTTCAGCTCAGGGTTCACTAAACAATGTCCAGCTATTCTAGTCGACAACGAGGTCGATCCCATTGATACTCCACCTGAACCAGGTTGGACACAAAGTTAGTCTGCATTAACCAGCCTTTGGCAACAAAACTTTCCAAGCTCCTTGTCCAAAAGTGCTTCTTACCATCCACAGCATGTTAATGATTGCTTTAAATAGATTTTCAACCAACGCAGCGGATATTGTAGCTAGAGTTGGGGTGTGGAGCAAGGCTGCAGCCCCAAGTCAGTCGATCTAAATAACCTTAGCAAAATGTCCCGTTTCCCACATTTATTACACACAGCATCCCGAGCAGGACAGACTCGTCAAGGGTGTTGAAAGGTCCACATAAAAAGCACTTCTGTTGCTTTCCAGCAGCAGCAACTACTTGAGAGACATCTGGAAGAGGATGTGGGGCAAGTCCTTGTTTTGGCTTCGGCAATACAGTAGGTCTATCTATCGAAGAAGTTGTGACAGCATTCAGGGTGTTACAGGTGCCGTATGTGGCTCGGAACATCTCTGCCGCTTGATCAAGAGCCCAAGACTGGTCAAAAGCTGTCATGAGATCTAACATTTTATTCTCAAGGAGCTGTTGCGAACAACGTGAGACTGCAATCCACTTATGAAGGCATCCCGACCGGATTCCTCTTGTATTTCTCAGCAGTGACAGGCTTGTAATTACAGTCTCCACTCAAATGCTGCCTGCTGTTGGCTTTACGGTTAGGGTGGTGGCTTGGGATCCTAGGGTCCTGAGTTGAGCCCCGTTGTCCAGCGAATTAACAACAGGGGGTTGACTCAGCCTGTCATCCTTCCGAGGTCAGCGAAATGAGCACCAGTATACTGGTAAGAGGGGCACTGCATCAGCGGCATAGCCGCCCCCGAACCAATGATGCGACCAGCAGCCAAAAAGGCAGCACAGATGGGAACTCAAATGCTTCAATTCACGCAGGTATTCATCAAGAGTTTCGCCGGTTGGTGTAGATGTCTCGTCAATAGGTGCCGTGCATCGACTTGGTTCTTGCAGACATGTTTCGTGAAGTCTCCACGGCAGTGTCGTAGTCTTCACAGTCAGCGATTTATCACAAGGAATCACAAGGAAATAGACACAGGTGGAGGCCATTCAGCCGATCAATCATGCCTGTCCACATCAACACCACACCAATTTATCAACAACAAGATCAAATAATAAATGCAATTTTTTTTTGTAGTTTTTGTCGTGTTGTTCCCCCCCTCCCCCCTGCTTTCAGGAGAGGGGACATGGGCTTGAGTAAAAACACATACAACATCAACCACACAACACCCCTTGATGAGACCCCCACCACCAGCACTCCGTATACATGCACACAATCTCCCATCAATTTTCAAGCTACCTAAAAGTCCTGCTAACATCCCTGTACCCCTCTATCTCCATAACTTGCAGGTTCCTATCTCATTCCAATTTAACTTATCAACTGCTTCTGTTCCACCACCTTCCAGGGAGGCCATTCCATGCATTCACCACTCTCTGAGTGAAAGACCCCTGCCTAACTACCATCTTTACTCTCCTCTTCGTCACTCTCAGGCTATGGCCCCTGGTCCTATCACTGTCTACTCTGCTGAATAATTCTTCTGCACTTATTATGTCTATGTCCTTCATTATCTTAAACATCTCCATCATATCACCTCGTAACCGCCTCCTTTCTAGTGTATAAGTCCGGTCTCCTTCAGCCGCTCCTCATAGCTGAGTCGAGCGAGCCCGGAATCAATCCAAGTGCCCTGCGCTGAACCTCTCTCTGGCATCTATGCCCTTCCTTAGTTGTGGTGACCAAAACGTCACACAATATTCAGAAGTGCCCTCACGAAATTCCTGTACAATGATAACACCACCCTCTTTTGATTTATAATTGATCCCCCTCCGAATACAACCTAAAACCCTCTTGCTTTACCTGTAGCTGCCTGACTGTGCTACCTGCTTACCTCCCGTATCTATTACCACCCCAGATCTTTCTCCCTGTGTGACATGCTCCAAAATTACCCTTACATCCTGTAATCTCTATTTTCATTGTTCTTTCCCATCCCCAACACCTTACACTTGTTCAGGTTAAATTACATCTGCCAATCTTTTGCCCAATCTATACAAGTATCAATACTCTCCTGAATCTGATCACCACCCCTCTGCTATCCACCTCACCTCCAAGCTTGTTGTCATCTGCAAATTTGGAAAGCTCTCTTCACCCCACTATCTAAATCATTGATGTAAATGATGAAAATAATGGTTCTAATAGTGATGGCTGAGGTACCCCACAACTTACATCCTCCCTGCAAGACATCCTCCACACTCACAGCCACTCTTTGCTTCCTATCACAAAGCAATTTGCAATCCAATTAGCAACCTGACCAGCCACTCCACAAGCTTTACCTTGGCTACAACCTCCGATGTGGTACCTTATGAAACGCCTTCTTAAAGTCTAGATATACTATGTCCACTGCCTTTCCCTCATCTACCCAATCAAACACTAGTTCACAGAACTCTAAAAGATTTGTAAGACAGGAACTACATGGTAAACCCATCTCTCTCCATCGAGTGCAGCCTGTGGCTGCTGGTTTCCTCATTGGTTGGGACACGGCTATGCTGCTGATGCAGTGTCCCCCTTACCAGTGCACTGGTACTCATTTTGCCGACCTTGGAAGGATGACAGGCTGAGTCACACTCCTGGTGTATTAATTCAGCGGCCAACGAGGCTTGAACTCAGGACCGAGGATCCCAAGCCACCACCCTCACCACTAAGCCAACACCAGGCTTGTAAACCCATGCTGACTACCTTTAATTCATTTGTATTTATTTAAATGGTTCCTCATCTGGTCCCTCATTAACATCTCCAACAACTTCCCACAAATGAGTCAAACTAACAGGTCTGTAGTTCCACAATTCTTCTTGGGATCCTTTCTTAAGTAATGGTGTTACATTTGCAACTGTCCTGACTCGAGTGAGTTTTGAAAATATCCATTAACATCTCGCTTACCTGCAGCCACCTCCATCATACTCTCCGGTGCATATTATCAGGTCAGGTCAGGTTTGGGAGCATGCGCCAGTGCAGCGCGTCCCTACGTCCACTTTCCACCCGTACTCCAGGGGCCTCCGTCTGGCCATCCCCAGGCAGATGCCTGGCCATCCCCATCTCCTTGAGATGCTGAGCAATCTGCTGCAACCATGAGGAACGTGGTCGGCCATTGGCCTCCTCCACTCATGAGGCTCCCTTGCTGAGAGAATCTGGTATCAGGATCAGCGTCAGGAAAACGAGCGATATGTCCACACAGCCGCAGCTCACGCTCATGGACAATGCAGACACCAAATCTCATTTGAGTCTCTCAGCAACCGTCGTTGGACACAAAGTCTGACCAGCAATAGCCAAACATTTCTACGAAGAGACCTGGTGCCAAAACAATTAAGTTCTCTTCTCAGATCCCTGGTCAGAGTCCAAGTCTCACATCCATAGAGCAAGACTGAAGCAACAAGGACCTGAAGACTCGGTCTTTTGTCCTCCCGCACATGTACCGGCAGCGCCACACCCACGATCCAGAATCCATGACTCCCCAGGCCCGACGCCCAGACATCTGTTGACCTCTGACTCACAGCCAGCAGAGACATGTACATCATCACCAAGGTAAATGAATCTCTCCGTGACCTCAACATCCTCACCACAAACAGGTACAGACAGGATAGCAGCATCCAAGATGTCATTGAAAGCCTGGGGCTTAGTGTTTACCCAGGAAACCCGTAATCCCAGTGGCTTCGACTCCTCATTCAACAACTGGGGCCCCCAAAAGGATATCTAGAGTCTCCGCAAAGATGACTGCATCATCTACGAAATCAAGGTCAGAGATCTTGACATTCCCAACGATGCACCGCAGCTTGATTCTCTGACATCCTCCCCAGAATCCAGTCCATACAAGTGCTGAAAAGTGTGGGGGGCAGTACACACCCCTGAGAAACTCTAGTAACAACTGGAAATAAGTCAGAGATGGTACCACCACATCTCACAGCACTCTCAGTACCAGAGTAGAGTTCAGACATCAGATCGATCAGTTTCG
>CM068955.1:22749975-22762239 GCA_035128595.1 Eptatretus atami
TGGCACCCCACGAAGACCAAGAATCCTCCAGAGGGCATCCGGATTCACTGAATCGAACGCTTTACAGAGACCAACATAGGCTGCAAGCAGCCCTTGTCGAAACTCGTCTGAATATTGTATCCTTGAATATTGTATCCATTGAATATTGTATCCATCCATTGCACTTGAATATTGTATCCATCTTCTTTGTCCTGTGTACCCCACCCCATCCCTCTTCCTTCCACAGATCTCCTAATGTCTCTGCTCCCAACTGCTTTGTGGTTCCCTCTCCCGCTCCTCTTGTCTCCTGCTCCCTTTGTTATACTGGTGTTATCCTGGTGCACCCTCACCACTGCCTTCTCCTGGTGCACCCTCACCACTGCCTTCTCCTGGTGCACCCTCACCACTGCCTGCTCCCGGTGCACCCTCACCACTGCCTGCTCCCGCTGCAGAGAAGATCTCAGGAACTGATCATGCTTTCATTGGGCTTTTGAACACCACTTTTTCCCCAAAACCATTCAGCGTTAGCTGTAGCAAAAAAACCTGTGCTGAGACATCACCAAGGGAAATGGTGTCGAGGAAGGCGGTTTACAGTGGCCAGACCATGACAAGGAACACAGGAAGTGGCAAAGCAGCAACAGGCAGGTAATTAGAGATAAGCAGAACGTCAAGCTGGTCAACGCTGCACTCTGTTGCTCTTATCTCATCCTGAATTATCTGGTAACTAAATGAAAAGGCCCGAATAAAGTTAATGTGATTAGGAACCATGGCGCAGCGATAAGAATCCTGGTTGTAAAAGGGAAGAAAGATTTTGGATGAAATTTTCCATAATAATTCTGTTTTTGTTCACTGTTTAAACCCTTTATTCACGTCTGAAATGATGCACCTGGTCACCATTTGCTTTAAATTGAGAAAGGGGCATGGAATGAGGAGCGAATGTATTGTTTGAATGAGTGGAGCTTATTTTCCTGTGGCATGCATTGGGCCAAAGTATGTAGCTGAGTGACTGTTGAGACGAAAAGAAAAGAGTATTTGATCAGTATGCTGGTTCATTTCACTTCCCTTCATGGATACTCATAGATGTTTGAATTTGAGAAATCTTTCCACAAGAGAACACAAGGAGATGATGCAGAGGAGGCCTTTGGTCCATCAAGTCATGCACTACATTTGCAACACATTAATTTGAATCTCATGGTTTATCACTTAGATTTACTGGGAGGTGGGGGGCAAGAGGGGTGGGAGTGGTGGAGTGGGCATGAGTAATTTAATTTTTGTCACCAATCTACCATGTAAACCCCAAATGACAAAGTGAAAACATGTTTGAGAAATTTTTACAAATTAATAAATAATGAAAAGCTGAAATGTCTTGCGTTAATAAGTATTCAACCCCTTTGCTACGACGCTCCAAATTGAGCTCAGTGCTCCATTTCTTTGATCATCATTGGGATGTCTCTCAACTTGATTGGAGTCCACCTGTGCCAATTCAATTGATTGGACTTGAATTTAGAAAGAAACACAACTTCATACAAGGTCCACAGTGACAGTGCCGTTCAAGCAGAAACTCTACCAATGAAGTCCAAGGAACTGTCCGTAGATAGAATCTGAGGAGGCATAGATCTGGGAAGGTATGAACAATTTCTAGAGCGTTGGAAGTTCCCAAGAGCACATTGAGCTCCAATCATTAGGAAATGGAAAGTATATGGAACTACCCAGAACTCTTCCTAGAGCTGCGTCGACCAAACTAAGCAACTGGACAAGAAGGACTTGGATCGGGAGGTGACCAAGAAACCCAATGATCACTCTGACAGAATAACAGAGTTCCTTGGCTGAATGAGGAAGCTCTGCCAAAGGACAACAATCCTCTGCAGCACTTCAAAAAATCTTGGCTTTATGGAGAGTGGCTAGACAGAAGCCACTCTGAGCAAAAGGCACATGACAGCACACCTGGAGGCTTGCAAAAGGCAACATGCCAGCACACTGGAGCTTTGCAAAGAGGCACGTGAAAGACTGAGAAAGAGGCAAAAGATTCTGTGGTCTGAACAAGATGAAAATTTAACTCTTTTGGCCTGAATGCAAAGCCTACGTCTGGCGGGAAACCGAGCACAGCTCATCACCCATCTAACACCATCCGTACCGTGAAGCATGGTGGTGGTAGCATCGTGCTATGGGGAATGCTTTCATGCTGGGAACTGGGAGACTTGCTAGGATAGAGGGACAATGAATGGATCCAATAGAAAAATATTTGAAGAGAACCTGCTTAGAGTGCAAAGACTTCGAAAATGTGGGTGAAGATTTACATTCCAATTGGAAATAACCCCAAGCATCCAGCCAAAGAAACTGCAATGGCTTCAGAACAAGAATGTGAAAGTCTGAGAGCCCAGCCAAAGCCCAGACTGAATCATTTGAGAATCTGTAAGGATGAAGGTTGCTGTTCAATGATCTCCCCATCCAACTTGACAGAGTTGAGCAAATCTGTAGGAAGAATGGGAGAAATCCCCAAACTCGATGTACAACAAATCTGTACTGACAATACCCAAGACACTCTAAAACTGTAATCAAACTGCTAAAGGTGCTTGACAAGATTTACCTCAAGGGTTGAATACTTATTGATCATAAACATTCCAGCTTTTAGTTTTTAATTACATACTTGATAGAAAAAACTTCTAAAGAAACGTAGTCTACATGCTCTTCGTTATATATATGGTTATTTTGTGTTATGATCAAGTGACAAAAATTTAAAATGTTAGTGGACTGATTCCATTTTAAATTCAGGCATGATAACAACAAAATGGTGACAAAAAGTAGAGGGCGTGTCAATACTTTCTGAATGCAACTGTTTTAAAATCTCCAGACGGAATATCATTTAATGTATCATTAATCCATAGGATATATTACTGGGATATTATTACATAGGATATCTTAATACTAAAACCATCGGCAAACTCTTTTATCCTGAGGATATTCTGCATTGATACCATAGGATGTCTTTTTATTAGTTTAATTACCATAGGACCTATCTTTTAAATTATCAGATAGGCAGTGTTCTTGTATTCACCCAGATAGGATTATAATCGGTTTATTTATCGATTGTATATCTATATGGATACTGATATCTTTATTATCATAGATGATACTCCCTTATATTACCATAGGATATCTTTATTATCATAGGATATCTTATATTACCATAGGATATCTTTTATTATCAATAGGATATGTTATATTACATAGGATATCTTTTTTATCAATAGGATATCTTATATTACCAATGGGATTATCTTTTATTATCATAGGAATATTTAATAGTTACCATAGGATAGTCTTTTATTATCATAGCAAATGCTTATTATTACCATAGGATATCTTTTTATTATTCATACATATCTTATATTACCATAGGATATCTTTTATTATCATAGCATATCTTATATTACCATAGATATCTTTATTATCCTGAGCATATCTTATATTACCATAGGATATCTTTTATTATCAAGCATATTTATATTACCAATGGGATATCTTTATATATTAGGATATGTTATAATTACCATAGGATATCTTTTATTATCATAGGATATCTTATATTACCATAGGAAATCTTTTATTATCATAGCATGTCTTATATTACCAATGGGATATCTTTTATTATCATCAGCATATCTTATTATTACCATGGATATCTTTTATTATCATAGCAATTATCTATATTACCAATGGGTACTCTTTATTTATCATAGCAATCTTATATTACCTATAGATATCTTTTATTATCATAGATATCTTATATTACCAATGGGATATCTGTTTTTGCCAAAGGATATCTTGCATAACCATAGGATATCTTTTATTACCATAGGATATCTTTTATTATCATAGGATATCTTATATTACCATGGGATATCTTATATTACCAAATATGATATCTTTCATTACCATAGGACACTATTTATTACCATAGGATATCTCTTATTACCGTAGGATATCTTTCATTACCATAGGATATCTTATATTACCATCGGATATCTTTTATTACCAAAGGATAATTATTACACACAGGATATCTTATATATGCCTGGTGTTGGCTTAATGGTTTTGGTGGTGGGCTTGGTATCCAATGACCGAGTTCAAATCCCTCTCGGCTGTTGAATTAATACCAGGTGGGGTGAAACCCTACCTGTCATCCTTCGAGGCTCGGCAACATGAGTGCCGCATGCTGGTATACTGTGTCGGAGTGGTGACCGTCCAGGATTGTGCTTCAATGCCAAGGAGACTGCTTTGGCAGCACCGGAGCTCTGCACAGAGTAATGGTCCAGTGGATGGATGGATGGATAGATATCTTTATTACCATTGGATATATTTTATTACCTAGGATATCTTTTATTACCATAGGATACTATTTATTACATAGGATATCTTAATGTAGATTTATTGTATAGTCCGGTTAAAGCTTTATCTTTAATCTTTCCAACTCAAAAGTAACCTCATTATTAGATACAGGTATTATCGCATAAAATATTTTTATATTAACACATCAATATCGCCTACACAGTACGCATCGTTCCATTATCGAGTTAATTAAACCATTATGCGCTATTAACTACCCACGGGTTATAAAATTCACTTTAACAGTTAACAGAACCTGTCCTTGTTTGATTATCACCTGTTTGTTGATATGAAAACTATTTGACGTCAAAATACTGTACTTCTACAATACGAGGTTACTTTGATTTTGTTATTGAGGTTAAAGATAAAGCTTAAACAGGACGACACAAAGAAATCTGCACCCTTTCTCCTTACAAATTTACTTATCGTACATTAAATGATTTACTTGAAAACCTTTGGGCACCATCGAGATACCCTTCCCCATCCCTATCCACTGAGTTGACTATTCACTTGGCATTCTTTCTGGCTTAAAATTATACATACATACTTACATCAATACATACTTACCATGCCACTACCATTTATCACCACGAGGGACCATGCACCACACCTTTGTCAGGGTAATACGAACGTTTGTTCCATCATCTCTCTCACCTGTGACTCCCGATGGTATTTTCACCTGAAATACTGTATATTAATGTTATCTTTATAACAAGCTCACCTTCTCACGTGGCACAGCAGCCTCAGAAGGTTTGCGCCCCTTGTGCATGGCCCCGCCTCGTGGTGAACACGACTGAATGTACCTTTCGGGGTCCCATCAGAAGCAATCACACAGGCAATCACTTCCATGGCCTGATGAGATCCTGCAGATAAAGCCATTCGCTCTCAATTGCTTGACGCACTTAGAGAATAATAGTCCTTCTTCTAATTATTCAGCCATTTTATCAAGTTTATCGGTGCCTGCTGTAAAAATCTGTCTGGAGCAATACATCCACCATGATCCTATGCGGCATGCTCACTTAGTTATTCAATCTCATAATCGTAAAAATGACTTTTATGGCACATGCTGGAGGAAGAGAGAGAGAGAGAGACAGAGACAGAGACAGAGACAGAGACAGAGACAGAGACAGAGACAGAGACAGAGACGAGACGACAGAGACACGGTGAGTGTAAAAATAGCAGGAATTTATGGCGCTCTCAAAAAACTGAAAGTACGGGCTGCACAAAACCACAAACCACAATCGCTAACCTGAGTCCCACAATCCAAACTTTTACAAAAGAGGGAAATGGATATGAGTGCTGTGTTGGAGCTGTTATGGGTTTGTGTTATGGCGCTGATCGTGTGCACTGAGTGAAATCTGGGAGGATAGGGGAGGGTCATTTCCAGTGGGTTGGGGGGCGGGGTAATTTCAGTGGGGTGTGTGGGGTTTTCATTTCTGGGGTAAAGGGAGGGCTGGGGGGCGTTGAGCCCTGCAGCACAAACATCAAATATTTGATTGGCTCGCTTATTAATTGAACATGGCGATCACACTTGAGGAACGCAGAAAACGTAGATCATAGAGATGTATAAAGAAAGGACAATCTGAACTCGGGCCTCTCATTTTAAACAAATAATGTAATCAAGCCCCTCGGAAACATATTGCCACATCCCCAGGGTGGACCTCCAAATGAAGCAAGCTCGACAGGCAATAGGTGGACACAACTTTGGGTAACTTCCGGTTAGCAACGGCCATCGCCATTTAGCAGAGTGAAAACAGCTCCTTCGCAACGATTTGAACGCCATTTTATTTTTGTCATGTTGGTCGTAGTTTGACTCAGTAACTCTTAGTTCCACACACTGTGGTATCACGACCGGTCCAATTGCAAATGCATCCCCCATAAGTATATCCTACATTTTTAGATTTTTGATTTGTTTGTACCAATGCTTCAGCCTTTTGAGATAAGGAAAAGCTGTGAAGCTGTGTTTTGTACCAAACACACCTCAAAAAAGAGAAAAGTTACTTCTTCAAGTTTCCTTCCAGAAAGAAAGACCCTGAAAGATTGGACAAGTGGTCGAATGCCGTACAGAGCGTATTAACCAAAACTGGGAATCGCTGGAGTCCAGAGAAACAAGCCGTGCTCTGTAGCAAATATTTTTGTATCTGGTAAGTGAGTGATGGTACTAGTATCGTTGTTTATTTATAGTTTGAGTTCAGACTGAAATCTTCATGACTTCGTCATATAAAATCTGCGACATCGTACGAAACGACGTTATTCCGATAAGGTTTTCCCATATACATCGTGATATCATGGGGGATGGATGCATTGCCAAGGGAAAAAATATTGGTCACCCAAACTTATTTTAACCTTCACTTTTTTCTTTTTTTTATACAAGGTCGAAGGCTCAAAATCGAGCTGCCTCCCCCCCCCCCCACCCCCCAACACACGGACATACTGATGAGAAAACACTTAACACACCCACTGAGCATGGGGGAAGTGCCATCACTTCTCAGGACATCTAGGTACCAGCAACGTCACAACAATGGCACCGCTTTACTCACCGCATCAGTGGGGCATCTCCTAAAGAGGAATTTCTTCCTCCCCATGGATGCCAACTAACGGGAATTGTTCATACTCTATCCTTTTAATGCTGAGTGTCAAGCAAAGGAAGCAGCATGTACAATTTTTTTTTTAAGTCTTTGGGATGACTCAGTCGGGGTTTGAACCAATGACCTCCCAGACTGAGAGCAGATGCTCCAATAATTATTACACCACCAAGTCTCATAACCACTTAAGTACATATTGGAGATCAAAAAAAATGAACAAATTGATATGGAACATGATTGAAATAATGTATGTACACTGTACAGTGTACACAAATAGACAATTTAATGGTGCGGGTTGAGAGTGGAGAACTACAGAGAGGCAGAGGCAGGCGCTATAATGCTTCGGTGGAACGTCCGAGTCAGCTAAGCAATGTGCAGGTACTCCCTCGACCTGGTACCCAACTGGAAGCCTAGGATTACATCGCTAAAAAGATCAGGTCAGATGGAAATCGAACATCATGGTATGCACTGCCCTTCAGCTCAGGGTTCACTAAACAATGTCCAGCTATTCTAGTCGACAACGAGGTCGATCCCATTGATACTCCACCTGAACCAGGTTGGACACAAAGTTAGTCTGCATTAACCAGCCTTTGGCAAACAAAACTTTCCAAGCTCCTTGTCCAAAAGTGCTTCTTACCATCCACAGCATGTTAATGATTGCTTTAAATAGATTTTCAACCAACGCAGCGGATATTGTAGCTAGAGTTGGGGTGTGGAGCAAGGCTGCAGCCCCAAGTTCAGTCGATCTAAATAACCTTAGCAAAATGTCCCGTTTCCCACATTTATTACACACAGCATCCCGAGCAGGACAGACTCGTCAAGGGTGTTGAAAGGTCCACATAAAAAGCACTTCTGTTGCTTTCCAGCAGCAGCAACTACTTGAGAGACATCTGGAAGAGGATGTGGGGCAAGTCCTTGTTTTGGCTTCGGCAATACAGTAGGTCTATCTATCGAAGAAGTTGTGACAGCATTCAGGGTGTTACAGGTGCCGTATGTGGCTCGGAACATCTCTGCCGCTTGATCAAGAGCCCAAGACTGGTCAAAAGCTGTCATGAGATCTAACATTTTATTCTCAAGGAGCTGTTGGCGAACAACGTGAGACTGCAATCCACTTATGAAGGCATCCCACCGGATTCCTCCTTGTATTTCTCAGCAGTGACAGGCTTGTAATTACAGTCTCCACTCAAATGCTGCCTGCTGTTGGCTTTACGGTTAGGGTGGTGGCTTGGGATCCTAGGGTCCTGAGTTTGAGCCCCGTTGTCCAGCGAATTAACAACAGGGGGTTGACTCAGCCTGTCATCCTTCCGAGGTCAGCGAAATGAGCACCAGTATACTGGTAAGAGGGGCACTGAATCAGCGGCATAGCCGCCCCCGAACCAATGATGCGACCAGCAGCCAAAAAGGCAGCACAGATGGGAACTCAAATGCTTCAATTCACGCAGGTATTCATCAAGAGTTTCGCCCGGTTGGTGTAGATGTCTCGTCAATAGGTGCCGTGCATCGACTTGGTTCTTGCAGACATGTTTCGTGAAGTCTCCACGGCAGTGTCGTAGTCTTCACAGTCAGCGATTTATCACAAGGAATCACAAGGAAATAGACACAGGTGGAGGCCATTCAGCCGATCAATCATGCCTGTCCACATCAACACCACACCAATTTATCACACACAAGATCAAATAATAAAATGCAATTTTTTTTTTGTAGTTTTTGTCGTGTTGTTCCCCCCTCCCCCTGCTTTCAGGAGAGGGGACATGGGCTTGAGTAAAAACACATACAACATCAACCACACAACACCCCTTGATGAGACCCCCACCACCAGCACTCCGTATACATGCACACAATCTCCCATCAATTTTCAAGCTACCTAAAAGTCCTGCTAACATCCCTGTACCCTCTATCTCCATAACTTGCAGGTTCCTATCTCATTCCAATTTAATTTATCAACTGCTTCTGTTCCACCACCTTCCAGGGAGGCCATTCCATGCATTCACCACTCTCTGAGTGAAAGACCCTGCCTAACTACCATCTTTACTCTCCTCTTCGTCACTCTCAGGCTATGGCCCCTGGTCCTATCACTGTCTACTCTGCTGAATAATTCTTCTGCACTTATTATGTCTATGTCCTTCATTATCTTAAACATCTCCATCATATCACCTCGTAACCGCCTCCTTTCTAGTGTATAAGTCCGGTCTCCTTCAGCCGCTCCTCATAGCTGAGTCGAGCGAGGCCCGGAATCAATCCAAGTGCCCTGCGCTGAACCTCTCTCTGGCATCTATGCCCTTCCTTAGTTGTGGTGACCAAAACGTCACACAATATTCCAGAAGTGCCCTCACGAAATTCCTGTACAATGATAACACCACCCTCTTTTGATTTATAATTGATCCCCCTCCGAATACAACCTAAAACCCTTTGCTTTACCTGTAGCTGCCTGACTGTGCTACCTGCTTACCTCCCGTATCTATTACCACCCCAGATCTTTCTCCTGTGTGACATGCTCCAAAATTACCCTTACATCCTGTAATCTCTATTTTCATTGTTCTTTCCCATCCCCAACACCTTACACTTGTTCAGGTTAAATTACATCTGCCAATCTTTTGCCCAATCTATACAAGTATCAATACTCTCCTGAATCTGATCACCACCCCTCTGCTATCCACCTCACCTCCAAGCTTGTTGTCATCTGCAAATTTGGAAAGCTCTCTTCACCCCACTATCTAAATCATTGATGTAAATGATGAAAAATAATGGTTCTAATAGTGATGGCTGAGGTACCCCACAACTTACATCCTCCCTGCAAGACATCCTCCCACTCACAGCCACTCTTTGCTTCCTATCACAAAGCAATTTGCAATCCAATTAGCAACCTGACCAGCCACTCCACAAGCTTTACCTTGGCTACAACCTCCGATGTGGTACCTTATGAAACGCCTTCTTAAAGTCTAGATATACTATGTCCACTGCCTTTCCCTCATCTACCCAATCAAACACTAGTTCACAGAACTCTAAAAGATTTGTAAGACAGGAACTACATTGGTAAACCCATCTCTCTCCATCGAGTGCAGCCTGTGGCTGCTGGTTTCCTCATTGGTTGGGACACGGCTATGCTTGCTGAGCAGTGTCCCCCTTACCAGTGCACTGGTACTCATTTTGCCGACCTTGGAAGGATGACAGGCTGAGTACACTCCTGGTGTATTAATTCAGCGGCCAACGAGGCTTGAACTCAGGACCCGAGGATCCCAAGCCACCACCCTCACCACTAAGCCAACACCAGGCTTGTAAACCCATGCTGACTACCTTTAATTCATTTGTATTTATTTAAATGGTTCCTCATCTGGTCCCTCATTAACATCTCCAACAACTTCCCACAAATGAAGTCAAACTAACAGGTCTGTAGTTCCACAATTCTTCTTGGGATCCTTTCTTAAGTAATGGTGTTACATTTGCAACTGTCCTGACTCGAGTGAGTTTTGAAAATATCCATTAACATCTCGCTTACCTGCAGCACCTCCATCAATACTCTCCGGTGCATATTATCAGGTCAGGTCAGGTTTGGGAGCATGCGCCAGTGCAGCGCGTCCCTACGTCCACTTTCCACCCGTACTCCAGGGGCCTCCGTCTGGCCATCCCCAGGCAGATGCCTGGCCATCCCCATCTCCTTGAGATGCTGAGCAATCTGCTGCAACCATGAGGAACGTGGTCGGCCCATTGGCCTCCTCCACTCATGAGGCTCCCTTGCTGAGAGAATCTGGTATCAGGATCAGCGTCAGGAAAACGAGCGATATGTCCACACAGCCGCAGCTCACGCTCATGGACATGCAGACACCAAATCTCATTTGAGTCTCTCAGCAACCGTCGTTGGACACAAAGTCTGACCAGCAATAGCCAAACATTCTACGAAGAGACCTGGTGCCAAAACAATTAAGTTCTCTTCTCAGATCCCTGGTCAGAGTCCAAGTCTCACATCCATAGAGCAAGACTGAAGCAACAAGGACCTGAAGACTCGGTCTTTTGTCCTCCCGCACATGTACCGGCAGCGCCACACCCCACGATCCAGAAATCCATGACTCCCCAGGCCCGACCCAGACATCTGTTGACCTCTGACTCACAGCCAGCAGAGACATGTACATCATCACCAAGGTAAATGAATCTCTCCGTGACCTCAACATCCTCACCACAAACAGGTACAGACAGGATAGCAGCATCCAAGATGTCATTGAAAGCCTGGGGCTTAGTGTTTACCCAGGAAACCCGTAATCCCAGTGGCTTCGACTCCTCATTCAACAACTCGAGGGCCCCCAAAAGGATATCTAGAGTCTCCGCAAAGATGACTGCATCATCTACGAATTCAAGGTCAGAGATCTTGACATTCCCAACAGATGCACCGCAGCTTGATCTCTCTGACATCCTCCCCAGAATCCAGTCCATACAAGTGCTGAAAGTGTGGGGGGCAGTACACACCCCTGAGAAACTCTAGTAACAACTGGAAATAAGTCAGAGATGGTACCACCACATCTCACAGCACTCTCAGTACCAGAGTAGAGTTCAGACATCAGATCGATCAGTTTTCGTGGCACCCCACGAAGACCAAGAATCCTCCAGAGGGCATCCGGATTCACTGAATCGAACGCTTTACAGAGACCAACATAGGCTGCAAGCAGCCCTTGTCGAAACTCGTCTGAATATTGTATCCTTGAATATTGTATCCATTGAATATTGTATCCATCCATTGCACTTGAATATTGTATCCATCTTCTTTGTCCTGTGTACCCCACCCCATCCCTCTTCCTTCCACAGATCTCCTAATGTCTCTGCTCCCAACTGCTTTGTGGTTCCCTCTCCCGCTCCTCTTGTCTCCTGCTCCTTTGTTATACTGGTGTTATCCTGGTGCACCTCACCACTGCCTTCTCCTGGTGCACCCTCACCACTGCCTTCTCCTGGTGCACCCTCACCACTGCCTGCTCCCGGTGCACCCTCACCACTGCCTTCTCCTGGTGCACCCTCACCACTGCCTTCTCCTGGTGCCCTCACCACTGCCTGCCCCGGTGCACCCTCACCACTGCGCTGCTCCGCTGCATCCTCACACTGCCTGCTCCCCGCTGCACCCTCACACTGCCTGCTCCCGCTGCACCCTCACCACTGCCTGCTCCCACTGCCACCCTCACCACTGCCTGCTCCCGCTGCACCCTCACCACTGCTGCTCCCGCTGCACCATGACCACTGCCTGCTCCCACTGCACCCTCACCACTGCCTGCTCCGCTGCACCATCCACACTTCCAATGTCCTCAGCAACCTCACCCCACAACCGTAACCAATT
>CM068955.1:22787908-22803187 GCA_035128595.1 Eptatretus atami
GAGCTTTGATTAAGATTGTCAATTTTAATTTTCATGAAATGGACAATTTGATGTATCCATGGCAACCTTTGGAGAGGGGGGTGGGGTCGTTTTGCAAGTATCTTACTCTGCATGACATCTTTTTCTTGTTTGTCAATCGCCTACAGGTGACAATTTTATACCGATCTTCAAGAAACTTCACCGCATGGTAGAGTTTGTCATAAGCATGAAGCCTATTGTTTTTAAGGTCAAAAGGTCAACATAGGCCAAAATAAGAAAGAAGCCAATTGCTTTAAGGTCAACAGGTCAAAGGTCAACAAATTTGTCAAATTTCTGAAATCCTCAATTTTCATCCGATTGAGTAGAAATTTGAACAGAATTTTTATATCATCTTACTGAACTCAACCACCAATTATTTTTGAGGTCAAAATTGCCCAAAAGATCAACATAGGCTAAAGGTCAACAACTTAGGTGATATTTCAAAAATCCTCAATTTTCATCCCATTGACTTGAAATTTGAAGAGGATTTACCTATTTGGTCATTTTAATTCAACCACCAATTATTGTTGAGGTCAAATTTGTTTTATGGATTTTGCAAGTATCATGCTCTGCACGACATCTTTTTCTTGTTTGTATGTCCATCCATCCATTGGGACCATACTATGTACAGAGTGTCGGTGCTACCACATTAGTCTCCTGGACTATTGCGTACAATCAATCCTTGACAGGTCGCCACTCCAAAACAGGATACTTGAATGGCTCAATAATCCCAGCAAGCTGGTACTTATTTTGCCGACCTCGGAAGGATGACAGGCTGAGTCAACGCCACCTGGTATTAATTCAGTGGCAAAGTGTGATTTGAACTCAGGACCTTTGGATCCCAAGCCCACCACCCTAACCATCAAGCCAACACCAGGCATGACATTCGTGGGAATATTAGTATTCAAAGAAATGTCCATGGTTTAAAGGAAACGACCATTTCCTCCTTCCAGAAACCAAAAAGCACAAAAAGACGAACCACATGGGACGCATCCCCCACACAGGCAATGAAGTGATCAACGGTGCCAAAACCCCATCGAGGCACCTGTCGACAAGTTCAGCGGGATGTCAATCACCTACATGTCACAATTTTAAACCAATCTTCACGAAACTTCACCACATGGTAAAGTTCGTCATAAGCAGGAAGCCTATAGTTTTTGAGGTCAAAATGTCCAAAGGTCAACAACTTTGTGAAATATCTAAAATCCTAAAGTTTCATCCCATTGACTTGAAATTTGAAGAGGATTGCATATCAGGTCACTGAATTCAATGAAAAAGTATTTTTGAGGTCAACAGAGGCCAAAAAGTCGAAAAAACGGCCAAATATCTAAAATTGTCACTTTTCATCCGATTGCCTTGAAATTTGAGGAGGATTTCCACATTTGGTCATTGAATTCTCAACCACCAATTATTTTTAAGGTCAAATTTGTTTTATGGATTTCGCAAGTATCATGATATGCACTAAATCTTTCTTGTTAACTTGCGAATATCGAAGATTTTTCAAGTATATTGGTTGGTCTTGTGCCTTATTACTTGGCAAGTTTTATTTTTTTTTGGACACGTATATTGATCACTTCCATTTGTTTGTCTGCCCGCTCATCTTCAATCGCCTACAGGTCACAATTTTACACCGATCTTCACAAACTTCACCAAACGGTGGAGTTGGTGGTCCGACAGAATCCTATTTATTGTTGAGTTCAAAAGGTCAAAACGTCATCATAGGCCAAAGGTCAACAACTTTTTCAAAGTTCTAAAATCCTCAATTTTCATCCAATTGACTTAAATTTGAAGAAGATTTGCAAATCAAGTCACTGAATTAAACCACCAACTATGTTTGAGGTCATCATGGGCCACATGGTCAAAATAGGCCAAATTTTTGAAATCTTCAATTTTCATCCGATTGACTTGAAATTTGAAGAGCATTTGCATATCAGGTCACTTAAATGAACCACCTATTATTTTTTAGGTCAACATAGATCAAAAGGTTAGCATAGGCCAAAATTATACAATAGTCAATTTCATTCCGTTTACTTGAAATTTGAAGAGCATTTAAATATCAGGTCACTGAATTCAACCACCAACTATTATTGAGGTCGATATAGGCCAAAAGGTCAGCATGGGCCAAATTTCTTAAATTGTCAATTTCCATCCGAATGACTTTAAATTTGAAGAGGATTTGCATATCAGGTCAATGAATTCAACCAACAACCATTTTTGAGGTAAACGTAGGCCAAAAGGTCAACACCTAAGGTGGAATTTCTAAAATCCTCAATTTTCATCTCATTGACTTGAAATTTGAAAAGGATTTGCGTATTTGGTCACTGAATGACCGCACCACCAATGATTTTTAAGGTCAAATTTGTTTTATGGATTTCACAAGTATCGTGATGTGCACAACATCTTTCTTGTTTGCTTGGCTGTTTGTTTGTTTGTGGGTGTGCAGGATATCTCAAAAAGTTGTGGACGTATTCGGATGTTACTTGATGGACAGTCTGGGTGTGTGACCACGACGAATTGATTCGGTTTTAGTGAAGATCCAAATTCAGGTCCGGATATGAGAATTTTTTAATTTTTTTCAGTGATTCTTCACCATTGAGAGATCGAGCCAAAACGAGATATGGCACGATAGCTCAAAAGTGTATTGGGCCCGATATGTTCTCGTGGATCAAGCTTTGCGTGGTTGTGTTAGGTGCTCTTCCGAGTGCCCTTCTCGTTCCTTCTTTGTACGTTATAAATCTCCTCTTTCCTGTTCTGTTTAATTACAAAGAAAAACTTTCTCTTTCCATATCTTTTCAAGGGATGGACTCGAGGTGCACACACTCGTCTCTTCGCTGTTTAGCGTTTGTTCAAATCCTGACCCAGCTACATGAACTGTTATCCCAGTGTTTCACAGGCAGGGCGATTCATCGATGTGTATTCCCTCCTTCGAATGGACGTTACGCCGGGTGGTCCCGTCTGCTATCATTAGTTAGTGGATGGTAAAGATCCCTTGGCGAGTTATCCCCGGCATCCTGGTAAAATGACTAATTTCCTCCCCAAACTGCTGGGAAGGCAATGGCAAACCACCCAGTATCACTCTTGCCAAGCAGCCAAGGACCTGACTTCAGGCAGAGCACACAATCAATCGATCTTCCCAAGCTAGTTCTCTTCTCTTTTTCATTCCAATTGTTATATTTTCTAATTCTCTACTCTCTTGAAGGTTTTGCCCATCTGACATGAATGGTGGTCCCTAATTTCTCTCCTTCACTTGCCTTCTTCCACTCCTTTCAAATTTCTCCATTTTCTCACTACCTGCGTGAGTTTCCTTTACTCTCTCGCTCTGTCCACCTCGAATCAGGCACTTCATCAGTGTGAACCTTTACTCAGGCATTACACTTAATTTCGCCGCGGTTTAATTCTGCAACATATTTTAAAGGTTAAATCAATCCCGTCTGATTGTATTCGGCATGCTTATTCTGATTCGTTGGAAGAACAACAATAAATCGTAAAGTAATATCATCTCCCTTTTAGGCGTCCAGAAAGACATCTTGATTCGAAAACGGACACATTAGGTTTCACGCACGATGGGTGCAGGTTCCTGACCATGTGGATGCGCTGGACGGGTCACGACCAAGTGGGTGCGAAGTAGGAGACACGACCACGCGGGACGTTGGCAGAGGACCCGTGAACGTGCTCAAAATCGACCTCGTCATGTGTAGACCTGGTTTTTTTTAGCCGGTTGCTACTTGCTCGAAATAACAAAGAACTTTGGCACAGGAGGAGGCGGCCATTTTGCCCATCATGACTGCGCTACACCGACACCAGTAACTCTCAGCCATCCACACGCAAGTTACCTGCAATACAATTCGTACACCAACATCCCGGTCACCCTCCATCCCCAATGCTTTTAGGTACCTCTCTAATGCCAAATATACTCGTATCTACTCTTCCTGCTGCCACAACCTTCGTAGGAAGACCATTTCCATGCATTAACCACTCTCTGACCGAAAGACCATGCCTTGTTGGTGTTGTTGTTTTCCAGCAGCCGCTGTGTCAATGAGCCGCAAGCTCACGACCTCCTCGCTCTCACGTTGGGATCCATCACACGTAGGCCCTTCGTTAGGCGGCCTCCATGCTGGTCTCGCACGCCCTGTGTGACGAGCAGTGGAGGGCTGACGGCTCCCTCCGGTCTCCCGTTGCTCTTCAATGCTTTGATGTTGTCACATGAGCGGACCGTCAACAAACATTCCCTCGTGCTCGCAAATGGGCATTTGATTTCGTCGTTCGTGCGTGTTTCGCTTGTCTCGGCACCTGTGTCCCTTGTAGCAGCCATTAAGCGTCCTCAGAATCAGGTGTCTGATTGCTCCGCACGTGATCGCCTCATCTCGGTACTGATCGTCACATCGACTTGTGAAGAGGTGTCTGCTGCGATATCGGACCGGAAGCTTCATGAAGTTTCACTGATGGATTACGCCTCACGAAAATCTGCGCTCATTCGACATGGCCACACAAAGCATGTTCTCTCATGGAAGTGTTTGTTACCCACCCCTGTCTGTCTGTCTGTCTGTCTGTCTGTCTGTCTGTCCATGAGCAGGATATCTCAAGAGGTTGGGGACGGATTCGGACGAAACTTGGTGGAAAGGTTAGGTGTGTGTGAAGGATGAAAGGATTCGATTTTGGTGAAGATCCGAATCCGGATATGAGAATTTAAAATATTTTTTATTTTATTTCATTTTTTAAAGTGATTTTTCATTTTTGAGAAATGGTGCCAAAAAAAAACAAGAAATATCACGATATCTCAAAAAGTTGTGGATGATTACAAAACTGAGTGCACGAGTTGTGTTGGTGACAATAACCAGCGGATTCGATTTTGGTTCAGGTCAGCAGATCCGGCCGATCAGGAACACAAAACGTAACGTGTTCAACGGAGCGGAGGTGTGCGCTCCACTCTACTCGAGTGCCGTTCTAGTTTGGTAACAGTAATGTTTGAGGGGGATGGGAACAAATTGGACTTAAATAATCCCAATACATTTTCTTTAAGTGTGACTTCTCTTACAGCTCAGCACCACACCACCACACCATCACACCCTCTCTTTTCTTTTGCTGGAGATTTGATTATTATTAATTATTATTTTTAATTAAATTATTATTACAGTATTATTCTACCATATTAATATTCCACTAACCCAAACAGCACATGTTTCTCAGAGAGTCTCGGAGACTGAGACTACACCGGTTGACTTGAAACTTTGTAGGGGTTGAGGTCATAAACTTTAAATAACATTAGATCGTCATTGACTACTACTACTACTACCAACAGAGGTGGGGGGGCTCAGGGGCTTGAGCCAGGGGCAAATCCAGGGTTTTAGGTTGGGGGCGGGGGGCAGAAATAATTTTGTGGGTCTTTCTTTTTGTCATAAATTCGAAACACTTGTAAATCCTCCCTGTATTTCACGGATCAGTGTTTGTGTGTTTGTCTGTCTGTCTGTCTGTCTATCTGTCGTCTATCGCCGATACATCACAATTTTCAACCGACCTTATCGAAACTTCACCACATGGTAGAGTTTGTCATAAGGAAGAAGTCTATTGTTTTTGAGGTCAAAAGGTCAATATTGGCCCAAGGTCAACAACTTCAGTGAGATTTCTAAAATCCTCAAATTTCATCCGATTGATTTGAAATTTGAAAAGGATTTATATTTCAGGTCAATGAATTCAACTCTCCAATTATTTTTGAGGTCATCATGGACCAAAAGGTCAACATAGGCCCAAGGTCAACAACATCGGTGAGATTTCTAAAATCCTTAATTTTCATCCGATTGATTTGAAATTTGAAGAGGATTTATACTTCAGCTCACTGAATTCAACCAGCAAGTTATTTTTGAGGTCAGATTTTTTTTTCTGGATTTTTCGTTTGTTTGTCTGTCTGTCCGCTCGCCTCCAGCCCAAACCGCTCAACCGACCATTCTGAAATTTTCAGAGATTAATGTCACCGACCCTGCAATGGTCCCGCATTGAAGTTTCATAAAAATTTGGTCGACCGAAAAGGTCTACATCGACCAAAAGGCCAATTTGGGTGAAATTTTCAAAAATTCTCAAATTTCATCCAATTGACTTGAAATTTAAACAGGACTTGCATGTCAGGTCAATTAATTCAACCTCCTATTAATTTTGAGGTGAATGTAGGCCAAAAGGTAAAAATAGGCCAAAAGGCCGATTTGGGCCAAAAAAATTTAAATCCTCAATTTTCATCTGATTGATGTGAAACTTGAAAAGGATTTACTTCACACGTGAGTGCATGCAACCACCTATTAATTTTGAGGTGAACATAGGCCAAAAGATTTTATTTCGGATCCAGCCCATCAGTGGGATACAAAACGTGATCCGTTCCACCTGGCAGAGGTATGCGCTCTCCTGAGTGGCGTTCTACTTTGCGCTGTTTTGCCAAGAGTCGCTCGATGAGTGATTTTTCATTTGTTTGTTTGTCACGCTACTTTTACAGTTCTGAGCCAATTACATCCAGACTTGCTGCAAAGGATCAGCATGACCCCAATTTATGTATAGGGGTGTTTAAATCTTTGCCGGTGGTTTTGAGGGAGTGAGGTGGAGGGGAACGCAAATTCTCTGTGTAAATGTGTATCATGTAGCGCAACCTCCTGGTGGGGGATGGTATTACAAGTCTCCACCATTTACAGTGCAATGTTCCTGTCCCCACGTTTTTCAGTACAGTGAGGTATTTTGAATTATAAGCAGTAAGAATGTTTTTGCTTCATGCATGTAACCCAGGTTGTTGTTTTTTTGGCTATATAGAGCTGTCAGTTGCCTATACACAACCCAAATAAAAGTATGCTTCAGAAGAAGGTGTTGCATGTTTGGACCAAGATCGCCGTAGGGCGGGTACCCTGCTTGTATAGACAAAGAACACTCTAATGCACTTGAAAAGAAGTACTCTGGTGAAAAAACTTTTCCTCAAAACTCAACATTTATTTTAATGGGATAAGAACTCGGGATCTCGTGTCGACTAAGAAATGGTTAAATTACATTAGAACACACGTCTGCTCTCCTTCTTCAATGCTGGATAGTTCACAATCACGACAAAGGACCAAACCAACAAAAGATATTACCAACAACACGGCTATAGGCCGACGTGTAAAGTCATCATGACACAATTCCAACACACGGCTATAGGCCTACTCTTAATCATCATGACACAATTCCAACAATTAACACGGCCTCGGCCTACTCTTAATCATCATGACACAATTCCAACAACACGGCTATAGGCCGACGTGTAATCATGACACAATCCAACAACACGGCTATAGGCCAACGTGTAATCATCATGACACATTTCAAAACACGGCTATAGGCCGACGTGTAATCATCATGACACAATTCCAAAACACGGCTTTTGGCCTACTCTAAACATCATGACTCAATTCCAACAACTAACACGGCATACAGGCCTACTCTTATCATCATGACACAATTCCAACAACACGGCTATAGGCTGACGTGTATCATCATGACACAATTCCAATAACACGGCATTGGCCTACTCATATCATCATGACTCAATTCCAACAACTAACACGGCTTCAGCCTACTCGTAATCATCATTACACAGATCCAACTACACGGCTACAGGCCTACTCGTATCATCATCTAACAGATCCAACAACACGGCTACAGCCTAATGTAATCATCATTACACAGATCCAACTAACACGGCTATAGGCCTACTCTATTCATCATTACACAGATCCAACTACACGGCTACAGGCCTACTCGTAATCATCATTACACAGATCCAACAACACGGCTACAGGCCTACTTGTAATCATCATACACAGATCCAACTAACACGGCTATAGGCCTACTCGTAATTATCATTACACAGATCCAACAACACGGCTACAGGCCTACTCGTAATCATCATTACACAGATCCAACTAACACGGCTACAGCCCTACTCGTAATCATCATTACACAGATCCAACAACACGGCTACAGGCCTACTTGTAATCATCATTACACAGATCCTACTAACAGGCTACAGGCCTACTCGTAATCATCGTTACACAGATCCAACAACACGGCTACAGGCTACTCGTAATCATCATTACACAGATCCAACTAACACGGCTACAGGCCTACTCGTAATCATCATTACACAGATCCAACTAACACGGCTACAGCCTACTCGTAATCATCATTACACAGATCAACAACACGGCTATAGGCCTACTAATCATCATTACACAGATCCAACAACACGGCTATAGGCCTACTGTAATCATCATTACACAGATCCAACTAAACACGCTACAGGCCTACTCGTAATCATCATTACACAGATCCAACAACACGCTATAGCCTACTCGTAATCATCATTACACAGATCCAACAAACACGGCTATAGGCCTACTCGAATCATCATTACACAGATCCAACTAACACGGCTACAGGCCTACTCGTAATCATCGTTACACAGATCCACTAACACGGCTACAGGCCTACTCGTAATCATCCTTACACAGATCCAACTAACACGGCTACAGCCTACTCGTAATCATCATTACACAGATCCAACAACACGGCTATAGGCCTACTCGTAATCATCATTACACAGATCCAACAACACGGCTACAGGCTACTGTAATCATCATTACACAGATCCACTAACACGGCTTAGGCCTACTCGTAATATCATTACACAGATCCAACAACACGGCTACAGGCCTACTCATAATCATCATTACACAGATCAACTAACACGGCTACAGCCTACTCGTAATCATCATTACACAGATCCAACAACACGGCTACAGGCCTACTTGTAATCATCATTACACAGATCCAACTAAACATGGCTACAGGCCTACTCGTAATCATCGTTACACAGATCCAACAACACGGCTACAGGCCTACTCGTAATCATCATTACACAGATCCAACTAACACGGCTACAGGCCTACTCGTAATCATCATCACAGATCCAACAACACCGGCTACAGCCTACTCGTAATCATCATACACAGATCCAACAACATGGCTATAGACCGGGAGGAGCTAGCATGACTATAGGCCTTCTCATAATCATCATTACACAATTCCAACACACTGACAAGGCTCCACAGTTATTGGAGCTACAAAACAAAATTGTAACACTTTAACTGTTTGTTACCTTCTTTTGCATGCATCATGGTCCTAAATGGGTCTTTTTTGTAAACAAACTGTGGATACAACTTTGAATTTTGCCTTTTTGCAACCTACATCATTCTGTTTCTGCCGTTGTTGTTACCCTCGCCAAAGGAGAGGTATTGCATTGGGTCCGTTTGTTAATTGCCGGAATCCTTCGGATTCGGCAATTATGTTGGTTGTTTTTGTGTTTCATTCTGTGTCTGTCTGTTTGTGTGTTTGTTACCCTGGAGCAGCCACACCGTTTCAGCGATCATGACCAAACTGGTTACAGACGTCGGCCATGGTCCAACTTAGACACTTGTCGTTTTTGGTGAATCTCGGTCAAGGTCAAGGTCACCGAAAACGAAATTATTATTTTGCAATAACGTCCACTAAAATGGTCGTATCAACTCAAACCAAATCCAAAATGTCATTGTCCATATCTGCATCCAACCATATGTCTCATTGGGTGTCACACCAACACCCTTCTTAGCGGTCGGGGTCGAATGTCAGGGGGGTCGGGTCAAAAATTTCAAATTGCGATAAAAACGTCATTTCGATCCCGATTGACTTTCAATTTGCATGTGGTATCTTGGTATGAGTGTCCTATATAATGCCAAAAATGATGAAATTGGTTCACCACTTCCGGTTACCATGACAACAAGTTCCCTAATGATAACATATGCAAATTTCAGATTTTAAAAATGTTTGACAGTGTCCAATTTGCAGATTTTGTCACTAATATTTGCACCATGTAGGCAATGGCACTGGCTAGATGTGTTAAGTTTGGTTGACCTTCAATCAAGGTCAATGTCAAGGTCGACTATAACCATGAATCATTTTTTTGTCATAACGTACTCAAAAATGGTCGTACGTACGACTTCAAACTAGGCTTAAAATGTTCACAATTCATATCTCTAATTATGATTTTACACATTTGCATGCTAATAAATGCAAAGTTTAGAAGTTCGCCCAGGTCGAAGTTGAGGGGGGTCACGTAAAAGTTGATTTTCACTTTAAAACGGCCATAACTCAAAAAACAGTGACAGATTACCTTCCATCTTCCATCTTACACTTGTCGTTTGGTGAATCTAGGTCAAAGGTCAAGGTCAAGGTCACCGAAAAACCGAAATTCTTATTTTCGCAATAACGTCCGCTAAAATGGTCGTATGGACTTCAAACCAAATCCAAAATGTGCATCTTCCAATTCTGCATCCAACATATATGTCTCATTGGGGTGTCACACCAACACCTTCTTAGCGGTCGGGGTCGAATGTCAGGGGGGGGGGGTCGGCGTCAAAACTTTCAAATTGCGATAAAAACGCCATTTCAAGTCCGATTGACTTCCAAGTTAATGATCATGACCAAACTAAGTGCTATAACTCTTAAACAGTAGCACTATCGACTTATAAGAACCAAATTGATTTCCAGGCTTTGTTTTTCAGAGATCATGGAGATATGACAAAGTTATTCTGGCAATTCCTTGCTCAACGAGCAATTTTATTTGTTTGTTTGTTTGTTTTGTTTGTCTTCTGCACAGAACTTTCGTGTTTTTCTCCACAACCGCTTGTCAAATTGAGACGAAATTTTCACCATTTGTGCGACTACTCATGTTAAATGTTTAATGATAACTATGACGGCATAGGTCACGTGGTGTGGCAGCCATGTAGAAAAACGGAAAAACTTTGGACCTCTATCTCTGAAACTGCATCAAGGAAAAAATTTAAACTTGGTACATAGCAAGTACTCTCATGGGAATGAGATTTATTATATATATTTTTTATAACGTCATAGGTGCCCTCGTTGACGTCATAATTGCATATGTAGAATGCCACATCCGAATCAGTATGAAAATTTTTGAGGTCATCTGGGGTCACAGAAAAAAATGTTCATTACGTCATCGGTCACGTGATTCAGTGGCCATATTGTTTTTTTAAAAAAAAATCTTCTCTGAAGTGGATGAACTAACCGAGGTGAACTTACACGTACGACCGACCGCCTGTCTATGAGGACAAAAGGTTCACACGTATGATAACATAGGTCACATGGTTGGCAGCCATATTGGATTTACCCTAAACCTATAAAAATACACCATCACAAAGACATCCTGGTGAGGGTCTGCAATCTCTGAATGCTCTTGTTGATGATGATGATGATGATGTTGATGGTTGATGTTGATGTATCAGGATTTTAAAATGACAATTACAAAAACTATATCGAAAAACTTATCAAATTGATATCCATCTTTTTCAACAATGTTTAGTAACCAACAGATCTTGATTTTTGGCATAACCTATCAGCACACTTCAAAAACATAAACTTTTAAGCATTTTCTTAAATTAATCATGGCAGATTTTACATTAAAAAAATTTGAAAGCTAGTAATATTTGGTACACTTACTGACCTTAAATTACGAGCAAATAAACCCGTCATTTCGCTGATGGAAATATGAAGTTGGGGGAGAAAGAGGAGGGAAGGGTAGAGGAGGAGGAGGGAAAGAGGATGGAGGGAAGTGGGAAAGAGGATGGAGGGTGGGGGGAGAAAGGAGGGGGGAAGAGGAAGGATGGGGGAAAGAGAAAGGACAGGGGAAAAGAGGAGGGAGGGAGTGGAGGGCAGGATGGAGGGAGGGGGAGAGAGGAGGAGGGAGAGGGGAGGGAGAGCGAAGCGAGAGAGGAGGAGGAGGAGAGAAGGGAGAGGAGGGGGAGGAGCGAGAGGGTATGGAGGAGGAATGGCGAAGCTAGGAGGGGTGAGGAATGAGGGAGCTCGGAAGGGGGGGAAGCCACGCCTCATCAAATGTTGCTATACACTCCAGGAAGGGGGGGGAGAGAGGGAGGGTGAAGAGGGGAGAGGAGGTGAGAGAGAGGTGGGGAGAGAGAGTGAGGAGGGAGCGAGGAGGGTGGGGGAGCAAGGAGGGGTGAGAGCAAGGAAGGGGAGGGTGGAGTGACATCTCACCACACACTCCGGAAGAAGGGGGTGCGAGGAGGGGGTTGGGGAGAGTGGAGAGAGAGGAGGAGGAAGGGGGAGCGAGGTGGCTGGAAAAGCGAGGAGGGAGGGAGAGCTAGGAAAGAGGGAAGGACTGGGGTACAGCGAGGAAAGAGGAGTTGTGGAGTCAAAGATAATGTTATGTTAGGCTTCACACAACACACACACACACACACACACACACACACACACACACACACACACACACACACAGCTATTTACTCAGAGAACGTTCCTGGAAAAACATCGTTTGAATGGAACTTTAAAATCCCATTGATTTTTAAGTTTTACTGGACCCGTGAACCCGTTGGGTTCCCGTTGTGACAGCGGTTGTGGAAAAAATCATTTCAAGAAAAAAAAAAAGATAGCTCCAGCGAACTATACCGCTGAGGTTGTTTGCATTGATAAAATACTCCCGAAGAGACTTGACTGAATCGGGAATTGATTTTTTATAATTTTTTTGTTGCCCGATTTGAATGAAACTTGATACTGCACACCACAGGAGAATGGTGAGTAAGGTGGCCAAAATGTGTCATGTGTACGTTTTGGCTGTATTTGGGGAACATACATACATACACACAACTATATATAAATTATATAATATAATATATATTAATATACATAACAAGATGAGAGTTTTAGTAATAGAAAGATAGATTAAAAAGGAAATGCATTCCTGACAGAAAAAAAAACTGAGTGGAAATTTTTCAAAGTTGCTTCACACACCTAATCCTCCGGTTGTACTACTCGTCACTTCTTTCGTGATAATTCGATCTTTAATTTAATTTATTTTGCCTTCCTAACTGCAGAGATTCCCCACAGAGAACCCAAGTGAGGCCGTGTTCGTGTCAATACTGCTGGTTAATTATTTTCGTTGCACTGAATTAAGTTATTTCCATCACACTCAATGAAACCAGCTCAATGAAGCTCGTTAACTTGGCATTCCTAAATATTTTGTGCAGTTAATATAATTCTCCAGTTGGACGAAAAAGATGTTTCATGCTTTGCAAATATCACATTTTCTTGTGTAGATATGGATGGATGGAGAAGGAGGGAACATAGCCTAGCTTGATTAAAGTAAACAGGTATATCGGCTTAGTTACAACTTTCAGACTCGTTATTTCTTTAAATTATCAGATTTCACAACAGATTTCGACACTTATTTAGTCCTGACGATATCCGATCCTCAAAACCGAAATCATATTTCGATGATATACTTTAATTAGTCTGTGAGAGTAAATCGTGGAACATTGCATCATATAATGCATGAAATCGCTCCAAGCTCCAAATTTGAAAACTATAGGACTTACAAAAGCGATGTACACAACGATTCGTAACTATTATGAACAGGCTTTCGATAATATGAGTGAGAAAAGTGAAAAAAAAAAACTTTATCATTGAGAAGTTGTGGCCTGTTCCAAGTCGAGGCGGGTTTGAGCAGGGCAAAAAAAAAAAAAACATGGCGGCTTCAGACCCAGCAAGGTTACCCTGGAAACCCTGAAGACCCCATAGAAAGTGGTGACCGAGGATGCGCCTGATAAAGGATATAATTAAATAAGGCCATTAATTATCTTCAAAAGGGGTTTTTCAATTAACCCAAAGAACCAATTTTCAGTCATGCACTTCCTTGGAGTTCCCTTACTATGCATGCAAAGTTTCAGGCTGATAGGTTTCATGGTTTTGGAGTTATGGAGGACACACACACACACACACACATTGCCATTTATTAATATAGATAGATCGTCTTTGCAGTGGAAATTGTGAGAAAAATTCACTGCACGAGATTTTCCTTTCCCACATTCTGAGACATCTTCGGCTATATACACCTCATGACGCGTGAAACATGATCGCTTTCAATGGGAGGTGAGGGTTTTTAAGGGGTGCGTGCGTCTGGATTAGGTTGGTGAGTCAGCAGGCCCTGCTCCTGAGCGAACCACTCAAACAGCCGAAAAGGACCGAGACAGCGGGAAGGGCAGCTCTTCCAGCCTTCCAATGAGCGGTCCCAAGAAAAGAAACAAAAACTTGCACGATAAGGTAACCTGGGTCCTCCAACACAATTCCACAAGAGTACAGGAAAAGCTGGATGTACATACAAACACAGGACTGTGGACACCCTTCCCTCCCTCATTTTTACTACTTATTCCAACGCTCAGTCAGGTACCCCAGAAGAAGTTTTAAAACAGACCCTCAAGAGCCCATCCCACCGCAGAAGAAATCGGGGCGACTTGAGCCAAAAATATTACATCGAGAGTCAGGATTGTCCAACCTCAAAAATTTGTAAAGGAGCATTAGCGAAGGAGTAAATTTAAAATCAAACGATTATGTTTAACCAATCTGGGCAGGTCCATGTGGGTTTTATGAAATGAATGGAGGAAACCGCATCCCAGAATGACATTGTGGGAGATGGAGCAGTATAGGTGCCCACAGTGGTCGATGGCCCCTACGCCCATTCCTCAAAAAATTCAGCGCCCATGGAGGTCATGCCACAGGACAGTAGGCCGTCCCTTACACAGGCAGACATGATGCAATGGGCAGCGTTGTTCAGCCAGATGTTAAATGACATGACGGGGAGAGAGAGAGAGAGAGAGGAGAGAGAGAGAGAGAGAGAGAGAGAGAGAGAGAGAGAGAGAGAGAGAGAGATAGAGAGAGAGAGAGAGAGAGAGAAGAGGCTGTGCAATAAAATGAATGTGGGACAGGTAGAGGCAAGAGCACAGTGGAAGGCTATGGGCAATGAGATAAAGGCTGCTTGGACAGACCCTGGCAGGAAAAGCAAAACGGGACGCGAGGAGGTGGCCACGGTGAGAGCGAATGTGGCTGGCGTGCGGGACGCACAGTATGTGATGGTGACCAGTGAGACCAGGGGTAAACTATTAAAGGGCACCGAGAACAACCCCAGTAAGGGTAAATAAGAAACAGTACAACAGGAGATGATGAAAACACAGCCGGTATGTGAGGTCGCAAGTACAGTGGCCTGTAAAAGTAATCACCCCCGACCAATAATGCCACATTTAGACGAATTACGAATTATGTAGAAAACAATTTTTCCCAAATGAACTTTTTTATTCATAACCGAAAAGATCAAACTCAACACTATTACAGATGAAGGAGGTTCCATATCAG
>CM068955.1:22834457-22855778 GCA_035128595.1 Eptatretus atami
TGGTTGGTATCTCCATATATAGGTTCCAGAAAGTGGAATGGAGCCCTCCCAGGTGTGTGTGTGTGTGTGTCCATATATGGGGTTTCAGAATGTGGAGGTTTCTGTTTTCAAAGTTTTGTGCCGAGGACTCTCTTCGGGATCGTTACTGAGCCCAGGACGGGCTTTGTTTGTAGTTCCCAGGACGGCCCAACAGTTCGTTTGTAGTAATATTCCCAGGGATAGTTTTTAATATATCTGTGAAGTTCTTCGTCATCACTGGTACAACTTTGACATTCTTCAGCTTCCAGCATCTTTTCACTTCATGCTTGAGATCTTGGTATTTGGTCATTTTCTTGATTTCTGTATGGTTAGTCCAAAATCACCGGTATTAACACCTCAATGAGCAATGCCTTCTTCTCTTTTTTTGCACCTGTTGTGGAACTCTTAATATTCAAGGTAACTCTTATTACTCAATGTATCTCTTAATATTCGTGATATCGTGACGGAGCGTGATATCACGGAGTGAAGAAGCATCAATGTAAAACATACAATGGTCTCCGCTAAATCGGAGTTACAAAAATCATCTATATATAATGCCTAAGGGAAGGTGGGGGAAAGTTTAGGGGGCCGAGGAGAAGAACAGATAACAAGAGGAGGGGAGTTGGGACATAACGACCGATATCTGACCTTGACTGGGCCAGTTTTCACATGAGAAAGACATCCCACAAATTTCTTATCATGCTTAAAGCAAGGCAAGGGTACAACTGTAAGTAAAACAATTCTGGACAGATTCAGGCTGTTCACATTACATAGATCTTCAGAAAGGCCTGTCAAGAGATGGCAGGTACCTCAATTAGAAGAGAGAGAGAGAGAGAGAGAGAGGAGAGAGGAGAGAGGAGAGAACAGGGGACAAAAGCAGTAGCAGGAAAGAACATTTGGTGCATGGGAAGGCTAAGAGAGTTGGCAGTTTGCCTTCAGCAAAGCAAGAGAAGATATAAGTTCCAATAAAATACATTTGATTAAAATATGTTTGATTATAGGTTCCAATAGATGAGTTCCAGAGAAATGAATCCATGTCAGTAATTGAAACAGTAATTGACAGGTGCAATAATTAAGGAAAACAGGTGTAATAGTAATTGACGACAATTCCTATGCATTGAGTAAGCAGATTAATCATCGAACTACCATTTAAAAAGGAAGTCTGCTTCAACACACCCAAGTATGATATCTGGTAGCAATGCTTTGTTTTCGATGTTCACGCCCAATGTGATCGTTAGGTTGTCCGTGAGCGGTACTTCAATGTTTTCAGTGATTGCTTTTGGTTCATTTTGCCACGAATTTTCTGGAACTGGAATATCAAAGTTTTTGTAGATGTGCCAGTGGATTACTTTACAAACTCTGTTGTGTGGTTATGTGTACAGCTGTTCTGACACGGGTTTGTTTTTTTTGTCGTGTTCAGTCATTAAGCACTACATATCATTCTCTTTGCTAACCCATCTCCACCCTCACCTGTCTTTTTTTTTCCTCCTCCCCCCACCCCTTTTCTCTCACTCTATCCCTCCTCATAAAATGCAGTACTCTCCTCCCACACCTCTGTCGCTCTCTCGGTGTGTGTGTGTGTGTGTGTCTCATGCACCCTCTCTCCCGCAATGTTTGGTGAGGTGTCGCTCTCCCCACTCCCCTCTAACTCCTCCTCCTAAATCTCTCTGCCTCCCCTTCCCTTCCCCTTCTCACCCCTACACCTGCTTTCTTTCTCCCTCTTTCTTCCCTCTTTCTCCCTCTTTCTCCCCCCCCCCCCCCCACCACCTGATTGACCCGTCAACAAAGCGACGGGTTGTATTTGCTCGTGATAATATATTTAGCGATAAACACTTTACCTTGTAGACATGTCCATTACACAGCACCTTCATATAACCATGGACTCAAACTGTCTCATTCAAACTGTCATTAACAACCAATTTTAACATGCTACACTGTGTATCTCAGCAACCACCAAGAAATTATTTTAATGCATATTTATAACGTGTTTTATAAATAATATTTATTTGTTGTATTTTCATCTAAATACCTCCACTATTTAAGAACACACATATATATTTGTTACGGCTGTGGAAATTCGCAGAGCACCATATAGGTCCTAAGTTCAGTTATTCCGGTAAGTTTGTGTTCAGATAGATTTCCCCACCGTTGTCTAAAGGGAATTATTCGTGTGACAGGGCTGTGATCTTTGAGTTAGCCATTTTTCTTTTGCTCTCGTTATTTTGGACCAATCACACCAACCACCTTCACCACCAACCGCCTTCACACCAACCACCGTAACCACAACCGCCCAACCACACCACCCTCACGGCCACCACAAAACGCCAGCCACGCCACCATTACAACAACACACCACGTTAACCACAACCTTCACAACCACACAACCGCGTTTCCACCTCGGCACAAGGTTGCGAGAAGCCTGGCATTCATCGGGGGAAACGGACACGCCCACTCCCCCCCCCCCCCAATGATAACATCTGTGCCGGACAGCGCAGCAGGAGGAGAACCCAACAAAAAGAGTTATAAAGCGACACCACTAGCTATGAAGAAACGACGCCCTGGAAAAGGGAAAGAAAGGCCCCGATTCGGCGAGGAAAACGCCCTGCCCCTGGAATTTCCTCCCCCACGCGCCGCGAAGGGAGGGGCGATGCGCCGTCGAGATAAAAGGACACGAGGTGCTGAGGTCGAGGTCTGTCAAGGTCTGCAGGTCGTGGTCGCTCGCTGAGTCGTCGGGCTGCGGGAGGTTGTGGAGGCGTGTAGAAAGGAGGAGAGAGCGCAGCGGAGCCAAGGTGCGTGGCCTGCCAAGCCGTGCCTTTCGGGGGTCGTGGAGACGGGACGCCGCAGGCCGCCCCAGCGAGGTGAAGGAGCCAGCCCGGTTCGCGGAGCCTCTGCGGTCCACACGGTTCCGTGTTGTACAGACCCCAAGAGGTCCCGTCTACCCCTTATCTGTCCTGGGGTTTTTCCTTGCTTTTCTTTGTATGAACATTGTGGCGCCAAGTCCGTCAAGTAGAACTGATAAGTGACTGTACATAATTAATAGACGGTCATAGTTCCTTTGCATTGTTTTTGTTGGCTGTATAATTGCATATGTGCATGCTTGAATACGTGCTTTTCTTGCATGAATACCTGACTGCATATGTGTGGTAATAAATGTGCTTGTTCAAATGTTACCTGCTCGTTGCGTCCTTTTCCCCAATTGAACTGCCATATTGCACTCGGAATATAGTTGGTTGTTGAATAACCGATAATAGAACCGGGTCCAACGAGGCCTCGCGATAAAACCCCGCTCGGTTATCCCAAAACGGAGCGAGCTTAAAGCGGCTCGTGTCCAAGCAGGCCTCGTTGAGGTACGGTCTCTCGGTAGTCTGCCCACGTGAATAATTAGGTAAATCGACCATTCAGCGATCGGACCCTGTAGCGTGCGGGTAGAGTGTTGACTAGGCCATGGTGTGCGTTAAGAACACACCCGTGGCTGGTTTTGGCATTGATCCGGAAAGCCGCGACTGAATTGTTCGTCCGTGGGCGTACGGCCGCGATTCAGTTAAACGCAGTCGTTCGCACGCCGGCGGGCGGAGAATTCGTAACAATATATATATATATATATATATATTATATATATATATATATATATTATTATATATTCTGTTTAATCAATAATATTAATTGAAGAATTTACCTCAAGAAAATAATTTATTATTATATATATCAAATGCAATGCATCGGAACTTGTTTACACGAAAACCAACCAAACTTAAATACAAGGTGACGTTAAAGTCTGAAGACATTCTCACAAATCTGATCAAACGATCAGCCAAATATCCTTTGTTTAACATGATGGAAAAAACCTCAGCACATTCCAAATCATCCTTTACTGAACAATTCTTACAAATCTAAGTATCTGAGATGAAAAGACATTGTAACCCATTTTAATTGGTATATTGTTACCTGGAAAGGTGTACAAGACTACCGGGAAACTGAAATCATCAATTTATGATCTACACTTGTACTAAAACCATTCTGTCCAACTCTAACCAACACATCCAGATATCCAGCAACTGTCCAATCATTACCTCTCCTGTTTAGAATCAGGTTATCTGATAAATCTTGTGAAGCTGCCTATCAAAAAAATTGTGATTAACTCCACACATATCATCGATATAACGACATGTAGGAGATAATGTTTTAGCTAATCCTAATTTTTTTCTCCTTCATCAGTTTCTGTATAAATGAAAATTCACAGAAAATTAGAAAAATGTCTGCTGGTAGGGGGCTACAATTCCCACCCATGGGAATACCCTGAACCTGTTGAAACATTATCTCATAACAACGCACAAAAGTATTGAATAAAATAAAATTAACAGCATCTTCAAACTTCTGCTTATCAAAACAATGAAAACTTGAGTATTTCTTTTTGGAAAAGAATGCTCTATCAAACCTGACACACAACTTGTGAAAAGAGTTTTTAAAAACCTTGTGAATTACTTTGAAGAGCGAATCCCTCACTCCCATCTTGTCCCCTGGAGGTGAAAGAGTCCAGTGCTTACTATTATTGATGTATCTCGGCAGGACGTCAAGTGCCTGGATCGCCATCCTTTCCTGCCACAGACAGATTGGTGGACTCTCAGTTTTCAATTACCTCCCTTGTGGACTCATTCCTCTGCCCCTCTCATCCCTCCATCCATGTCCAGTCACCCAGATCATACGCATTCTTCCAGGATCCGACACTGCTGGTTACCCTTCCCAAGTCTAAGGTGAACAGGTCAGGTCCATCGCTGTGTCCGCATTCTACCGGTACGCCATGGGCTTCAGTCTGGCAATCCCCCAGGCAGATGCCTGGCCCATCCCCATCTGCTTGAGATGCCAGTCATCCTGCTGCAACCACGAGGAACATGGTTTTCCTGTTGGCTTCCGCCACTCACGAGGTTCCTGCACTGAGAGAATCTGGTGAGCAGGATCAGCATCAGGAAAATGAGCCACATGTTTATACAGCTTCAACTGATGCTTACGGAAAATGCAGGTTACAAATCTCATTTGAGTCCCTCTCAACAACCGCTCGAAGGACACAAAGCCCGACCAGCGAAAGCCAAAGATTCTCCGAAGAGACCTGGTACCAAAGGAATAAAGTCTCCATCTCAGATCCCTGATCAGAGTCCAAGTCTCACATCTGTAAAGCAAGACTGGAAGTACCAAGGACCTGAAGACTCAGATTTCCATGGGCCTGCACAAGTACCGACTGTGCCACACCCCATGATCCAGTGAATCTATTACTCCCATGGCCCAACACAGCCATCTATTAACCTCTGGCTCACAGCCAGCAGAGACATGTATATCACTTCCAAGGTAAGGGAATCTTTCCATGACCTCAACATCCTCACCCACAAACATGTACAGACAAGATAGCAGCATCCAAGATGTCATTGAAGGCCTGCCTCTTAGTTTTGACCAAGGAAACCCGTAATTCCAGTGGCTCTGACTCCTCATTCAGTACTTTGAGGGCCCCCAGAAGGACATCCAGAGTCGCCACAAAGATAAATGCATCATCTGCGAAATCAAGGTCAGAAATCTCAACATTCCCAAAAGATGCACGCAGCTTGATCTCTCCAACATCCTCCCCAGAATCCAGTCCATACAAGCCATGAAAAGTGTGGGGGCCAGTCCACACACCTGATGCACTCCACTAACAACTGGAAATAAGTCGGAGATGGTATCACCACATCTCACAGCACTCTCAGTACCAGAGTAAAGTTCAGACATCAGATTGATCAGTTTTGGTTGCACCCCACGAAGACCAAGAATCCTCCAGAGGGAATCCCGATTCATTGGATTAAACACTTTGCAGAGATCAACCGAGGCTGCAAGCAGCCCCTGCCGAAACTCTCGTCTGCATTCAGTGAGGATCCGAAGGGCAAGGATATGTCTGGGCGCTAGTGCTCAAGCAGATGGTGGCGAAACCAATCAAGAATAATCTGAACAAAGACCTTGCCCGGCACTGACAGTATCATCACCCCTCGCTAGTTGATGCCGTCTGACTGATCACCCTTCCATTTCCAGAGAGGGACAACAAGGCCCCTCTTCCAGTGAGTTGGGATGATGCCTGTGTTCCATGCAGAGCACAGAACTGCATGCAACGACATGAGTACAGCATATCCACCAGCCTTGAGATGTACTGCATGGATGCCACAGATCCCAGGAGCTTTACCCCATTTCAACTGGTTCACCACTGCCTGTGTTTCCACAAATGAAGGTTGATCACAGTTGTTTGAAGGATCAGCAGTGGGGATAGTAACACCCCTAAAATCCAACTCAACAGCTGGTGGATCAGCCTGGTACAGCCTCTCAAAGTAACCGGGCAAGCAGGCTTTCACTTTGGACTCCTCTGTCAAGAGCCCACCACTCTCCACTCTAACTGCAGCACACCAAGGGACGAGCTTGGATTAACGCAATGTGTGAATGCCCCTGTAAGCAGTACGAGAATCACTTGACCACAGGTAATGCTCTACTCCCTCACATATTCCTCACACATAGGCCTCCTTGTCCACTCTCAGCGCACGTACAGTTTTATGCCTCAACTCTCTGAACAACTCAGCCCTGCCATTAAACCTGGCCCTGTGACTCTTATCAATGGTATCCAGTGTGATTTGAGAGAGAAAATTCGTCTTCACCCTCTGATGAGTTCCAAGAAATCCACCAGCAATATCAAGGACGGTGGTCTTGAAGGCACTGCACAACTCTTCAGGATCCCCCAAAGCACCCAGACTGCCCCAAATCCCCACTCAGCCTGTTCTCAAACTCCTCAGCTACCCTCCCATTCTTGAGCTTTTCAACATCCACCCTAGGCTGGGATGGTACCATTCTCCTGGATTTGAGCTGCAACTTCAGAGTTGCTACAACAAGCCTGTGGTCAGTATCAAGGAACTGAGCACTCCGGCAGACCCTGCAGTTCTGGATCATCCTGCAGTCACCATCAACGAGCACATGGTCAATCTCCGTTGCCTCACCACCAGCACTGGAATACTAAGTCCAGTGATGAGGCTGTGGGCACTGAAACAATGAATCAGCCACCTAACAAACTCAAGGAACTTAGTGCTATTCTGGTTCACAGTTCCAGGCCCATGGGGACCAACACAGGTCTCATAACAATCCTTATCAGCGTCAGTCGATGCCTTGAAATCCCCCAAGACAAGAAGAGTATCTCGCCTGGGGCAATGATCAACCACAGACTCGAGCGTGGCATAGAATGTGTCCTTCATGGTGAGACCACTCGCCTCAGTCGGAGCATATGCCAGGAAAAAAAATAAATATAGATATATGCCATATATTCATACCAGGAAAACGACACCCAAGAATTGACAAATCATTAGTCTCGTAATACACTTGTTGACCGGTTTTACCTCAATTATCATGTGTCAGCTTATTGGACACAGCGACAGCAACTCCTTGAGCACAGTAACCATCAGAGTGACCAGACCAATAGTAGGTGTAACCACCACTATTATCTCGCTACTATCCGGTCTCCAAACCTCAGAGTGCTGGAATACTGATGCTCAAACACTGGAGCTCAGATGATAGCAGAGACAGGTGTTCATCGTCTCTTAGGGATAGGACATTCCAGGCCCCCACCCGAAGGGACTGCCTCAGGTTAACCTGAGGAGACCACTGTCCGGTGGACGACACTCCAGCACTTCCCTGACACATACCGCTGCAACCCGACCCAGGAACCCTGTGGTTTTCCTCTCATCATCAAAGAATAGGGGTCCCGAAGGCTTTGCCCCAATCCCGTCATCTGGTGGGCTGCCCTGCAAAGGGCAGCTGCAGAGGAGGTACATTGGTACACCCATGGAGTGAGTTTTCAGTTTTCTTTGCGATTCTTTTGTGTTTTGTGAAATGAAGTGTTTTACGGTGGCCGGAGTGCAAATCCTGCCACCATTCTCCGAGAAAAAGGTAACCAAACTGCAGGAGGACATCCGCAGACACCATTGGGCACCAGATATGGATAGCTGTTGGCTCACAAGGAGCTCCTCCACCCTTTGACAGGTTTGTTCTTAATTCTGGTTTGTGTCCATATGCATACACCCTCTTCACCAGGAAACTCAGTTGGAGAGATGGTTTAGTCACCACTAACCTAGTGCTCACCTCCATTCCTTCATTCCTCTGTTCCCTCATCCATGGGACTGACTTCCTTTATCTGTTGTCTCTTGCCCTTCATTCCTCTTTCAAGAATGCTGTCCATTGTCACCTTATACTTTGACCCCCACCCATCCCTGCTCTCTTCTATTCTCACTGACCCCCACCCATCCCTACTCTCTTCTATTCTCACTGACCCCCACCAATCCCTTATCAATTCTACTCTGGCTGACTCCCACCCATCCATGCTTTCTTCTATTGTTGTTGACCCTGACCCATCCCTGCTCTCTTCTACTCTCGCTGACCCTCACCCATCACTGCCGTCTTCTGCGCTCGCTGACCCACACCCATCCCTGCTCTCTTATACTCTCGCTGTCCCTCACCCATCCCTGCTCTCTTATACTCTCGCTGACCCACACCCATCCCTACTCTCTTCTATTCTTGCTGACCGCCACCAATTCCTTATCAATTCTACTCTCGCTGACCCCTACCCATCCATGCTTTCTTCTATTGTTGTTGACCCTCACCCATCCCTGCTCTCTTCTACTCTCGCTGACCCCACCCATCCCCTATCTCTTCTGCACTCGCTGTCCCTCACCCATCGCTGCTCTCTTCTACTCTCGCTGACCCTAACCATCCCTGACCGATTCTACTCTCACTGACCCCCACCCATCTCTTCCTCCTTTTATTTCCCCTCATAATAATTGTGGTTATTATGTCATAATAATAATTCCATGTGGGGGCGGTGCTGTGTGAATGCCATCAAATTTACATATTTGATAATTTCTGGCAAGTTCCCAAGGAAAACAATTAAACCTTGCATATTAACCACAATGACAAGTTGTGTTGTTCATGTGATCTCTTATCACAGTAATATTCGAGTGAAAGTAGGCATTGCGTATTGATAATACTCCATAAGTGTACTTGTGTAGTGTTCATATTACACAGCCAACTGAATTGCCAACAAGTAAAAGGTGACTTTTTGAATGGTGATTGTGCCATCTGCTGGTGGTCCTTGTGGTTATTGCAGGTGATGGAAAAACAACACGAGAAGAACCTCAAATTAATATAGTCATGTTACAGGCATCTAAGTGTACATTATTAATATTATCTCATTGTGTTCATCATTCACATCGAGTTATACTTTTGTACCCCTAAGGAAGTACGATATTTTTAATTGTTTTTAATTGTAGTATTTGAAAATAATATTTTAATTGTTGAACATGCCATCAAAGACTGATTTAATGAACAAACTCTCCAGTGTAATATTCACAATGTTTTAAAATGTGTTTTTTTAAAGTTATCAACGATTGATGTTATAAGTGTTGCATATTAGACCTCAGGTTATTACAATCATAGGTGATGAAGAAGTGAAAAGCAGGTTAACCAGACCTGACTCAGTAATATCCCTCGGTCCAGGAAGAAAGTAATGAAGGTGTTCTATACCTGCCAAGCCTTATACATATGGTCTTCATATGTGTGGTTCAAATCCACACTTCATGGTTGACTCTTAAATTCTCAAGAGCAACATTTGTATACATGCTGTTTTTTTGCACAAATTAGAGACTTGTTGAAGAGGAAGGTGACATAGAGTAAAGAAGTAATATAAGGGTTTTTCCTTCCTGAGAGTTTGCTTCTGTGTCCATCTTGTCCCCCCCACCCCAACCCTCATTCCTCCCACGCCTATTATTATCTGATTAAAAAGTCTTATTAAAATGTCACCTGACTCACCTCTCATCCTGACCTCAGTTTAAAGATCTCGACACAGTAATCTAATGTGAACGACCTGCCAACGCCGACCTCCTTCAAACTCGCCTATGCTGATGACATCACACTTGTAGCGCAGGGACCCGACCTAAAATCTGTCGGGGACCAACTCAACCGAGATCTGGCCATACTGGAGGAGTATTTACACAAATGGAAGCTCTGCCCAAACCCCAACAATACAGCCATATGCACCCACCATCTTGACAATTGCACAGCAAATGCAGAGGTAGATGTGACATTCTGCGGAATGAAAGTTGAAAATGTCCGTTATCCCAAATACCTTGGGTTTATATTTGACCAGACCCTGACCTTCAAAGAACACCTGCAAAGATGCAAGGAGAAGTTCAGGGCATGGGTAAACCTCATCCGGAAACTGGCCGGAACATCGTGGGGAGCCGGCGTTAACAGCTTACGCACGGCAACGTTCGCCCTCATATACTCAACGGCAGAGTATTGTGTGCCAGTCTGGTCGGTGAGCGCTCATACGAAGGCCATCGACATTTAGTTAAACGCCGTGATGAGAACAGTGTCTGGAACCCTCAAGCCAACAAAGACTGAGTGGCTTCCTATTCTCTGCAACATTGCTCTGCCAGCCATCCGTAGGGATGTGCTGCCATCCCGATACTTCAGCCTCATTTTGGCTCCCGAAATTCCATCCCAGCATATTCTCACTGAACATCTGTGCTGTTGCCTCAAGTCCCAAAAACCACCATGGAACCGCACTGAGCTCCATACCGGAGCCCATCAAAGCGAAGCCGACTTGTGGAGGGCCAGCTGGGACGCTGCCACAGTTCCCAATAAACATGTTGTACATGATCCAACCGTTCCTCCACCCGGTTTCACACTCTCATGTGAGCAATGGACAGCCCTCAACAGACTCACCACTGGATAGGGCCTTTGCGGTGGAACCCTCCACCGATGGAGGATGAGGCTGGATGCACCCAGTGACTGCAGAGGAGTTCAGACGATGGAGCACATCACCACACACTGTCCCTTGCGGAAGTTATCGGGAGGACTTTTAGCTCTCCACCAACTCCCCCCTGAGGCAGCCACGTGGCTGCAGAACCTGGACATTAAACATTAGTGCAATCCACATTGGCCATACGCAAGGAGAACAAGGTGGCTTCCAATCTAGCCTTGTCCACCTTCATGACTATTTACTTTTCGGCAAAAGAGACTCATGCACGTGCTGCTTCTGCTTTGGCACGTGCTTTGGTAGCCAAAGCACTGGCTGTTGATTTGTCAGATCGCCTGGAATATCTTGAGCCAGAACAATGGGATCTGATCTCCAAGGTCTGTTGAAGTTCAGCTTCAGCCTCACGGTCAACCATCATGATATGCTGGTTGTCTTTTCTCGGTGCATGTTGGCACTATTATGAGGGAGGCTGTTGTGTGGACACGGGTTGTTGATGAAGTCGTTGGCTTCTCCACAAGCCATTGTTGACGTAGCTGCAAGCCTGGAATTCCTTGATCCATCGCAGCTGTGCCCGGCATGAAGCTTTCTTTTCACTGCTTTGTCCTCAATGTGCATGGCTCTGCACAGTGAGACAGAGAGCTAAACACTGTCCCAAATGATTGCCCGAGACTTGATGCACATCTCACTCGAACGTTTAATGGAACAAGTGTGAAAAAACATCACCTTCCAAGCCACAAATTAAATGTACAGAATGCAATAGCGAAAAACACATCATGGCTTTCCACCCAGGTCCGGCCCCCTGGACCTTAGATGCCTCTACCCTCGCCTCAAATCATGGTAGGGAGGAGGAGGACGGCACATATTTATCTGCAGTCACTTCCAAGTGCACTGAGGTCTGTGGAGAAGGCCTCAGTGCAGAATCCTGTTCCAAGATGTGCTTCTTAAAAGTGTATCCCAAGGGACATCCTAGGAATACAGCAAGGGTATACGCAATCTTGAGTGATCAAAGCAACAGATCATTAGCCAAGTCAGAGTTCCTTGATCTGTTTAACATCAAAGGGAATGTCTCTCCATATGCTGTTAGAACATCTGCTGGGGTAACCGAGATGGCAGGGAAAAGAGCCACCGGCTACCTGGTGGAGACTGTGTATGGAAAGCCAAGTCTGACTCTCCCTGCCCTCATTGAGTGCAACCAGATGCCAGACTGTTGGACGGAGATTCCTACCCCCAAAGCTGCATGCCATCACCTCCATCTGAGGTCAGTAGCCAATCAGATCCCAGCACTGGACCTTGATGCTCGAATCCTCCTAATGTTGGAAGAGACATTCTCAGGGTTCACAAGGTACATGAGCAGCACAACGGCCCCCACAATGCTCCTTACACACAGGGACTTGACCTGGGATGGGTTATAGTCAGTGATGTTTGCCTGGGCAATGCTCACAAGCCAGTCAATGTGATCACCTTCAATACGAGTGTGTTTGAAAACGGGTGCACATCCCTCTTCAGCCCATGTCCCAATCACATTCACGTGAAGGAGAAATTCAGCTGTGATGGTTGAAAACAAGGCTGTTCTCAACGCACCTTCACGGGGATTCCCATGCGAGGCATTGTCGACGACAACCTTGGAAGTAAGGTCTTCAACAGAACAAAGGATGACGACATGTTCGCCCTCTCCATCGAGGATAAAGTCTTCCTAAAGATTATGGATGAAGAGTTCTTCAAGGACGATTCAAACAGATGGGTCACTCCACTTCTATTCCGTACACCCAGACGTCGACTTTCCAACAACAAGGAAGAAGCCCTCAGTCGTCTCACCTCTCTACACCGCACACTGGAGACGAGGCCAGAGATGAAGAAACATTTTGTAGCCTTCATGCAGAAGATCTTTAATGTCATGAAGGCATTCCCCCAGAGGACCACGCAAAAGATCTGAAAGAGCTGGATCTCATTGGTGATGCACCTCCTGTTGTACAGCGCAGTCTCAGGCTAGACTGGGACCTCAAGACACATTTTCACATTTCAGGTATCTGTCAACGAAAAGCCTTACACTCGATGGGATGTCCTGTCCACATTGAACAGCCAGGGCCAGATTTAGGGAAGGACCAATGGGACATTTGTCCAGGGCCCAAACTCTAAGGGGCCCACGAAAACATACGATCCATTTATTTATTTATTTATTTATAAAGCCAGTGTTAACTTGATGGGTGGTGTTGGTCTAAGCCTAGTGTTGGCTTAACGGTTAGGTTGGTGGCTTGGGAACCTGGGGTCCTGAGTTCGAGTCATCCTGGCAACTGACTTAACACCAGTGGGTTGACTCAGCCTGTTATCCTTCGGAGGTCGGTGAAATGAGCACCAGTATACTGGTAATAGGGGCACTGCATCAGCAGCATAGCTGCGCCCCTAACCAATGATGCAACCAGCAGCCAAAAATAAAGGCAGCACACGATGGGAACTTGGTGGGCAGGTTGGGTATGTAACAAGGAAGAATTCATTTGACTTTGGTGAAGATCTGAATCCAGATCCTGGAATTTTTAAGTGATTTTACACCATTGATATGATTGGGCCACAACGATATATTGCACGATATCTGACAATGTTATGGACGGATTTGGACAAAACTTGGTGGATGAGTTGGTTAGGTGACAAGAACAAGCTGATTAAATTTTAGTTCAGGTTCGAATCCAGATCCGGCCTATCAGTGGGATACAAAACGTAAACTAATCAGCTTGGTGGAGGTATGCGCTCTACCAACCGCCCTTCTAGTTTAAAATATTTTTACTTTTAATTTATCATCAGTTTTAAAAAACAGTGCTCTTTTTTTAATTATGCTCTTTAAAAAAAACAAAATTCTCTTCCCACTACATTTCAAGGTTGGTGGTGGGGGGAGGGAAGGGGCCTCTACTACTCGAATGTCCCAGGGGCTGTTAAACTGAAATCCGGCTCTGTGAACAGCCTGTTCGACCCTTTCAGCTTGGTAGCTCCAGTCACTATCCGAGGAAGATCTATACTCCAAGAACTCTCTTCAGAGGTGTAGGAGTGGGATACCCCACTCCCTGAAGAAAAGCATGAAGAATGGGAGACCTGGAAGGATTCCCTGTGGGATCTTAGGTAGCAACTCATTCCATGGCCAAACACCTCAACCTCTTTCTCTTTCTCTTTCTCTTTCTCTTTCTCCACAGTGCGTGCAGAGAGATCCACATTTTCTCAGATGCTTCTACAAAGGCCATAGCAGCCTACCTTAAGGTCACTGACATTGAAGGATTGTGTCAGGTCGGCTTCATCCTTGGGAAGGCGAAGCCAGCACCATGGCCTGAAGACACCATCCCACGACTGGAGCTTTGTGCTGCAGTGTTCGCAGTCGAGATTGCAGAGCTGATCGTCGACGAAATAGACATCAAGCCTGACACGATCAAATCCCACACCAACAGCAAGGTAGTGTTAGACTACATATACAACCAAACCAGGAGGTTTTATGTGCATGTTAACAACAGGGTGACATGCATCAGGAGGTCTACACGACCAGAGCAGTGGCACTATGTGCCCACAGATCACAATCCAGCGGACCATGCCACAAGGTCGGTGCCCACTGCTCTCCTTATGCACATGATGTGGCCAACAGGACCAGACTTCCTGTCATGCCTTGACGATAGGCAACCTGGGCATGCAGACTCTTTTCAACTCCTCAACGATGGGTCTGATCTAGAGATCTGCCCCAGGTGACACCTCTCATCACCGATGTAACTGACAACCAGCTTGGTTCACATCGATTTGAGCGTTTCTCAAACTGGAAGCCGCTCATACAAGCCACAGCGCGCCTCGTTCGCATTGCCTGCTCCTACAGCCAAACATCTGGCAATGAAGCAAGCAGTCATAGTGGCTGGCACCACTGGAAAAAACCCTGCGCTGTGGACGACCTCACTCAGGTGAAGGCTGTCATCATCCATTGTGTGCAACGTGAGGCCTATGCAGGAGAGTTCAAATGCATTTCAGGGAAGAAAGAAATTCCCCAGAACAGCCCAATTAGGAAGCTGAACGTCACTGTTGATGAGGCCGGCCCAATGAGGATCGGAGGTCGTATATCACATGCCAAAGTGGACATAGGTGAGGGGAATCCTCTCGTCATCTCTGGTTGGCGCAATGTCACTACTCCACTTGTATACCACTACCACGAGCAAGTCATGCACCAGGGCCACCTCTTCACAGAGGGAACGACCCGAATGGCAGGATTGTGCATCATCAGGGGTAAGAGATGCATTTCCACCAAGATCCACGAGTGCGTTACCTGCTGTAAACTTCGAGGAAGACAGGAGGAGCAGAAGATGGTGGACTTTCTGGCAGATCGGCTGAGCACTGAGCCGCCCTTCACCTATGTGGGACTGGACATTTTTGGAACCTGAACAGTCACCTCGTGCCACATGAGAGGACGACAAGCAAACATCAAATGTTTGGCGGTGCTTTTCACATGCATGAGTACCAGAGCCATTCACATTGAGGTCATCGAGTTAATGGACACTTCAAGCTTCATCAACAACCTCAGGAGGTTTTTCGCCATTTGAGGGCCTTCCAAAAAACTGCGGTCAGATTGTGGAATCAACTTCACCGGAGCCTGTAAGGAGCTGAAGATTGACTCGACTGACACTGACGGCCCCTGTTTGGGGAAGAACTTGTGTGATCAAGGATGCACGTGGGTGTTTAACCCCCCCTAACTCTTCTCACATGGGAGGAGCGAGGGAGTGCATGATTGGAATTGCCCGTCACATCCTCCACTCAATGCTGCTGCAGGTCGGAACCTCTCAACTCTCACATGAAGTCTTGACCGCTTTCATGGCTGAGGACACAGCCATCGTGAACGTAAGACTGCTAGTCCTGGATCCAGCCTAAAGTGTCGCAAAAAAGTTGATGGCAGGATTTTCAAATACTTTTGCAATCTATGAACATAAAATGTCAAAATTATTTTGGTTAGACATTTGCACGATGGGACATTTTCAAGATGGCAGCCATTTTGGAAAAAGGCTGTTTCCAACACTCAAATCACCAAAATTTCAACATTTATTGTATGAAAAGGACTGATAAAGTGATATTTTGCCTTTTCAAGCTGCAGGACAAAGGGAATGCATAAATGATTAGACTCTCGCATTATGCAATTTCCAATATGACCGCCGCCAGTTCAGCAATGTGATGGTTTAACCAAACCGGTGCTTAAGAACTCAACAATATTTTGATTTAACAATTTTCAATTGAATTATTTATGTACAGATATATTTGTATTGTTATCTCTACAGAGAAGTTTTTTCTCAAGTTGAACTTTTCAATGTCTTTTATGTATTATCACATGAAGTAGAACATTTGCAAAATACACAACAATTGAGGTTTCCCTTTCTACATTTACACCGTTTGGTTTACAGTGTTTACAGCAGCAAACAGTTAGTAGGACATCTGGAAGTGGTTTTAGGTGTTTTTGATGGTACAAGTACTCCATCAGATTCTTCCCAGCCATCCTCAGTAGGCTCAAGGAAACTCTCTGGTCTAAAAGAGTAACAGCTTCATGAACAGCAAGGAATGTTCTTTGTATATGTCCCTCTATGACACTGGATGTTGGTGGAAGAGTAGCCAGTGACTTATTTAGGTTTTTGTGATAGTCTTCATATCGAAGTTCATCAAACGTGTCAACTTGTGCCTTAGTTGACCAGACCTTAACAAGATATTTCTCGAGATTCTGTACATCAGTATCAGAAAGGTTATCTGTCTCGCCAAAGTCGGTTAGGAATGACACCGGATCAGCAGCCAATGCTCCATGCTTCGTGCCTATCTTGCTGAGAGCATCATTCCCAGAGGCTAAGTGAGCTTTGACTAAACACTACTTAAATCATAGAGTAATGGTAGTAAATCGTTGGTAGTAGTGGTAGTAATCGTTGTTTCTCGCCATTTCGAACTGTATCCAAAGTTCTGACAGCCGTTAGATTTGAATGTCTCAATATACCGCAGCATGATGGCGATGACATCTGTGTCATTCGAAAGCAGGACAACCCTCTTAGTGTGTTGCTGAGCTGCCCAGTAACATGTGGTACAAGCGATAATCTGCCTCCTCAATAGATTCTTCAGTTCATGAGGGAATGGGCTTCTCCGTTTGTAAACCTCTGAGCTGGAAGAACCTCACCATTCACTACAAGTGGTGTACTAGTCTGTGCTGAATACATCTTGGCTTCAGTGATGGCGAGGCTCTGTAGATTCTGTTTGTTAGTTGATGATGCCCAGAATTTCTCCAACTGGACAGCACTGGTGTTCTGAACAGATTGATACCAAGTCCATGCTTTCCGAGGACGATGCCTTCAGATTCTTTCTGACTCTGGTTGATTATCTAAGTAACTGTCTAGACGGTGTGAATTTCTTGAGTAGAACATACAGACTGTGCCTTTTACGGAAGATGGTCTTATTGACTGACCAATGTTTTCTGTGTTGTCATCTTTATCATACGTATTGTGATATGAAGTCGACAAGTACAAGTTGTTTTAGAGCAGGATACAGGTTCAAATAAACAGTCCTCTGTTGAGAGATTCTTCTCCAGTTCTACTATAGATCTTCTGGTCACTGTCTAGATCTGCGATCCGTTCGAAACAGTGTCTTTATAGTAAACTGCAGCAGCCAAGAAATTGTTTGCCTCTTTTCCTCACATATCCTGAACTTCTTCCTTACTTTTGTGCCTTCTCTGTGTTGTGATTGAACCACAGACTATGCAAGAAGTTCTTGGTTAGTAATCTGGCATCACTGCTGATGACGTGCAGTTGAGGATGATCTCCTAGCTTCGTTTTGTAACTGAGTGAGTTAGGATCTGATGTACCACTCTCTCATTCCTCACTAGTATTACCATCGTCGGAGGCACTACGTATTCGATCTAATGTCTTCTTAAGAGTGTAACTTTATAACGGTCATTGTCCATGTGATAATAGAATTTCTCAGTTTCTGGATTAACTTCAGCCGATTGAATACATCATCTTTTCTCAAAGCTGCCGCCTCTCGTAACCGTTTCTTTCCACCGTCAGTGAGGTAAGCTTTGTACTTTTTCTCTTTTGACACACGATGCATCTGTCCTCTGGAGTGGACTACTTTCGCTGACTTTCAGAAGAACCGCTGGGATTGAAGCTTCTTTTGACGCCATGATGTGAATATCTGCAAAGATAAGGCTCAAGTTAGTCATCAGTGATTAAGCTTGCCTGCGTATTTACTTTGACAACTTTAGAGCACATACATATTAAGACAGACCTGCAACCTCACAACATAGTGTAGGTAGACCCCAAAAAAAAAGAATTTGAATTTTAATTTGAAATTCAACTTTGAATGGTTTTTACAGTAACCTAAAATTAATATTTTCGACCCAAAAATGTCTGATTACATCAAACTGGTCATTTAACAGGGTATTTTTGAGGTGTGTTTAGTTTAGGTTTTGTGGTGTGTTTGGGTAAGGTTAGTTCTTGGAGGAGTTAGTTGGGGTTTGTTATTGAGTTTTTTTAGTGTTTTTTTGTTAGTTGTGTGGTTTTAGTGTGGTAGTTTAGGTTTTTGTTTTTTTTAGGAGTTGTTTTTTGTAAGGTGTATTTTAGTTGTGTTTGGGAGGTTAGTTTTGTTTGTGTGGGTTTTTGTAATGGTTGTTTTTTAGGTTGTTTTCTTGTTGTTACTTTAGTTTTTGTTGTAGTGGTTTTAGTTGTAGGTAGTGTTTGATGTGTGTAGCGAGTGTTGTATGTTAGGTTTATTTAGTAGGTGTTGTTTTAGTTGTAGGTTGTTTGTTAGTTTGTTTTTTGTATGTTAAGTTTTAGATCTGTTAGGGGGTGGGTTTTCGGTTGTTTCAGGTTGTATTGGTTTTTGTGTGGTCGGTTTTGGTTGTAGTGTTTTTAGGTTATTGTTTTGTTTAGTGGGTGTTTTAAGGTTAGTGTTTGTTTTTTTTTAGGTTGTATTAGTTAGGGGTTTTTTTTAAAATTTTTTTTTTGTTGTGTGAGGTTGGTAGTTTTTTTTTTTTTTATGTTGTTTTGTGTTTTGGTTTGTGGTAGGGAGTTGGTTGTTTGTTAGTTTTTTTTGGGGGTATTTTTGGTTTGGTTGTAGTTGGTTTTCTTTTAAGTTGTTCAGGTTTGGGAAAGGTTTGTGTAGAGGTTTTAAGAGTTAGTGGAGGGTTTAGTTAGGTTATATTTTTTTTTTTGAGTGTTAGTAGTTTGGTGTTTGAGTTGAAGTTGTGTTGTTTAAGTTTGGTTTGGTAGTAGTTTTAAGGTAGAGTTTATTGGGGAAATTTCATGATAATTTCACATTTTCAAAATGGCCGCCAGAATGAAAAATGTCCAAAGAGTGGAATGTCTACCCAATTAATTATTCATTAGCTACCGTAGAACCTTTTCTGCAGTAAAACTGCATCACAACCACTTTTTTACGGGATAGGTAGCCTGGATCCAGGACTATGCTGGTTTCAGTGTCTGCCGACCCAGACTCACCTCTCGTCCTGACCTCAGCAATACTTCTCACCCAGAAGGTCGGCACGCCATCTGCACCACCAGGAGACTTTGACTTCAAAGACCTTTACAAACGTCAGTGGAGGCGAGTGCAAAGCCTCGCCAACACCTTTTGGGTGCGCTGGAGGTGTGAGTATCTTGTCACCCTTCAGAGCCACCGCAAATGGCAGTCGAACAAAGGCAACATCCAAGAAGGTGACCTTGTCTTGCTGAAGGACAGCCAAATCAAACAGAACGAGTGGCCTAGAGGACTTATGGTCAAGACCATTCCCTGCAGCGACGGAGATGTCCATAAAGTGAAAGTCAGTCATCAACGGAGTCACGGCCAAAGTCTTCCTGAGACCCGTCTCCAAGACAATCTTACTCTTGTCACATGCGAACCAGACAAATGAACTGAGGACTCTTGAATCAACTTCCTTCGTTGTCCTTTATTCCGGATAAATAGTGGGTACATTCATGATACCACGAGGGGAGTGTTCTGCATTCGTTAACATTGTTGATTGCTTGCGTGCTGCCGACCCGGTTGATGGTTTGAATTCCTACCTCACGAGTGTTATTTGTCGAGCCCTTCTATTGAGTCTTAGAGATCATGTGACCTGGAGGTCAGGGGGCAGATCCTCCATTTTGTGATTGAGCAAAGGCAAGGTCGTTTGCCTTGTGCCATCTGCTGCCATCCGCTCTTCATGTGTTCCTTGGAAGACGATGTCTGTAAGTAAAAGTTACATTAAAGATCCATGGTGTTCTTCACGAAGATTAGGCGGCTATCGCCGGCACTCTGAACAAATTCCAAATGATACTGTCCAAATCAAGAGGGCATTGCATCAGCACTGTGCCCATGCCCACAGCCAATGATGCGACTGCACAGCTTTGTGCTGCACACGAATGAAGAAGAAGTCACGTTTGTTTTGTGTGGTCCCAGAAACTTAACGAAGCCTCAAAGACGGGTCTGCATCCCTTTATTTATTTTTGGAAGTTGGAGTTTCGAGGTTCCCTGCATTCAGGATGGTTCACTATTGTTGCTGGGCAATTTTTTTTTAATTGTGTCAAGATATTTGGTTCTCTGCAGGACCTTGGTGTCCTCGCTGTTCGAGTGAGGGTCGCCAATTGCACTCGGAGGAGTAGTGCCATGAAGGTGAGCGCCTGTGAGGCTGCGTGCTTGTTTGTTGGCTGGCTGGCACGCTTAACAGGACAATATTTCCTCGCTATGGCATGTGGGAGACACAAACAGACCAAGATGTAATTTTGTAGCATTAAAAATGAATGTCAACCATCACTTCTAGAAGCCTGGAGATTAATTGCTGTCACGTAACTTCTGCATTGGAATGACAAACTGATCAGGTTTGTAACCCCAGCCAAAGAAACCACTTCGGCAAAACCAACGCTCTGTTTGGAGCATGGCACACAAAACATCGCAACTTCCAAACAAATTTATAACAATAAGGGGGATTAATGTCATAGTGAATATAAGACAGGTTTACAAAACTGTTCAAGAGTCACATGCTTTAAAAACCAACAAATACTACGAAATGTGGGTATTACAAACAAGGTTTTCTTTTATCTACTATAATTCCAGCAATCTCTGTGTGTCTGTCTGTCTGGACCGCTGTTTCTGACAACCACTGGTCGATCAATTGAAACTTGCCAGTATATTGCGGGGCCCTGTGATGTGCCTTTTCAAGGTTTGATATTAATCGGACAAGTGGTTCCCAAGTTTGGCCATTTATTTACGGCAGATGCACAATGAGGTCACAATTCTTCTTTCTTTCTTCTTTTTTTGCACGTACGCGCCTACGTACTAGTTTTTAAACAATTTAAACAACTTTTTTTAACTCGAAAAGTCAGTGGAACAGGTGTGAAACTGCAAAGACAACCAGAGATATGCAGAACTAATACCTGCCTGCTAACTTAAATATATCCCCTGGCAATCGAAAGCACATGTCACACGCCAATGTGGACTGCTTATATACACACCACAGAGAAAATATGAACTCAAATCGCTAAAATACA
>CM068955.1:22855803-22877833 GCA_035128595.1 Eptatretus atami
ATCACTATCGAAGTCGTGCGTGGGCCCGTCGGATGTTCACATGCATTTCCACGAATTATCGCTTCTTGAACAGGTAACACTGCTGTTATTCACACACAGAGTTATTAATTCCAAATTAAATCAAGTTGCTCCCTGTCTTTGCTTGCCATGAACTTCGCTTGCATTGACCATTGCACCTACGCCCCGGTAACTAAGGAGCCCGATCCCATCGTTAACCGGAGGCAGTGACGTTTCGTCGCCGCGCGCACCGGCCTACACAGTCCGCCTATGCAGCAACGTGTCCTTCATTGTTGGTAATAATGCCATACTTGGGAACACTTGTCGTTATATAATCTTGAAGGCACATCCACAGGGCCCCAGCAATTCACTGGCAAGTTAATTAGATCGGCCAGTGGTTGTCGAGAAACGTGGTCACCACACACACCACACCACATTGCTGGATTATAGATAGATGAGGGGATTAATGTCATAGTGATATAGAACAGGTTTACAAAACATTCAAGAGTCAATGCTTGACATAAACCTAACCAACCGGTGGATTAAAAACAAGGTTTTCCTTTATCTATCTATAATTCCAGCATCTCTGTGTGTCTGTCTGTCTGTGCCGCTGTTTCTCGGAACCACTGGTCCATTCAATGCATTGGCAGGTTATTGCCGGGACCTGAGTATGTGCCTTTTCAAGGTTTGATATTAATCGGACAAGTGGTTCCCAAGTTATGGCCATTTATTTACCAAACAATGACAGACACGATGCATGATGTCACATTCTTCTTCTTCTTCTTTTTTTTTTGCACGTACAGCCACACGTCGGGCGTACTGTTTTTTTAACAATTTAAACAACTTATTTTTAACTCGAAAAGTCAGTGGAACAGGTGTGAAACTGCAAAGACACCACGAGGATATGCAGAACTTAATACCTGCTGCTAACTTAATTATATCGCTGGCAATCGAAAGCACACGTCACACCCAATGTGGACTGCTCTATATACACACCCACAGAGAATAACTCAAATCGCTAAAAATAACAATCTCAAAACACGCATGCAACAATAATCGTGTTATCTTTAAAAATCCAGGGAAGTAGAAGCCACCATCAAATGCCGACAGATGGGACACCCATTGAACGTCCAACCGAGGGGCGACACACACATTGATGAATCGCTCTGCCTGTGAAACACCGGATGACTATGTATCTATCCCATACATGTTTATAGCTGGGCCCAAGATTCAAACCCAGGCTTGGCAGCTGAGAGGCAAGTGTGCATACCTCTGGCCCATCCTGCCAGCCACCTTCGATACTGTCTGGAATTCAGTCTAACCAATGCATTTTTAAGCTGCCAGCCAATAAAATCCAGGAGGCCATCTTTTCCACTGACTGGTCTGCTATCTCTTTATCTCTGGATATGGTGAGTGCCTGTGACTCGTTTCTCAACACTTTACTCTCTATCTACAGTTCATACTTTCACACCTTCTGCTATCATGTTCAGACAACCCCTCGTGCAGTGAAGCGATTACCAAAAGTACTTCTTGTCTTTTCCTTGTCGATAGCCTTTTTTACTCATTGGAACCTGTGATCTCTCAAATAAGCTTGTAACTAATGTGTTTTTGTCATCAGATGTTCAGGCACAAATAATTGCACACGAAGCCTACCTGAGGTCTGATCTCTCATGTCTCTCATTGTCCACCAAAATTTGTTGGCAATTGATCATCTGTTTTTGGTGCACGATAAGCCTGGTGTTCGCTTAAAGGTGAAGGTGTTTGGCTTAAGATCTTAGGATCCTGAGTTCGAGCCCCTGTTGTGCCATTAAAATAAAACCAGGTGAGTTGACAGCCTGTCATGTTTCCGAGGTCGTCAAAATGAGAACCAGCTTAGCAGGAAGAATGAACCATTCGGATATCCTGCGTCGGAGTGGCAACCCATCCAGGATTGCGCCACCCCCGCCCCCAGCCAAAGAAAAACTGCTTCGGCAGCACTATGCGTGTGAAGACGTGAAAGGAGTGGTTCCTTCTTTTAGTACATGCACTTCATCGGCATCTCAAGGAGATGGGGATGGGCCAGGCATCTGCCTGGGGGATGGCCAGACGGAGGCCCCTGGAGTGCCGGCAGAAAGTGGACATGGCAAAACGCTGCTCCAACGCATGCTCCCATACCTGAGCTGACTTCATCCGTTCCTTCATTCTTGAAGGACATCCAATGGCATGTTGTAGAAATAGAATGAAGAACTGATCTTGCTGATTAAGGCGAGTGTCTATCTGCATCGGCGGACAGGTTGCTCTGACGAACGTTAATACCCGAAGCGTCAGCTTCTCTTTACTTTCCATGGCGGTGATTTACAGAAATCGTTTTCTTTTGAGTTGTCCTGTCTGGTTTAATTTCAAACTTTGCAGACAAGTTGTTGCATCATGAAGTGTGTCATTCCTTGAATGCATGTCAAACTGTGGACCATTCTGCTCACATTAGCTTGTGGACGTTAAAGATCCCATCGTGTCTCTCATGAAGTGTGATAAAAAAAAACATTTTTATTTTATTTTTTTCACTGAAACCCTCACCAAGTTTAAAATTTGTGCCCAAATGGGCAGGGGCATTTCATCACAGGTACAGTGGTGTCTCGGTAATGATACTACTAGCAGGCCATATTCATAATAGAATCACTTTTCAATAGGTATTCAAATGAATAACATTTCTCATGCTAAGGATGACTGCGTTAACGCTGTATTTGCAAAAACACCATGGTCTCTTCTCCATTGCTGCCAATTCTTATCCTTTCGCCCTTCAATGAAAACTCCATCCAGCATTTGATCTTCCCTCCTGCAATGGAGTTTGCATGCATTTTACCAAAAGCCCTCACACCTTACTACCTTTCCCAAGTCTAAACTTTATGTTCATTTGACCACCTCTTCTCTTACATATGGAACTGTCTTCCTGAGTCTGTTATATTGTTGTAGCGTTTGGGGTTTCATATACCAGTTACCCGGTTTCCGAAATCCCGATTGACTGCTTCAAAGGCCGGTTCGCAACGGGTCAACTGATATTATTATTCTGGGTCGAGATCACGGGGGCCTGTCGCCTGCACGATAACCGGACCCCGTACCCTGCTATGGCTGGACTGGTGTTTATATCTGTGGGGAGGATCGTCCACTCAGGTCCTCCATCATCAGGACGCTTCTCTCTCACCTCTCTGCCCGCTGATCATTCAGCACCATTTATAGCCACCTCCCCCCCCCCAATAGCCGTGATGTCATTTAGCTCCTCCCACTGCTACTGCTATTAGCTCAGGGCCTACTTTGGTTGGGGTGGGATCCCCTGACCTTCCCCCAGATGATGGTGGCATCTGGGGAAGGAGTGATCTTGAGGGTCGAGGTCATGTTTCCCCCCAAAAACTTTGTGTGGATGACCTATCAGACTCGTGAAAAGAACACATTAAGTCAGATTGTAAGGGTGTAAGTCATTAAATGGAATGAAAGGATGGCGGTTTTCGACACACGTGACGTCGCGGAGACAGCGGAATTTCCTCACATAAAATGGACGCATTATTCTAATTTACAATTCCATAATTTCCTCACACTTAGCTGCCCAATGCTTGCAAATTATGAGAAAATAATTATTGCTCTAAACTAATGCAAAAGTTTACCCCCCCTATAAGCCATTCCCACAACACATATTGTTCCCTCACAGGACATATCAGGCTACGTGGTCCACACACATGCCACTCACGTTTATGGTCTCTGCCTAATTTCTACATCTGAGCTTCAACTGTACTCGTTGAGACTGTGTCCTATTTTACCTGCTACTACTCTACTTATCCTGGCATGTCTCCATATGCTGTTGTGCGACTGTTTCCCCTTCACCCCACTTTGGATCATGTTGACCATTTGCCCCAGTTTTGCTTTTCCACGAGCCTCGATAACTGTATAATAACAAAATGAATAACGTTTTGTCCATTTCTTTCCACAACACTGTATTAAAACAAGAAAAAAGACATAAAATGTTATAGCCCCCGTTGTTTAAGTAATTTTACTGTCTGGAGTTAAAGGGCTCGCCCATATTTATGTCCAACTAAAATGGCCGCCAGTCTACCAGTCGGCCATCTTTGATAATATCACAAAATACAGAGAGGTGCACGTGTATGCCATGATGTACTTTGTTTGTGCCAAGTTTGATTGTGCCGATAAATTGTTGAGGACGTGTTCAACACCACGTTGTTTTTCCAACTAAAATTGCCGCCAGTCGACCACATTGTATTTGACATCAAAAAGAAATGACTTGCATATGTAAGCCATCATTCATTACCTGTGTGCCAAGTTTGAATGAGATCGGTAAATGCTTGTCCGAGAAATGGTTGAGGACGTGTGTCGACACCGGGTTGTTGTTTTTTTTTTTTACAACTAAAATGGCCACCATTCTACCAGTCGGCCATCTTGGACATGTTGTCGAAAATAAATGACTTGCATATGTATACCATCATGTGTTGTCTTTGTGCCAAGTACGAATAACAATCGGTCCATACATGTCCGAGATATGGTTGCGGATGCACACACGCACGGACACGAAAATCGAAACCAAATCCATAAGCCCTGTTTCGGACCAAGTCCAACAGGGGATAATAATTATTATCTATATATCCTCGTTGAACACAAAACAGATTTAAAGGTATTGTATGGACAAAGGAATATACATTATACGGTATGTAGAGTGTTCACCTTTCTGTGTGCAGTATTTTTATTACCATTTAGAATATTTGTTTGGTGGTTGACAGGTTTTCGTTTTTGTTTTCTCTTTGAAATTTATTTATTCTTTCCATTATGCCAGTCCCCCATGATTGAAGAAATGCTGCCCAATGGACACTCTCAATGCTAACATTTGGGGCTCGATCTTGCTGTGTCAGATACTTATTGCCAGAACTTAAAGATGAACTGGCATCTCTCAGAGCCTGCCATGCAAAGAATAGAAACATGGAGGCACAGAGCTAGAGAAGGGGGCGATACATGCATGGGTTGAAAGCAACTCAGACAGCGTGAGTGACAACAATGAGAGGCGGGCAGCAACTTGACTATGAGAGTACCTGTCCTGACTGCATGAGCTTCAGGCTGGGGGATGTGCCTGTGCTCAGGCCGTGTGCTGGACGTCGCATGGCCTCCAGTGGCAGTCCACTGCTTCATTCCTTTTCCATTTTGTTCCTTCCTCGCTCCGTACCCCCCACACTTTTCCCACTTGGCCCACTATTTTATTAATTAACAACCTTTTCATTTCACTGCTCCTTGTTTGACATTTGCTGGCTCAGTGGCATTAGACAAATAAGTCATTGAATAAAGCAGCATTAGAACGTCATACATTTCAATTTGGCTTGACTGACCCTTTGGCATTTCAATAGGGGGAATTGAATTTGGTGGAGATCACAGAGGAGGAAGTGCAGACAGCATTGAAGAGCATGAAGAAGGGAAGAGCACCTGGCATTGATGATGTGTGTACAGAGATGATAATTTCAGTGAGAGAAGTCAGTCAGTTGGATGAAGAGGCTGTTGAATATATGTATGAGGGAGGGTTCAATTTTTGAGGATTGAATGACAGGGTTAGTTGTGTCGATGTAGAAGGGAAGAGTGCTGTTCAAGATCTGGGGAAGTACATGGGCATTGCATTCCTTAGTCAAGTCGTTAAGGTGCTGGAGTGGATTCTGGAAGGGAGGATAAGGGAGAGTGCAGAGATGGCATTCGGAGAAGAGCAGCAAGGGTTTAGAAAGCATTGGGGGATGATGGATGGGATGTTCACGCTGAGACAGCTGGTGGAGAAGAGGTTGGAGGTGCAAGGTGAAATGGCATTGGGATTTGTGAACCTGGAGAAGGCCTACGACACTGTTCTGAGAAAATTGGTGATGGTGACACTGAGATGGATGAGAGTGCCAGAATCAGAAGTTAGGTTGGTGGAAGGGATGTACAAGGGAAAGAAGGGAATAGTTTTGTTTGGACCTGGGATGTCTGAGAAGTTCAGTGAGAACATCGGTTTGAGGAAGGGAAGTGCTCTCAACCCATGTCTATCATTGGATGGAGGTGGTGAGCAGGAAGGTAAACATGAGAGATGGTATTGGGGGGTCGGGGGGGGTGTTGTATGCACAAATCTGGTCCACAAATCTGGCTGTTTTGGTGGGGAGTGGGCGAAAGATGCAGAAAGTACTGGGGGCGTGTAAGTAGGCATTTGGGAAGCATGGGCTGAAGACGAGTATGTTGAAGACTGAGGTGATGTGGGTCTGGCAGCAGAGAAAATAAATGAATATCAGGTTAGAGGGGAAGGAGATCAGTCAGGGAAATAGGTTAGAGTATCTGGAAGGAACAGTGACCCGGGATGGTAAGTCCGAGACAGAGGTGCGGAGGAGGATTCAGGTAGTTGCAAATATGTGGAGGAGTGTGCAGGGGTTAATAGCAGACAGAAAGATATCACAGAAATCGAAAGGGAATGCTCTGATATCGTGTGTAACACCGGTCCACCTTTGTGATCTATAAACGGTGGCACTGACAGTGAGACAACGACAGAGGCTGCAGGTTTGTGAGAACTGGGTCAGGAGGATTGCAGGAGTGAAGAGGGTGAGTCGAAGGAGGATGGATGAGCTTGATGGGGAGATTCGTAAAACACCAGCTGAGATGGGCTGGACATTTGGTGTGGATGGGGGAAGAGAGAATGGAAAAGCGAGTGGATAGGTTGAGGGAGCAAGGTCAGAGGAAAAAGGTAGACCGTGGTTGAGATGGGAGGATTGTGTGAGGAGAGGTATCAGTGAGGTGGGGGTGGTGGAAGAGTGGAGAGATTTGGCTGAGGACGTGGGGAAGTGGATGAGTTTTGTAGTCAAGGCAGGGTAGAAGCTTCGTGCCATTCAACCTCACCCCTGATAAAGGGAAGACGAGAATAATAATATCTTTAGATATCAAGTGGATCGGATGAAAATTAATGACTTATGTGACCTTTGACCAATTTACCTCAAAAAGAATAGGCTTCTTTCTTGAGACTACCTTGACTGGGTGCTTAGGTCTTAGGTTTTGTGAAGATCGAAAGAAAAATGCAACCTGTAGGCGATTGACAGACAGATACAGAATGACAAGCCGGTAGGCGGCCATGGGTCACCGAGCATCCGATACCTTATGAAACCTGATGTGAGTTAATCTAATACTAAGTACTTACAGAAATTTCAATCGATCAGTTAACCCGTGTATGAGCAAGGGGGTTTGAATGGTCCATTTTGCCCGAACAATGCACTCATTGACATTTGACCTGACTTAGCGGAGATAGGTCAATATGTCCTGAAGCAAAGTTGTTAGTATCTCATTGAGTAATATGTCCCTATGAACTTTCATTCATAATCAGTTAACCCGTGTATGGAGCAAGGGGGCTTTGAATGGTCATTTTGCCCGAACAATGCACTCATTGACCTTTGACCCCTGACTTAGCCAAGATAGGTCAATATGTTCTGAAGCAAATGTTGTAGTACTCATTGATGTACTATGTACCTATGAACTTTTATTCGTATCGTTAACCCGTGTAGGAGCAAGGGGGCTTTGAATGGTCATTTTGCCCGAAAAATGCACTCATTGACCTTTGACCCCTGACTATCCGAGATAGGTCAATACGTTCTGAAGCATAGTTGTAGTACTCATTGTGTACTATGTACCTATGAACTTTATTCGTATTGGTTAACCCGTGTAGGAGCAAGGGGCTTTGAATGGTCATTTTGCCCGAAAAATGCACTCATTGACCTTTGACCCTGACCTATCTGAGATAGGTCAATATGTCCTGAAGCACAGTTGTAGTACTCATTGAGCACTATGCACCTATGAACTTTCATTCGTATCGGTTAATCCGTGTAGGAGCAAGGTGCCTTGAATGGTAATTTCGCCCGAAAAATGCACTTATTGACCTTTGACCCCTGACCACTCGATAGTCATTATGCAAATGAGCAAAGTTGTAGTACTCATTACGGTCTATAAGCATGTAAAGATTCATTCGATTCGGTTCAACCGTCTTTGAGCTAGTGTACTTTGAATTTTCAGGGGAATGCTCAAAGGCCCTCGGACACCCAAGTTGAAGAGGTTGCCATTTGGAAACTATAAGATATAGAACAAAATGGATGTCATATAAGCGGATAGAGAATCACCTTAAATTATGCATACCAAATCTCATCGAGTTCCATCTACTGATAATACTCGGTATCAATTTGAATGAAAAGTACCGAAAATGCGGTTTGAATCGGAAATTCCCAAAGTTCGAGGGCATGCTGTGGGTGAACAAAGATATAAATCGAAAATCCGGCTGACGTTTGTGCACAATGTATTCCAGATGATTAGTGTGAATTTTCATAACTCCAGGAGGAGTAGCATTTGGCGCGAGGCACCTCCAGCTCTCGCATATTATCGATTTTGTACTAATTGACCTTTGACCCCTGACCTAAGCAATATCGTCAATATGTCCTGAGGCAAAGTTGTAGACTCATTGTGTGCTATGAACCTGCAAAGTTTCATTCGGATCGATGCACTCACCTGGTCGCTAGGGACCTTCAATTTTCGCCAATTTTCGGCATACCCATTTGTAGGGGGCGCTGCGGTAAACTATTCCATATATCACAAAAACGGAATATATTGGTAGAGCATCACCTGTAGATGATGCATGCCAAATTTCATAAGCCTACATGGGATAATGGCTTTCGGAATTGATTTCGTGTGAACGGTACGATTTTGAAGGTTTTTCGGCTGTTGCTAGGGAACCAAAGCGTCCCAGCAACCATCACAATTTCCAAAGCACTAGGTCATAAGATGTACCTACCACCCGAGTTTGGTCAAAATCGCCCACGTTTACTACCAATTATGCTGATGACAAACGAACAAACATCCAAACAAACACAGACAGAATTACTGACAATAAGGTCATCCTATTTTGGCGAAGCAACAGACCAGACCAACCAAAAAACTTGCGAATCTTCGATTTCGCAACTAACAAACAAACAAACACAGATTCACTTTTATAGTATAGATAATTCTTCTGCTCCTCTAATAGGATTCCTTTTTTCACTGCTCAACCACCTGCCCTCTTTCTGCTTCTAGTTTTACACCTCATTGATTGTACTTACTCTGCACTCTACACTTTTGCTCCTTGACGGTTTCCCATGAATCTGATGCTGATTGTCTATTGTTAGCTTCTCCCAATCTACATCAACCCAACTCTCTCCTCATACCCTCAAGGTTTGCCTTCCTGAAATCTAATAGCTTTATTCTACTATCCTGAACTCTGAACAGAATCTTTGCACACACAATGTTATGGTCACTTGATCTTAAATGCTCCCCTACCTCCATCTCCTCCACCATATTGGGATCGTTACTTAAAACAAATCAAATGGAAGGCCAAGATGGAACTCAAAGCGGTAAAGAGCAAATATGGAGTCATCAGGAGGAACCTCGATAGGATTCGGGTTTCAGCCGCTTATCCACAACCCTAAACCCCATCCAGGCGCAGCCAAGTGAGCCTAACACAAAACTTTCTGCAAAAATTCACTTCTCCTTGGAGAGATAGATAACAAAAATGAGGTCTAACACTGCACTCCCCCTCGTGGGCTTATCTACAAAGTGGGTTAAAAAGCAATGCTGGATTAAATCTCGGAAATTCTCATCCGCACTGCCCTTTCTCTGTTCTTGGACCCAATCTATCCCTGGCAAGTTAAAATCACCCATAAGCAATACTCTTCCCTTAAAACATTCCCTTTTGAATTATTTATGTACTTCCTCTTCCTCCTCTTCCTTCACACCCAGAGCCCTATAAAAGCAATTTACCAGTGTCTTACTGTTTTTACAATCTCTCATCTCTACCCATACAGAATCCTCCACATTAATTCTCTCATTATCCCTTTCTCTTGATGCAATGCTGTCTTTTACTCAGATTGTTACGACTCCTATTTTCTCCTTCCCATCACATTGATACACCTTGCAGCCTTCTAACCCTGTTCTCCATATTATTACTCATTCAATCATGTCTCGCTTACTGCAACTATATCGTACTCCTCGCTATCTATTTGGCCTCAAGTTCTTCCATTTCATGGAGTACGGTCTTACTCTATATAGAGGGATGATACTGGAAAAAAATGGCTGCCCATTCAAATGTGCACAAAATGATAAGCTTATAAACTACTACAGAGTGGAGTGAAGTCATAAGTATTTAAAAGCTATACCTTTTATTCTCGAGCGTTTTCTGAACGACCGACACTTAAAAAGACGCCAGAATACATCGCTAAGGGCCCTGTCACACCTTGACGTTTAAGCCAGCAATGGCAACGTATAAAAATTGATCTAAAACGTTGACGTACGCTGAAATTTTGATGGTTTTTTTTGAGTTTTTGGCGTATTCAAAACGTGTTGGTCGTTTGCATAACATATTAGTTACGGGCACAGAACGTTTCATTGTGTTATACATAACTTTTACCAACGAATGCTTACCTTGTGATCGGCGTTCAAAACCTAAGACAAGCGATAGTTCAACTTACCCTTTGCGCGCTATACGTATCGCCGGCGAACTCGTGGCGTAGCCAGTTAAGAACTTGCCGGACGCCGATTGAAATCAAAACTGCCCGAGATTTTGAATTGTCAACATTGCAGTCACACCTTGACGATTTTGCCAGCGTATGCCATTCTATGAAAAATGGGTTTACAACGCTAGGCACACGTCAAATACGCTATAGGAAAGTTGAGTATACGTTAAGATTATGCTCGAAATCATTGAAGTACGCTGGATATTACCTAGTCCGTTCGATACGTCGTGAAATTTCAAGCATGCTGAAAATTTTAAGACGTACTCGACGTAAGCTCACACGTTTCGCATGCGTTGGCATCTTCTTGCACGTTCCGTGATCGTTTAAACACGGCGAACACACGTTACTTGTAGGTTACTCATAAGTCGAAGCACGTCAAGTTAATGGCAACCATACTTGAAACCCAATTTATAACCGTTGAGTAACGTGCTTTGAACAAATGAGTAACGTCAGCTTAGCCTATGTTTAACGTGCTTGGAAAGTATGAGTAACGTGCATTGAAACTATGTATAACTGGCCTTGAACCAATGGCTACCGTGCTATGAACGTAAGAGTAACGTGCGCTTAACCTATGTGTAGCATGTTTTTTAACCTAAGTAAAACGTGCATCTAACCATTGAATAACATGCTATGAACCTATTTGTAACGTATGTATAACGCACATTGTCGTATGTAGACGAATTAAATTGACGTCTTCCGGACAACTACAGAACTTACTGAAAGTGTTTCTAACTTACATCTACCGTGTACTGACGTATTGGCAGCGTTTAGGGGAATTGGTACATACAAATGGGCTTCACAAGAGGAACCATCATTGTTCCAGACTCCATGTTGAGTAGATGTCAATGCCAGTAGTATCAGTAGTAGTAATACTATTAGCAGTAGTGGTGTGTCGTGACAGTATAATAGTAGTAGTATTGTAGTAGTAGCATTGGTAGTAGTAGAATGTCTACATCAGTAGTAGTAGTGGTATGTCAGTAGTAGTAGTAGTATGTCTATGTCAGTAGTAGTAGTAGTAGTAGTAGTAGTAGTAGTATGTCTATGTCAGTAGTAGTTGTAGTATTAGTATTGTAGTGATAGTAGGTCCATGTCAGTAGTAGTAGGTGAGCGTGATGGGAGGGTGTGGGTGATGATGGTCCTCTTATCGTCACGAATAGGAGACTACTTTGCACCATTGTTCGATGTTCTTTTCGGCTAATTTTTTTCCTCATTCCACGATGAAATATTTCTTTGTTTTACTTTTAAAGTATTAAAAACGACTTTGACAAATGCATAATGTACTAGTAATGAAACACAGAACGCTTCGAGAACTTATACATAAGTTATACCAACGATTGTTTATTGTGCTTTAGGCGTCACAACCTATGCCCAACGATAGTCCAGCGTATGCATAGCGTAGGAATTCCCAAGCACGTTATTCATAGGTTATAAATAAGTCACGGGTACCCTAAACATTACTTTGATGTGTTTCGACGTATGAGGAACTTTCAAGTAGCGTGTTGCGAAGTGTGAACAACGTTTGTGTAGCGTGCTTACAAAACGTTACTCATAGGTTAGAAATAAGTTTCGGGTACGCGAATGTTACCTCTACGTGTTTCGACTTATGAGTAACTACAATTAACGTGTGTCAACGATCGCATAACGTGCCTAAACCTTATGGCCGGCGTAGCGGAACGTGTGAGCCAAACGCCGAGTACGTCGTAAAATTTTAAGCATTCGAAAAGAGAGAAACAAGCACAAAAGTCAACGATTAAAGCCAGCGTACAACGACTTATGGCAGTGTTTTTCAGGGTATTCCTAACGTATACAAAACTTACCAATAACGTATTCGACGTGTGCCAGCGTATTCGGCAAATTTGTAAAAAACGGCATACGTTCGCTAAATCGTCAAGGGTGACAGCCCCTTAAAGTACCACAATTTGAGATAGCTAAAAGCCAATTTCTGTTTCTACTTATTCTTCTCTAGTTTTTTCCCCCATCTCAAAATAATGTAAAACTGCAGCCCAACCTTCCTCAATAACTCCTGAAGCTATGATGGTGATTCCAACGCGAGGAAGTTACTTTGTCTCTGGGCTAGTGCACGCAACCCAAAGTTTAAAAATGCATCGTTATGGCCACGGGTACCGAGTGTATTATGAGGGGGTTAATCCTCGTTTCTCCGTCAAAGAACCAGACATGAGCTGATGGGCACAAGGCGAAGGCTTGCGGTGTTGTCATCCAGGTCACCCTGCTTCTATGCAGCGAGCAAGACCTTTTTCATTGCAAGATATTCCTTTTATCAAAATGTAGGTCAAAAGACTATCGGGAAAAGGGAAACATTACTGACAGCCAATTTGACTATCGTACAAAAATTAAATTTATCAAGTACAAACAACAATTCAACAAGTGAATATAATTGAGAATACATGAATATAATTATTTTCTTCCACATTTTATAGGCAACCAGTGTGGGCAGAGCCTCAAGCAGACTTCAGCCAAATCCAGCTTGCCGATTGGTGCATCGATGCATGTGACCTGCAATCGTCCATTCTCACGGTCATTCTCTCCTGACCATCGAACGAGATGTAACTCCCAATTAACACAGGCCTGGCTTACGACGCTATGTTTGGGGCTCTGAACGAATGAATGCTGTTTGCCAGAACAACTGAGCGAAAACGTGAAGCGCTCACAAAACGTCAACAGGCAATCACCTCTTTGTTCAGCCCAATACGAACAAGAGCCAGTTAGCGTTGTCGTGGCAGTTTTGGCCACCTCAAGACAGAAAAATCTTCAGTTCAATTTAAGCTGTTTATTCAGTAGTAAAGATCAGACAGACTCGAGCGATGAAGCCTAGCCTGGAGCAGTGTCTCAAGCAAAAATTTTAACGATACATAGTGTATTACGAGTATATATGTGATCCCTCCATGGCATGTTTAATACATAGAAAGAAATTAACTGAACAGAGAGGCTTCTTGGAGAAACAACAGATGGAACTTTGTCAGGTTAAAAATCACAAACACAGGATGAAAAATGGTCTGTTATCGGAGTTTGCTTATTGCCCCGGTGAAAGAGTATTTCATTCCTTGCTGCTGGCCCAGTTGGCCAGCAGACAGATCAGGTTTTTACGACTGCCGAGGAATGTGTGTATTCTGCCTCCTACGAGCTTTCCCAGCATATATTTATTTAATTCTTTCTCAAAGCACTAACTGAAGCTAATTGGCATTTTACCTCATATTCAATTAACAATTCAATTTCCCACAAATCCCTCGTTTTGTTCATACAAAACAGCACCAGGGTTTGTTCATGCAGAACAATACCAGGGTTTGTTCTGTAAGGACAAACCTAGAAAAATTTAATTTTGTCGTCGGCAAGTGGCAGGCCCATTTCCACCGTGTCGCCCAGATTTATGCTGTGTGGTGGGTCGACACCCTAGCGAGTGGATGCAACCCTCGGGAGCCACCACCTCTCCGTGCTGTCTCGTTCCACAGAGTTTGGGCACCCAGGCGATTTTTGGAAGGAAAGAACCCTGTGCACACCGAACATATACATCCAATAGGCAATGGCCTTTTTCAATATACTAATCAGCTTTTATTTGAGCAAGCCGCTCAAATTCCTTTTCCCCTTCAGTTTTTAAGATATCCTTATTGTCCCACGTCCCTTCATCACAATCATCCATCTGTTTTTGGTTCTTCAGCAACAATTGTTGAATTCTTTCAAAAGGGCTTTCGTCAGTCCCAAGGGCATGAGTGTCTGCACTTTCATATTTCCCATAAAATCCCACCGACAGTGTCTCGACTCGATTTTATTCCAGGCTCTTCATTTTCTGGGTTTTCGGGATCCTCTGGATCTTCATGGCCGCCATAGTTGCTCAGAGATGATCGGTTCAGGGAAACCATATGCACCACCATTGTTGTTACTGTGGCAAATTTACACACACACACACACACACCGATTTGTGCTCTTATGCACACTATGATGACAACAATTGCGACGAATATCATGAGTTAAATGAGCAATATGTGGAATATCCAGGTTCCCCATCCACCGAACATCATTTCCACTCCGATCCGAACCCCCCTTCCTTTAAATAGTCATGGTACTTTTCAGCTACCTTCGTAACGTGTTTTACCACATCATGGATATGTACCGTTTGACACTACTTTAGCATATGTCCCATTTATGCCATTCTGGTTAAGTGCCATGTAATTATGACACCATCTGGCTCCGCAATAATCGATTTCCTCAAATTGGATCACCGCTAACGGCAGTCCTGTTCGTGAAGAGTGCGGGAGGTGGGCACATACCCAACACTTCGCCATATTTTCCTTCATTGCGTATTTGTGCGACAGGGTCAAAAAGGTGTTTATGCCATACACGGCTTTCTCATGCAATTGGTCCCGATGTTTACCTTCTGCCCTGCACACACTGCTACGACCCATTCCTTGTTTCCGCTACTCGAGACCTACCAAACATTCTGCTCTCCATGGCATTTCCATAATGCCCTCACTGTCTGTTATCGTCCATATTATCACGATTATGCACGTGCAAATCAGTAGCACTGCTCCATATGTCATGAACCCCCAGTAACGTTCTTCCCACTTGCGGGTTTCCTTTATTCTCTTTATGACTTCCTGTATGCTCTCTTGCAATGAGATGCGTGAGTCCATGATTGCTTACCTTCTCACTTGACAGCTGTGTGGGTAACCAATAATACCTGGTGGGGTCCAGTCAAATGTACCCTCAGTGCGCTCTTCTGCTTGAACACCTTGATGTGCACCCAGTCACCGAACTGGATGCCGTGGTGTTCCTCCGCAGCTGGTGTGGAAGCAATTTTAGCCACCTCAAGACAGAAAAAACTTTAGTTCAATACAAGCTGTTTATTCAGTGATATAAAAGACACTCTTGTGCACAGGAGGAAGGTTTCGACTCTCAACGATGTTGTGAGCTGAAGACTTAAGACAACATAGAATATTGAGTATATATATATATATATATATACAGTTTTAACCACTGTATATATAATATATATATATATTATATAATATTATATATATATATATATATATTTACATATATCAGATGGAACTTTGAGGACTTCAAATTTGCTACATAGTGGGGTTTTGGAGTTTGTTTAAGCCGGGAAGGGGTGTGTGGGGGAGAAGATAGGAGAGAGTCATGTTTTGCCCTGCTGACTAAGATGGTCACCGGATAGATAAAGCTTTAAAAGGTTGTTTACGACTAAATCACAGAAATGTGTGTATTCTGCTCTTTACGGGCTTTCTCAGCATGTATATTTATTAAATTATTTCTCAAAAGCACTAAACTAAGTTAATTTTGCATTTTTACATGATTATAAATTCAATTAATAGTTCAGTTTCCACAGTTCCTCGCTTTGTTCATACAGAACAACCTAAGGGTTTGTTCTGAAAGGACAAACCGACTGAAAATCTCAATTTGTTGTCGGCTAGCGGCAGGCTCGTTTCCTCCGCGTCACCGAGACTTGCGCTCTGTTGTGGGTTAACACCCAAGCAAGTGGATGCAACCCCTGGGGGCCACCACCTCCCCATGCCCACAGAGTTGGGGCACCCAGGCGATTTTGGAAGGAAAGAACCCTGTGCACACCGAACATATACATCCAATCGGCAATTGCCTTTTTCAATTATACTAATCAGATTTAATTTGAGCAATCCGCTCAAATTCTTTTTCCCCTGAAGTTTAAAAAGTATATCTATTATTCCACATCTCTTCATGACAATCATCCATCTGCTTTTGGATCTTTAGCAACAATTGTTGAATTCTTTCAAAAGGGTTTTTGTCAGTCCCAAAGGCACGAGTGTCTGTACTTTCGTATTTTCCCATAAAATACCACCGACACGGTGTCTCGGCTAAATGTTATACTAGGTTCTTCATTTTCTGGGTTATCTGGATCTTCTGGATCTTCAGGGTAGCCATAGATGCTCAGAGATGGTTGGTCCAGGGAAACTTCAAACACTACCATCGTTGTTACTGTGGCAAATTTTCTCACACACACACACCGATCATTACTTTTATGCACGCTATGATGACAACAATAGCGATGAATATCATAAGTTCAACGAACAAATATGTGGAGTATCTGTGTTCCCCATCCACCAAACATCTTTTCCAACCATGAACCGAACCCTCGTTCCTTAAAATAGTCATGGTACTCTGCAGCTACCTTCCTTACGTGTTGTACCACATCATGGATATGTACCTTTTAATGATGCCTGGGGTTCCACGAGATTATACATTCGTATCCTTATATCTATCTTTGTCCCAGTAATTTGTCCCTCAATGGTTACTTTTTCTTCCCCATAGTATTGGCATGTTGAGTTACCCAGGTAAGGTCCATTTCCTTTTCTACTTACGTAGCAAACTATTCCCACTTCTCTATTTATCACCTCAAAATGCGGTGGGTATTTCTCCAATCCTTTCCCCTTCGATAGTGAGGCAAAATCTGTCCTTTATCGGGGAGTGTGGTCATCTTTTCCCCTTGTATATAAGAAGTTACATTTCACCCGATACTTCGGATAGTACCATTGCCAATAGTCAGTACGATTGTATCCCCCCTTTTCCCAGTTACTTGTTATCTCTCGTACTCTTGCCCTTTCTTCCCCTACTTTCCCTTCTATTCTAGATAGGACTGGGTTAGCCTGTCTTCGAACCAGGTACCCATATATATATATATATATATATATATATATATATATATATATATTCCCCTGAAAATGGGACTGCCGAGAGGGGCAGTCCATGCTTGGCTGAGTGGGGTAGCTGTGATCAAACCCAACACTTGCTGTTGTTCATAATTTTCACATGTTGTAAAGATATTGCTAAAAAGGTGTTCAGTGGATGTCCAGTTATCCCTTCATGTAACACTATGCCTCATTTCAGGCGTACAGTGCCTACGTCCCCTGCATCCCGTGTGGCATGGGGTGCATAATTATATGGAAAGGTCATATAGGTGTTTGTCCCATACACGCCTTTCTCATGCAATTGGTCCCGATGTTTACCTTCTTTTGCCTGTCGTACTCTGTCACGACCCATTCATTGTTTTCCTTGCTCTCTACCTACCAAACAATCTGCTCTCCATGGCATTTCCATAATGCACTCACTGTCTGTTATCATCCATATTATCACAATTATGCATGTGCTAATCAAGAGCACTGCTACATATGTCATGAACCCCCGGTAACGTTCTTCCCACTTGCAGATTTCTTTTATTTCTCTTTGCAACTTCCTGAATGATTTTTTCATTGAGATGCGTGAATCCATGATTGGCTTACCTTTGCACTTGACAGCTGTGTTGGTGTCCAATAATACCAGTTGGGGTCCAGTCCAACGTGCCTTCAGTGCGTTTTTCCGCTTAAACACCTTGATGTACAGTCAGTAGCCGGGCTAGATGCTGTGGTGTTCCTCTGCAGCTGGTCTGGTAGTGCTTATTTGACCTGCGAGTCAAATTCTTTGACAACCTTTGTTAAGGCAGCACAAAAGTTACTCATTGTTTTGTCCATCATGTAGTGTCCATATGTTTTATAGACACTTTACCAACATTATAACCAGGTGTTGGCTTAGCGGTTAGAGAGGTGGCTTGGGATCCGAGAGTCCTGAGCTCATGTCCCGTTGGCCACCGAACCAACACCAGGGGGTGACTCAGCCTGTCACTCCTCCAAGGCTGGCAAAATGAACACCAGTACACTGGCAATAGGGGCACCGCATCAGCGGCACAGCCACGCCCCAATCAACAATGCAACCAGCAGTCAAAAAGGCAGCACACCCCACCAACATTATGGTGTTGACAATACACACAGCTTCTACAAAAAATTTCTGCCACAACTGCAAATCCTGGAGTGTGCCATGTTCGTAGCACCTTCTTCTACATCCCCCTTTTGCTCGTATGGCCACTTCCATGAGTCAAACGAGCAAACCATGGTAAAAGCATCTTTGGGGCAACCACTTTACCCTCCTTCGAGACTCAAAGTTTTGTTTTTGTGTTATGACAGCAATCTATTTCTCCCACTTAGCTCTTTCACCTCAGTTGCCTCCTGTAGTGGTGCAATGTCTCCAGTAGTTGGCGCCCTTTCCTCATTTTCTCTGGCATATTTGCTATTTGTTGTGATTTTGCTGCTTGTTTTGCTGCTAAATCAGCGAAAGCATTTCCTTTTGAGACCATATCTCTTTGTCTTGTATGTGCTCGGCATTTCACTATGGCTATTTGTTTTGGTAAGTGAATAGCTTCTAACAGTTCCACTGTCAATTTACCATTTTTGACTTGCGTACCTTGCGATGTTACTTACCCTCTTATTTTTCCAAAGTGCCCCTACATCGTGTGCCACCCTGTATGCATATCAGGAATCTGTATATATTGTTATGTTTATATCCTCTGCTAGATTGCATACTGCAGTGAGCGCACATAGTTCTGTCTGTTGTGTGGAATAATGTCGAGGTAGCTTACCACTTTCCAAGATGTCACTTTCAGAGCACACTGCATATCCTGATGGTAATGACCCGTCTGCTGCTTTTGATGATGAGCCATCCACAAAGACTATCATTTCAGGGTTTTGCAGCGGGATGTCCTTTAAGTCTGTCTGGGAAGCTGCAGTTTTTGTCATTACTTCCTCGCAGTTATGTTCCTCCCCATCATCAGCAGTTGGCATTAAGGACGCTATGTTCAGTGTCGGGCATCTTTCGATGACCATATTCTTTGCTTGAATTAACACGAAGGTCATATGTCATTGCTCTTACTGCTGATAGGTGTTGCGTTTTTGCTTTTAGCAATATAGAACTTACACAGTGTAGTACTCACAGTACTAAAGGTGATATCGTCACGATCTGACTTGTAGTTTGTACAACGTATGAGGCAGCAGCTACTGCCCGCAAACATGGTGAAAATCCTTGCACCACAGGGTCTAGTTTCATGCTGTAATATGCTAATGGACGCATTTTGTCACCGTGCTGCTGTGTTGGTACTGCTTGTGCAAATCCATCACTCTCATGGGTATATAAATAAAACGTCTAGTCATAATAATCAGACAAACCCAAGGCTGGTGTCATTGTCAGAGCTGTTTTGACCTTCCCAAAGTTTTCTTCTGCCTGTTGTGTCCACTCCATCGGCTCCGGTGCTTTGTTCAGCATCATGTCTAACAGTGGTCTAACCAGTCCTGCATAATCAGGTACCATTCATCCATCCATTGGGACCATACTCTATGCAGAGCGTTTGGTGCTGCCTAAGCAGTCCCCTTGGCTATTGGACACAATCCTGGACGGATTGCCACTCCGACACAGATCAGGTACCCATTGTCTACAATATCCAGCCATCTCCAAGAAACATCTAATTTCTTTCTTTGTTTTGGGTTTCGGAACGTTCAGAATAGCCTGCACCCTGTCATTTGACAATCTTCTCGAGGTTCCACTCAATACATGCCCGAGGTATGTTACCTGGGTTTTGCACAGTTGTAATTTGGCCTTTGGTACTTTATGGCCTTTGGCAGCGACCGCTCTTAAAAGGGTTAAGGTGTCTTTTTGCAATTATCCTCTGATGTTGAGCAAATCAGCAAATCATCCACATACTGTACCAAGGTAGACCCTTCAGTAAATACTATGTACCCAGCTTCTTTACAGGCAAGATTGGTGTGTTGCACTCGCTGGTACCATCCCTTCGTTCACTTCCATGCGATATACATTTTGACCCTGTATCAGACATACATACTGTCTCGACAAACCCTTTACTCATGTGATCATTGGTCCAATCTCCTTCCCTCTGTTTCCCTTTTTGTGACAATTAATGTAATATGCGGTGTTATATTCATCGGTAAGTCGCATAGTTGTTGTGTAAATTTCACCTCCAACCAAATTCCCTCTCTACACATCCAAAGATTAAGTTTTGATATTGAATTCTATACCGAGCGCATTTTGTACTTCATTTGCATAATTCACATCATCTCCCGAAACATCATAGTATGCTGTACAGTGTCGGGGTTCAGTCCATTCTGCCATATTTTCCCCCATATTTTCATCGTGAGGCTCCAACCAACGTCATACATCGGGAATTGTTTTTAACTCTGCCAAATTCTGCTCAGTTGTCTCTCGGACATTTCTATCAAAAATGAAACATTTTCCCATTCACCTTCAGATTTAAGGTTTGCTCATCTGAAGGGGTCGCTGTTAATAGTGATGATGTTGAGGTTACCCTGCTCTCGTATTGTCAATACTGCTTTTCTTGCCATCTCACCTGCCGGTGTTCTCCCAACCGCTCTCTGTATTTGAGAATCACTGCTCTGTCTTTGGTGATGCGGGCAGTCTCTCTTTCAATGTCCAGCTTTCCCGTATGTGTTATGTCCACAGCCCATAGCCATTACACACAGAAAATACTTTTTCGCCATCATGAACGATTTGAACCGTTAAACTCATTCACATTAACTCATTCAAATATGTCATGGTAACCATGGTGACCAGATACCTTGACCCATGGTTCACAAAGTTGTCATACACACAGCTGGAACCATTTATCTCCTGACGACCATCAGAAATGCACTGGCAAACCACCTTGTGCAATCACCAGTTGCCATGTTTTTCGTAGGCACTCTATACTTGCCGGCATTTGCTTACACACACATGCTCAAACACCTGTTTATCTGCCTGCAGTCATTCACATAATGAGCGACCTGTACCTGCATGCTCCAACATGTGGCACCCTTCGCCACATCTGCATAGCTTTTCCGTCAATTTTAATCAACCACAAATTCCTGCCACAATGAAAAACTGAGACCTTGATGGAACCAACGGTGCTGATACAACTCACCTATTGTTATGCTCAAAGAATTGTCGTTGTTATATGTTGATTGTGAAAACTGAATTATTGATTGAATTTATAATAATGTAAAAATGCCCTTTATAACAATGTAAAAATGCAAGATTTACTTGGTTTCGTACTTTGACAAATAATTTAATAAATGTAGATGCTGAGAAAGCTAGTAAAGAGTAGAATACACACATTTCTCTGATTTAGTCATAAACAACCTTGTAAAACTTCATCTATCCGGTGACCATCTTAGTCAGCAGGGCAAAACATGACTCTCTCTCCTACCTCCCCCTCCCCACACCCCTTCCCGAGGCTGTAAACAAAACTCCAAAACAAACCAAAACCTCTCTATGTAGCACATTTGAAGTCCACAAAGTTCCATCTGATATCGTGATAAAACTGTATATATTGTTGTGGTTTCGCCGGTGTGTCGCCACGAGCACGACCACCAGATGGAGCAGTGGAGTCGTCTCGGCTCGATCGCCCGTAATCCAGTCGTAGCTTCCGGACAACTCCGGAACCCTGCTACGGGTGCCTTAATGCACCATAAACTGTCAATATTCTGTCTGCGCGGTACAGGGTCAATCGCTGAATCTCGATATACCTAATTATCCGCGCACAGAAATACCGAGACTTTATACCTCGACGGAACTCGTACGGAAGCGAGCCGCTTAAG
>CM068955.1:22877988-22893780 GCA_035128595.1 Eptatretus atami
GGTTTTTCTGTCTCTCTCTCTGCTCTAGGCATCAACCTCGACCCGGCTCCCCACTTTGGAAATCTTCTCGCTATCATCGACCTCGCCCCGCTACTGAGCTTTTCCTGTCATCGCTGGAGGCTCCGCCTGGCTGGTTCGACGACGCCACCCGGAGTCCCAATAGAAGGGGACGTCCAGCAGTGCGTTCGCGGCCAGGTAGCCTGCCCCCCTGGCTCACAGCCGGACTGTCCTCCTCAGCTGGAGAGCCACAATAAAGACCCCCAGGGTCCATCATTCTGTCTGGGTGTGCGTGTGTCTGTTTGTGGCGCCAGTCTGGCAAGTAGTGATTGAATAAGTCATCCCTCCCATTGGACAGGAAGCATCGTGCGACTCCTTGTCCGCTCCCCATTGGACAGGCGCGCGGTGTTCGGGGCGCTCCCATCCCTCTGGGCGGAGTCTCCAGCGGGGGCGTTTGGTGGCTCTGCCTACCGCTTCACCTACTTTTCTAAATCACTTCGAACACTCGTCACGCTCCCTTCTTTTCAGCAATTAAACCGCCCCCCCGGCTTTCTCAACTTGGCAACCAAAGTGCCCCAGTTACTACCTTCTGCCCTCCTTGCCCTATCCCCCCTCTCAACTCGGTGAATCTAATCGGCGCTTCCCGCCCTCTCGACTCGCGACTCTGAATCCTTTGGCCTCTCGCCCTCTTGACTCGGGCTATTCTAACCATAACATGCCTCTCGCTATTTTGCAACTGCAATTTCTGCGCAACGCCTCTGATCCATCACCTTGTGATCAAAACAGACGCTTTTATCAAAAACATACCAAGATTGTTATTCCTAATCTTAAAGAATAAACTCATTCTATAAATAAAATTAAAAATAAAATCTAATAAGAATTAAAAATATTTAATTAATAAAAAAATTAATAAAATTAATATTAAAAAATAAAATTAAATAAAATATAAAATATAAATAGCAATCCCAAAGATCAATTAAATTTTTAAAATTAAATTTATATATTAAAAATCAAAATAAAATTAAAAATAAATAAAAAAAATAAAAAAAAAAATTTAAAAAAAATAATATGTCTTCCATTCCACCCAAAAAACAGCTTTCGATATATTCTAAACCTTTTAAATTTTGGTCCAGAGTCAACCCTCCGTATAAGCTTCTCTGCCTGGGAGAAAAACACGTGTCCAGCAAGAGATCCTCACTTTTGCTTTCACCACGTTTCAGCCAATCAACATATTGCTCTACGGCGAAGATTACGCGGCCGTCAACGCCCTCTGAATTGACAGAAACGTCGGCGGCCGAGAGTTTCTGAGGGGGTCTCAGAGTGCCCTACACCGTATGCATATTACAGCCGTAGTTCCGCCGTGGAAATTAAGCGCGGATTTATAAATTTCAATTACTACTTCGCCTAGCAATTTGACAACGAAATCAAAAGTGTAAAAAAAAAAAAAAAGAACCCACTCTTACCTCCGTCTGTCACACGTTCGCCTTAGGGCCCCCGCCCCCTGCGTCCCCCTGCGGTCGCCTTGCTGGACCTTTGCGTCCTACCTTTTGGAAAATTCTATGGCCGCGCAGGAACTCCCAAGTTCACCGCACATTCAAACAAAACCGTTACGCACCCCCACGTTTTCGTCCTCCACAATTTATAAAACGCCATGCGCTCCCCGAAAAATAAAACCATTATTGACGCCTACATTTATGTGACCGTGGAATAACGCGCCGCCGTTATAATGGCTAGTCCGTAATGAGACCCCACGGCTGCGTGAAATGATTAGCCTCAATCACGAACCAGGCAGACCCTTTCCTCGGATTGAAGTTCATCCCATCCTCGGCCAAACTTTGAAGCAGTTTCTTGCTACCTCAATAAGAAAAAACATAAGTCATTTCAAGCGTTTATTCAGTAAAATAAAAGACACTTCTGTTGCACAGAAGGAAAGCCTCAACTTGCTAAATATTGCAAGCTGAAGACTTAAAAACTACAGGAATATTAAGTACAATTGTGGAATCTAGACTATGAGCACACAGACATTCAGTGCTATAGATCAGTTTATCTCGATAATTACTGTTTTATAGATAGCCCTTTCCCTAGTTCTAATGGTTACAGTCGGTTAATAAAAGTAATGTCTACGATTTATTAGATATCCACCAACAAACAACATCAACGACAACCCAAAAGCCATCTCCATTGCCCATCCTGACCGCATGACGCTCACGAATTCTTCGTCATCCGCCAGCAGGCCGCCGGCTGGCGGTTCTAGACGATTGGCCGTCCCTCGTGGCCAATCGACAGAGAGCAGACCTATCCATGCTCCACCTCCGATCCAAGATATATCGCCATTGAGGCAACGCGGTCTAGTAAGCGGTAGGCGGACCACCAAACCACCCCCACTAGATCGCCAGAGTGATGGACCCCGCCCACCGGCGTCCTGTCCAATGGGAGCGGACAAGAGTTCGCCCGATGCTTCTGGTCCCAATGGAGGGATAAACGAGACGCATGCGCAGAGAGGTCATGGAGGAGGCTATTATAACGATCTGTTTTCTGAGAGGTTTCTTCTCTCTCTCTGCTCGGCATCAACCTCGACCTCCCACTTTGGAAATCTTCCTATCATCGACCTCCCCGCTACTAGCTCTGTCATCGCTGGAGTGCTCCGCCTGGCTGGTTCAACGACCCACCCGAATCCCAGAGAAGGGACTCAGCCGTGCGTCACGCCAGGTAGCCTGCGCCCTGTTCACAGCTGGACTGTCTCTCGGCTGCGAGCCACAATTAAGACCCCAGGTCCAATCATTCTGTGCGATGTGCGGTGTCTGTTGTCTCCAGTCTTGCAAGTATGAATGCATAAGTGCCGTGCTTACAACGTGTCTTCTAAATAACGTTTAAGACTCCGTACGTGTCCCTAGCAATTTCCCCCATGCTCTGAATAAATTCCTATTTTAATTACTCAGCTCGTGGCTTCTGCCATTGACGTGTTCTGCATGTGAGGATGAGCTGGCCATTCCGGTAACAAGACAATCGGGCCACGGAACTCGGCAATTAAAACGCTCGACGCACGCAGACACGAGTGCCGCCTTAAGCGGCTCCTTCCGTACCGATTTCGCGAAGTATAAATCTCGGTTATTTCTTATGCGCGATATAGTATATCGAGATTCGGCGATGACCTGTACGCGCGGACAGAATATTGACAGTTATGGTCGTAACACAAACCGTAACCAGCGTTCCAGAGTTTCCGAAGCTACGACTATTCCGGCATCGAGCCCGAGACGGACTCCTACGCTCCCGGGGGTCTTGCTCGTGGCTACGCTCCGGCGAAACCACAACACGTGTCCCAGAGTTGCATCGGCCCCTCCCCCAGCCCAAAATCTCAGAATGGGACGGGTGTACGGAGCCAACCCCCCGTTCCCCAAATTGCGAGCGTTTTAAATTTAAGTCCCGCACACAACATACAAGCCAAGACGATTGACGCCAGTCGTACGATATATGTAATGAACCCATGCCCAGACGAAACCACCATGCAGAACTTTCCCCCGCAACCCAAAAACTCAGAGTCCAGTAAATGGGCCAGCGCGCGTGCGCGTATGACACCCCCCCCCCCTCCCTCAAGTTTCCTCCCCAAATCCCGCCGTTCACGACACACCATCAGGCGACGGCTAGCGCAATTTACCTGAACATAACCAGTTGGGGGAAATGATTAAGAGAAGGATATGCAAAAATGAATGCGTAATATTGCAAGCCCATGGGAACAAATGATGAAACGCCCCAAAATATAAAACCAAGAAAGATGAGCGAGCGCACAAACATTCAGGGATGAAATGCAAACGCAGCAGGAGAGAGGCATGGGAAGCGAGCCTGCAGGCAGCATTGAATGCCAATAGTAGCAAGTGCAGCTGGCGAGATGCGGTATGTGAGCATAGATGCGCCCCACGGCGACACCGAACCAAGAGGAGTGTGTGTGCGTCCCGCATGGAGACGGTGAAGTCGTGACGAGGACGCTCACTAGTAGGGTGAGACACTGGAGTGACGACGATGGAGAAATTACATGTGACGGAGAACCGGTAAAACAAAGAGACAAAAAGTAATGGAAACAAAATAATAAAAAGTGACTGTAAATGTAGGGCAACATGAGGAGAGGATGGAAAAACATACAAAGACAACGAAATAAAAACAGAACCAGAGATAGAGGTGAATTAAAGGTAAAAGACGAGCACACACATGTGGAGTAATAGGGACAATGGTGGGAGCTGGGGGGATGTTTTGTTCCCTACGAGCAGCCAGATAGCCTCTTAAGGACAAGGGAGACGCATGCCCCCTTAAGGATCACGACCAGTGGGTTCGGCGTGCCATGCAGGTAGAAGGGATGAGTCTTTGACGGACTACGCGCAGCTTGGGTATGTAGACCCCAGGAGCGCTTTGGTAGTGCGATTTCCCCAGCGTGATTTTCCGGGTGTTGTAAGGATACGATGTTCGAAATGCGTGGAAACGTGCGCATACGTAGTGAAATGGCTGCCAGTGAAAGATGCGTGAATGGACACGGGTCAACGAAGACGGGTCGCTGACATGAAGGGCCCCAAAGGTTAATTGGTTACCGCGCCGGTGTCGCACACGCGTATGTGCGAGTCCGTGCGCACTTCGCACAATGCCTGCACGCGGCCCTTCGGATCCGGCCCGGAAACACTCCACGCGACACAATTCGGCCGCGTGACGTTAAATGCGGCGATGTTGATGGGTGAATTCGGAACCGGAGTTCCCATGATCGCCGAGGCACTGTCTGGGCAATCACGTGCTGCCATAACCGCTGCCTTTCGCTGAGCAGCGCGGACTTCCGGGACGAAACGCTTTGCGCGCCACTGCGCTTGTGTGCGCGTGTACGTCATGCACCGGGAATCTCGCGGCACAAAATGCCGGAGAAATGCGCACGAGTCCCCTGGGAATTCCCGAAAGCGAGCGCTGGAATTTCAGAGTGACGTCAGACCGCACGGATCAGCCTCGAGGACGTCGTATCCCCAAAGGAACGACGGGGCCGTTCCGAAAACCGCCACCATGGCCTGTAGAAAAAACAAAAAAAAGAAGCTCGCTTCCGTCACGGCCCGAGCAGATGTCAGCATCTGATTTGGGCACAAGGAAGCACTAGTTACAGGATGGGTTAGAGATAGTTAGCGGCTTTCATGGGACATGGTGTCCCAGGGGCCCGTGAATGGTAGTTAGTGTGAATGTTAGGTTATTAGAGAAGGATATTTTTGGATTTGAGACAAGACAGACAGAATAGTGTAGAGGGACGAGTTTATCTACGTTAGTGTTAAAGATGTGCTAATAGAGTAAGTAGTGACTGGGAGCACGAGATAGCTAGGGGATTCAGTTAGTGAATGCCAGGTTCTTATTGAGCATGAAAGAATTGCAGAACATGTTGAATGAGCAGAGGCCACGCCTGTGGATGACGAATGTGGAATGCATGGTGCATGAGTGATTGGGGGAAATATGATTCCACCCCCAAGGACCCGGTCAGAGTAAAGTCAGGTTAGTGGGTAGCAAATTTACAAAATGGAGGTCGTTTGCTGTGTGCGATGTAGCCCAAACCCGTGTTGAGGGGTGCAGGAGTCTGTTGACGGCTGGATCATGGCCTGCGACGGAGTATCGCTTAGTGGCCCCCGGCACCGACTAGCTCTGCCGCGGTAGCCAGCCCAAGACAGGCCGGATAGCGTAGTGGGCACTGGGTGGCCCGATGAAGCGGGACCCATACGCCATGCCGCAAAGTGGCTAGTGTCGTGGCAACGGCACCCGGGGAAAGGGCCCGTGCGCAGCCTGCCACGTGCAGCATCGAGGGGAGTAGCCGTGGAGGCAACTCCCCAGATCTTAGGGAGTGTGGCTTGGAGGCCAGCCTGATGGCCCGGGTCCATGGTTGGAGATTCGGCATGAGGTAGTGCTACCAATGAGCCACGCTGCCCCAGCCACGAAAATCCTGCAAGGCACGAGGGAAAATTTGAGGGAAAGGCCCAAATTTGTCGAGGACAACCAACACATGGCGACGGAACTTGTTGGTAGAACCAATAGTTTAAGTGACAGGCGTTTTGAAAGCCCCCGGGCGTTTAAGCGTTAATTAAATGGAGGGGTAATAGAAATTACCCCTGTCGCAATCCATCCCTCCCTCCCGGTAGGCCGCTGATCTCACCGTGTGTTGAAAATCGCTGATATTAGGGAGGCCATTCTGAGGCTTCATGGGCCGCGAGACAACGCAGCCCTCCAATTATTCCCCTCCAGGAAGAAGCATAGGGTTGGTTAGGTAGAGTGACATGATAGGTAGCCACAGACGATAAAGGCGTGGTTAGGGAGACGGAATTAAAGGAAACATAAAATGAAAAAATAATAATAATAATATAAAAAAAATAAGAGGGTTAAATTTGTTTAGGTTGCCAATTAAGGGAGTGTGTATGACAAGACAGGCAAAGCGATAGGTTGGGGGCGGGTAGTTAGTCCCAACCCGCCTTCAGACGGCCGGCACCACCACACTCCCTCCACAAACCTCATGGAACGAGACCAGAGGCGGCCAGCTTCACATGCCGGCCTGTTTGTGCTACAGGCGGCCTTTTCCGGCCTGCCTCGCCATGCCTTGTCTGCCTGCCGTGCCATGAACCCATGCCTTGCCACCCTTGTGCCTTGCATCTTTGCCCCTGTGTCAGCAACCATCACCATGTTGCGCCAGATCCATCCCGTTTTGCAAGGACACCCTGCAGGCATCCCACATCCACAGGGACTGCATTGGCAGCCCGGCACCGTTTTTGCATCATCCATCCAGTTCCACTTGTTTGCCTCTGCATATCCATCCAGCTCATGACAGAGAGCCTGGACTGCAATTTTGGCAGTCTGGCTACCCCTTCAAAATCCTGTGTATGGCAATATGCATCGTTAGGGTGGTTGCCTCAGCAGCTGGAAACTGAAAAGAAAAAAAAAAGGAAGGTTCAGGACAAAACTAAGGGAGCACTCGTTAGGATGCAAAACCTCCGCCCGCCAAACTGGCTGGTCACTTAAGGTGACCTTATATCCATATTGTAGGTCAAAACGGATCAAGACTCTACGAACCACGATTGAATAAACTAAACTAGATCGCGCGCATGTAGAATGCAAAATAAAAACTCGAATTTTTTTGAAAAAAAAGTTGCCAAAATTTCTTATTTTTTTCTCTAACAAATTTTTTTGGGGGGGGGGTTGGAAATCACTTAAAAATGTAGAATGCAAAAAAAGAGTAGTCAGGGAATGATGTTTTCAATATAAATTAAAAAATTGTTGAAAAGAGAGTGGTTTGCAAAATCTTTTTTTTTTTTCTCTAAAATTTTTTTTGGTTGTTGAAATCCTTAAAATCATGTTAGAAATGCAAAAAAACATATAGAATTCTATATATATTTTTTTTCAAAATTGCCGCCATATCGGCATATGGATTTGGACCAAGTCAGAAAATCTAAATTTTCTATTATCCTTGCCTCCTATTCTCATTCCTATCTCATTATCCTTTCCAGGAGTTTTCCGTATAACTGTTCACAAACATATATATATCTATATCTATATATCTATAAAGACATGAAAACAACCTCCGTCCATCTTCGATGGCGGAGTATATCTATTATATTTCCTTTATATATCTCTATATATCTATCTCTCTGCACCTCACCTTCTCACAAATCTTTGTGAGTTGAACAGCCATCCTTCTTTCCTATCAGATGGTCCGAGCATTCCGTGGCCAAAAATAAAATTATGATGTCAAGTAAAATTTAAATACGTGGAAATACTCACCTGCATGTTGTTTAGCCCGCCCGGCATTTAGTTAAGTTTACCGCAATGATCTGAGTTGAGTTGTCCTAGTTAGTTACGCAGTGGCCGCATTGTTATTTTATTTTTGGGACACAATTTTACACTATAAATTGTCGCATCTCTATGGGATCCGTAGGTAAAATTGTACTAGGGGAACTTCACATGCTGTGTCACACCGAAATTTACGACTCGGGACGAGTCTGTAAAAAGGGGAGGGTGTTTGCGATCTGAACCATGAGCACACAACATGTCGGTCCTATAGATCATTTATCTCGATAAGTACTTGTTTATAGATAGCCCTTTCCCAGTCTAAGGGTAATTTAAAAATGTGAAGCGCTACGATGTTATTAGAATATCCACCAAACAACAACATCAACGACAACCAACGCCATCTCCACTGTCCATCCTGAGCCATGACGCTCGCGCATTCTGTGCATGCACAGCCAGCAGGCGCAACACGTATGGGCAGAGTCTAGCGTAGCATGGCGTCCCCCGTGGCAATCGGCAGCAGAGAGGCGCTCTTCCATGCTCCGCCTTCCGATCAAGATAATCCCATGACACGCGGTGAGCTGAAGCGTAGGCAGAGCCACCAAACGCCCCCGCGGAAGACCCGCCCAGAGGGATGGGAGCGCCCCGACACCGCGCGCCTGTCAATGGGGCAGCGGGACAAGGAGTCGCACGATGCTTCCTGTCCAATGGGAGGGATGACGAGGCGCATGCGCAGAAGGTCTTGGACGGGGGTGGCCTATAAGATTCGGTTTCTGAGAGGTTTCGTCCTCTCTCTAGCTCTAGGCATCAACCTCGACCCGGCTTCCCACTTTGGAAATCTTCTCGCTATCATCGACCTCGCCCAGCTACTGCAGCTTTTCCGTCATCGCTGGAGGCTCCGCCTGGCTGGTTCGACGACGCCACCCGAGTCCAATAGAAGGGACGTCCAGCAGTTGCGTTCGCTGGCCAGGTAGCCTGCCGCCCCTGGCTCACGCCGACTGTCCTCCTCGCTGAGAGAGCCACATAAAAACCCCCAGGGTCCATCATTCTGTCTGGGTGTGCGTGTGTCTGTTTTGGCCATCTTGTATGGCAAGTAGTGAATTGAATAAGTGCCGTGTCTGTACCATACGGTCTTCTTAATAATGGTTAAATCTCCCTTACGTGCTCCCTAGCAATTCCGCCATTGCTTGTAATACATATTCCTATTTGAATTACTTCAGTCTCGTCTGTCCATTCTGCCATTGATGTTGTTCGTGCGTGTGAGGGATTAGCTGCCCATTGCCGGCGGAACAAATTAATTGGCCGACGGAACTCGCGATAAAAACCGGCTCGCAATGCACGTGGAAACGAGCGCGCTTAGCGCTCGCTTCCGTACGAGTCCGAACGATGTATAAAGTCTCGTATTTCTGTGCCGGATAATTAGGTATATCGAGATTCATCGATTGACCCTGTACCCCGCAGACAGAATATTGACAGTTTATGTGCATTAAGCACCGCTAGCAGGGTTCCGGAGTTGTCCGGGGGAAAGCTACGGGGAACTGGGGATTTCCGGCGATCGACCGAGACGACTCCACTGCTCCCATCTGTGGTCGTGCTACGTGGCGACACACCGGCGAAAACCACAACAATAATACAGTTTTATCACGATATCAGATGAACTTTGGGGACTTCAAAAATAGTGCTATCATAGAGAGGTTTTTGGTTTGTTTGGAGTTTTGTTACAGCCTCGGAAGGATGTGGGAGGGGAGGTGGAGAGAGAGTCATGGTTTGCCCCTGGCCTGACTAAGATGTCACCGGATAATGAAGTTTTATCAGAGGTTTATGACTAAAAGAGAAATGTGTGTATTCTACTCTTTACTAGCTTTCTCAGCATCTACATTTATTAAATTATTGTCAAAGTACAAACCAAGCTAAATCTGCATTTACATTGTTATAAAGGGCATTTTTACATTATTATAACTTCAATTAATAAATTCAGTTTCACAATCAACAGCTAAAACAACACAATTCTTTGAGCATAACAATAGGTGAGTTGTATCCAGCACCGGTTCCTACAAGTCTCAGTTTTGCAGTCAATTGTGGCAGGAATTTGTGGTTGATTTAAAATTGACGGTAAAAAGCATGCAGATGTGGCGAAGGTTGCCACATTTGCATGCAGTACAGTCGCTCATTAGTGAATGACTGCAGCAGATAACAGACGTTGAGCATGTGTGTGTAAGCAAATGGCCGCAGGTAAGAGTGCCTAGCGAAAAACATGGCAACTGGTGATTGCACAAGGTGGTTGCCAGTTGCATTTCTGATGTGGTCAGGAGATAAATGTTCCAGCTGTGTTATGACACCTTTGTAACCATGGGTCAAGGTATCTGTCACCATGCGTTACCCATGACATATTGAATGAGTTAAGTGAATGAGTTTAACGTTATATCGTTCTGATGGCGAAAAATATTTTTTTTTCATTGTAATGGCATGGCGGACATAAACACATACGGGAAACGGACATGAAAGAGAGACTGCCCGCATCACAAAGACAGAGCATGGGATTTCTCAAATACAGAGAGCGGTTGGGAGACACTCAGCAGGTTGAGATGGCAAGAAAAAGCAGTATTGACAATACGAACAGTTAAACCTCAACATCATGCACTATTAACAGCGAACCCCTTCAGATGAGCAACTCAAATCTTGAAGGTAATGGGAAATTTTCATTTATTGATAGAAAATGTCCGAGGACAACTGAGCAGAATTGGCCCAGAGTTAAAAACAATCCCGATGTATGACGTTGGTTGGAGCCTCACGATGAAAATATGGGGGAAAAATATGCAGAATGGACTGACCCGACACTGCTACAGCATACATTGATGTGCGGGAGATGATGTAATTATGCAAATGAAGTAACAAAAATGCGCTCGGTATGAGATTCAATATCAAAAACTAATCTTGGATGTTGTTTAGAGAGGGAATTTGGTTGTGAGTGAAATTACCACAACAACTATGCGACTTACGATGAATATAACACCGCATATTACATAATTGTCACAAAAAGGAAACAGAGGGAGGAGGAATTGGACAATGCATACACATGAGTAAAGTTGTCGAGACAGTATGTATGTCTATACCAGGTCAAAATGTATATCGCAGGAAGTGAACGAAGGAGAGATGCGACCAGCGAGGCAACACACCAATCTTGGCCTGTAAAGAAGCTGGGTACATAGTATTACTGAAGGTCTACCTTGGTACAGTATGTGGATGATTTGGCTGATTTTTGCTCAACATCAGAGTGATATGCCACAAAAAGACACCTTAAACCCTTTTAAGAGCGTCGCGCCAAAGGCCATAAAGTACAAAGCCAAATTACAACTGTGCCAAAACCCAGGGTAACATACCTCGGCATGTATTGAGTGGAACCTCGAGAAAGATTGGTCAAAATGACAGGGTGCAGGCTATTCTGAACGTTCCGAAACCCCAAAACAAAGAAAGAAATTAGATGTTCTTGGAGATGGCTGGAATTGAGCAATGGTACCTGATCTGTGCGGAGTGCCAAAACCGTCCAGGGATTGTGTCCAATACCCAAGGGGACTGCTTAGGCAGCAGCCAAACGCTCTGCCATAATATTGTCCCAATGGAGGATTGAATGGTACCTGATTATGCCAAGACTGCGTTAGACCATGTTAGACATGATGCTGAACAAAGCAACCGGAGCCGATTGGAGTGGACACAACAGGCAGAAGAAAACTTTGCGGGAAGTGTCAAAAACAGCTCTGACAATTGACCACCAGCCTTGGTTTGTCTGATATGTATGACTAGACGTTTATTATATACCCCATGAGAGTGATGGATTGCACAAGCAGTCCAACACAAGCAGCACGGTGACAAAGATGCGTCCATTAGCATATTACAGCATGAAACTAGACCCTGTGGTGCAGGATTTTCACCATGTTCGGGCAAGTTAGCTGCTGCCCATACGTTTACCAAACTACAAGTCGAATCGTGACGATATCACCTGTTAGTACTGTGAGTACTATCACTTGTAAGTTCTATATTGCTAAAAGCAAAACGCAACACCTTATCAGCAGTAAAGACAATGACATATGACCTTCTGTTAATTCAAGCAAAGAATATGGTCATCGAAAATCCCGACACTAACATAGCGTCCTTAATGCCAACTGCTGATGATGGGAGGAACATAACTCGAGGAAGTAATGACCAAAAACTGCAGCTTCCCGACAGACTTAAAGGACATCCCGCTGCAAAACCCTGAAATGATAGTGTCTTTGTGGATGGCTCATCATCAAAAGCAGCAGACGGGTCATTACCATTCAGATATGCAGTGTTGCCTCTGAAAGTGACATCTGGAAGTGGTAAGGCTACCTCGACATTATTTCCACACAACAACAGAACTATGTCGCTTCACTGCAGTATGCAATCTAGCAGGAGGATATAAACATAACAATATATACAATTCCTGAATGCATACAGGGGCACACATGTTAGAGGCACTTTGAAAAATAACGAGGGTAAGTAACATCGAACAAGCTACGCAAGTCAAAAATGGTAAATTGACAATGTTGAACTGTTAGAAAGCTATTCACTTACCAAAACAAATAGCCATTAGTGAAATGCCTGAGCACATACAAACAAAAGATATGGTCTCAAAAGAAATGCTTTCGCTGATTGTACGCCAGCAAAACCAAGCAGCAAAATCACAACAAATAGCAAAATATGCCAGAGAAAATGAGTGAAAGGGCGCCAACTTATGGAGACATTGCACCACACAGAGGCCAACTGAGGTGAAAGAGCTAATGGGAGAAATTAATTGCTGTCATAACACAAAAACCAAAACTCTTGGTCTCGAAAGGAGGGTAAGATGGTTGCCCCAAAGATGCTTTACCATGTTTGCTCGTGTTGACTCATGGAAATGCCATACGAGCAAAAGGGGGATGTAGAAGAAGGTGGCTACGAAACATGGCACACTCCAGGATTTGCCAGTTGTGGCAGAAATTTTTTGTTAGAAAGCTGTGCTGTATTTCAAACACCATAATGTGTTCGGTGGTGTGCTGCCTTTTTGACTGCGGTTCATTGTTGATTGGGGCGTGGCTGTGCGCGATCGATGCCCCTATTGCCAGTGTACGTGGTGTTCATTGTCCAGCCTGTGAGAGTTGACAGGCTGAGTCACCCCCTTGCGTGTTGGTTCGGGGCCAACGGGACATGAGCTCAGGACTCCGGATCCAAGCCACCTCTCTAACACCCCCCCGTCCCCCCCCCCCCCCCGCTCCCCCCCCCCCCCCCCCCCCGCTCCCCCCCGCCCCCCCCCGCCCGCCTCCGGCCTAAGCCAACACCTGGTTATAATGTTGGTAAAGTGTCTATAAAACAATGGACACTACATGATGACAAACAATGAGAACTTTTTGCTGCCTTAACCAAAGGTTGTCAAAATTTGACTGGCAGGTCAAATAAGCACTACAGACCAGCCAGAGAACACCACGCATCTCTAGCCCCCCCCCCGCCCCCCCCCCCCCACGCCACTGAGTCGTACATCAAGGTTTACACGGAAAAACGCACTGAAGGCACAGTTGGATGGACCCCACTGTATATTGACACCCACACAGCTGTCAAGTGCAAAGTAAGCCACCAACATGGATTCAGGCGCATCTCAATGAAAAAAATCATTCAGGAAGTTGCAAAGAGAAATAAAAAGAAAACTGCAAGTGGAAGAACGTTACGGGGGTTCATGACATATGTAGCATGCTCTTTGATTAGCACATGCATAATTGTGAAATTATGGATGAAACAGACATGAGTGCATTATGAAATGCCATGGAGAGCAGATTGCTTTGGTAGGTAGAGAGCAAGGAAACAATGAATGGGTCGTGACAGAGTACGACAGGCAAAAAGAGATAAACATCTGGACCAATTGATGAAGAAAGGCGTGTTGGGACAAACACCTATATGACCGTTCCATATAATTATCACCCCATGCCACACGGATGCACGGGACTGGCACTGTACGCCTGAAATGAGCATAGTTTACAGAAGGTATAACTGACATCCACTGAAACACCTTTTCGCAAATATCTTTACAACATTGAAAATTATGAACAACAAGCAAGTTTGGGTTTGATCACAGCTACCCCACTCAGCCAACATGACTGCCCTCCTCGGCAGTCCCATTTTCAGGGCGAAAAATATATATATATATATATAATATATATATATATATATATAATAATATATGGTACCTGGTCGAAGACAGGCTAACCCAGTCCTATCTAGAATAGAAGGGAAGTAGGGGGAAAAGGCAGTAGCTACAAAGGATAACAAAGTAACTGGGAAAAGGCGGATACAAATCGTACTGACTATTGGCAATGGTACTATCCGAGAGTATCGCGGTTGAAACGTGTACTTCTTATATACAAGGGAGGAAAATGATGACCAACACTCCCCGTAAAAGGACAGATTTTTGCCTTCACTATCGAAGGGAAAGATTGGAGAAATACCTCACCGCATTTTGAGGTGTAATTAGAGGAAGTGGAATAGTTGCTAGTAAGGTAGAAAGGAAATGACCTTACTGTGGGTAACTCAACATGCCCAATACTGATGGGAAGAAAAAGAACCATTGTAGGACAAATTACTGACAAAATAGAATATAAGATACGAATGCAATAATTCTCGTGGAACCCCAGCATCATTAAAAGGTACATATACATGATCGTGTCACAACACGTAAGGATGGTAGCTGCCAGAGTACCATACTATTTTAAGGAAGAGGTGTCCGGTTCATGGTTGGAAAAGATGTTTGGTGGATGGGAAGAACACAGATACTCCACATATTTGTTCGTTGAACTTATGATATTCATCGCTATGTTGTCATCATAGCATGCCATAAAATATATGATCGTCTGTGTGTGTGTGAGAAACATTGCCACGAGTAACAACGGATGGTAGTTGTTGAGTTTCCCTGGACCAACCATCTCCTGAGCATCTATGGTACCTGAAAGATTCAGAATATCCCAATAACCCAGAAAAAATGAAGAACCTAGTATAAATTTAGCGACACCGTGTCGTCGTTGATTTTATGGGAGGGAAAACTACGAAATACAGACACTCGTTGCCTTTGGGTACTGACAAAACAACACTTTTGAAAGCAATTCAAATGTTGTTGCAAAGATCCAAAGCAGATGATTATGTCATGAAGAGATGTGGAATATAGATATACTGTTTTTAAACTTCAGGAAAAAAGAATAGCGGAATGCTCAAATTAAAATGATTAGTTATAATGAAAAAGCAATTGCCATTGGATGTATAGTTCGGCCTGTGCCACAGGCGTTCTTTCCTTCCAAAATCGCCTGGGCTCCCCAACTCGTGGCATGGGAAAAACGGGAGGTGGTTGGCCCCCAGGGTTGCATCCACTTGCTTGGGTGTTAACCACAAACAGAGCGCAATCTCGCGTGACGCGGAAGGGAACGAGCTGCCGCTATAGCGACAATACATAATTGAGATTTTCAGTAGAGTTTTCCTTTCAGAACAACCCTTAGTTGTTCTGTATGAACAAGCGAGGAACTGTGGAAACTGCAACTTTAATGAACTTTATATATCATGAAAAATTGCCAAAATTAACTTAGTTAGTGCTTTTGAGAAATAATTTAATAAATAACATGCCTTGAGAAAGCCGCTAAAGAGCCAGAATACACACATTTCTTGATTTACGAAACAACCTTTTAAAGCTTTATCTATCCGGGACCATCTTAGCTAGCAGGGCAAACATGGACTCTCTCCTATCTTCTCCCCCACACACCCTTCCCGGACTGTAAACAAACTACAAAATAAGCCAACCCCACTATGTAGCAAATTTGAAGTCCTCAAATTCCATCTGATATAGTAATATACATTAGTATATAACTAAGTATTATATAAATATATATATATTTATATATTAAAACTGTATATATATAATACAACAATTATACATATATATACAATACCATATATATATATTTATATATATACTAATTTCTATGTGTC